>CM053622.1:811511046-811528154 GCA_028646595.1 Phalanger gymnotis | reverse complement strand
GAGAAAATGCTGCAAGCAGCCAGAAAGAAACAATTTGAGTATTGTGGAAACAGAATCAGAATAATACAAGATTTAGCAGCTTCTACATTAAGGGATTGAAGGGCTTGGAATATGATATTCTGGAGGTCAATGCTAGGATTAAAACCAAGAATCACCTACCCAGCAAAACTGAGTATCATGCTCCAAGGCAAAATATGGATTTTCAATAAAATAGAAGACTTTCAAGCTTTCTCAGTGAAAAGACCAGAGCTGAATAGAAACTTTGACTTTCAAACACAAGAATCAAGAGAAGCATGAAAAGGTAAACAAGAAAGAGAAATCATAAGGGACTTACTAAAATTGAACTGTTTTGTTTACATTCCTACACAGCAAGATAATGTGTATAATTTATGACACCTCAGTATTAGGCTAGCTGAAGGGAATATGCATATATATATGCATATATATATGTGCATGTGTGTGTGTGTGTATGTATGTATATATGTATGTATATATATAGACAGAGGGCACAGGGTGAGTTGAATATGAAGGGATGATATCTAAAAAAATAAAATCAAATTAAGGGATGTGAGAGGAATATATTGAGAGAGGGAGTAAGGGAGAGATAGAATGGGGAAAATTATCTCACATAGAAGTGGCAAGAAAAAGCAGTTCTGTAGGAAGGGAAGAGGGGGCAGTGAGGGGGAATAAGTGAATCTTGCTCTCATCATATTTGACTTGAGGAGGGAATACCATACACACTCAACTGGGTATCTTACCCCACAAGAAAGGAGGAAGGAGATAAAAAAGGGGGGATGATAGAAGGGAAGGCAGATAGGGGGAGGAGGTAATCAAAAGCAAACAGTTTTGAAAAGGGACAGGGTCAAGGGAGAGAACTGAATAAAGGGCGACAGGATAGGGAGGGAGCAAGATATAGTTAGTCTTTCACAACATGAGTATTGTGGAAGGGTTTTACATAATGATACGTGTGTGACCTATGTTGAATTGCTTGCCTTCTTAGGGAGGGTGAGTGGGGAGGGAAGAGGGGAGAGAATTTGGAACTCAAAGTTTTAAAAGCAGATGTTCAAAAAAAGTTGGTTTTGCATGCAACTTGGAAATAAGGTATACAGATAATAGGGCATAGAAATCTATATTGCCCTACAAGAAAGTAAGGGAAAAAAGAGATGGGGGGAGTGGGATGACAGAAGGGAGGGATGACTGGGGAATGGGGTAATTAGAATATATGCCATCTTGGAGTGGGGGGAGGATAAAAATGGGGAGAAAATTTGTCGTTTAAAATCTTGTGGAAATCAATGCTGAAAACTAAAAATATTAAATAAATCATTAAAAAAAGAAATTTGCTTTCCCCATGTTTTTAAAAATCAGGTTAGCTAACTTTATTTTGACAGTTTTCTTCTGACAAAACCAGCTCCTAGTTTCATTTATCAATTCAGTGATGTTTTTGCTTTTAAGTTTATTAATCTTTTCTTTACCTTTCAGAATTTCTACATTATTATTTAGTTGGGGATTTGTAATTTGTTCAAAATTTTTTTAGATTAAATTCTGAATTTATTTCTTTGCTCTTTCTTTTTTTGATCGTCCATCCATCCATCCATCCATCCATCCATCCATCCATCCATCCATCCATCCACATGTAATTTTCCCCTTAAAACTGCTTTGGCTGTATCCCATAGGTTTTGGTATGGTATATAATGTAACATGAGACAAAGAAAGAAAAAATGTCTGCTTGTTACAGTTGGTTATACAAAGGAAGAAAGGTATAGTTGTTAAGGAGAATATATGTCATTAATTACAAGAGATAGAAAAAGAATGGGTCCTTGTTAGTCTAGCTATTTGCAGGAAATTTAAAGTGAGCAATACAGTACTCATGAGACAAGATAAAGGAGGGGAGGACAGATTCTTGGGCTAAGTCCTTCTTTATAGCAATTAAGGGAGGAATGAGGACACTGAAGGAAACCAGCTGCTATTAACTGGTCCTGCAGTTCTTAAAAGGGTCATACATAGCAAAAATGGCCAGTGTAGAGCAAAATGGAGTTAATTATGTCAATTCTTAACAGATGACTAAGCTCTCAAAAATTCACTGTCCTTAGAAATTTACTTTGAACAACAGGAATAGACAGTTTTCAAAGACAAAAAAAATCTAAATTATCAACAATCATAAAAATGCTATAAATTGTGAATATTTTGACAAGGGTAAACTAAAATGACTTTGAAGAAATGAGACAAGCATTTATTAAGCTTCTACAGGCACTCTACAAATATTATCTCATTCACTCTCATTAGCTCATTTTTGTTCAGTCATTTTTCAGGTGTGTCCTATCCTTCATGACTCCATTTAGGGTTTTCTTGGCAAGGATGCTGGAGTGGTTTGCCATTTCCTTCTTCAGCTCATTTTATAGATGAGGAAACTGAGGCAAGCAGGGTGAAATGACTTGCCCAAGGTTACACAGCTAATAAGTATTTGAGACTGGATATGAACTCAGAAAGGAGTCTTTCTGACTCCAGGACCGTTGTTCTGTGCACTATGGCGCCACCTAGTGGCTATTTTAACAGATGAGAATAGAATAGAAGCCTGAAGCCAGTCTCTTTTATCCCAGCCCTTGTGGAGATTCTGCCTCACCCATATCAGAGTGGCAAAGATGACAAATGGGTAAAATTACAGACATTGGAGGAGCTGTGGGGAAGCAGGTACACATTGCCTCTTCTTGGAGCTGTCAGCTGGTCCAGCCATTCTGGAAAGAAATTTGGAATTGTGCACAAACGTTGTTAAACTGTGCACACCTTTTCATCTAGCTACACACATCTCTACTAGAGTATAGACACCGAAGAGATCAAAGAAAGAAGAAAAAGATTTATATGTAAAATCTAAAAAAAAAAAAAGCACAGAAGTGATGCTTGAGGTAGCCAAAAATTGGAAACTAACAGGATGCACTAAGGGAATGGCTAAGCAAAGTGTGGTAGAAGAATAGAGAGTGAGTGGGGTGACAAAATTGACCTGAAGTCTGTTGTCAATCACCAATCAAACTGCAGAGAAAGAAAGAACTATTTTACAACTCTCAAAGGCAGGCTAACTTGAACACTTCCCCTTAATTCTAGTGCCTTCATTCTGTTAATTATTTCCTATTTGTTCTGTCTATAGCTTGCCTTATTTGTTAGTATGTTGGCTCCCCTGTTAGATTGTAAGCTCCTTGAGGGCAGAGAACCATCTTTTGCTTCTTTCTTTATCTCCAGCACTTAGCACAGTGCCTGGCACATAGTAGGCATTTAATTAATTTTTTTTTGATTGATTGACAAATCAGCAGAGCCCCAAGCATCAGTTTAGGTTCCCTTATAGAGTGTGATGGAATATTGTTGTGCCATAAGAAAATGATGAAATGGATGACTTCAGGGGACATGGGAAGATCTTTATGAAGTGAAGCAAAGGAGTAGGAGTAGAACTGGGAGGGCAATTTTCACCATGAACATTACAGAGAACTACTTTGAAGGACTCTGGAACTCTGATCAACACAGTGACAGCCCTCTATTCCAAAAGAATGAGGATGGAGCAAACCATTCACCTCCTGGCTGAGAGCAGATGAACGGAAAATTCAGAGACCCGCATTTTCGGACATGGCTGATGCGAGGATTTGTTCTGTTGGACCAGGAAGCTAGGCGTGAGGGAATTGGGAAGATTTTTTGTTTTGCTTTGAATTTGCTTATTGGGAAGGGGGATAGTGGGAAGGACAGTTTAATTTTTCAAGGGCTTAATAGTTGAACAAACAAACCAAAGGAAACGTGGCTCTGTTCAGAGCGCAGCACCGAAGCCCGGGGCCTCCTTCCTGTGTCCACTGAATTCCAGAAATCTGATGGCGGCTAGAGGCAGGGGACCCGAGGTCCTGACTCTGGAAGTGTTGTGCCAAAAAGGGGGGCAGAGCCTGGGCACTTTGCTCCTTGTTTGTGCAGGACCCCGGAGACCGGGCAGAGCAGGTAGGATTTCTCCACCTGGCAGCAGGTTTGGAGTTCAAGGGCTCTCTAGTCTGGGACTTAGAGCACGGGATCGGAGGAAGGGGCCAATTCCTGAGCCTCAGGGGCGGGCGGGGTGCCAGCGAGCTTGGCCAGCCCACAGAGGCCCCAGGCTCCTCGAGTTCAACCCATAGGGCCGCACGTTTGCAAGCTCAGCCTGGGCCTCCTCCTCCAGGAAGCCTTTGGGGCTGGATGCTGGAGGCGATCCCCGACCTTTTAGGGACCCAGAGCAAGGAGAGAAGGGTCGGCCCAGCCCGCCGGAGTAGCCAGGACTCGCCTCCCGCTCCCAGGCCCGACCATGGGCCCCGCCCTGCCTCTGCTGCCCTTTCTTGCTATCTGGCCCTCCCACTTCTCACCTTGTGGTGAGTCTCCCCCAAGGCTACTAGGAGCACGGGCAGGAGCCCAGTCTCAGTTTCCCAATAGGGCCCTGCTCTTCCCCATAAGGACCCAGACGTCCCCTACCACCCCACCCTCTCCACCTCAGTGATCGGGTTTCTGCCCCTCTCCTCCAAGCTCCCGCCTCCGCTCCCTTTCCGCTGGGGCCTTGCCCTCATCAGGACCCCGGCAGCCGCCTTCCCAGACCCCCATGTTCCCAACTGCCCTGGATGGACCAAGGACTCAGGAGTCCCCGGCCCGAGCCCCACCACCTCTACCCAGGCGACCCCGGCGACCCCTCCTCCAAGGAAGCCGCCCCCTCGTCGGCACCGCGGAGCCCGCCTTCAGCCCCGCCCGCCTCTCGCCCTCCCTCCAGAGAGCCACCACTTCCACAGGATTCCAGGACCCGGGGTTCTAGCCTTCAGCCCCCCATATTTTCCCTTAAACACCAGGCCTCCAGGGCAAGACATCCGCTACAGAGACCCAGGCATCCTCCCGTCCTCTCCCCTAGCACCCAAAGGCACCCAAACCGCCGGCCTCCACAGGCCAAATTTCAACTCATACTCAATCAGCATGAACGGAAGACTTCCTTTGCCTATTTTCAGTTCAGCATCTGGCGAGAAGGAGTCATATAAGAGTAATCCAGGACTGAGCTGTGGCAAGTGATGAGTGGTGATAGGACCCAAGGGGTGGGGGGTGGGGGTCTGGGAGCAGAAGACAGTGCAGAGTTACAAGTACTCTCTGTCTCTTGGGACAGGTCTGATGAGGAAGAAGTTTCATATCACCTCTCTTTTCTTCTCCATAGGTCCTATAGAGCCTCAAAGATCACTCTTAAACATGCACTTTCAACCTGACTCCATGGAGAGAAACACTTTATAAGAACATGTTTCTCAACCACCTGCCAACTGCCAACACAAAGTGCTTTTCTCAAGATTCAATTTGCCTCTTAACGATCATGGTTTAAAATTCTGACCCTGGTGCTAGCAGTGTGACCATTGGATGGGCGGTTGACTTTGCTTGGCTTTGGTTTTATACTCTTTAAATTGAGGAGATTAGACAAGATACTAAGGTTTCTTTTAGTTCTAAGTCCTGTGCCCTTTGGTGTTTCAGAGTTCAGTGACATTTCAGGATGTGGCTGTGGAGTTCACTTGGGAGGAGTGGTGCCTCAGAGGCTGCTGCACAGGGATGTGATGCGGGATATCTCTCAGAACCTGCTTTCCCTGGGTAAGGACAGCTTGCCCTCAGCCTCCTACCTGCCCCAAGGGTTCAGAATCTCCCATTGCAAGGACTGCTTATCATGGCCACCCACCCATTCCCCATCCCTCCATGCTGCCCATTGCACAGAATTTCAATAATTTATCAATTATTAGAGACTTTCTGTCCAAGAGGCAGAATCTGCCTATTCCCTGTCTTCATGTTGGAGGTCTTTGCCTTGTCTAATACAAAGCTGGAAACTCCATTTGTTGGTCTTCAGGCTATCCCTTGCCTGTTTTAGGGGGTTTCACATCAAAGAAGAAATGGAAATTACAGAGTCTCAGACTTGGAACTGGTCTCAGAGATCACAATGATAACAACAACACAATAGTTTGCACTTATATAGCACTTTAAGATTTGCAAAGCACTTTCCATATGTTATCTCATTTGATAATCATAGCAACCCTGAAAATTAGCTACTATTATTATTATTCCCATTTTATAGATATAGAAACCAAGGCTGTGAGAGTGATTCACCTAGAGTCACACAGCTAGCAAGTGTTTGAGGTAGGCTCTGAGCTCTGAAGTCTTCTGGACTTCCACATCTAGCATTCCTTTATATCACCTATGTCTAATCTTTCCCTGCACATGAATTTCTTCTGTAGCATCCTTAAAAAAAATGGTCACCTAGGTTTTGCTTAAAGTCCAGTGTCCTTGTTCTTTCTTGATATTTCCTCTAAAGTCCAATGCTGATGCTAGGATGCCCTGTATTCTACTCAAACCTAAATAAAAATGCCCTCTATAAAATGATGACAGGTGGTCAGTTACTTTGCTGCTGGAGACAGACAAAGAACCAGTTTACTATTTCCCAGTTATCTCCATGCCCTTTCCCTACTCCCATCCAATAACTCCTGGAAACACCCTATAGACAATCCCCCAGGTGTCCTTGACCTCACCCACTGGTCCTTCTGAGCATAACCCCTTTCCCTGAAGAGAACTGTAGTCTAAGATTCTCCCCATCCTCAGCCCTTATTATTTGCCATGAGTAGGGTTTCCAGTTCCCAAAACCAATTGGAACTCCCAGGTGGACCAAAGGAAAGTTCCATGGATATTGGAGAGACAAGCTCTGAGAGACTTCTGCCCAGGTGAGTACATGAAATAACATAGAAAACAACTGTTATTTAGGGAAGTCAAAGTCTCAAAATAATTCTGGCCACACTTTTGACATGTTGGTTGGAGAACTCTCATTGAAGCAATCGAAGCCAATTGAGATGAGGCCATCACTGATGTTAAGTGGCATACTCTTTGCCTTCTACAATGCTCTTACTTATAAAGAGAGGGGAAGAAGAGTAAAAGGGAGGAAATTTAATTGAATAAACGTTTATTAAGTTCCCACTATGTTCCAGGCACTGTACTAAGCATTGGGGATACAAATAAGAAAAATAAATTTTCTACCCCTAAGTAGTTTACAATCTAATGGAAGAAGAAAAGAGAAAAAAGGAAGCTGAAAAGGGAGAGGCACCAAGGGGTGCCCTGCTTGTAGGAGAATAATGTTTAAGTCTAAACTAAGCAGAACTACTGATGGAAAATTTTACCTGGAAAGTTCTGAGCCCTCTATAATGGAAGACTTCAGGAGGAACTTATTGCTTAGCCCTCCTACCCTCCAATCAGAGGAACGAGGTAACTGTCAGAGCTGGGAAGGTATTGACTGAGTCATCAAAAGCTAAGTCAGTCTGCCTGGTGATGAGATTTCAGGTGATCAGCTTACCCTGGGGAAAGCATGATGAGAAGGAAAAGTACAAGAGGATAGGATAGAGGGAAATATGCATTTGACATTAGTAACTTTTAAAATAAAATTTTGCTGATGCATCTTATATCAATAAATTATTTTATATTGATATCTTCTTTGTATACACGCACTTTTAACCTAAATTTCTTCCAATATCCCTTCCCTTCCTCATTCATCAAGAGCCACCATCCCATGTAAGAAATAATATTTTTAACAAAAAAGAGAAAAAAATTTTCAGCAAAACAGATATAAAAATGTATCAAAAAGTAATGTTCCATACCCATGGAATTCTCACCTCTGAAGAGTTTGGAGTGGGGGTGTCTTCTCATAACTCTCCTTTGATGCCATGGGTGTTCTTTACAATTCTTCAATGTTGACTT
The DNA here is from genome assembly GCA_028646595.1 of Phalanger gymnotis. Lineage (NCBI taxonomy): Eukaryota > Metazoa > Chordata > Mammalia > Diprotodontia > Phalangeridae > Phalanger > Phalanger gymnotis. Next base: position 811,520,414 of record CM053622.1, on the reverse strand, counting down.
TCAGTTGTTCTGTGGTGGTTGTTCTTTTCCCTTTATGTTGTTGTAGACATTACATAGGTTATGTTATTGGCTCTGCCGACTTCACTCTGTATCAGTTCATGTAAACCTTTCCATGCTTCTTTCAACATATCCATGGTATCTTACAACATAGTAGTATTCCATTACACTTGTTACCATAATTTGTTTAGCCATCCCCAATTATGATGGGCATCTACTTTGTTTCCAATTCTTTTGCCACCACAAAAAATGATGCTGTAAATATTTTAGTAGATCAGGGAATTTTCTTCTTATCGATGACATCTTTGGAATAGAAGAAACCCAGTAACAGAGCCTCTGTGTAAGAAGGTATAGATATTTTGGTCATTTAATTTGCATAATTTCAAATTGCTTTCCAAAATGGTTGTATTAATTCACACCTCTGCCAACAACCATTAGTTTAGCCACATTCTCACAAGCCCTCCGGTGCTGATTATCCCCATCTTTTATCATCTTTGATGGTTTACAGGATGTGCAGTGAAACCTCAGGGTTGCTTTAATTTCTGTTTCTTCTTATTAGTGATTTGGAGCATTCTTTGATGTGCTTATTAATAGTTTGCAATTCTGCTTTTGAGAGAGGTTTGATCATATCCTTTGACCACTCATCTATTGGGGAAAAACTTGGTTTTTACACACACACACACACACACACACACACCCACACACCCACACACACACACGCACACACACACGCACTCACACACTTTGTCATCTATGTATCTTGGACACCAAACCCTTATATGAGTAATTGGCTACATCAGTAGTTAAGGGAGATAGCGGAAGATTGTGTGCTTGGCAGCATAGCTATTGCCGTGAGATCAAAGGGGCAATACATTACTTATGACAAGAGATAAAGAATAGGGCAGAATGTACTTGAACAGTTAGAGTTCTTTATAACAATTAAAGTCTTTTGTAGCAATTAAATGTTGACAGAAGATACTGAGGCAAGCCATCTATTTTAAATGGATTCTGCATTTCATAATGGGATCATATGTAATAAAATATTGAATTAGAACAAAATAAAGTTGGTTATGTTAACTCTGAACAGACTACTCTTAACTCATAAAACTCCACTTTTAACAAAAATAACAAAACCAAATTGATATCCTAAAACATCCAATCTCTGCAAAGTAGCCATAAAAGAACCTCCAAAGAAAAGAGATACCCCTTCCTGACAGATTCACAGGAGAATTCTGCCAATTTTTTTAAAAAAGTAATACATGCTACACAAATTATTTTCAAAAACTGAGATAGCATTCCACCAGTCTCTTCCTCTGAGACGAATATTATCCTAATGCCTAACCCATAAAGAGACAAAAAGAAATATAGACCAATCTCATTAATGAATATTGATTTTAAAATTTCCAAATAAAATCCTGTCAGACTACAGCAACTTACTCAAAAAATTGTTCATTATGAACACTCACAAGTGTTAATGTGAACACCAGCAGAACTGAAAAAGAAAGAGGATAATAGAATGGCATAGCTTCTAAATGCACAAAGAAAAAATTCACAACATTATAGAGAGAAATGGGCAGTAAGAGTATGCTAGTGAATGATTTCAGTGTATTCCTGTCAGACCAATATAAATCTACTAAGAATATGAATAAGAAAAAAGTTAAGGGCCTGAATAAAATTTTAAAAGTGTTAGTTATAATAAACCTCTGGCAATTACTAAAAGGAAAAAGAGGAGTATACACATTTCTAAGTACATCACCTCTATTTTTGAAAGATATTTTAATATATGTCTTTTGTTTTTACATCATCAGAATTTCATCTCTGATCCCTTTTCTTCTCACATCCATGGACAGCCTGTCCTCTGCAATGCAATAGAGTGAGGTATTTTCTTACATATCTTGTTCTTTATCACTGGATCTTGGACCAAGCTTGGACTGAGTTATTTATCATTTCAAGATTCATTTTGTTCTTTGTAAAAAAAAAAATTAATTTTATTATTTTCCCAAGCATTTATTGTCTTTCCCTCTCATTTCCCCCTTCAACTCAATGACAACAACTAAAAACAAAAAGGATAAAGAGACATTATAATAAATGGATATGGTTGAGCAAAGTGAATTTACTCATTAATCATGTCCAGAAATATATATCTTGACCTACAGTTTGAGTTCATCACTTCTTCATTAGAAGTTGGGTAGCATGCATCACCAGAGTCTTCTAGAATACCAGTTGGTTGCTGTATACAGATTAGTCTTCTAAAGTCTTTCACATTATTTTTTTTCTTTGTAATGTCATTATATAAATTGTTCTCCTGGTTCTATACACTGTACTCAGCATTAATTTCAGTTCCATTTGAAATGATCAGTTTCTTCTTATGGGGCAGTAATATTTCCTTACTTTAATTACATACCATAGATTGTTCAGCCATTCCCCTATAAGTGGGCCCTCCGTTAATTTCCAGCAGGATCAATTTTTATTGCTTTATTATAATTCTTTCCATTTATGTTCTTGTAATTGTTGTGTCTATTGTTTTCCTGACTCTGCCTACCTCACTTTGAATAATTTAGTGGAAGTGTCCCATGCCTCTGTGTATTCATCATGCCTGTCATTTCTCATAGCATTGTCATATTTCATTATGTTAATTTACCACAATTTGTTTAACCATTCCCCCAGTTAATAGGTATATATTTTATTTTCTATTCTATGCTTACCACAAAATATGCTGCTATAATAACAATAATAATAGTTAGCAATTACATATACTTTAAAGTTTTACCAAGTATTTTACATTTTATGTCATCACTTGATTCTTCCATCAGTCCTTTGAAGTAGGCACTATTGTTTTCCCATTTCACAGGTGAGAAAACTGAGACTGAAAGAGATTAAGTGATTTATCAGGGTCATACAGGTTAATGAGTATCTGACACAGCATTTGAACCCAAGTCTTCCTGACTATAAGTCCAATACTCTATACATTATGACATCTAGCTGCTATGTATATTTTAGAATATATATGGTGTCTTTCTTTTTGTCAGTGATCCTCTTGGGATATGTGCCAAGTAGTGGAATCTCAGGGTCAAAGGATTTGGACATTTTAGCCACTTTATTTGTTTTCATATTGTTTTCCTGAAGTGTAATTCACAGCTCCACCAACAATATATGTGTGCCTGTCTTTCCACAACCCCTCATAATTACGATCATCATTATTGTAATTGTTATAATAGCTAACTTTTATATAGTCCATACAATGTGTCAGGCACTGTGCTAACATTTTACAATTATCTCATTTGATCCTCGTACCTCGACCTGGGGAGGTAGGGGCTATTATTATTCAGATTTTACTGACAAAGAAACTGAGGCAAAGAGAGGTTAAATGGCTTGCTCAGGGTCACATAGCTAGCAAAGGTTTGAGGCTAGATTTGAAGTCAGAGTCTTCCTGACTCCAGGCCCAGTACTCTGGCCACTGCAATACCTGGCTGCTCTCCTTTTGTCATCTTTGGCATGAGATTTCAACAAAAACTGAGAATGTATTTGGGTATAAAAACCTCTAGAAAACAGAAATATAAAACACATGCTTTACCAATGACAGTATAATAAAAAACATATTTAGTAAAAGATCTTTTAAGAAAGGAATAAATATTAATTAGAAACTAAATATTTGAATCTAAAAGAGAAAAAAAAGGGAAAGTCATAAGAAATCAAGCTGAAATAAAGGAAAGTACCCAAAACTACACTGTCAAATTATATGGCAACAAAATCCAAATATAGGAAAACAGCTTAATCTGTGAATGAGCTCCCAGTGGGGGTGGGGGAAACTCAAGATCACAAATTCTATCAAACATTCAAAGACTGATTAATCCAGTATTTCATAAAAGCTAAAAATAGGAAAAGAATGGATCTTACCAAAATAATTTTATTATAAAAATCTGGTCTTGGAACCTAAACCAGGAAGAGAAAAGTAGAGAAAGAAAATTACAGACCAATCTCTCTAATGAATATTTGTTTTTATCTTTTTTCTTCGTTCAAATGGGGAGACTAGGCCAGAAACCAAGGAGTCTATTCCAAAGATGAGAATTTTCTGTGATTTCAGTTTGAAAGAAATTGGGAGATGGGGTACAAAGGTAGAGAAGAAGCAAGGCAACTGGGAGAGTCATTCTAGACAATTAAAGATTACTTTCAGGCAAACTCCCAGTGAAGGGAGATGATAAATGCAATAATTTTGATCAAAGAGTCAAGTGTCAAGAGACAATGTTTTTTGTGCGACAGAAAGTTCTTAAACAAAAGAGTCAGAGTGAATGTGATGCAACTGAAAATGTCTTCAGACAATATTCAGATCTAATTCAGTGCAAGAAAATCACCTTAGGGACAGAATATTCTAGATATAATGAATTTGAAGAACACTTTAATAATCAGTTAGAGCTTATTCAGCATCATGGAAAACATACTGGAGTGAAAGCTCTTCAGTGTAATGAATCAGAGATAGCCTTCAGTTTGAGCCCAGACCACACAAGACAACAGAAAATTCCTACTGAAGAAATGCCCGATAAATATAAGGAATGTGCGGAACGCTTTGGCTAAAACACAAACCTTATTTACAATCAGAACATTCATACTGGTGAGAAGTCCTATCAATGTCATGATTGTGGGAAGGCCTTCAACCAGAAGTCCCGTCTTATTGTACATCAGAGAATTCATCCTGGAGAGAAGCCCTATAACTGCAATGAATGTAGTAAAGCCTTCAGTCAGAGGTCACGTCTTATTGTACATAACAGAATTCATACTGGAGAGAAACCTCACAAGTGTAATCATTGTGGAAAGGCTTTCAGAACAAGGTCCACTCTTGTTCATCAGTGAATTCATAGTGAAGAAATGCCTTATAAACGTAATGAATGTGGGAAGACCTTCGGCTGTAGTAATGACCTTCTTAGACATCAGAATGATCATACTGGTGAGAAGCCCTATAAGTGTAACGAATGTGGGAAGACTTTTAGCCAGAGCTCAGCCCTCATTAAACATCAGAAAATTCATACTGGAGAGAAACCTCATGAGTGTCATGAATGTGGTAAGGCTTTCAGAGGACACTCATCCCTTGTCTGTCATCAGAGAATTCATACTGGAGAGAGACCTTATGAATGTCATCAGTGTGGAAATCTTTCAGAACAAGATCTAACATTGTTGTCCATCGGAGAATTCATACTGGAGAAAAGCCTTATAAATGTGATGAATGTGGAAAGGCCTTTGGCCAGAGCTCCAATCTTGCTGTACATCAGAAAAAATCATTCTGCAGTGAAATCTTCTGAATCTAATTAATGTATACAAGCCTTTTGCTATGGAACATAGATATGACTAGATATCAGAAAATTTACCTTGAAGATGAAGTCACAAACAAGTTTAACAATCTTTTCTCTGAATTCCTTGGTTCATTAATTCTTACTATCTAAAAATATTCTGACATTCATATAATATGGTTTCTTTAGCCTTTCCTCAATTGACTAGCACCCTCTTTGTTTGAAATTCTTTGCTACCAAAAAATTTGCTGCTTTGAGAAAGTTGGTATATATTAGACTTTCTCCTCCCCTCTATTATTGACTTCTGTGATGGATAAGCCTAGTAGCAGAGTCAGTGGGCCAAAGGATACAGACAAGCTTGCTCACTTCTCTTGGGAAATTCCAAATTAATCCTCAAAATGGTTGGACTATTTCACTTCTCCATAAAAATTGTATTTGTATGTCCATTTTCATTCAGCCTCTCCAACACTGAGGGGCAGCGAGGTGCTGCAGTTGATAGAACACTGGGCTAAAAATCAGAAAGACTCATCTTTGGGAGTTCAAATCTGGCCTCAGACACTGCCTAGCTGTGTGACTCTGGGCAAGTCACTTAACCCTATTTGCCTCATCTGTAAAATAAGCTGGAGGGGGAAATGATAAAACCCTCCAGTATCTTTGTCAATAAAATCTCAAGATGGGATTACAGAGAGTCAGACACAACTAAACAACAACTGCAATATTGATGATTTCCTTTTTGGGGGGGGTCACTTTTGGCTATTTGCAAAGTTTGCGATAAAATCTCAGAGCTATTTTGATATTCATTTCTCTTACTATTTGGAGAATTTTTGCATGTTGTTTTTTGTAGTTTAAAATTCTTTTGCAAACTGTTTCTTTCCTTTGGTGACTCATCTGTTGGGCAGTGGCTCTTGGTGTTATATCTTGGTGTCAGTTCTCATGGTTGTCGGTGATAGTGGTTACAAATATTTCCCCACTGTATGATTTTTCTTCCTTATGTCTTCACTGGTTATATTTATGCAGACTTTAAAATCTTATGTAGTTAAAATTATTATTGTTTTTAAAACCATCTGTATCCCTTGTTGGGTTAAGACTTCTTCCTCAGTCAGAATGAATAGTACCTAATTTTTTTGTCTTCTAAATTTTTATGATGTGCTTTTTGTAGTCAGATCAGTTTAGGTGGTTTAAGGTGTAAGATGTGAGACTAAATTGTTTTCCAGTATTCTCAGTAGTGATTGTAATAAAAAAAAAAAAGGAGAAGGTCTTTTAGTAATTTATAGTCTTTAGCTTATCAAATAGCAGACTCCTATTTTCATGTCCTTCTCCATCTTACTTGACTGGTCTGCTCTAATGAATTTTGTATGAACTTATATAGAGCAAAATAAAGAGAATCATGAGAACAAAATTTACAATGATTACAATGATGTATAAAGTGGCGTGGGGAGGGCATCAAATCAACGTCCTTATCTCAATAGGACAAAAAGGTTGAACACATACATATACCCTCACACAAAATGACCTTAGTGTAGAAACACATGAAACTCAATGGGAAAAACGGAGATAAGGAGAGGAGATTTAATAGAGAGGATAATAGGGGGAAGGGATAATAGATAAAAGCAAACTTAATTTTGGAGGTTGGATCCTGGAGGGAGAAAAATAGAAGAGCAAAGAACTGAAACTAAGAAGGTGTCTATCAATTGTTAATATATGAATTGTGGTACATAAATTATCGGAATATTGGTTTGTCATAAGACATGATGAAAGATATTGTTCCAGAAAAACTTAAGAAAACTCATATGAACTGATGGAGAGAAAAGCGAGCAGAATCAAAAAATAGTTTATATAATGGCAACATTATAAAGAAAAAAAAACAACTTTGAAAGACTTCAGAATTCTAAGAATCTAGTGACCAACTACAATTCCAGTGGACCAGTGATGAAGTATGTTACCCACCTCCTGACAGAGAAGTGATAACTAAAGATACATAATGAGAAATATATTATTTTGGACTTGACCAATACTGGAGGGATTTGTTTTGCTTGGCTATACATTTGTTACAGGGGTTTTGTTTTATCTTCCAATGGGAGAAAGAGGAAATAAATGCTTATTTATTGTAAAAATAAAAATAAGAATAAAGTGTTCATCTAGAGAAAAACAAAAAGTAGCCCAAGGATAAAGATGTAAGTAGAATAAAAAAAAAAAATGGAAATGAGAGAAGGTATAGCCAGTGTTGGAGAGGATAACCAAAGCTTTAGTGTCATCTCAGTAAGGACTAACAGATGACAAGAAATAAAGGATGAAAAGGAACATTAATTTAAACATAAGAGAATCCAGTCCCAGGACCAGTAATTCCAATTCCATACAGTAGCAATAATACTCCAAAGCCAGTAATCCCACCTCAAGGTAGCAACAAGGAAATTATAACACAGTATTATAACTAGGAGCCAAGTCATTCTGTAACCTCCCTCTGCCACCCCAGGGCCTTTCTGTAAGCAATCACTCATGAATCCTAACTCTCTGCTCAGCACTCTCTCCTGCAGCTCTGTAGACTCCAAATTCCTGTTCCTTCTCCTTGGGCTGAATTCCTATTCCTGTTGCTCTTGTTGCCTCAGTGTCCTCTTCGTGTCTGCTTCTAGATCCTGCCACTCTCAGTTCTGCTGCTCTAACCTCTGCGCTCTCTTTTTATACTGTCCTAGCTGGTATCTGATTGACTAGAACTGTGCATATACACTTGGCTGTGGTCTTAGCAACTCCCTTTAGAGCTGTGAGGGCTTAACTAGCAAAAGGTTGCAGGCCTGGGGCCTCACACCTAGTTAATGAAAGGGTGTGGGCCTGCCTCTAATCAGGCCTCCCTTTGTTGGCCCCACCTGAGGCCTATTCAATGGGCAAAAAAGATCTTTCACATACTGATTGACCTTACACCACCTAAATGCCAAAGATATGGAATATAAATCAGACAATAGAAGTTGATATTTGGCAGGAAGGAATTAGGATCAATGAAGGGGGCTAGACAAAGATTAGAAAAATTATTAGAAAAAGGCCCAGAAGAAAACAATAATAACAAAAGAAATAGGAGGGGATCAGAAAAGAGGGGGCATTATAATAATCACTTAACAGAGGAGGCGGAGCCAAGATGGCCTCATGAAAACAGCTCTCTCACAAGTTCTGTCAGATTCCTATAAAAAAGTGAATTTGAGCAAATTTGAGAGAGAAACTGCGAGCAGTCTGAGTGGGGCAAATTTCCCAGCCAGGAGAGTCTGAATGGCTGAAGGAATGAATCTGTAGGCTAGGAGAGCACTCGGTGCGTGCAGAGCTGCCCCAGACGGGACCAAAGCAGAAGCGGCTGGCCAGGAAACCCATGTGGGAGACAGGCTGGGAGAAAGCCAGGCGCCCAAAACCAGCGGGGATCCCCAGGTCTCCCAACACAGGACAGCACTCTGTGGAAGTGACGAGAGGCAGCACAACGCCACCGACCATGAGATACCAGCTCCTGAGGCTTACAGCCCAAAGGTTTCAAACCCTTCTTGAACTTCCTGGAGACATGATGGCCAGGTAAACGGCTCTAATCCCTCCCCTCTCCACCCAGAGAATTCCTTGGGAAAAACAAAAACAAACAAACAAAAAAAAAAGGCTGGAATAGAGGAGACAGAAGTGGGGCTTCAGTGGCCAAGTAGTGAGAGTACCTGAGTCCCAGAGGGGCAGAGCCAGCAGGGGTCAACACCAGGAGCCCAGACATACTCTTGCTCCCCCAGGGGAAGTGCCAGACACCCAGCTTGATCAACAAAGAGCTGAGACCATTGCTGAAGAGCAACAGGGCTGGAGAACATCCCCAGGGGAAGAGATTTCGGGCAGCCAGACCCTCTCCCCCACACCTCGGGAAACTGAAGGCTATAATTCACAAAGCCAACAAAGAGACTCACAATCTCCAGAGTAAGAAAGCTGGGACAGTGAGCCCTGAGCCCCCAAAGCAGAAATTTACTGTAAAGCCAGGAAAAGGCTAACCAACATGAAGAACACACAAAAAAAATGAGGACCATTGATTCTTTTTATGGAGACAGGCAGGATCAAAATACCAATTTGGAAGAGGATAACAAT
>CM053622.1:811472750-811500563 GCA_028646595.1 Phalanger gymnotis | reverse complement strand
CCGCTAAGATTCCTTCCTTCAGCGGACCACATCCCATATTCAGCCCCTCTCCTATATCCCCCCTCCAGTCTCCTTCTTGTCTTACCTTCAATCCCTCAGACACTTGCCATCCCCTAGACCCCCAAGATACTTGCCCTTCTCCCAGCCACCCCCAAATCTAGGCGGCCTGCTTAAAGCTACACTCAGATGTCCCCCTTTCAGCCATCCATCCGACCCCCCACAGGCTTCCCTCCTTTAGCACACCTCCCCACCTTCAGCTGGGCCCTTTTTGGATTCGGATATCCTCTCCCACTCCCCAGAGCCTGGGTATCCTTGCCGTATATTCTGTGGGCTGTTAGTGTCATGGGTATCCTGGCTCCCACTTGTTCAATCTTCCCTGACTCTTCATGACCCTGTGGACCCTATTGCCTATGGAATTTTCTTGGCAAAGACACTGGAGTGGTTTGCTGTTTCCTTCTCCAGTAGATTAAGGCAAACAGAGGTTAAGCGACTTGCCCTGCCTCACAGCAGCTAGTAAGTGTCTAAGGCTGGATTTGATCTCAAGTCCTCCTGATTCCAGGCCCAGCTCTTCATCCATTGAGCCATTCTCTATTCAGGCTTCCTGCCCCACTTCTTTTACAGCTCTCACTCTGGGGCACTCAGGGATTTTCTCCCAGCACCCCTTCACCCTGGATCCTATTCTAATCTTGGACTCCTTGCCCCAAACTCAGCAGTCTGAGCTTCTGGCCACTTTGTTCCTAGAAGAAATCTTGTTTCCAAGCCCTGGCTTTACCCTGGCCATTTCCAAGCCTGCCAGTTCCAGGGCCCTCCCCATCACCATCCTTCCCTTGCAACCCTCCCTCTTGGATCAAAAAAATCAGGTATTTGGAGTTCTTAGCCTGGGGCAAACTTTTAAAAATTTGATAACTATATTTGAATATGACTGATTTCCTTTATAATCATTTATTTTGTTTTATGCATTTAACAATATCATTCTGAAAAGGGGTCCACTGTCCATAGAACTTACCAGACTATCATAGGAGTCCATGACTCCAGAGGTTAAGAGCTCTTGGCTTTAGGTACTATATGTGTTTGGGGGGTAGAGGGTGGGGAAGGGGGTGGATGGAGATTGGGAAAGGAGAGGGTATGGATAGAAAGATCTGATTCTGGATTTAGTGAGTGCTCTGGCTTCTTTCATCCCATCTTGGGCACCAAAGCCCTTCCTACTTCTTGGGTCTCCAAAGAAAAAATTGAGGAGGAAGGGAGAGAGGAACAAGAAAGGACATTAAAAATTGTTTCTGTTCTGACCTTCTGTGTTTCCCAAACTGACCCTTTTGCCCGCATTTGGCTTGACTATCACCCTAGGACAAGGCCTGGGACTCTTACCCTCCTTGGGACTTTTCTCTCTGTAGGTACTTATGGAGATGGCCAGCCTCCAGCCTGGGAGAGGAAGGGCAAGAGCCCTCCCCTTCAGGGATCCTTTTGCATCCCTAGCTCCGTCTGTGGAGGATCCAGGCCTGGCCCAAGCAGGAAGCCTGCAGCCAGAGGGAATGGCCCCTGGGCCCCAGAGAACTCCATCCATGGTAAGTGCACTCAGTCCACAGACTTGACCAGCAGAAAATATGGACATTTTCATAGAAAGAGAAGAACAGCGGAATGAGATTCAATACAAAGCCATTATTTATGGATTGTTTCTTTTTAAAATAAATCTAATATAGTAGTCACTAGCTGTGAGACCCTGGACAGGTCACTTAACCTCAGCTTAAGTTTCTTCATTTGTAAACTAGGGATAATGATAGCACCTGCCTCCCTGGATTATTGTGAAGATAGAGGGAAGGGAAGCATTTATTAAACACCTACTATATGCCAGGCACTATGCTAAGTACTTTATGAATATTATCTCATTCCAGGTAAATAAAAGACAGTATCTATAAAGTGCTTTGCAAACCTTAAATGCTATATAAATGCTAGCTATTAATATTAGTAGTAGTTTTCTTTTTTCCTCCTGCAACCAAAAGAGCTGCCATGAATATTTCAGTACCTATGGGCCCTTTCCCTCTGCTTTGAGCTCTTCTAATGAACAAACACTTATTTAGCGCCTATCAGGGACGATTGCATTTCAGAGTTGCAGCATCTCAGTGGTGATGGGGACCTCAGTAGTCAGCTCTGTAATCCATGTCCAAATGAGAATGCTCTCTGCCACCCCATCCCCCCATCCTTCAAGGTATCCAATGAGGGGAGCCCATTCCTTCCTTTAGGTAGCCCATTCTATTTTTCAAAAACTGTGTTGGGTACGAAGTTTTTCTTTCAATTGAGCCTAAATTTGTGTCTTTACAACTCCTCCCTCTGCTCCCAATTCTATGTCTCTGCCAAGGAGAACAAGTTCAAACTAGCCTCTCCGTGACTGTGCTTGAGATACTCAAATTCAACTACCATTCATGTCCCATAGAAATCTTTTCTCCAGATAAAAGCTCCAAACTTCCTTTCAGCAGTTCTCAATGGTCTGATTTTATGGCCCTCTACTATCTTGCTCACCCTCCTGGGGATACTCTGTCCCTTTCCACTGGCCTTCCTAAAAGATGGAACCCAGAATGGGACTTCGGAAGGGCCACTTCAGACCATGGCAACAAACAAAGGGTCTCTTAGGTCTTGGACCCTGTTTCCTCTCCTAGTGAGGTCCAAGATGGCATTAGCTCTTTGGGGAACCATACCATACTGTTGACTTGTATTGAACTTGCAGTCCACTCAGACCCCCAGATCTGTTGAGTAGCTGTCCAGGCATGCTTCTTCTATCTTATACTTGTGAAGTGGATAGTTTTTGAACCCAGGTGTTCAATTCTATTCTCATCCCTCTTAATTTGACTTCAATTAATCAACAACAATTAATCAATAAGCATTCAAACAGTGCCTACTGTTTGGCCAGGCACTGGGGATACTGATATAACGGTAAAACTATGTCCGACACCAAGGAACTTATATACAACCAGAGGGACTGCATCTGCCCACATGTAAGCACGTAGGGGATCTATCTACTGTCCCTCTCCAAAGAAAAACACAGTGATTGGAGGAGGAGGTGCTAACAACTTGGGGAAAGGCTTGTCAAAGTAGGGAGCACTTGAGCTGACCTTGAAGAAAACTAGAAATTCCAAGAGGAGACACTAAGGAGAAGGGAAGAATGTCAGAGCGTCTCAGACATAGGGATAGCCTGTGCAAAAGACAGGGAGTTAGGGAACAGAATGCCATTGTAAGAATGCTGGTGACACTAGGACTTAGAAGACATGAGGGGGAGTAACATGTAATGAGCATGGAAAGCTAAGGGGGCATAGGAGGAGAGGGTAAGAACAGATCAGAACCTGGGATGGACAGAGCTGGGCTTGCTTCTAGGTGAGCTCCACCCCAGGGTCCCAAGGATTAGAGGGGAGCCTGCACAGGGAACTAAGTTGTCCAGCTTTTCTTTCCTCATGTTGCCAACAGCTCCCTCTGAGCCGTGGCCCTGGGTTCTTGCCTTTTCTGATGGTGATATATACATCCGGAGTTTTCTAATTCGATTCATGTAGGAAAATTCTAAGGCCTGCTCAAGAGAAGGAGCCAAAGACACCAGACCTCATGAGGTTGTCCTCAAGTCAATAAATAGCTTCGAAAATATTCTGGATTTTAGTATTTCTAACATGAAATATACAGGACAATTCCATACTCTTATTTTCAACCTCTGATTCCTTTCTTTGATTCGGTCTTCTCTTTTTGTTGTTATTCAGTTTATCCCATACTTTGTGACCCCGTTTGGGGTTTCAGGGCAGAGATAGTTGAGTGATTTGCAATTTCCTTCTCCAGCTCGTTTTACAGATAAGGAAACTTAACTGCTTAAGTGACACAGGATCACACAGCTAGTGAGAGTCTGAGGCTAGATTTGAACTCATGATTCTGGGCCTGGCACTCTATCCACTATGTCACCTAGCTGCCCTTGGAGGAAAGAAGGGTGAGATAATGTACTGCCCTATGACTCTACCTGGAATGCCTGTGTCTCTGGAGTATAGTCTACTGTATCAGTAAGGCAAGATCCTTGGTATTGATGGTGACCATGAATATGCATGTGTGGTTTGGAATCACAAAGTATAACAGACTCTCTGTATAGAAGGCAGAAGAAGTAAAACATTTATTCAGACACCAGAGGATCAAATACCAGAACCAATAACCCCAATTTGACATAGCAGTAATTGTATTCCAAAACCGGTAAGTCCACCTCAATGTAACAGCAAGGAGATTAAAACACAGTATCACAGCAGAGCCAAGCCATCCTGTAACCTTTCCTTCTGCTAGGGCCTTCCCATAAACACTCACTCATGAATCCTAACTGTCTGCTTACCTGTGTCCTCTCCTCCTGCAGTTGCAGTTCTCAGAGCCCTTCCAGTTCTCTCTCTCTCTTCCAGTTTTCTCTTCTTCTCGAAGTTCTATCTTCTTCGCGGCTCTCTCGTCTCTACTCTCCATAGCTCTCTAGTCTCCACGGTTCTCTAGTCTGAACTTAATGGCTACCCACAAGGTGTATGTACGCTGTTTAGGCCCGGGTCTTAGCACCTAGTAGCAAAAGGGTGTGGGCCTCGCCTAATCAAGCTTCCCTCAAGTAGCTCCACCTGAGGCCTATTGAATGGGCAGGGAAGATCTTTGATCCCATTAGCACCACATCTACCTAGAAGCAAGTAAATTCTCAGGAACCCCTCAAAATAATGGAACTAGAATCTTCATAATGTTTCAGAAGAGAAATGATAGAATAAAATGAAAATATAGAAGAAAAAGGCATGTGAAATATAGCGGAAATTGTAGCTTTAAAAACTTAAATTAAAAATGGTGGCAAGTAAATTATTTTTATATGCCTGACCAAGAATTGTTCCAAAGCCAACAGAGACTAGGAAAAAGCAAATGGTTGATTTGGGGCTGAAAATTGCAGAAGTGAAATTAATCAAGTATTTAGTGCCTTTTGCAAGCTAGAACCATGCTAGGTGCTGAGGGTAAATGGACAAGTATGAAACAATCCCAACTCAGTATGACATTACATTCTAACAAGAGAGTCCATGAGACACCTAAAATACATGAATACATCTTTATACAAAGTATATATCCATATCCATGACCATCTAAATATAAACAAAGTAGTTAAGTACAAGGTACAAGTAGGTTGGAGGTAGCAGGGATCAGGAAAGGCTTCATGCAGATGTCCCAGCTGCTTTTAAAGGAAGACGGGAACTTTCTGAGTTGAATGTAGGAGGTGAGTTGCAGGGACTGGGGATGGTGGATGCAAAGGCCTTGACATGGGAAATTCTGTAAGGAATAGAGAAGCCAGAGAGGCTGTATTACAGAGTGCAGGATGGGAGTTATGTCTAATGAGACTGGAAAAGTAGGTTGGGCCCAGCTTGCGAAGGTTTTTAACAGCTAAGTAAAGGAGTTTCCTTTAAAGCAAGACAAAGATTCCTTCAAGTCAGGCCTGCACAACCTGCAGCCTGTCAATGTTTCTTTATAAAATATCACTTAGTATGGTTTTGATGAGGATGGAGGTTCATATCACCTCGTCTTCCCCTGTCTCCTCATCACAAATAAAAGACACACCTCTTTATCTCCATGGGCACAAACACTTCACAATAAGATATTTTTCAACCGCCTTCCAAGCTGCTCTTCTCAACGTTCCATTTAGCTCCTAAAATGATGGTTTCGCATGTTGACTTATGAGTAATGTGTCCTTTGGACAGGACCGCTGCCTTCTTTGAACCGTAGTTTTCTCCTCTGGAAATTGAGAGTGTTGACCTAGATGATCTCGAAAGTCTTTTCAGATCTAATTCCTGTGGCTTTTGTTACTTTAGAAATCTGTGACATTCAAGGATGTGGCTGTGGACTTCAACCAGGAGGAGTGGCGCCTTCTTGACCCTTCTCAGAAGGAACTGTACAAGGACGTCATGCTGGAGATCTCTCAGAGCCTGCTCTCCTTGGGTAAGAACAGCTCACCCTCTGATTCCACTTGTGCTCCAACCATTTGGAATCTGGCGTTGTAGGGAACACCTTTGCTCTTTCCCCGGCTACCTATTGCACAGCATAGCAAGCATTTATTTATCCATCGTTAGAAACCGAAGGATCCTCAGTCCTCTCTATCCAAGAATCTGGGTCCCTGATGCTCCCTGTTCTTATGTAAAAGTATTTGCATTGTCTAATAGGAAACTGGGAGTTTGTTTGTTGCTTTTAGTCTGTCTCTTAATGTTTCTAAGGAGTTTCAGGTCAAAGATGAAATGAGAATTGAAGAATCTCAGATTTGGAATTGATCTGAGAGATTATCAGGTCTCTAATTTCTACATTTCCTCTCTGTCCTCCCTAATTAATGGTCAAACAACTTTTGCTTGAAGACCTCCTATGAAGGAAACTCCCTAGTTCCTGAAGCAGCCCCTTCCTTTTTGGATGCCTCATCTTTATGATGCCCTTCCTGATATGGGGTCTACATTCATAATCTTCTCCTAATACTACCTTCAGGGGCCTAGCAGAGAAAGTCAGTCTTTATTCTTTCTAGACATTTCCCTTAAATTCTATTACAGATATTAAAAGTCATGGAAATTTCTCATGCTTTTAGAAGGGGACTGGGCAAGGAACCAGTTTTCTAATTCCAAATGGGTTTAATGAACTTTTCCCCCTCCTTTCCTGTAGCTCCCAGCAGCATACCTAAGGGGTTCTTGGCACCACCCTCCAGCCCTTCCCTGAATGTCCCCTTTCCCTGAAGAGCACCGAATTCTGAGGTTCTCTGTGTGCTCAGGCCTTCCTTATTTACCATGAGCAGGGCTTCCAGTTCCCAAAGCTGATCTGATCTCCCAGGTGGACCAAGCAGAAACACCATGGATACTGAAGGAAGTAGACACAAAGATTTCTGGTCTAGGTGAGTGAAGGAAACCAAGTGTTTATGGCCTCTTCTCTCAGGAATTCTTCATCTGGAAATGTTGAATAGAGCATATTCCTCAAATCCCCCAACGTCCTTTGGGAAGGGCTGAGGCTTTCTACTTTGAGCATTTTCATAAGCCCTTTCATCAACATGAGTTACTTTCCTCATTTCTTTTGTGGGATCTTTGTATTCCTGGGGGAGAAATGGTTCTCTGTATGACACGAAGCTTTTTCTGTACTTGGGGGACTCCTTTGTCCCAGAAGTTATTCTTCTGAGTCACTTCCCCCCCTGGTCATTGAGTTAAAAGTATTTCACTTCCTAATAGGTTAAAGCAATTTCCCAAGCCCTGAGAGGGGAATGAGGTAGAGGACTTGTTCCCAGGCCTCTAGGACTTTTGAATCACCTAACAGGATGGTATATATGGCTGTGGAATAAAGTTTGCTCCCTTCTGTGAGTAGGTCACGTTGATTGTAGTCTTCAAAAGTGCTTTGGAAGCAGACAGAAGGTCAATAAACAGGGCACCAACTTTGATGAGACGGAGTTTCCTTTAAATACATGGCTTCAACAAATCACTTGCATAGTTACTGGTTAGGGATATGTGTCTATACCAGGGTTGGGGAACCTGTGGCCTCAGGGCTGCCTGTGGCCTTTGACTGAATCCAAGTTTTATGGAACAAATCCTTTTATTAAGGCAATTTGTTCTGTGAAGTTTGGATTCAGTTAAAAGGTCACACTTGAGGACCTAGAGGGCCACAGGTAGCCTCGAGGCCACAGGTTCCCCACCCCTAGTCTAGACCATAGTTCATGCAAAAAAGTAAAAAATGAGACAGGGCAGTCTAGAAAACTGTCCTGAACTTAGGCTGCAGGGATAGAAACATTGTGTCCCTAATGAGGGACCTGATAAGCCCATTGTCCTGGGATCTGTTGTGATCTTACCGGAATGTCCATTATTTGGGCACTGCATTTTATGAGGATATTGATATATTTTGACAAGAAAAATAGAGGATTGGCAGGTTTGAGCAGGCTCTCCTTAACCCAGGGGAGGGAACCCCACACTGAGGTGAGGTCAGAGCCACTGAATTGCAAATGCTAAAGTACTGAATCAGTAAATGAAAGAACATTTACTTTTTTAATTAGATTTTTTATTTTTAGTTTACAGCACTCAGTTCCACAAGTTTTTGAGTTCCACATTTTCTTCTCCTCCCTCCCCCCTCTATCCCCCCAGATGGTATGGCATCTGATATATCTTCTACATATACCTTCACATTAAACTTATTTACATAATAGTCAAGTTGTAAAGAAGAATTATGACCAATGGAATGAATCGTGAGAAAGAAGAAACAAAACCAAAAAAAAAAAAGAGAGAGAAAAAAAAGAGAGCAAATAGTTTGCCTCAAACTGCATTCAGACTCTGTAGTTCTGATAGCTTGAAAGAGCATTTATGAAGCAACTAGGGTGGAATGATAAATTAAAAAGCAAGGTAGCCCTTGCTCTCAAGGAGTTTATTTTCTAACAGAGAGACAAAATACAGAGTTTTTAGCTTCAAGTCCAACAAAAAGTTCTCATGGCCCTTCTGCAGAGGCAATGCATATTCTTTAATGTCATTTACACTAATAAAATCCTGTCCATTTCTGACATGGAACTATATGACAATGCCAAGGGTTTTGATAGTGAGATCTTTGTTTTGTGGGTCTTTGGCAGCAAAGACTGCTGAGGAGATAGGGATATAGCCCCTGTAGAAGTAGTTTGCAATTGTGTTTCTCCCGGGGTTGCTTTCTAGGCTATTGGCTACTTAAATCACCAGCAATTACTTGAGGGGAATTGTCTCAAGTAATTTAATAAAGGTAGACTAAGGCATATACTCTGAGCAAGATACATTTATTAACAGTTATGGATATATTTGTTAATGAAACCCATCAGACTGACCTCAGTAAAGCCAGTGACCCCAATGAGAAGGAGGGGACCCTCTTTATTGATCCACAAGAAAGAAAGGGTCTTGGTAGCTGTGGAATATTACTATTGGCTATGCCAAGAAAAGTTGTTGGCATTCAAATGAGGTTAACCCCTCCCTCTGACAATTAAGGAATGCTAATTGTTTTATGGGACCTATCTGCATCTTGCAGTCTTAGCTAGGGGATCAAAACTTCCAGACTTGCTGTCTCCTTAGAAGAGATAAAGTCTCCCTTAATTTCATAAGGACTGGCAAGGACAGATGACATCTCTTTTGGGTAAGGTGCCATGTTGACTTGTGGGGCTTAAAGATAACAAATCAATGTCTGTTGGAGATGAAAGTAGATAACTTTTCTTTTTATGCCTTCAAACTAACTCAGAGGGAAAGCTAAATTCCTGAACTCAACTCAAGGACACAGAAAGGTGGCTTTAGGCAGATACAAATTCAATTATAAAAGTAATACAGTATGAAATCAGTTACATTGTAGAATCAATATAACAGAAACTTTTATCTTTTCAGAATTGAATAAATGGAGTATGCTCATTTTTCAGCTTAGGATAGCAACTTTACAGAAACTGACCATGTGCTAGAGCCTAAAAAAACTTCCAAGTAAGCATAGGAAAGCAAAAATATAAAACAGAAACATTATTGACTGGAACAAAATAAAAATTTTAATTAGTAATCCTTTTGGAAAAAAAGGATTATGCTCAAGTAGAGAAAACTAGTTCAGGGCTATAGAAAGAACTCTGGACCAGCTATTATAGAATTGGAGTTGGAGCACCCCCCTTATAAGCAATGGGGCTTCGGTCCTCTCACAGAGTCCATTTCCTGAGCTGTAAAGGGTAAAGAATGTCTGCTCTATCCATGTCACCTACTTTGGTAGGATCTAGTGTGAAACCATGGGAAGCTAGGAAATGCTTCTACAAAGGGAGCTAATGGCATTTTGTTATTCTTGATTCTTCCCTTTCAAGTTTGAAGGTTCAGCTTCTTGACCCACTAGATGAATGAGGAGCCATTCATTAACAATTCTTAATTAACTGTTAATTAACAAGTGCCCAGCATTGTGTATGGGAATTCATGTAGAAAAAGTCAGACAGTCCCTCTTCTCAAGGAGCTTATACTCTAATTGGAGAGGATAACAGACAGCAGAATGTTCTGCTTCGGTGCAATTAGAAAGGCCCTGAAGTCCTAAATCCAGGTGAATAGCAACATCCTAGATCCTTTGGTTACAGCACCAGTAGGTCAGCTAAGAGTTCCATGTAACCTGGAGGGCATCGAGGTAGTGCAGAAGTCTGGGGGATGTTAGGAGGCAGTGGCAAAGCAGATGATAAGACTTCATGGTCCTTCATGTCTTGGAAAGGAATAGAGTTGGTTTCTCCTATCTTATTGAAGCCATGTTAACAGCCAAGAAGCTCTGATGGTTTCCAGGCCACGGGAAGAAAAGCCGGTAGGGAAAGGGAGGAGGGTACTCTGTAGTAGGCCCATGTGTGGCTACTCTAGATGTGCTCTGGATATTCAGAGGAGGCCAGAGGAAAGAGGGTAAGGAGAAAGGAAATCACTGACATGACACTAACTGTAAACTAGTTTTCTTTCTGCCAGTAGAAATAAGGCAATATATTTTTCTCTTTTTGTTTCTTTCAGATGGGGAGACCAAGTCTAAAACCAAGGAAACTATGGAAAAGCTGAGCATTTCCTGTGATTTAAAATTGAGAGAAATCTGGGATTCTGATATCAGGTCAGGGAAGAAGCAAGTCAGCTGGGAAAGTCATTCAAAACAACCAAAAATGATTCTCAGGAAATCTCCCAGTGAAGGGAAAGGTGATGAACGTAAA
Source organism: Phalanger gymnotis (assembly GCA_028646595.1). Lineage (NCBI taxonomy): Eukaryota > Metazoa > Chordata > Mammalia > Diprotodontia > Phalangeridae > Phalanger > Phalanger gymnotis. Next base: position 811,489,894 of record CM053622.1, on the reverse strand, counting down.
AAATTGGAGAGAAATTCTAATCAGGGGTCAGACATTCATCATGAATATGCTGAAAGTAGAAGGAGTTCATGGCAATATTCAGGCCTGTTTGAATGTAAGGAGATCACCTCAGGGAATGGATATTCCAAATATAGTGAATATGGGGAGTGCTTTAATGAGGAGATAGATCTTATTCAGCATCATAAAGTGAAAGGTTTTCAAGGTGATGACTGTGAGACATCTTTGAGCTTGAGCCCAGATCATATTAGTCATCAGAACAGTAATACTGGAGAAATGCCTTATAAATATAATGAACATGGTACAACTTTCACCCATAACCCATCTCTTAGTCTACATCAGAGAGTTCCTGTAGGAAAGAAATCTTATGAATGTAATCAATGTGGGAAGACCTTTTTTCGGAACACAGATCTTAGTCAACATCAGAAAATTCACAGTGTAGAAAAGGCTTATAAATGTAACGAATGTGGGAAGGCTTTTAGCCAGAGTAGAGATCTTCATAGACATCAGAGGATTCATACTGGAGAAAAGCCCTACAAATGTAATGAATGTGGGAAGGCCTTCAGTTATAGCTCATCCCTTATTGCACATCAGAGAATTCATTCTGGAGAAAAACCTTATGAATGCAATCAATGTGGAAAGGCTTTCCGAAATCACTCCAATCTTGCTGTCCATCAGAGGATTCATACTGGGGAAAAGCCCTATAAGTGCAATGAATGTGGAAAGGCTTTTAGCCAGAGTAGAGACCTTCTTAGACATCAGAACATTCACACTGGAGAGAAGCCCTATAAATGTAATGAATGTGACAAGGCCTTCAGCCAGAGTAGAGATCTTCTTAGACATCAAAATATTCATACTAGAGGGAAGCCTTATAAATGTAATGAATGTGACAAGTCCTTCAGCCAGAGTACATCCCTTCTTACACATCAGAGTATCCATGCTGGGGAGAGGCCCTATAAATGTAATGAATGTGGGAAGGCCTTTAGTCGAAGCTCAAATCTTAGAGTACATCAGAGAATTCACACTGGAGAGAAGCCTTATAAATGCAATGAATGTGGGAAGGCCTTTATCCTGAAATCATCCCTTATTTTACACCAGAAGGTTCATACTGGAGAGAAATCTTCTAAATGTAATCAACGTGGAAAGGCTTTCAGACAGAATTTTCACTTTGCTGCACATCAGAGAATTCATACTGGAGAGAAGCCCTATAAATGCAATGGATGAAGGAAGGCCTTCACCAACAGTTCATACTTTCCTGGGTATGATCAAAGCTGTATTGGAGTGAATCTAATTGATGTGGGAAGGAAGGCCTTTAGCTGGAGCACAGACCTTCTAGAATATTGGAAAATTTATACTGTAGGTAAAGCCATAGAAATGCAATGGATTTTTCTGTGATTGCCTTATGTCCGTCATTTCTTATTGCCCAATAATATTCCAGGACATTAGTAGACTATACTTTCTTCTCTCATTCTTCAATTATTAGTATCCTCTTTGTTTGCAGTCCTTTGCTAACATGAAAAGTGCTGCTGTGAATATTTTAATGTATAGTGGACCTTTTCATCTGTCGTTGACTTTTGGGGGATATAAGCCCAGTAGTAGAGTTGGCTTACCAAAGGGTGTGGAGATTTGTGACTTTTCTTGTATAATCTATTTGTACATTAAATAAAAAATGTTTCAGATTTTGTTAGCTTGAACTTTAGAAATGCCAGCAAATAGAACACTTTCCATACACAGAGCTTTGTGCATGAAATGGTGAAACTCCATTACATGTTGCATCTTTTATTTATTTATTTTTTTACAGTGTATGATTGCTCAGTATGTTGCCTCCAAAGCTCTCAGAAACTTATTCTTGTTTGTTCTGGGTACTTTCCCCTCCACTCCCAAAATCACATCATTATCACTTATCACGCTAAAAAAATTTGAATCAATATCAGTAAACCTCTTCCCTCAGTCATTCTGCCACAAGCAAAAATTCTCCATGAGCCCCAGTTATGGATAAACCTCCTGTTCTCTTCGGAGTTTTATTTTCATAATGAATAGTCAGCACAGAAATCCATCTTCAGTTTATTGTGATAGAAGATATAAGACGTGAGTGTAAGCCTAATTTATATTACACTATTTTTCAGTTTCTCAGCAGAACTTGTTCAGAAAGGGAATCCTCCCTGTCAGGTATTTATATTCTTGAGTTTAGCAAACAACTGAATCCTGGTTTTGCCTGTTTATTCTTGCTGGCCCTGTCTGTTCCCTGAATTCACTATGAATTGATGCAGAGCAAAGTAAGCAGAAATCCTCAAACCTCGTACAGCCATGACCACAGTGTAAATAGGAAGATTGCTAACAATAGCAAGAATCTTGAGTCACAGAAATTAGTGAAAGTCCCACAAGAAATGGTGAAAAGTATCTTCCTCCTTCCTCAAGGGATGAGAGAGTTACCAAGACAGAGCAGAGCTGACATTAGAAATGGGGTCATGGTATTGAAGGTTTTTGCTGAATTGTTTTTGTCACATGAAGCAGGGAAAGAAACAAGCATTTAAATGCCTACTATGTGCCAGACACTCTGCTAAGAGCTTTACAGATATCTCATTTTTCCTCACAACAACACTGGCAGAGAAGTACTATTATTATCCCTATTTTATAGTTGAGGAAACTGAGGCAAACAGAGGCTAAGTGCTTTGCCAGGGTCATTCAGCTAGTAGGTGTCTGAGGTCATATTTGAACTCACAATCTGCTGGCTCCACATCTAGTTGTCTATCAATTGCCATCCTGTTTAGTTATTTCAGTTGTGTCTGACTCTTCATGACCCCATTTTGAGGTTTTCTTGGCAGATACATTAAAGTGGTTTGCCATTTCCTTCTTCAACTCATTTTACAGATGAGGAGACTGAGGCAAACAGGGTTAAGTGACTTGCTCAGGGTCACACAGCTAGTAAATATCTGAAGCCAGATTTGAACTCATGAAGATGAGTCTTCCTGACTCTATGCTGAGCACTTTATCCACTGTGCCACCTTGCTGTGCCACTGTGCTACTTAACTGCCCAGAATTTAATTTGCAGAAAGGGAAGGTTTCTTTGTCCCACTAATGGCTCACATAAAAACAAAGTGCAGCAGTAAAACATTAAAAAAAGGAATGTGAAGAGAGGAAGGCATGACCATCTGGGGGCATCAAGAAAGGCCTTATATAGAAGCTGAAAAGAAGCAAGTCTGGAATGAAACTAGGAATCCTGAGATATGGCAGCAAAAGGGAGTGCCCTCCTTATTAAGTCCGAGTGAATGGAGGCTGAAGAACTGACCAGGCCATGAGAGCAGCAACAGCCTCAAACCCCACCAGAGCTCCTAACATGGGAGTTTCTGTTTGATCTTGGGGTGACAGAAAGCCACTGGACTTTGCATTGGGGAGCGACATATTCTCATTTGTCCTGAGGAAAATTCACGCGAGAGTTGTGGGGAGGATGGTTTGGAGTGGGGAGAGACTGGGGAGTCAGAAGGCTCTTGGGCTAGTCCAGGTAAGAAGTAATGAAGATCTTCACAGGCCTCATATGGAAAGCTGAGAATAAGAAAAGCCTGTTACTCCATCATCTGTGTTAAAGCCAGACAAACATCCTATCACACTGCATTAGTTAATGAACCAACCAATTATTTATCTCAGATAGAGCATCTGACCCACCCAGTGTTGCTTTTACCTTTCACTCTTGGAACCCCCAGTTTCACTAAAATTGTTCTCTGACTATGGGTTTCAAATGTTTAGAATATTTAAAAAATTCTTTTAATATTTTTATTTAAAGTTTTGAGTTCCAAATTCTATTCCTCCCTCTCTTTCCCTCTCACTGAGACAGCAAGCAATCAGTTATAGGTTACACACGTGCAATTATGTAAAACATTTCCATATTAGTCATTTTGTACAAGAAGACTCTAATAAAAGGGGAAAAAAGAAAGAAAGAAAATGAAAACTATCATGGTTCAGTCTGTATTCAAACTATCTGGTTTTTTTCCCTGGAGGTGGATAGTATGCTTCTGTTCAGAATATTTTTCAAAACCCAGTGGCATGGATTCGTGAACATAAAAGAATTCTTAAATCGCAAAGCCATTGGTCTCAACCAATGCTTTTCATGTATGAGTTGGGCTATATAGCTGTGCAGGTCTTCTTTGACTCTCCAAACTTCACTGATTATGTTCGGTTCAATGCACATCCAAGTTGGCCTATTACGTCTAATGCTCCCCTCATCTTTGTCAGGTTTCACCTTCAATGCTGGTGGCATCCCACAACCACCACAGAGTACCATGCCCTCTACTTCTTGATTCTTCAATCTAACCACCTCTATTAGTTCCCTCCCACTGCTTTCAGACACAACTAAGCTTCTTCATCTTTAAAAAGTCTTTACAAGTCTATACCATCCCCTCAAGTTATCGTCCTATACCTATCCTCCAAGCCAAATCTCTTCGAAATTATAATAGTTAGGATTTGTATAGTGCTTTAAGGTTTGCAAATGATTTTATATATATATATATATATATATCATCTTATTTTATTTTATTTTCACAACAACCTGAGGAGCCAGAAGCTGTTATTATCCCCATTTTACAGATAGGGAAATAGTCCAACAGAGGTTGTGACTTGCCTAGAATCGCACAACTAGGAAGTTTCTGAGGCTGGGTTTGAACTGAGGTCTTCCTGACTCCTGACTCAGTCACTTACTAGTTATGTGACTCTGGGCAAGTCTGTTAACCCCCCCTGCCTCAGTTTCCTCATCTACGAAAATGAGGTAGAGAAGGAAATGCAAAGCCCTCCAATATCTTTGTCAAGAAAATGCCAAATGGGGTCACTAAGAGTCCTATTGAAATGACTGAACAACTGACTCCAAGCATTCTACGCTGCCACTTAGCTGGCCTGTAATCTATCAAACAAGGCATGTTTATTGAGCAATTAACTATCTTCTGGGCACTGTGTTAAGTGCTAGACTTAAGCAGTTGATCTTCCAACACTTTGTAATCTGGCTTCCAACCTTAACACTCAGCAAAAACTGGTCTCGCCAAGGTTACCAACCTCTCCTCATTACAAAACCTGATGGCATTTTTTTCAGTCTGCATCCTTCTTGACCTCCAACACATTGGATACTGTTAACTGCCCATTCCTGGATAATATTTCCATGTGGGGATTCCGAGGCAGTTTTCTCTTCTGCTCCTACTTTTGTGACTGCCCTTTTTTCATCGACTTTGCTGGCTCATCATATCATACCCCCTGCACATGAGTGATTCCCCAAGGTACTGTTCTGGGGCCTCTTCTCTTTTCACTACTACTACTACCACCAGCACCACCAGCACCACCAGCACCACCACCACTACTACTACTTCTCCTACTACTATCATCACTACTACTACTACTCTGTGCTATCAGTGACTTCCTTAGTTCCAGAGCACTTGATTGTCATCTCTGTGCAGGTGACTCACACCTATACATTCATCCCTTGAACTTAAGACAGCTAGACATTTCCTACTAGATGTCCCAGAGACATCTCCACCTCAACACATTCCAAACTGAACTCATCTTTCCTCACAAACCCGCCCTTCTTCTAAAAAATCATAAATCAAATGAATGAATAGCTCCACCAATTGAAAAATCCCTAAACTGACAGATGGAATTTTTAAATGCCTCAACTAACAAGGTGAGAATGGAGAATTGTTTGAGTGATAAAGATTTTCTGTATCTAAGATATGTCAAAAGGAGTTTAAGATTCATTAAAGAAGTTGTCGGCATCATCACTGTAGCTCTTTTATGTACCAACCCTCCAACATTCATTAGAATGTCAGCACTGATTGGAACTAATTCTGGCCTTTTCCAAATTCTAGTAGTATACTGGAAACAACAAGGTAGAATTCAATATGTACACGTGGGCCATCTATTCAGAATATGCAGGAGCTTACAAGAGGTTAGAATCAAGAAATACCAGTGAACATAGAAGCCCTTACTGACCCACATCTGTACTAGATCCCAACCTATTTGCGTTTGGGAACTCTCCAGTTCCACACGAGTAGAAGGATGTTGAGGCTGAAACTCAACAGGAGGACATAGGTGTTCTGAGTTAGGGAGTGGAAGGAGGGATGTGCTCAATGTGCAACCCATAGACTCCCCCTCACTAACTGCTGACCATTCTTGGAAAGACCTAGGAGGCTTCCTCTATCTATCATAAAAAAAAATCTCAGAAAGTTCTAGTTACTGGCATCATCACAGAGTGCAGCAGTCCTTGTGTCTTGCCCATTTTGATAGTGCCTAAGAACAATGGAATAGGAGTAGATTAATGGACTTCAAACAAAAACCCCACCACTACCACTACTACCATTAAGTAACTAACTAATATTTGTATAGTGCCTATTATGTGCTGGGCACTGTGGTAAGTGCTTTATACTTATCTCTACCCATGATCTACATGACAGTTCTTGGAAATAGGTACTTTTATTATCCTCATTTTACAGATTAAGAAACTGAAGCAAAGAGAAGTTAACTGCCTTGCCCAAGGTCATACATCTAAGTAAGTGTCTGAGGCCAGATTTGGACTCAGATCTTCCTGACTCCAGGCCTGGCACTCTATCCACTGGATGAGTACAGTAGGCCATGGGTAAAAGATGCCTTGGATCATTTGCTAGGAAGCCACTGGTTTTCGGCCTTGGACTGGCAGAGTTGATGCTACTGGATTACTATGTCTGAGGAAGACAAGGAAAAAACCTCTTTGTGTGCATTGGAATTTTACCAGTTTGAGTGTATCTCCAAACCATATTAAGAGCACTAGCTATTTTCCAAGGGCTGATAGAGAAAGTAGTTGGGGACATAAACTACCCTATGACATCATTGTCTAGGGGAAGGCATTGGAGGAACATGTGAAGAGACGAATAAAAGTGTTAGAGGAGTGCATTGGTAACTAAGGTGGGGCCAATGAAAGGAAGTCTGATTATATCTTTGCTCCCAAGTAGGCCCCAAACCCTAGCTCCTAGGTGCTAAGCCAATGTGGGCGTGAAGCCCCCAGGGTCCTAAGGGGAGTTGCTAAGACCAGAGCCAATAGTAAGAGCTTAAGTTCTGGTTGCTCAGATGACAGTTTGATGACCACTAAAGAGTGCATAAAAAGAGAGAACAGAGCTGTTTGCTCAGGGCTCTCACTCTTGGCAAGTGCTGATGTGGAGACTCTGGGCAGCTGTAGTTAAGAGGCCTCCAGCTTGTAAACCCAGGTGTTCAGACTTTGTTAAACTCTGGTAACTATGCATTAAGATTTAAATGAGACAAGGTCTGTCTGTTGATGTAATTTGTTTGTATTTGCTTTAAAGTTCAGGGCGCTGGCTTTTTCCCCTGAACTAAGTGAATGATATTTGTGTGCTGGATTAAAGTAAGATTGTTAACCCCTTAACGTTACTTTCCTTAGTACAGAAGATCAAAAGAACCTGGGCTTGCAGCGTTCTGTGTGCTGGTTGTTGGTTTTACATAGCCACAGCAGCTGCTAGCAAAATTGTTGAAACAAGGAGCTAGAAGAAGTTGCTCTGAAGCAATTAACAAGAGTCAGTGCTGCAGATCTTATGATAAGTGTGGAGGCCACGTTGTATCCTAACAAGGTGAGTACTACCCAGAGGAAATGGAAGAACTTCTCATGTGGCTACACCCATATAATCTTATTGGTTTAATAACTTTCCTTGGGTTTGGTGGCCATTGTAAGTTTTTTTTTTTTATAAGAACTATGCTGCTCTTCAGACAGATTTCAGAAAAACCTGGACTTACATGAACTGATACAAAGTGAAGTGAGCAGAACCAGGAGAACATTTACACACTAATGATAATATTGTGGGATTATCCACTATGAATGACTTAGCTATTCTCAGCAATACAATGGTGTAAGACATTTCTAAAGGACTCATGATGAAAAAATACTGTCCACATCCAGAGAAAGAATTGATGGAGTCTGAATGCAGATCAAAGCATACTATTTTTCACTTTTTTCCTTTTTTTTCTTTTGGTCTATTTCTTCTTTCACATCATGACAAATTTGGAACTATATTTTACATGACTTCACATATGTAACCTACATCAAATTGCTTACCATCTCAGGGAGGGGGAGATGAAGGAGTGAGGGAAAAAATTTGGAACTCAAAATCTTAAAAAAAAATGAAAATTAAGAATTGTCTTTACATATAATTGGGAAAAATACTATATTTAAAAAAAAGAACTATACTACTCTTGCTAAACCATTGAAGGATTTCATTTATGTACATGTGATTAAAGGGACCCAGAACCAAAAAGACAAAGAAAAGTAAGATTGTCTCAAATCCTGCAAAGCCTTTTGGTGATAGTAGGCAAATGGGGGAAAAGCCTTCATCAGTAGCCTACCCATTATGACAGGATTGGGACAGGATTTTCAAATAATAGGAGAGACATCTTTAGGAGAAACAAAGTAAATTTATTTCACAAATCTTGCAAGATTTGGGCACACCTTCATAATGGAGGAGGCGAGGTAAAACAGAACCTGCCTTAATTTATACTCTTAATGAAAAAGATTCCCACCCACCTCTATCCCTTCTCCCCATTGACTGGGAGGTGGGCTTACCATCTAGGTGGGAAAAACTACACAGAGGACCAAGGTTGATCCGTTCCATTCAGGTTGTTCCCTATCAGAACTCAACTGCCAGGGTGGCGTCTGAAAGTCTAGAAGAAATGGGGTTGGGGTGGGGGGGAAGAGAGACCTTCCTGGACCAGAGAACAAATAGCTCACAGGAAGTTCATTATCTTCTAACATCTGGGGGGGGGGAAGGCATGCCCACATCTCCAGGCTGACCTTCCAGAGTCACAAGGCCAAATCCCAAAACCTCTTCTACTCCCTTAGACATGCCATGTGAAGTCTTCACAATTATCCATCTCATTCATGCATAACCAAACAAATTTTGTCTATCACACAAAGGAGAGGTTGGGGAGCTGTTGTATACCAAGAAACTGATGGCCATTTGAGGCCAATTGTACTCCTCATCAGAGGATTGAATGAGGGTGGATCCTGTTAATCTGTCTACAAGCTTTAATTTTTGGCTTTAAAGTGGACTTCCACTGAGAAGTTCAGACACTACAGATATGGTACAAAATTCCAAGCAAGAACCCATATCAATGCATTGACATGTTGTGAGCAGGATAGGTTGGATGCTGCTTACCAGAGATAGGTTGTAATACTGGCCAATTATGCTTTTAGCATTCACCACAAGCCTAATAATCTACTAATGTGGATGTAAATGCATTGTGGTGATGCCAGGAGAAAGAGGGAGAGCAATCTGTGATACCCAAGGAGCTGGATTACAATGGGGTAGAAGAATGGCTGAGAGCTTGGTGCCTCCATCAGATAGCATGCCAAATGCATGAGTAAACATTGTTCCACTGAACTCATGTTCCTTACACAATGGTCTCTAGATGACTAGAAAGGAGAACAGATGGCTGACAATATGGGACAAGCCCAAAAGCAAGGCAGTGCTTTTCAATATCTTATGTTCCTTTCAACAGAAGGCACCTTACAGCTGAGACAATGGCAAAGGATGGAGCAAGGCAAAGGAGTGCTGGATCAGACTGAGGCTCTTGGCATGCTTGGAACCAGGAAGGAGCTCACCCTTCTCAGGTCATATCTCCCAGTAGCCATCTATGAATTCCATACGTGATAACTTTGGAGAGCTGATCCAAGAAAGTACCACAGAGCTAATGAGAGAATCATTTTCCAGGCCCCAAATGGCTACACATGTCACCAAGAAGTGAGAAACTTGTGTCTGATGTGTACAAAGAAAAATGTTACCAAACTATGGTGCATATTCAGACAATATAAGTGCCATAGTCCTTTGAAACTTTTCTGTATTTAAAAAATTATTATTTTTTTAATCAGCAAGGATTTGCTTTCTTTCCCTCCTCTTTCTCCTCCAATTGAGAATGAAAGAAAAACAAAACATCTTTTACAAATATGTATAGTTATGACCATGTCCAAAAAAAAGGTTTCTTATTTTATACTCCGAGTCCTTCACCTTTCAGTCAGGAGGTAGGCAGCTGGTTTATCATTAGGCATCTGGAATCATGGTTGGTGATTTCACTGATCAGAATATCTAATTCTTTTAAAGTTATTTGTTTTTACCATATTGTTATCACTGTGTAAATTGTTCAATTCACTTGGCATAACTTCTTATAAGTCTTCCCAGGTTTCTCTGAAACCACCCTTTCATCATTTCTTATAGCACAATAATATTCCATCACATTTGTATACAACAACTTATTTAATCATACCCCAATTGATGGGCATCCCTTCAATTTCTGATGTGGCTTGGGGTGCTGGGAACCCCAAAATGCAAGGGTGCAGGGAGTCTGCCTCAAAAGAATTCAACCACTCAAGCCTTCTTTCAGTCAGAGTAGTAAGTTTCATTATAACATAGAGGGGAAGATTTCTAGTAAATTTGTGATTTTGATGAGGTTGGGACTGATATTTATATATAAAAAAGACTCAGGGGATCTGGATGGGATTAAGAAATGGTAAATAGCTTGGGGTAGGCCAGGTGCAGACAATGAAAGGAGCTAAGTGAAAGGGCAGCTAAAAAGATTATTGAGTATCTAGGTAGACTGGGATGGGCCGCATGCCTCAGGCTAAACACCAGGGACTGGGTTGCTGAAATGTGTGGGAAAGTTCATTGTCTATATCTGACTCACCCCAGGCTACTTGCCTGTCCTTAATCCCATGAAGACCCTTTCTCTGTTGCCCACGGACCACTCTCCTGCTTCAGCTCCTGCTCCTCCTCCCTCTTCTCTTCTTCCTCGCCCCCCTCCTCCTTCTCTTCTTCCTCTTTCTCATTGTTTATGGCTTCTCATACACTGGTCTTCGTCTCTTCTACTCTCTTGTTCCCTTGGAGCCTTGAAGTCCTGAAATATGATGGCCTCTCCTGGACCATTGTTTCAGCCACCAAGCTTCCATCAATGCCCACTGCTCAGGAAATCTCTCCTACAGCTTGCCCTGCCCACTGGCCTGGCTTTGAGAAGCTGGGTTCCTAACATTTCCACTCCCTCCCTTCTGGATTCTAATGCTTCCATTCTTCCTGAGTGGACTGTGGCAACCTATCCCCTATGGTTCCATTTACCATCCTAGTTATTTTCCCAAAGCATCTCTCCCTGATCACTATTCCCCATGTGGTTGCCTCTCACATTGGAAAGTGGAGTAGGGAATGTCTGTGCCTTTATATGTGTATCCCCAGTGGCCATATACTCTAACCCATACTTGAAAGGCATAGATTGAGAGCAAGATTTTGGTTTCATAATTCCACTAGGTCTTTTTTTTTATGTTCAGAATTTATTGACATTAGGTTTTGGAAAATATTCTGAAAGTGCAGTCCATAGTTGGGAAAGGATTTTAGTGAAATTGGAGGTTTCATGAATGAGAGGGTAGAATCCTCTGAATATCTGAGAACAACGATTGGCCCATTAACTGGAGCAATATTACATGATCGTGTTGGCTGCTTTTAACTGATACCAATGCAGGAGAAGCAAGGTGCTCATCACCTTTCAGTTGGTTTATTGCAATAGTCTGCTAATTGGTATCCCTTGAAACTACTTTTCTAAAGCTGCAATTAGTTTCAGTCTCCTCCTCCTCCTCTTCTTTCACCTTCTTCTTCCCTTTCTCTTTCTCCTCCTCCTCTTTCTCTTCATTGTTTGTGGCTTCTCATACACAGGACTTCATCTCTCCCCTCCAGGCTTTTGTAGTAGTACCCAACCTACATTGAATGTACTCACTCTGCAGACCGAATCCTCTCTTATTTAAAAGAAAAATAATTTAGCTAATACACTCAACACTATGACTGCACTTGACAGTGTATCTAGCATTCTCTTCTGGAAGGCTCTCCTTTTCTGTGAGGAGAAGGATTTTTTTTTTATCACTTGTTACTGATAATGGAGTATTAAATAAAGTGGAAAATATAACTTACATAGAGCTCTGTTTGATATGAAGAGTCAGGAAAACTGAAAGTCAATCTGACAAAAACCAAGCTCTAACCCAGGTGTTTCACCGTATTTGACAATCTCAATGGATATGAGTCTTTAATGCAAAAAATCACACTATAAATTTTTTTTTGATAATTTTAAAAAATTTTATACTTAAATACAAAATGAGAAAAAACCCCAAAATTGCCATGTACACATGTATCAGTAAGGCAATAATAACAACACAGATGATAATTGTCAAAATGCCTATGTGGCTCTGTATCGCAAAGTATATGAGACTCTCCACATAGAAGGTAGAAGAAGTAAACCATTTATTCAGACACCAGAGAACCATATCCCATAAGCCATCTACCCAATCCATCATAGCAGCAATGCATTTGATACATAATATCACAACATGGAGTCTCTCCAAGCCAAAACCTCTCTGACCCCCTGCTGGGGTCTTCCCAAAAACAAACCCACAATACAGCTGTCATAGTCTGTTCAGCTATCAGAGGTCAACTTTCCTTACTTCAGTTCTAACTATCATGATGGCCATTAACAGCCATAGCTGTGCTCTCCCCCTCTCAGCATTTCCTGTGACATAACTTCCTTTTCCTGTCAGGAAGCTCCTCCCACCACATGTGACTTAGGCTTCCTGTGATGTAAGCAGGTCACATGGCCTATTAATGGGTGGGAAAGATCTTCAAATCTAAATTGCTATTATAACACAGCAGACCACAAGAGAGGATTCAATATAAAACAATAAATATCTATTTGAAGACAACCTATATAATAAATACCATACATTGTTTTCAACGTTGCCCAGCTTTTCTTTGCTTCCTTGTTGGTTTTCTTTCATTCTCTGTTGTGCATTTTTTACTTTATTCCCCCCCCTCCCCGCAACTTTCCCCACCCTAATGAAGGCTACAATTAAGTGTGGATATATAGATAACTTTAAACATACATATATACATATACATTCATACCCATATATGTAAGATCATACTATGCTTATTTCCTCCTATCATTTGTTTCTCTGAAGGTAGATAGCATTTTCCTCCATAAGTGCAAGTCTTTCCATGTTTTTTTTCAAACAATCAGCTCATCATTTCCTATATCACAACATTCCTTTCTGTATTCAAATAGCACTTTCCTTCCTAGTATGTTTGAGATTAATTTGGATGTTTATAATAGAATGACTTGATTGCTCAAAGTTGTTCTCAACACAATACTGCTGTCACTGTATACAATGTTTTCTTGGTTCTGCTCATTTCTTTCTTCATTGTTTCATGGAGGTCTCTCCGTGCTTTTCTAAAATCATTGAGTTTATCATTTCTTATAGCAGAGTAATATTCCATCATGCACGTATACCATAATTTGTTTAGCCATTCCCCAACTGTTGGGCATCCCTGCAATTTCCTGTTCTTTGCTATAAATATTTTAGATCATGTAGATTCTTTTCGATTTTCTCTAATCATCTTGGGAAACAGAAGTAATAGTGGTATTGCTGGGTCAAAAGGTATTTTAATAACTCCTTGGGCATAATTTCAAATCTCTCTCCAAAATGGTTGGATCAGCTCGCAGACACAAGAACAACGAATTAAGGGCCCAATTTTTCCACATCCCCTCCAACATTTGTCACTTTCCCCTTCTATCATTTTAGCTACTCTGATAGGTATAAGATGATATCTCAAGGTTGTTTTAATTTACATCTCTCTAATCAATAATGATTTAGAGCATTTTTTTCATATGACTATAACTTGTTTTGATTTCTTCATCAGAAAACTGACTGTTCATATCCTTTGTCTATTTATCACTTGAAGAATGACTTGCATTCTTGTAGATTTGACAAAGGTCTTTATGTTTCTGAGATATGAGACCTTTATCTGAGGAACTGTCTATAAAATTCTGTACTCCCCCTCTCTTCCTGTAGTTTTCTGCTTTCCTTCTGATATTGGCTACATTTGTTTTATTGGTACAAAACCTTTTTAATTTGATGTAATCAAAATTATCCATTTTACATTTCATAACACTATCTCTTGTTTGTTTGCAAATTGTTCACCTATCCGTAAGTCTGATAGGTAATATATTCCATGTTCTTCAAACTTTCTTGTAATATCTCCTTTTACATCTAATGCATGCATCCATTTTGACCTTATCTTGGTAAATAGTGTAAGACATTGATCTATGCCCAAGTTCTGCCAGACTGCTTTCCAGTTATCCCAACAATTTTTACTGAATAATGAATTCTTATCCCCAAAACTTAAGTCTTTACACCTGTCAAACATTGGGTATTGTTTGTTTGCTGCTGTAGATTGTATATCTACTCTGTTCTACTGGTCTAGCTTTCCATTTCTTATCCAGTTCCAGATAGTTTTGATAATTACTGCCTTGTAAAATAGTTTAAGATCTTGTACTGCTAAATCTCCTTCCTTTACATTTTTCCCATTAGTTCCTTTGACATTCTTGACCTTTTTTTCTTGCAAGTGAATTTTGTTATGACACATACATACATATATATATATAATATATATATACACATATATACATGCATACATATATACATGTATATGTATATATAGAGGGTGTCCCTAAAGTCTGGACACATAGGTAATGAATGAGACTTTCAACATTTTATTTAATTGGAATATTAACAGACCTTAGCCCCCTTGACTTCTTTTTCTGGGGTATGTTAAAGGAGAATGTGTACTCAATGAAAATCACAGATGCAACACACTTGATTGAATGTGTAAAGAGTGAATGTGCTAAAACTGATGGCAATGTGGAGTTATTATATTGAGTTCACATGAATTTTGCAAAGCGCATCAACCGTTGCATCACAAATGATGGAAATCATATTGAAGATGTTATTTGTTAATATTCCAATTAAATAAAAATGTAATTAAAAATTTTATTGATTCATTTCTTGAAAATATGCATTTTTGCCTATGTGTCCAGACTTTAGGAACACCATATATATGAATTTTTAAAAAGAGAAATAGAATATGGGCCTTTCAGAGTCATGGGTAGAAGATGCATCTTAACCTAAGTACAGAGGCAACTGAAGAGATAAAATCTATGTTTACTAAAACACACACACACACACACACACACACACACACACAAGCTGTATGAAATGGTGATTTGTAGTTCCATGCATAGTCCTGTGTTTCAGTTATTTATTGAAATGCTCATATTTCCTGAGTTTTGTTGAGTATATCACAAAAAATAAATATTTTATTTAAAAAGAAAACAACAGAATTATCCTCCAGGAACAAATCCTTAAACTAGCCATAGTTTTTGGCCCACAGATACTAGTATTAACCTTAAAAGGTGCACTATACAATACAAGATTCATGGCACCAATTTTGGTGAGAGCAACAAAGTGGGAACGAAGGATTTGCCAATCACTTGAAGAAAAGCTGAAGAAACTAGGGTCTATGAAGGTCCTTTTACACTATGGCATATTAATAAAAGACAAACATTAAAAAATTCAAAGACGATTTCAAAAAATGGCCTTGGTTTCATGTGTAAAATGAATCTTCTGATATCTGATAATGACTGCCCTCCAGCTAAAGATGTTTCCACTTCAAACAGATTCAGAAGGTTTGTCTCTAGTGTGAACTCTGTCATGTCCTATAAGAAATGACTTGTGAGTAAAGACCTTCTCACATTCATTGCATTTGTAGGGCTTCTCTCCAGTATGAATCCTCTGATGTTCAACAACGTTGAAGAGCTTTTGAAAAACCTTTCCACATTCATTACATTTGTAAAGTTTCTGTGTGAATCCTTTAATGTAGTTAGTTCTACTCTCTGTCTGAAGGCTTCCCTAGATTCATTACATGTGTAAGATTTCTCTCCAGCATGAATGCTTTCATGTGCCATAATGCTTGCCCTCCATCTGAAGGCTTTTGCGCATTCATTATATTTATAAAGCTTGTCTTCGGTATGAATTCTCTGATGCACCATACGTTCGGAGGGCTTTATGAAGGTTTCTTGACATTGATTACATTTGTAAGGTTTCTCTCCTGAATGAATCCTTTGATGTGAAATGAAAGGTGATTCCCGGGGGAAGATCTTTCCAAATTCATTGCATTTCCTTGGCTTTTCCAGTCAGTGAATTTGTGGATGTTTAATAAGTTCTAGATTCTGAAGAAAGGTTTGCCAGATAAAATTCAAAACTTGAATTCAAGTTTTTCCTGACTTCAGGTAGAGCACTCTGTGCATTGCCCTACTTAACTGCTTCATGAGAGTTACCAACTTCATTCCTTCCCAAAAGATGGAGGACTATCAGCCTCCTCTTCACCCTCCCATGTGGCTGCTCAGTCTAGGACTCCTCCTCCAGGAAGCCTTCAGGGCTGGTGCCCCCCCAGTGGATCCCAGACCCTTGGCTTTTTGGAAGCCCTTCTCTCTGGGCCTCAGGCCCTGGGCCGTGCTGTCAAGCCCTCTGCTGCCTTGACTCCATTCAAACTTCCTGGTGAGTTTTCCAGACTCCTTTAGCCCCCAGGAAACCCAGGTGTCCAGGCTAAGGTCAGACCTCTAGGTCCCCCCAAACTGTCCCTGTTATCCACCCCTCTGCCCGCCCACATCCCTCTGAATGAAGGAGATCTGCTTTCATCCCCAAGCCCTGACCTCACCCTAAGGCATTCTGCCTTATTCCCAGCAGCCTGCCTTCACCCTACCCCCAATACCCTCTATGATTCTGAACTTGAATATGGTCTTCAAGCCAGCCTTCCCAGCCCTGCAGCCCCTTACCTCCGTCCAGGTGTTTAGCCTTCAGGCCCTGGTCTCTCCCCAACATCTCACCTTCTATGTACCTCAAGCTCCCCCATCCAGGCTTCCCTCTCCATTCTGCCTCCAATACTCCATCCTCCATCACACGTCCAAGTGTCTACCCAGGCTTCCTACCTATAGCCAGCCCTCTACCTTTTCAGGACCCAGGCTTCTTCCAGTCAAGAGATCCGCCACAGGGACACTGGCCTTCCTCTCGCTTTAGCTGTCTCAGGGGCTCAGTTGTGCTATTTGCAGTAACATTCCCCACCTGTGCCCGTAAGGCCAAATGGGCTTAGTTTAACGGGTGCCCTTGAGGAGTTTGGCTTTTGTTTACGGTGAAAGTACTTTCACCCGTTAAATGCTAAGCCCCAGGCCCAAAGCCCTATCAGGTGCGAAACCTGTGTGGGTGTAGATTAAGG
>CM053622.1:811442548-811472250 GCA_028646595.1 Phalanger gymnotis | reverse complement strand
TGCTCCGGGCCCTGAATAAATTTTTTGATGCCTTCTGCTTGGAGAATTCTGTATACCCAACGATTTTGAACCATTCAGATATTTATATGATCCTTTTTGAGATCATAAATTCGGCCTTCCTACTACACCACCCCACCCCAGTCCCACCATAGAGACCTTGGGTCCTGTTAGCCTTCATACCACCAACTCTATCACAGAGACCCAGGCAACCTGCTTTCACAACTTCTAGCTCCTTTCCTGGCATCCGGTGTCATTGCCCCACCCCTTCATAATGCCCAGTCTTATCTCCTAAACCCTGCCTATGTTCCCTTTATTCAGGCTTCCTGGCCCTACTTCATTTTCATCTCTCAGCCTCTGTGCCAGGACTCAGGGTCTCCTCCAGCCATCCCCTGACCTTGGATCCTTTCCTATCTCAGTTGGCTCTCCCCAGCTACCTTTCTTATCTCAGCTCCTCCTATCTCCTCTTCCCCCTTATTTTTCCTAGGCTAATACTTACTCCCCCTTGCCTACCCTTCCCAGGACCCTCCCCAACCTCAGCCTTCCCTAGACTCCTAGTAGTGTGTTGACTAGAGACCAAGTATGGTGAAAGCACAAGAGAGAGGTCTAATTCAAAAGGTCTCAGTGAAGGTTTTTCTGGGCCAAGCTCATCCCAGACACCAAGCCCCTTCCCACCTTTTGGGTCCCTAAAGGAGAAATTTGGGGTGGAAAGGAGAGGATTTGAAATATTTCCTTTCCAGTTAGAGCTTCTCATTTTCCAAGTCTGACCCTAATTGCTGGCCTTCTCTTTTGGTTTGCATCTGTCCTATAAGGACAGATCTAGGTGCTCTGAACACCATTGGGACCTGGCCTTCTATAGGTCATTGTGATGATATCCAGCTTCCTGCTATCCTTCTTCCTCCCTAGCTCAGCCTGCAGAGGATCCATGTCTGTCCCAACAGGGAAGCATGGAGCTAAAAAGAATGGCCCCCGAGATCCAAAGGATGAAAACTCACTCTCTATTGTAGTAAATTTATTATTATCAACCATTAAAAAGATGCCCCATTAAACATTTAACAGTTTTCAAATATGCTTTTATCATATTCTTTCAGCAGCTCAATTCATAATCTAGAAGTATCTGGATTTTTTAAAAAGTTGTTTTTCTAATAGCATTTCTGATACAATGGTCTCTAATTTCACAATATAGGAAAAATTTAGAAACACACTAATAACATATACAATATCATATATTTAAAACACGAAACAAAATTTATTACCAGTCAGATGATGTCAATTCAACTGAATACATTTCCAAGTTATTTTACAGAGAAAATCATTAATCATATTACCTTTGGTATTTTATACTAATCACATCTAAAATTCAGCACACAATTATCAAGTATGAAGTAGTTACATTCAAATAGAGAATTAATTATAATAACAAGGGTCAACATTTATATAGTAGTTACCACATGCCAGGCACTGTCCTAAGCATTTCACCATCTTTATATCATTTTGATCCTTACAATATCCCTGAGAGGTGGGCGCCAATATTATTTTTCTCGTTACAGATCAGGAAACTGAGGTAAACAGAGATAAGATATCTTGCTTAGGATCATACAACCAATAAATTTCTGACACCAGTGTGTAACTCAGGTTTCCCTGCATTTTTCTGGCCTTTTTTCTTTTGTTGTCTAACATCTTTATTTGGGAACCTGATCTGAGATGAGAGGGGTTAACAGAATAAGAAGGGGAGGGTTGCTAAGCTGGAGGAATCACAGCGGGTCTCTGAACCTGGAAAGTCATGGGAGGTCTCTGAACTGGGGTGGGGGTCAGAGAGAAATCTCTGAGCTGGGATAGGGGTATTCACAGGGTCTCTGATCTGTAATAGGGGTCAGAAGAAGGAATTTCTGAGCTGAGTTGGAGGAGGTCTTAAGGGGGTTCTTCCCTTTTCAGTTTAAATCACCTTTTCCATTCCTTAATTAAATTTTACTCATTTTTAAGTTGCTCCCTGATTAAAACAATCTTTTCTCTTTTCATGGTCAAGTAAGGATTAAGTTCCGGGTAAATTTAAATTGCAAACAACGTACCAATTTTTCTTCATTCATGGCATTATTTTCAAACAGGCTGCCTCCCTTTATTTCGCTAATACAATTGCTCTCTCAATCTTTGGGGGAAAAATTAATCTAAGTTCTGTTTACCCTCTGAAACTTTTACAGAATTTAATTCTTATTTTTCCTTAAAACAAATTCTATAGAGAAACTCCCCAAACTCACTGAGATATTTCAGAAGGCAATGAGTTCCTGGAATTCCAAAGTCCCAGGAGTTCTCTCCTGAAATCTCAAAATAATTAATCTCCAAATCTCCAAAATCTATTAAGATGTTTTTAGCAGGTTTTTTTTTAAACCTAATCTCTGGCAGAAAGCCTAAGGAGAGAATTAGTCCTGCTTATTGGGACAAATGTTCTGAGCATGAAACTTCATTAATCTTTTCCAGCATACTAAACTCCTTGGCTGCAGCTTCTGGGCCTTTTTTTCTGGTTGGCTGCGTTTTCCCCTTACCAATCTTTCAACATAACATAATCTACAAACAATATTAAACATGATGCAAGACAAAGATTTTCCTACATTTGAAAAGAAACAGAAACAAAGGCAAAATGATCAGGCAAACACATGCTTTCTAGCCTTAATTTCTTTTTCAATTTGAAATAATGAAAAATGCTGAATTGGTGGTGGTGGTGGTGGGGACGAATTACTTGTTGAATCTCTTGTAGATTTATGTCAGATATCATACGATTCAAATGTATGCTGTTTAGTCATTCTTATAACTACGAGGAGCAAGCCCTGGCCCCATGCTATCAAAAATCTATGCAAAGGAGAACTCACAGGTATCTTGCTACTAGTGGAACCCATCTTCCTTTACCATTCCTGAGGGGGGGATTTAAAAAGAAAACTAAAATTTAACGCTAATCCTGAACTGCTACACTCCCTGGGGCAAACTTAATCCTAAACCTTACTTGAGCTTGGCAGAAATAGGGATGGAGAGCAGGAGTCTGACCTCCACAGGCAGACTTCTGAGAAAAAGTCCCTCGGTGAAAAATTAACCAGAGTTTTTCTGAAAGGCTGTCATCCTGGAGGTTGGAGTCCTGATTTGACCTAGCATGGCTCACCAAAAGCTGTGGCAGGTAAAAGATGAAATGAGTGAAGAAACAAAGATTTGAACTTCTGAGCATGTTGATTTATTAAGCAATACATGCTAATTGCCCAAATCAGGACCAGGCCCCTTCCTCAGTTTAGAGTTGGACCCTGAATATAGGGGGAGACAGACTTTTATACATTAAAAATGATTGATCAAATAAGACCAATTAATTAAAAGAAAACAAGCAGGATACAAGATTAGGTAATCTGATTTCTAATTGCAGGAAAGATACCTGTCTGACCACTCCTTTGTCTCCTTTACTGAAATTTTAAGTAGGTCTCACTAACTAACAATAGGTAACCCTCAAATCTCTGTCCTAGACCCTCCGGTGTGAGGGCTTGCTGAACCCTTTTCAGGGCTGCTCATCTACCTTTGGTGTCCACCTGTCACCTCTCACATGTGGCACCTGCAGTGGCTACACCCTGATAAAACCATTCCAGCCGATGGGCTAAACCAGGTTGAGGTCAATCAAAGGGCCTCAAACCCATTGGCGAATGAGAGGAACGTCTACCACGAGCATGTGAAGACTTCGCCCAGCCGAATGGGTGGATGAGAACAATTTATTCCAATGGCCGTGAAGAAGGCTGAAGCGGGTGCTTTGGAGAGCTTAGAGCTTGGTTAGACGTTGAAGACTCCAAGGTCATTCGCTGCACAGCAGGCCGTCTCTAGTCATCCCGACTTTTGTCTTGCTACTGGACTCCAGCGTCTCTGTAAGAGAGAGTGAGGCTGACAACTTTGTGCAACTCTGCCTCACTTAAAGCCAATTCACAAGCAACGTAAGTTGGTCCTTTTTCAAAAACGAAGAATGAACAACAATAACGTTCCATTTGGCAATCTCGTCAACTTTCATTAATTCAATTAACGTCGGTGTGCAGATGACTTTCAGATATACTTGTCCAGCCCCAAACCTCAGGCCTTCAGTCCCCTCCAGCTGCTTATTGAGCATCTTGAATTGGATGTCCTGTAGACATGAAACTCAACATGACCAAAACGGAACTCATTATCTTTTCTCCAATCTCTTCCCCCCCTCGACTTCCCTATTACTATCAAGGATACCCCTGCCCCTCTAGTCACTCAGGTTTGCAACCTAGATGTCATCCCTGACTCCTCAATCTCATCCTCCATATCCGATGACTTGCTAAGTCCTGTGGTTTCTGCTTTCGTAGCATTTTTTTGTATAAAGCTCCCTATTCATCTGCCATTGATATTACCCCGGTGCAAGCCCTTTGCATCACTTCATGTCTGGACCATGGCAATAGCCTGTGTGGGGTAGTAACGGTAATGGAATAAGAAGATCTTCCCTGTCCATTAATAGGCCTATGTGACCACATGTGTTCAGTCACAGCTGTGATACATCCTGAGTCACATAGAGCCCATTGGGGGAGGAATTTGCCTAACAAAGAACTTACTTAAAGAGGAAGCTTGCTTAGGGGGAGGCTTGCTTGCTCAAAGGCTTTCGAACCTTTTGGTACTAAGCTAATTAGGCACTGAGTCACTGAGGATTGTGATGCCTTCTGGCTCTGAGCCTATTAGCCAAAAATGTATATATACTCTGAGGTAAGATTTTGCTTTGGGGGTTCACTTATGAGAAGGACCTTTTGATTCCCCGGACAGGACTGTGAGTAGCCATTTGTTCAGAACTCCTGCCCCTCACCACTATTCAGATGTATCTGTGCTCCCCTGATCCAGTGGTATATGTAGATGGTTGTATTACCTTGTTCAGACAGTTGGAGCCCTGTCTGTTGGTCTTTGTGCTAATTTCTCTGCTTGTATTTTCTCCATGTTCAGGGTGCTGACCTTTCCCTTGAACTAATGAATGCAATTAAAGATTATTGACCCCTTAAAGTTGCCTTTCCTTTAAGAAAAGCAGATCGAAGGACCTGTGCTAGCAGGCCATCCTGGGTATGCCAGGGTGCTTGCTGTTACAGGGATCCCAACTGGGGAAAAGCCATAAAAACTTAAACTCTGTGAAAGGTAGAAACTTGAACATGGTGACTTGTTAATAAATCATAACTTAGATACTGAATCATACTTTAATACTGAGTCAAAATTTAGATACTACAACCTATGAAAGCCATAAAAGAATATTGTGACTGGTACATGATCAATACACAAAATTCTGTTGGGGCATAACATTGGCTAAACACCCAAGCTCACTATTAAGCAGAAAACCAAGGATATCCACCTATCAGTAGTGATGCACTCTCTAGCTCTTCCTCCTTTTATCTGTTTTCTATAATTACCACAGGGATTTTTGGGGTTCTTTAGTGGGGATCCACTAAACGGTCTGCCTGCTGCCCCAGACCGAAGATTGCCTGTCTATAAGTATTCATAATACTGATTAAACTACTACCTATGATTAATGTGGAGATACTTGATCTTTTCCTTTGGTATCAAAATAATACCCCAAGGTTATAGGGGAGGTGCAGGCTTCCCCAGCAGAGGAATTCCAGACCTTACAGCCTGCTAGCGAGTCTTCCTCCTTCAGTCTTCTATTCTCCGTTAGACTTTCAAATTGATCTTCCTAAAGTATAAGTTTGACCCTCTTGAAGAAATTCCAGTGCTCCCTATTGTCTCCAGAATCTAATATAAACTCTTTTGTTTGCCTTTTAAAGCCTTCATAATCTGGCCCCTTTGTACATTCCCAATCTTCTTATACCTTATTCCGTTCCTCATATTCTCTTTCGTTGACACTGGCCTTTTTCTTTTTCTCTTACAAAATAACTCCATGTCCTGATTCCAGGCTTTTTCATCGACTGTCCCCCATGTCTACAATTTTCTCATTCTTCAACCAAGTTTCCTGGCTTTCAGAAAGTCCCAGCTAAAATTCTTCCTTCTGCAAAAATCCTTTCTGCTTCCCACTCAGTGTTCATACCTTCCTGCAGTGATTATCTAGAACTTATCCTGTACATATATTGTTTGTACATAGTTGTTTGCGTATATTTTTTTCCACATTAGGCCGTGACTTCCTTGAGGGCAGGGACTGTTTTGCCTTTCTTCCTCTCCCCAGTGCTTATCACTTTCCCAAATACATAGTAGGTGCTTAAGGAATGCTTGTTGACTTGTTGATTCCCATCATCTGCTTCTGTGCTACAGAATGGAGTTGGAGGAAATAAAATTACACTGGGTCGATTGTAACTATATGTCATCTCAACTAAACTGGACCCTCCCTTTGACTAGTCACTTTTTCTTCTTCTTCCCTAATCTTGATACTCTTGCCTCCTTACCATGGGGGTCTTTCATTCCTTTGGTTCTCTATTCAAGCTTCTCATGGCAGCCCCTCTTGTCACCTGTTCAGTAAGAACCTTGACTCGTTATAAAAATGGAGGTTGTTTGCCATGATTTCTCTCTCTTTATACATCTCACACCCCCCTATCTCATCCTCCATTATCTGCTGTTTCATTCTAGTTTCTGAGGAAGTGATAACCCTTCCTCTTGCCAAGACTGTCCTCTCTACATGAGACTTTGATCCCATCCCATTGTGTTTTTTCCCCTAGATCGCTCTCACCATCATATCATCTCTCTGTCTCCATTTCTCTCTCTCTGCCTCTACCCCCTCCCTTCTTCTCTCTCTCTCCCTCCCTCTCTCTCTCTCTTTCTCCTCCATCTCCCGTCCTCCTTCCCTCCCCCCACTATTCTACATTTCCCTCTTTACTGGTTTCCTTCCTGATGCCACAGAGGTTATTAACTACCGTTTTACATTGAATTTCTTGATTATTATTTAATCTGTTGTGAAGTCAGGCCTTTGCTAGAATAGTATATGGGAGCTGCACAACTGCTTATGTTTGGGCAAACATCTACTCTGGGAGTCCCTGGGAGATGAATTCCCAACAAAGGATAGAAGCTTACAGAAGAGCAAATCATTTTGATTACATGAAATTAAAAGCATTTGCCCAAATAAAATGAAAGAAATTAGCATAAGAGAAACAGGTGATATAAGACCTAAAGCCACTCCCTAATAAAGATAAATAATATGAACAAAAAGTTCTCAAAATAATTCTGAACTATTATCCTTGAGAAAGAACAAACTATTACTCTTGCGAATGAATACTCCCAAATCCTGCAACCTGTATGTCCTGGCTCCAGCCTCTCAGGGCTTGGCATGCTACCCCTCACCTTGGGGTCTGGAGTGGAATATCTACTTTCTGGTGCTTCAAGCCCTGACCATCTGTGTTTCCCCTATTTGCTAAGGGCCTTAGCTAGCATTCTTTTTCTTTTTATCCATGTAACATTGCTAAGCTTTTATGAAGAGATATTTCCTTCAAAGATACAGCAAGAACAAATGCACAAGCATTTCCCACAATATCTCCAAGTCATATCCTCCCCTTATACCAACCCAGTCTTTGGGGATTTAGCCAAAACTTGGCTCAGTTGCTACAAAACATTGATCTTACGAAGTTCCTATTTAAGTGGAAAGACATCCACAAATGCAAAGCGAAATAAGCAGGGCCAAGAAAAGAATATTGACAATAATTACAACAGTGTCAGTGGAGAGAAAAACCACTCTGAAATAATCCAAAAGGAATCTTGCAAAATTAAAAGGATAAGCTAGAATCTGAGATGAGATATCAGAAGACATCTCTCCCCATTCATTTGCATTCTGGGGAGGGAACAAGGGAAAGTCAAAAGGGAGGAGTCAGGAAGTCAGGCCAGGAGTCATAAGTCTGGCCAGGATTAAGGTGGGGAGGGAAAGAGAAGGCAAAATACAAGGGAAGAAACTAAGAGGAACTAAATATCTATCAGTTTTCTTTCTGTCCTTAGACAAGGAGATATTTCTATCATTTGTTTCTTCAGATTGGGAAAGCAGACCTCAGACCAAGGAGTCTTCTCCAAAGCTGAGGTTTTCCTGTGACTTCATTTGGAGAAAATTCTGGTATAGTGATGTAAAGTTAAAGAAGAAACAAAGCAGCTGGGAGAGTCATTCCAGAGTTAAGAGTGATTCACAGGAAAAGTTCTTGTGAAGCAAAGGACAAATGTAAACTGAAGTAGCCATTCTCTCTCCCTAGGGAATTTAGATCTCTCTTTTCCCCAAAAGAGTGAGGATCCCCGGAGAACACAAAGGTCATTTCTTGAGATCTAAATCCCCCTTTTCCCTCAAGGGAAGAAAACCAGAGGAAGATAATACCAGTGAAATTAAAGATTTTTAGTAAGCAGGGAAATAAGACATGTGCATGGGATCAGTTAGCCTAATGCTAAACAGTTCAACCAAAGTAGGGCGTCAAGACAATACACATACACGCACGCACACACGCGCACACACACACACAGAGTTAAATGGGAAGGACACCTCCAGGAGTCAGAAGTCTGGTCAGGATTAAGGTGGAGAGGAAAAGAGAAGGCAAAATACAAGGGAGGAAACTGAAGTGGAACTAAATTATCAGTTTTCTTTCTGTCCTTAGGAGAGGAGATGTTTCTATCATTTGTCTCCTTCAAATTGGGAAAGTAGGCCTCAGACCAAGGAGTCTCAAACAAAGGAAGGTAGGGAATTGGGGGAAAAGGAAGGAATTAGGCCAGTCCCAGGAAGATATGGGACAGAGAGCCCCATTCCAGAGGTGAGGAGGAGATCCAGGAAACAGGGGTTGTGGGGGGGGGGTAGTGAGTGATTACAGGTGTTAGAGCTGTGGCCTTTTGACACATAAATCAGAGGATATTCTTGATGATAAGCAATCCTGACAGTTCAGTGTTTGAGCATAAGCAATAAGATAAGGTGATATCTTCAAAAACCATAAAACAGGCTGTGCCCGAGAACCCCATGAACAAAGGTCTGAGGAATCCCTGAAGATAAGGATATCTCTTAAAGGTCCATAAACCACCAAATGGCTCAGGGTTTGCTTCAAGACTGATGAGCTTAATTGGCTTCACAGTTGCTGATTTTCTGCATATCCAGCTGTGATTACTCTCAGTTACCACAAAGGATTGTTGGTATGTCAAGCCACTCTATGTCTTAGTTAATATAGGCAGTCCTCATAAAGCTCTTCTCAGTTATCTGAATAATTGGGGAGCTCAAGCAAGTTGGGGTAGTTACTATACTCATTTGCAAATTCACTTGTACACAATAAATTTGAGAGTTTTACTCAAGCGTTGACCCTTCTTGGAATGGATGTTCCAAAAATAGTCAATACAGAGATTGCTTTAATGAGCAGAGAGAGCTTACTCAGTATGTGGAGAACCATACCAGAGTTTTGAAAAGGGTTTCAAGGTAATCACTGTGAGACAGCTTTCAGTTTGATCTCTGACCTAATTAGTCAAAATAAAAGTCATGGAAAAATCTCTTCTCACAATAATGAGTGTGGCCCAGGCTTTGTCCAGCAAACATCTCTTAATTTACATAAGAGAGCTCATATTAGAGAGAAAATGGATAATCAACATGAGAAGCATTGTTTTCACACCCAAGACCATGCTAGACATCAGGAAAATTCACAGGCCAGAAGAAAAGCCTTATAAATTGAATGAATTTCAGAATGCTTTCTGAGAGAGCTCATATCTCATTTCCCATCAGAGGATCCATTCTAGAGAGAAACTTTATAGGGGTAATGTTCTAAAGCTTTTATAAAATCCTCCCAATATGAAGTAGATAAGAGTATACATACTGCAGAGAAACCTTACAAATGTCATCATTGTGGAGAAGTGTTCACAAAGCTTTACCAGAGTACAGCACATCAGAGGATTCATGCTGGAGAAAAGCCCTTTAAATGTAGTGAATGTGGGAAGGCCTTCAGATGGAAGTCACGCCCTATTAGACATTAGACTGGAAAGAAGTCTTACCAGTGTAATCTGTATGGGGAGGCACTGAGCTGGAGGTCATCCCTTAGGATGCATAAGCACATTCATAATGAAGAGCAACCTCTCAAAATGTAATCAGTGTATAAAAACTTTCATAAAGCCCTCCAAGACCTAGAGAATATCAGAGGATTCATACAGTAGATAATGAATACGGGGTGTTACGAATGTGGGAAGGTCTTCACCAAAGGAAAAAAAAAGTATATTAGATTGTAACCTTGTGAATGTTTGAAGTGGGAAATGCTATTAAATGGAGAGGAGACATTATGAAATATCAGAAAATTAAGATTGGAATGCAGCAATTTAATGTATTTTTCTGTGTATTTTTCATATTAATCAATTATTTCTACACAATAATATTCAAGGACATCCACAGGCCATAGTTCTTCAGACACTCTCTGCTTGATTTTCCAGCCCATGTCTACCATGAGTGTCTTGGTATTATAATGATGATGATGATGATGATGATGATGATGATGATGATGACAGTTGACCTTTTTAAGAGCTCTAACATTTCTAAAGCATTTTTAATTTGATTTTTACAACAATACAGGTTGATACTATTTTCATCTTCATTTTACAGTTAAGAAAACTGGGTCAGACAAGGACTTGTTATTTTACATCAGAGCATAAATTTGATGTAATTCAGTGGCATCGATATCAGCATAGTTATTCAAAAATAGGACAAGATGTGTGAATTCCTGAATATGGGGTCTCACGTAAATTTAATAATGATAAACTGAAGTGCATACTCCGAGCAAAATCACTTTAAGAGTGATGTGTACAACTGTTAAAGCAGGTTAGACTGGCCACCTCAGTAGAGCCAAGGACTCCAATGAGAAGATGGGGACCCCCTTTTATTGACATACCAGAAAGAAGAAGGTCTTGATAGTTACAGAATATTACAAATGGCTGTACAAAGAAACGTGAGCTGGTGTTTAGGTGAGGCTAATTATGGGACTCATCTGCCTATTGTAATCTTTGCTAGGGGATCAAAACTACTAGACTTGCTGTCTCCTTGGAAGAGATAAAATCTTCCCTAATTTCACAAAGACTGGCAAGGACAGATGGCATATCTTTTGGGGATGGTACCTTGTGTTCCGGGGGTTACTGGTATGAGAAATAACAACTTCTCTTTTAATTATGCCTTTAAAGTAACTCTAGGGGCAGGGCCAAGATGGTGGCTGGAAAGCAGGGACTTGGGTGAGCTCCCCACCAGGCCCCTCTAAGCACCTATAAAAATGGCTCTGAACAAATTCTGGAACTGCAGAACCAACAAAATAGCAGAGGAAAGCAGGGCTCCAGTCCAGGACACCCTGGATGGTTGCGGGTTAAGGTCTATCACCTGGAACTGGGAGCAGAGTGGAGCAGAGCCCAGTGTGAGCCACGTCTGGACCAACTAGACCAGGAGCTGGGTGGAACAGGCCCTAGTGCCCTGAATCAGTGAGCTGTGGCAGTTACCAGACTTCTCGACCCACAAACACCAAAGACAATAGAGCAGGTTAGTGGGAAAAGCTGCTTGGGCAGAGTGAAAGGAGTTCGAGGTTCATCCACCCACCTGGAGGGCAGTGGAGATGGTGCAGCTCTGAGAACAGAACTACAGCTGCAGTTGCTTCCTCCCCCAGGCACACCTGGTAGGAGGAATTAAGCAGCAGATTAGAGTGTTGGTGTAGAGCCAGCTTAAATCTGAGACTAGTCCAGGATGGCTTTTCTTAGGGGAGAAGTAGCGCTGGTGTGGCAGAGCTTTCTGTGTAGAAATAGCTCTGAAAACAACAGTCCTCAACCTAGGGACAAAGTACTCTATACTCTACAAGCAGTCATACCCCCATGAAAAACTCAAGGGTGAAGTAAGTTGGCTGGGAACATGGCCAGGCAGCGAAAATGGACTCAGATTCAGACTCAGACTTTGGAATCTTTCTTTGGTGACAAAGAAGACCAAAACGTACAGCCAAAAGAAGTCAACAAAGTCAAAGAGCCTACATCAAAAGCCTCCAAGAAAAACATGAACTGGTCTCAGGCCATGGAGGAGATCAAAAAGGATTTGGAAAAGCAAGTTAGAGAAGTAGGGGAAAAATTGGGAAGAGAAATGAGAGTGATGCGAGAAAACCATGAAAAACAAGTCAATGACTGGATAAAGGAGACCCAAAAAATACCGAAGAAAATAGCACCTTAAAAAAATAGACTAACTCAAATGGCAAAAGAGCTGCAAAAAGCCAATGAGGAGAAGAATTCCTTGAAAGGCAGAATTAGCCAAGTGGAAAAGGAGGTGCAAAAGACCACTGAAGAAAATACTACCTTAAAAATTAAATTGGAGCAAGTGGAAGCTAGTGACTTGATGAGAAATCAAGATATTATAAAATAGAACAAAAGGAATGAAAAAATGGAAGACAATGTAAAATATCTCATTGGGAAAACCATTGACCTGGAAAATAGATCCAGGAGATATAATTCAAAAATTATTGGACTACCTGAAAATCATGATCAAAAAAAGAGCCTAGGTATTATCTTTCAAGAAATTATCAAGGAGAACTGCCCTGATAGAGCCAGAGGGTAAAGTAGAAATTGAAAGAATCCACAGATCTCTTCCCAAAAAAGATTCCAAAAAGAAAACTCCTAGGAATATTGTCACCAAATTCCAGAGCTCCCAGATCAAGGAGAAAATACTGCAAGCAGCCAGAAAGAAACAGTTTGAGTATTGTAGAAACACAATCAGGCTAACACAAGATCCAGCAGCTTCTACATTAAGGGATTGAAGGGATTGGAATATGATATTCTGGAGGTCAATGGAGCTAGGATTAAAACCAAGAATCACCTACCCAGCAAAACTGAGTATCATGCTCCAAGGCAAAATATGGATTTTCAATAAAATAGAGGACTTTCCAGCTTTCTCAGTGAAAAGACCAGAGCTGAATAGAAAATTTGACTTTCAAACACAAGAATCAAGTGAAGCATGAAATGGTAAACAAGAAAGAGAAATCATAAGAGACTTACTAAAGTTGAACTGTTTTGTTTACATTCCTAAATAGAAAGATGATATGTATAATTCATGAGACCTCAGTATTAGGATAGCTGAAGGGAATATACATACATACATACATACATACATACATACATACATACATACATACATATATACATATATACCAGACTGAAGGGAATATATATATATATATATATATATATATATATATATATATATATATATATATATATACATACAAGACTGAAGACAGCTGAAGGGAATATACATACATACATATATATAGATATAGATATAGTGAATCTTGCTATATATATATATATAGATATAGTGTATATATGTATATGGTATATATATAAATATAGATATGCTATGTATATATATATATAGATGTAGTGTATATATATATATATATGGTATATATATATATAAAGATATAGTGAATCTTGCTCTCATCCGATTTGACCTGAGGAGGGAATACCACACACACTCATATGGGTATCTTACCCCACAGGAAAGAAGGAGGAAGAGATAAAAAAGGGGGGATGATAGAAAGGAGGGCAGATAGGGGGAGGAGGTAACCAAAAACAAACACTTTCTAAAAGGGAGAGGGTCAAGGGAGAAAACTGGATAAAGGGGGATAGTATAGGAAGGAGCAAAATATAGTTAGTCTTTCACAACATGAGTATTGTGGAAGGGTTTTACATAATGATACACATTTGGCCTATGTAGAATTGTTTGCCTTCTCAGAGAGGGTGGGTGGGGAGGGAAGAGGGGAGAGAATTTGGAACTCAAAGTTTTAAAAACAGATGTTCAAAAAAAACGTGTTTGCATGGAACTAGGAAATAAGATATACCGGCAATGGGGCATAGAAATTTATCTTGCCCTACAAGAAAGTAAGAGAAAAAGGGATGGGGCGGGGGGGAAGTGGGGTGACAGAAGGGAGGGCTGACTGGATAATGGGTCAACCAGAATATACATCATCTTGGAGTGGTGAGGAGGGTAGAAATGGGGAGAAAAGTTGTAACTCAAACTCTTGTGAAAATCAATGCTGAAAACTAAAAATATTAAATAAATTAAAACAAACAAACAAAAAAAAATAAAATAAAGTAATTTGGGAAGGAAATCTAAGTTTAGGAGGTTAACTCAAGTTCGTAGAAGGGTGGCTTTAAGGGAGATGCAGACTCAATCGTTAAATTAATACAACATAAAATCTGTTACAATGTATGATCAATATAGTAGAAATCAATATGGAAAGAAGTAGGGGTAAAATTAATTTTGACATTTTCAATGGCACCAAATATAAAACACACAGATAAAATAAAAGAAGGCAAAATTGCCTCATTTTTTTTTTCTGAAAAGGAAAAGCCATAGAAACGTTACAGTGATAGAAATGGAGACTTTTTTAGTTGTATAGGTTGATGATTGTAATAAAAAATGCAGTCTTCTTACCAAAGCACCCAGTTCAGATGGAAAGTTCCAAGATTATTTAAGGCACTGAAAGAAAATGGAAATGAAGTGGTATAATGGCAAACAAAGTGGGACTTTTTGCTTTTTTTCTTTTGGACCACTTCTCAGCATTAAAGGAAAGCAAGTGCCTTTGATTGAGTCTTGCCTGTGTTTGAATCAAGAGTCTTTGTTTGAATCAAGAGTCTTTGATGACCTGCTTAAGTCACAAGAAAACCTAAGTCACATGTGTTTGAGTCACATGGTTGTGACACCCTCTGTGGGCTGACCCTGAAGAAGTGTACACATACTCTGAGGTTAGCATTTTGCTTTGGGGGCTCATTCATTGGTAGAGTGCTTACATAATTTGGCCAGATGAGACTCTGGGTAGCCATTAAGGAGCCCCTGGCTTTGAAAACCCAGATTTTGGTGCTTCTCTCTCTCATAACTATGTATTGCTATGGACAAACAGAAACCTTGTCTGCTAATTTGTGTTATTTGCTCTGTTTATACAATTTTTGCTTGTAATTTCTGTTTGTATTTTCTCTGAAGTTCAGGGTGCTGACTTTTCCCTCTGAAGTAAGTAAATGATATATGTATGTTTAATTAAAGTGAGATTGTAAACCCCTTAGAGTTGTTCTCTTTAGAAAAGCATATCAAAGAATCTGTGCTAGCAGCCCTCCTGTGTGCTGGTGTTATTGGACTTACACCCCCACAGCAGCAGCAAGCAGCATTATTGTTACAAATGGATAGTAAAGAAACTTAATTTTTTTTGGAGGGGGGAAGGCAGGGCAATTGGAGTTAAGTGACTTGCCCAAGGTCACACAGCTAGTAAGTGTGTCAAGTGTCTGAGGTTGGATTTGAACTCAGGTCTTCCTGACTCCAGGGCCGGTGCTCTACTCACTGTACCACCTAGCTGCCTCAGTGAAGAAACTTTTACTGCCACTATTGGTTGGTTCGATCACTTTAAAAATCAAGTTCAATTGCATGTTGTTAACGTTACTGGTCAGACAGCCAGTGCAAATGGAGATGTGGCAAATAAATAACCTGAAGTATTGAAGGAAATAATTGAAGGTTGAAGCCCTGATCAACAAATTTTTACTGTGGAGGAAAAAGGCTTATGCTGGAAAAGATGCCTTCCAGACCTCAATTTCTAAGAATAAATAAAATTGAGGGAGATTTAAAATGTCCTTGATCCCCTAAGATTTTACTGGAATATAATGAGGAAAGGGGTTTTAAATTAAAACCAATGTTTATTTATCGGTCTCCAAATACTTATGCCGAGATGTGACAACCATTTTCCAGGTGCTTCCATTTCTTTGACAGCCAAGTAAGAAGGCACAGAGGGCTAACTCTAATATTGATTTGCAAGTTATTTTAGACCACCTCTTGAAATATGTTGCAAGACCAACAGTATCACCTTTAAGGCCTTATTACTGATTTTAGAAAATGTTCCATGGCTCTCAGTTTCACTTGGTTCATTATGTGAGAATTTGAACATTCATAAATGCTGGTATGGAGACAAATCTCTCTGTGCCCACTGGCTCATGAAGGAACATATATAGAAAGAGGAGATAGTTCATTTTTATTTCTAAAATATTTTAAAAGACATTAAAGATCTTTTTGTGACATCTTCAATGCAGGCTAATTTTTAGGCATATTATTAAGAAACTTTGAATTTTTAAAACTTTGCCCTCTATAACCTCTATATTACTTAAAAATAGAAATTTCAGTCAGAAATACATTTTTTTCCTTCTATTGAAGTAATAAACAGATAAAAACTTAAAATTTTTATTGCATATTATCATTCAGTTGGAACCAAGTATGATATTTTACATGTAAGTATAACTTTGAATAGTGCAAAATCAGGGAATTTGATCACTTCGGGGGGCTCGTCATTCATAGTAATCTGTCCCTAATCATTTATTTCATAGATAATTATCTTTTTTTCATAAAACCAAAATGTTAATTGGTGTTAATTACTATAAAAAATCACCAGGGAATGTGAGCGTTTCTATTAATGGAGGCTACTGTGAGAAATAATTATTTCTCTCTTGTATTAACTAATTATTGAATCAGAATCCAGATTTTTCCCCTTTTCTACTTCTTCATCCAGAAATAAACCAGTGTGTGAAATTTTTCTGAAACACTTACCCAGTCAGGATGGATGAGATGTAATCAAAGACAGCAGAAGAAAGTCCAGGTTTGGCCTAATGAGTGTATTCCTGCTCATTGTGTTTGCTCAGATAGGTCTGGGAAAATGTTGATTTTCCTTTTTGTCACACAGGTGATTGAAGACCCTCACTGTAATATTGCCCACCCTCCCATTGTAATATTCATTTTTCTCATTGTTTACCGATCAGAATTGCCACCTTCAGGAACAGCTACTCTTCCAAGAACATATAAACTGTGAGCCCACCACCAGGAGGAGTCTTTGATCTAGGAGAGATGGCCAAATGACCATCCTTTTATTAATATACATGCTGGCCTTATTAATAAAATGATTAAATCACTCAGATATTATGTCTCTTGTAGAAACATGCCTGTGCAAGAATAAGACATTAACTAATAAATCCAAGAAAACATTCAATGTCATTCTTACAAGAGCAGGTAACCTAAATTACATAGCCATGCTTGTTTAAGGCAAATACACAATCCTTTATACTCTGGCAGATTCAAATTTCCCTCCCCTGCCCCTATTGGCTGGAAGTTACAGGGTTCACAGTCTATCTGAAGATGCCTAAAACCTACCCACGTGGGTCTCTGCCTCTGATTACATTTTACATTTCAGGGGCTCCCCCTCCCCCCATTCTCATTTCTTTTCTGTTTTGACAAGTTATTAACTTTTTAAAAGGAATTTCCTCAATTGATATACCTGGGTTGTCAAAATTTCCTTCGTCAATAACATAAGAATAGCCCAAATATACAAGATAAAGGTGTGGAATGAAGTTTTCCTCTGGTCTCTGGGTTTGTGGACACAAAAGAGACAATTCCTGGATTTTCATTCAACATGTTCAAAGGAAGGAGATGTTCACTCTTAGATATGTTGATGAGCAGGCCCCACATCCTGTTGAGTGAAGTGTAAATCAACATTCCTCACTCAACATTCCTCCTCTAACCTATTTTTCTACATTCAGCAGCAAATACAGGTACTACATATATTATCTATTTTCTTTGGAAACATAAAGTCAATTCATATCTTACAGTCTCAAACCTTTTTAAATGCCACACTACAAAGGAGTATGGTACATGGAACTGTAAATATTGTATACAACTTTTATGCTTTTATATATAATATTTAATATTTTGTAACTCCTTAACTGATTAGAAATATATCTACTCATTGCTGTGAAACTTACATATTCTGCTTTTCTTTCCATTTTTAAAAGACTGGATCTTTAATATTAAAGACATTCATCTATGTTTTAATGTGGATTTTAACTATATGTTGGAATAATTTGGAATATATGTTGGTCTAAGCCTATTTTCTGACAGAGTACCTTCCACTTAACCCAATAATGTTTTAAAAATCAAATATGGAGTTCTTTCCTAAATAATTTTTGGGTTTTTTTTTTAACATGGGCTACTAATACTAGAGACATTTGTATGAGAATATTAGATATATTGACACGATGTGCTGTGTCAAGGGCAGAAAGGCAGCTGTTGACTCTAAGATCCCATTACACTAAGATTTTTGCTCTTCTGGAATAAATTATTAGTCAAAATTTAGTTTGATCATCTGGAAGGGTGTTTCATCTTTCTTTTCTCTATTCTTCTTAGGCTGACTCTCTATCTGCTATGCCATGTTGCCTCTCATAAGAAAAAAATATATAGATTAAAAAGTTATATGTCTCCCCCCCACCCCTTCCCACCCAGGCTGACCTGAAGCTGATTGTGGCTCACATCATGAGCTTCCTAGTATAAAATTCAGACTTAAATTGAAGAAAGTAAGAAAGTAGGGAAAACCATAAGGCCGTATAGATATGACCTAAATAACACCCCTTACGAACATGAAATAGAGGTGATGAATAGATTTCAGGGATCAGATCTGACAGAGTGCCTGAAGAACTACGGAGAGAGGTTTGCGATATTGTATAGGAGGCAGCAATAAAAAAAATCCAAAAGAAAAAGAAGAGCGATGTGTGATGAGGCTTTACAAGTAGCTGAAGAAAGAAAGAGAAAGGCAATGGAGAAAGGGAAAGAAATACCAACCGAATGCAAAAGTCCGGAGACTAGCAAGGAGAGAGAAGATTTTCTTAAATGAGCAATGCAAAGAAATAGAAGAAACCAAGAGAATGAGAAAGAGATCTCTTCAAGAAAATTTGAGATAGCAAGAGAAAGATTCACACAAGAATGGACATGATAAAAGACAGGAATGGTAGGGACTTAACAGAAGCAGAAGATATTAAGAAGTGGCAAGAATATATAGACCTACACAAGAAAGATCTTCGCCTTACAGATAACCACAATGTTGAAGTCAAATGGGCCTCGGGAAGCATTGCTAACAATAAGGCTAGTGGAGGTGATGGAATTCCAGCTGAGCTATCTAAAACTCTAAAAGATGATGCTCTTAAAGTGCTGCACTCAATATGCCAGCAAATTTGGAAAACTCAACAGTGGCCATTGGATTGGAAAAAAAAAAGTCATGCCAAAGAACGTTAAATTACTGAACAATTGTATTCATCTCACACAGCAGCAAGGCTATGCTTAAGATTCTGCAAGCTAGGCTTCAGCAATATGTGAATTGAGAATTACTAGAAGAGTAGTCTGGTTTTCAAAGAGGCAGAGGAACTAGAGACTAAATTGCCAACATTTGCTGGATTAGGGAGAAACAAGGGAATTCCAGAAAAATATTTACTTTGTTTCATTGACTACACTAAAACCTTTAACTGTGTGGATCACAATAAAATGTGACAGGTCCTCAAAGAGATGGGAACACCAGATCATCTTACTTGTCTCCTGAGGAGCCTGTATATGAGTCAAGAAATGTTACAACCAAATATGGAACAACTGATTAATTTAAGATTGGAAAAGGAGTACAACAAGGCTGTATATTGCCATTTTATTTATTTAACTTATAAGCAGAGTACATCATGTGAAATGCCAGGCTGAATGAATAAAAAAACCAGAATTAAAGTTGCCAGGAGAAATACCAACAATCTCAGACATGTAGACAATACCAGTCTGATGGCAGAAAGTGATGGGGAATTAAGAAGTCTTTTGATGAAGGTGAAAGGGGAGAATATAAAAGCTGGCTTGAAGCTTAACATAAAACAAAACAAAACAAAGGTCTTGGCAACTGGTCCCATTACTTCCTGGTAAATGGGAGAGGAGCAATGGGAGCAGTGTCAGATTTTTTATTCTTGGGTTCAAAGATTAGTGCATTCAGCAACAGCAGCCATGAAATTAAAAGACACTTGCTCCTTGGAAGAAAAGCTATGGCAAATCTGGACAGCACACTAAAAAGCAGAGACGCTACCTTACTGACAAAGATCTATATAGGCAAAGCTATGGTTTTTCTAGTAGCAATGTATGACTGTGAGAGTTGGACTATAAGGAAAGCTGAGTGCCACAGAATTGACACTTTTGAATTGTGGTGCTAGAGAAGACTTTTTAGAGTTCCTTGGACACAAGGTCAAATCAGTCAATACTTAACTTTGGCCACATAATGAGAAGACAGGACTCAATGAAAAGATCCTGTTATTGGGAAAGATTGAAGGCAAAAGGAAAAGGGGATGGCAGAGGATGAAATAGATAGTGTCATGGAAATGAAACATGAACTTGGTCAGACTTCAAGGTATAGTGGAGGATAGAAGGGTCTGGCTGCTATGTTCTGGAAGAGCTGGATGCCACTGAAGGATAGAACAAGAACAGCTTTATAATGTAGTTTGAGGTACCCTAGTATCATCCTGCTTTCCTCCCTACTTCTCATTTCCTTTGATATTCTAGAGATTTTTTTTTCCTCCAAGTGAACAGTAAAAAGTTCTGTAAATTACTTCTTTGATAGCTGGATTAGGATAGCATTAGAATTATAATTTTTGGTAGTACTGCCAGGGGTTCCTATTTTCCTTTGCTCCTTTTTCTTATCTAGTCTGCTCCACGGAATTTTATATGAACTGATGTAGAGTGAATAAGCAGATATGAGAACCTCATACTACCACAACATATCTAGAAAAGATCATTAAAAGAAAGTGAACTCTGAATAATTGACGCTGCACGGAAGTCGCAGTTAATGAAAAAGTTCTCTCTCCTCCCACAAGACAGATTATGAGGAAAGAAGGCTTGACACTTTGTCCAGTGCAGTCAAGTACTGGGTGTTTTAGCTCATTTATCTTTTCTTTGCAAAAAGAGAGGATTCAGTCTACAAAGTGAGGGACCAAGGGAGGTTTTTGTTTTTAAACCAGTAATGATAGTTATGTAAAGAAAAGATCCAATAAAACCATATTGGAAAATAAAGTCCATGTGAACAAGGTGGTGTTAACATGGAAAATGCTCCTTGTGTGGGCACACAATGCCGGTTGTGAGCGCCCCCAGTACTGGGGCCTGGCGTGGAAGGGCAGGGATGTTAGCTCAAGCATGCATGGTTTGGACTCCAGTGGGCACCCATGGAATCACTGTCCATCCAAAAGCTCCCTTGGTGCCGGTTTGGTGTGGGACACAGTAGATATACGTCTGAGGTGAGAAAGTCTCTGCCCTCGAGGGGGATCCACTCCACTGCCTTGCCATCTCTCCTCTGGATGACTTTATGTTATACCAAGAGCGAGTGAGACATGCCACAGAGTATAAGTTTTAAATGGAGAATTTATTAGCTGGAGACGATTTGGGGTTCAACCCAAATCAAAATGGCATGAGTTGGGGTAAAGAAAGTGTATTTATACAAAATACAGGGTGCAGTAGTTAATTATCTCTTGAAATTTAGAGGCCAAGTCACAGGTTGGTGGTGGGGGTGGTGGTGGTGGTGGGGGAACAGGAACAAAGGTCCTGACAGATCAAAGATTCTGACAGGTAATCGTTAAGTGGGATAATCTTATCTATTGATATTCCTTGGAGGAGTCACGGAGCCCCAGGGACACTTGCTAAATGCCAAAAGGTCTGAGTCCATTCTTTATTATGCAAACTGGGGTTTTCTCTGAGGCTGTGGGGCAGGGGTCTACTTAGCAATAACTGATTTCTCCAGCACCACATTTATACTGGCTGTCCCGCCCTTTCTCCAGGGCTGATGACCTCCGGGGCCCTGGCCAGTCTCCGGGACTCCCTCTTCCCTCCCCCACCCGTGCACATGCCTGCAACCCCGGCAGCCGCGAGGTGGCTTCTGGGAAATGGCCGGACTGGAAGGGAGCAAGACTTCCATCAGTGGTCATTAACCCAGGGCCTCAGTTTTCTTCTCTGTGAAATGGGGCCTTTTGCTCCTCCCACGGGGCGCGGAGGCCGCAGTGCTCTGGCTTGGCAGTAGGCAAGGCTGAAGCCCGGCCCGGGAGGCTAGGAGGCTTCGGGCTGAGGAGGCAGGGTGGGGACCACAGAGTCCACCCGCTTCGCGGTCAGCCCCGCCCCACCTGTCCCAGGAAAAAAGCCACCTAGGCTAGGCTCACACTCTCCCTGCCCAGTACTACAACTAAGTACTACAATTCCCAGAAGGCGAATCGCAGGAAGTGCTTGGCTAGTGGCTACAGAGAATCTCGGGCTCGAGTCCTTGCCGCTTGCGGCACTCCTGAGCATGCGCAGTGGCCACTAGTACCTCGGTACGCCCGGTCCCGGAAGTCTTCGCTCGCGCTTGCTTCCTGTTCCGGTGTCGGTCTCCACGTGGGTGGCAGAGTAGACCCCCGGCTGCCTCCCCGTGTGCACTCTGACAGCCTGGGGTGAGCCTGCTGGGGGTGAGCCTTCCGGTGCCACATATACACGCAGCTCTATGGGATCGCCTTTCCTCATCCCCCGCCCCAGCCCAGTCGCAGCCTTCTCTCCCAGGCCGTCGCCTCGGCTGCCCCCGGCCCAGGGCTCTCACTGTTTTGGGTCAGAGGCCCCAGGCCTCTGGAGCCTGAGCGCCTAAGCACGCGGGAGCGCAGCAAGAGGGCAAGGGGAAGAAGGGGAGGCGCACCCGGCCTGAGTAGGAGGGTCTGCGGATGGTTCCGGGCCGGAGGGAGGGGGTGCTGCAGTTCTAACTCCCCTTCCCACGGACCTCCCCTCTTCACTCTTGCTGGGCTGTGAACTTTGGGCAGAAGTCCACCTTCCCTCTCCAGCCTACGAGCATTTGCCTGACCTCTGCGCCCCGATGCCTGCAGTGTATTCCTTTTTAGTGTGCACTCCTTATTCGAATATCTGAATACTTAGATGTTTCATCAGTATAACAACAATATAAGGAATTGGGGGGAAGACACGTGCTTTATTCCAATTCATGCAAATGCTGTTCTATACCTATGATGCAGGAAATAAATAGTGTGTCAGAGAACCTCAGGACAGTACTAGGCCCTTTCATGTTTCCCTTTTTCTTCCCAGGCCTTTGTCCTTCCCCAAAAAGTGGGTTGTACCAAGGGAGAAATGTTCCCTGTCCTCCTTACAATCAGGCCCTTCCAGGTGAGTGGGAGTGACCTGTTTCCTGAAATGGCCTCCACCAGGGCCATTTCTTATTCTTGTAATAGTGGCAGGAAAGGGACCAAGAGGGTACCTAGAATCCCACAATTTTTAGGCCTATGTACTTTAGTGGTTGTGGCTCTAAACGTGAGATTGTTGTCCAATGACTAGTGAGTGGACGTATTCTTGCAGGAACTGAATCATGGTAATCCTGAGGATTTTCCTTCAAAATGTAAACGGAAGACAGAATTAGTCAATCTGTAGGCATTTATCCTGTGGAATGTGTGCTCTACTGTGATATGCTGAGGGAGTATGACTACAGAAGCGATAGGGTTTGTCATGTGTTGTACAGAATACAGATAAATGCATGTTTTTTCAAAATGCAGTCATTGACAGTGTGGGGGACATGTCAGCTGAGTCCAAACTTTTAAAGTTTAAACTCAGTTTAAAAGAGGATGTATCATCATCATCATGAACTGGAGCCAGAGAGCAAAAGGTAGTGTGATAAGCAAAGGATTACAAGTCAGGAATCTCCACTCTAATGAAAACCATGTGACTCTGTTTCCTCATCTGCAAAATGGGGATGATAGTAACTCTATTCACTACCTGCCTCACAGCTTTCATGGGGAAAGAATTTTGTAAACCCCTCAACCCAGTGAGGATCATAAGGACTGTAAGATGTTTCATTTAGAACTAGAGGAGACCTTACATTTCACCTAATCCATACCTTCATTGTAAGAATGCGGAAAGTGAGACTTAGCTCTTTAAGTCACTCTAGTCATACATAGCAGAGCCAGAATTTTATCTTAGGTCTTTAGGCCCCAGTGTTCCTTCAGCTACAACCTGAGTGTTCCCTAACAAGGATGCCCATTTTTGGTTATGGATCAGAAACTGTTAGAGACTGAGCCATAGTTGGTGATCCAGAAATATTTTTCATGGTAGACTGAAGGCTGCACCTGGGAGGATCACCTTCTATTGTATAGACCAGCTTCATCTCCAAGGCTCTTGTGAGGGGCAGTCCCTGGGTGGGCATAAATGCTTTTGGTGTTGTAGGAATCAGTGACATTCAGGGATGTGGCTGTGGACTTCACTCAGGAGGAATGGGGATACCTGGACCCTTCTGAGAAGGAGCTGTACAGGGATGTGATGCTGGAGAATTACAGACACCTTGTCCATCTAGGTAAGAACAACTTCCCTGGGTGAGTCAGAATCTGCTTATGAAAGGGACTTTGTGACTTTCCTCAGGAAATGTGTGGTGTCCTTGGAAGTTGGACAGTTATTATTTGTCATACAGAGGCCTGAGACTGCTAATCCTTTTGCATCCTGGAGATGTGGTACTTATTTATCTGTTCCTGAGTGAAAGACCTTGCAATAATTCTGCTATCAGGCATTGTCTTAGGAGGAGAAGACAGACAAAACAAAACCTGCCTTCTAGGAGCTGACATTTCATGGGAATTTGCTTTATAAAACTAGAAACTCACCTCATTTTGTCAGCATGGTGGTTGTACCTTCCTCACTATTCTCCTAAGTCTAAGATTAGCCCCAAAAATTCACATGAAAAATTTCTACCCCTTCCCCCTGCAATGAGTGCAATGAATGAATTTTTTAATGAATCTTCATCCAGTCTTGGACAGATTCCTCCTTTATTGCTAACAGAACATGGAAAATCCTTGAGGGGTCATTTGTACTTTGGTCTGTGGATATATCTTAGCCTTCCCACTTTTCCACAAAAAGAGAGGATTCAAGATTGAAAGCTGAGGTGACTCTTTACCAACTCTTCACTCTTTCTTATGAACAGGACTCACTGTTTCCAAGCCAGATGTGATCTGCCACTTGGAGCGTGGGGAACCTCCTTGGAGGCCAGAAAGTCAGGTTACAAGGACCAGTTTTCCAGGTGAGTGAGAGACCATCCAGCTGACAGCTCAGGACCCATTTGGGAGGTGAAGTGTTAATGCTGGACAGAGAGTTGGCCTCTGGCCTTCCTTGGTTTCAACAGAAGAGGTGAGGCCCTCTGGCCTCTGGTATGTTCCCTCTGATGAAGCTTTATCTGCTCCTCAACCAATCCATTTTCTTGACATTGCTTCATACCTAGTTCCCTCAAGTTTGGATACCAACATTTACTGACATACTGGGGATATCCAGGATGGAATATTTCTCGAAGCTTCTTTTGTGCCAAGATGTTCTTATGGTTCTTTGCCCAGTAGTTAGTGCTCTTGGGTTTATTATGTACCAACATCTTGTGTTCCTTTGTAGTGCTCTAGTTAGATTACTGACCTCCTTTCATAATTTTGGTAGGTGATCCCAAGTGGATTTTTGTAATTACTATTTTACAGTATGAGATGCCAGACCTCCATTCATTCTAAACATTTTGTTTTTTCCTTTCAAATTGTCGACTCTTTCTTCCAAATGATTTTTTTTTTTGCTTCTGCAAAGTGTGACTTAGATGAATTGGTTGTTATACCCCCAAATCATTGGATTCTTTTACGTAGTATCATCGTTTCACTGTTCACATGGACTATCCATGAACAGCTGTCCAATAATAAAAAGTCTTCCATTATTATTCTTAATACCAATTTGTTTTTGTATTTAGAGACTTCTTGCAGCCAGAAAAAAAAGGCTTTCTTGGGTGGCCTATTCTTGAGGAGTGACGCTGG
The DNA here is from genome assembly GCA_028646595.1 of Phalanger gymnotis. NCBI lineage: Eukaryota > Metazoa > Chordata > Mammalia > Diprotodontia > Phalangeridae > Phalanger > Phalanger gymnotis. Next base: position 811,446,651 of record CM053622.1, on the reverse strand, counting down.
GTGCTGGTGGTCCCATCTTCCTTATTTAGACACTCCCTAACTCTTTCATTAATTCCATTCTAGAGTTGGACCAGGAATGAAGCCAACCTCATTGGCCTAGAGTTTGCCCACTCCATTCTCTTCTTTGCCTTTTTGTACATGCAGAGTTGTCCTCCAAACTGTTGTTTCCCTTGATCATCCACCACGTCTTCTAGTATGTGAGGATACCAATGACCTGACCTCAGTAAGTTCAGTAAGCATTTCTCAATTTCTTTTGTTTTCCAGTTCCCCCTTCGGTGCTTTCTAAAGTATTACGTTGGTCTTGGCAAGAGGCAAGGATGGCAGATTTAGTTGGAAGGTTTGGTCAGAATTCATATTACAAGGTCATGAGAAGGGAGTTGGAAAAGGGGAAGTGGAGGCTCTGAATGCCTATGACTGACTAGACATAGCTGGTGGCACAGCAGATAGAGTGCTGGGCCTGAAGTCAGGAAGACCTGGGTTAAAATCTGGCCTCAGACACTTACTAGTCATATGACTCTTAACCTCCTTTGCCTCAGTTTCCTCAACTGTAAAATGGGAATCATAACACCACCTGCTTTATGGGGTTGTGAGAAGACCAGATGAGATGGTGTCTGTAAAGTGCTTAACATGGTGCTTAGCTCATAGTGGGCACTTAACAAATGCTTATACCCCCCATTCACTTCTTCCTAATGCAGCCCATGTTAATACTCACTTTCGGGGCTGCCACATCTTGTTGCTTCTGCAGAGCAGGTCTGTAGTCCATTGAAATCTCCTTATTGTTTCTTTCAGATGACCTGCTGTCTCACAATACTTCTCCCATTTTATACTTGCTAAGTGGATATTTTGTGTTCAGTGCTCTAGCCTGTTGAGATCCTTTTGGATCTTAACTCTTGTCAGTGTGTGAGTTTTCCCTCTTATCTGTGAATTTGGGAAGCAAGCTATTTATGATTTTATCCAAGTAATTGATAAAAAGCATTAACACAGCATAGACTGGTAGGGGTACTCCAATCAAGATCTCTTGCAGTGGTAACAAAGAACCACTGACATCTTAGTTTTTGAGTTCATCAGATCACTTCTGAATCCATCACATTGTGTTATAACCTAGGCTACATCTCCATCTTCTCCACAAGAATAGTATGGAATCCTTCATTAGCCGTTAGCTAAAATTTAAGTAGAAACATGTCTCTAACATTTACCTTCTCCTCCAGCTTAGTAAACCATCAAAAAGGCTTCAGTCCAACCTTCTACTCAATGCAGGAATCTTCTTTTTGTCATCTCTAAGTGATGGTCTTCTTGCTGCTTAAGTGTTTTCAAATTTATTTCATTGTAGGATGGCTCCCACCAAACAAGAACGTTAGGATGGATCTTAGGAGAAGCAGGCTTTGAGTTACATTTCTGATACAAAGTAGCTGTAGGACTTTACTAAATCCAAACTGAGTTTCCTCCTTTGGAAAAATGTAATAACTGGCTTTCCTGCCTCCCACAGTTGTTGTGATGCTGAATGGAAAAGTATAAATAACTATACAGATACATAGTAGTGGGACTGTTTGTTTCCTTGCTTCGAATTTGACACTGTTATTTCTTCCTGGGGGAAAAAGAAATTAGCTATAAGTATACAGTAGGTGGATATGGAAGGATATGTACATTTAAAATTTGTTTTCATATTGGGAATGTATTCCTGAAACCGAGGATTCATCTCCAAAGCTGGGCATTTCTATTGAACCTTCATCCCAGGAAGAATGTGCAAAGGTTCATCTGTTTGTCTCAAATTTGAAAAAAGCCCTGGGGTGTGATGCCAGTTTACAGAGGCAACAATGCACCGAGGAGAAATATTCTTGGTAAGTAATAGTCAACAAAAGTCAAATTCACAATAAAATGAGAGACCATGAGTGTTGTAAATAAGGTGGATGCTTGTGTTATAAGGTCTATGCTTTTTCGACAATAGAAGTTCCTTGTAGGAAAGAGGCTTCATAAATGTGATTCGTTAAAGAAAAATCTTTAGTCTGTATTTATACTGAAGTAAATGTAATAGACTCTAATCAAATAAAATGTTTTATATTTATAGTGGATTTAGGAAATCCTACAGTTTTCAATTTGACCTTAAACATCAAGGATTATAACCTAGAGAGAAATGAATATGTAAAAGCCTTTCCTCACAGCTCACTCATCAATTTCTATCAGAGTATCTGTACTAGAAAAAATCCTATGAATTTATATTTATGTCTGGTAGCTTTTCTCCCAGGGAATACAGCTTATTAAACTTCAGGAAATGAATAGTAGAGCCCAGGTTTATGAATATAATCTGTGTAGTAAAGCTTCTAATCACCACCCATTCCTTCTTTCTTGTCACAGGATTCATTCTGGAAAGAATAAATGTCTTATCTGTGGGCTGTCCCTCTACAGCAAGGCAAGTCTTATTCAACATGTGAGAATTCATACTGGAGAAAAACCTTATAAATGTAATGAATGTGGGAACGCTTTCCATGAAAGTGTGATCTTTAATGTTCATCAAAGAATTCATAGTGAAGTGAGATCTTATGAATGCCATGAATGTGGGAAAACCTTCTGCTCAAAGGTTGGAGTTACCCGTCATGAGAAAATACATACTGGAATAAAACCTTATGAATGCCATGAATGTGGAAAGGCCTTCCTTCAGAGGTCATATCTTACTCAACATGTGCAGATGCATACTGGGGAGAAACCTTTTAAATGTCATGTGTGTGGGAATGCCTTCCTGTGGAGGACAGGTCTGAAGCAACATGTAAGAATTCACACTGGAGAGAAACCTTATAAGTGTAAAGAGTGTGGGAAGGCCTTCTCTGCTAGGAATCGTCTTTATTTGCACATGAGAGTACATACTGGAGTGAAACCTTATGGATGTCATATGTGTGGAAAGGCCTTCTCCTCCAGGAATGATCTTACTCGACATGTGAGAATTCATACTGGAGAGAGACCTTATGAATGTCATCAATGTGGCAAAGCCTTCAGCCAGAGAGGATCTCTGACTCGACATAAGAAAATTCATACTGGATAGTAACCTTAAGAGTCCTACATCATCAAATCTCTCTTCAACTAATTAAGCATCTATGATGTACATGGCACTGTGCTAAGCCCTTAGGGCTATAATGATAAATATAAAAGCCATTGCCTTCGAAACAGAAGAGAAAAAAAAAAGAAATATGATGCATATGATAAATGTGAAAGTATCTTCCATTGGAGCCCACAACATATGAGCTAGTAAGAAATAATTCACACAGGGGAGATGCTGAATAGGTATAATGGGCATAAAAAAGATTTCATTAAGAACATAGAATTTTAGTGGTAGGAGGGGCCTCTGTGGCCCCTAGTTCAACCCATATATGAAAAAGAATTCTGTCTATACCCTCCTTGAGAAATAGTCATCTAGGCCTTGTTCTTAAGATAGCCAGTGAGAAGAGAAATGCACTACTTGACAAGACAGCCTGTTCTGGTCTGGGATAGCTCCAAGAGTTAGGAATTTTTTCCTTTCATTAAATGTCCATTTGTCTTTCCCCCTTCAATCAATTACTCTTCCTTTGGCCACCAAACAGGAAAAGTCTAATTCCTTGTAGGTGTGACAGTCCTTTAAATACTTGAAGATAGCCGTTGTGTTTTCCTAGTGCCTTCTCTTTTCAAAGCCTACCATGCTAATTTTTTTTTTAACCATTCCTTTTGTATCATGAACTTAAGACCTTTACCTGATCTACTTAATCTCCTTTAGCTTCTTTTTATGCTACTCACTGAAAAAGGATTCAAACTAATAGGAAACCTTATGGATTGAATTATTCCCTTCCTACATTCTGTCAACATTTCTTTCATATTCTTTATTGTCATTTTTTAAAATTATTTAATATATTTAGTTTTCAGCTTTGATTTTCACAGGAGTTTGACTTACAAATTTTCTCCCCATTTCTACCCTCCCCCACACTCCAAGAGGGCGTATATTCTGCTTGTCCTGTTCCCCAGTCAGCCCTCCCTTCTGTCACCCCACTTCCCTCCCATCCCCTTTTCCCTTTCTTGCTTGTAGGGCAAGATAAATTTCTATGCCCCATTGCCTGTGTATCTTATTTTCTAGTTCCATGCAA
>CM053622.1:811421455-811442048 GCA_028646595.1 Phalanger gymnotis | reverse complement strand
AATCTGATGAGGGCAAGATTCACTCATTCCTCCTCACCTGCCTTCTCTTCTCTTCCTACAGAACTGCTTTTTCTTGCCACTTTTATGTGAGATAATGTACCCCATTCTATCTCTACCTATCTCCCTCTCTGAATATATTCTTCTCTCATCCCTTATTTATCTTCATCTCACCCTGTGCCCACTCTCTCTCTCTCTGTATATATGTACACATACATATATACATACATACACACTCACATATACATATATATACATAAACATATATGTGTGTGTATATATATATATATGCATATTCCCTTCAGCTACCCTGATATCGAGGTCTCATGAATCATACACATCATCTTTCCATGTAGGAATGTAAACAAAACAGTTCAACTTTAGTAAGTCTCTTGCAATTTCTTTTTCTTGTTCTTTTTCTTGATTACCTTTTCATGCTTCTCTTGATTCTTGTGTTTGAAAGTCAGATTTTCTATTCAGCTCTGGTCTTTTCACTGAGAAAGCTTGAAAGTCCTCTATTTTATTGAAAATCCATATTTTGTCTTGGAGCATGATACTTACCCTATTGTCATTTGACCACAAGAAGGAAAGTTTGGTTTTCATTTCCAAATAAGAATCAGATAGGTGTTACAGTTTAACTTTACAAAAGAATATCCAAGGTCACACAACCAAGTAAATAGTGTATTAGACATTTCCTTCAGTCCTCACTAACTCGCAAAAGAAAAATTATATATTATATGAAAAGCAATTACAGCTGATTGCACAGGAGAAAAAAGATTTCTGAAAAGGTAAAAGGCTTTATGAATTAACATCAAGGAATACTAGTCTTTAAAGCTCTCATTTAGCATTTCATTTTGACCAGCCTTCAAATTTTGCAGAGGTTTGGACTCCACAAGTGTGTAATATTTCATATAATGTATGATTCCTGATGTGTCAGTTTTGTTGATTTTTTTCCCTGATTCCTCTTCAAAAAATATTATTATAAATGGTGACTGTTGAGGATGGGGAAAGGTAGAGTCATGCAGGGGGATTTTTAAACAATGTAAAATCAAAACATATCAATAAAATTTTATTTTTAAAAAGTGAGTGGGCTAAGCTACACAGTAAAGTGAAAAAAATGGAAGAATAGATAAAATGAAACCCCTCAAGATGTTATTTACAAGAAATATATCTAAAAAGAAGATGTGGAAAGAAAATTGGTGCCTTATAATGTGGATTCCATCTTTAGTTCTCAAAATCTCTTGACATCATCTACCACTCTCCTTTCCTCCAGTCTGACAAGGAGGTGATTCTTCTTGCCAAGTCAACCCCTTTATATATTCACCTGATTCCATTCCTTTTCATCTCTAGCAGATTGTGTTGTCAATTATCCTCTTTCTTGGATATGCTACTTCCTTTACTATTGCCTTCAGACATTCCCATCTCCGCTATTAAAGATAAAAGCCTTCACTAGAGCCTGTCATCTTCTCAAGCTTTTATTCCTATATCTCTCCTTTCTCAGCTAAACTTGAAAGAGTTCTCTACACATACTTTTTCTGCTTTTCTTACACTTCAGCCCTGTGCAAACCATCTTTCAGTCTTATCTCTGCTTGAAATGGTTCTTCTAAATTACCAATGATTTCTTATTTGCTAAATCTGATGGCCTTTTCTTAGTTCTAATTTTTTTTAACCTATCTGCTGTATTTTACGCTATCAACCACTCACTCCTCCTGAATACCCTTGTTTTCCTTCTGGGTTTTTGTAACACTACTCTCCTTCTTTGCCTTTGTATCTGTGGGGAACAAGAACATTTATGTTTGGCATTGGACCACTGTGGCCAGCCCATCAGAGTTGTGCTCTCTGCAGTAGGGTTTGAATGCTTGGCAATTTAGCTCAAGGAGGGACATCAGCATGCCATACCTTATCTTGCCAGGTGATCTTCAGAATCTTCCTAAGAATTCAAATGGAAGTAATTCTATTTCCTGGCATGATGCTGATGTGTTGTCCAGATTTCACAGGCATATAACAATGAGGTCAACACAACAGCTCTGTAGATCTTCAGTTTGGTAGTCATTAAGAGTCGGACACACTTCTCTCCCACGCTTTCCTTCAAAGCCTCTGAAAGACTGAGCTAGCTCTGGCAGTGCATGTGTCAACTTCATCATCTATATGTACATCCCTGGAAACCATATTGCCAAGCTTAGTGAATTTATCCACAGCATTCAAAATCTCTCCATTTGCTGTAACAAAGCAATTCACCATGCAATGCATCTCTTCCAGTCAGTTCCAATTGCAGTAGGTTATTTGATAATCACTTTGTGAATTTTAAACTTTCAAATGCTTAAAAACAGGTGAAAATGAGTTAGGTGGCCACAGTGCTCTGCCTCCGTTATTTTTGCACCCTCAAATCGTCCCATTCTTTTGAGGGGGCATTTTTTTATTTTGTCTTCACAGTTCTGAAGTTCTGCCACCTTTCAGGAGCTGCTCTGCTTCACTATAAAAAAGCTAGTACCTTATGAGAAAATCAGATACTGATTTTATACCTGATATGTGATTCCATTCTGTAATTGGTTCTGTTCTGTAACTGCCTGAACTGTGTTTCTTTGTCTCAGGGTTAAATTGGAAGTTTGAGTCCAGAAGTTAATTTTCCATTCTGAATTAAGTTCAAAAGTTGTTTCCCTATAAGTAATTTAAATGAAATAAAAATTTTATCTCTGTATGACTAGCTGCCCTTGTACAATTAGAAGAAATATGTTATCCTTGAAAGGTACAGGTGGATGCTAGGGAATCTAGTCTATTTTCTGTACAACACTGGCTGCCCTTCAAGAAAGTCTGTCCTGGTATCTCTGTGACTTTAACTAGCCATGTAGGTGGAAAACACCAGTGCGCTTTCCCTAGCAACAAGATGGAAGGAGGGCTTGCATTCCAGAGTTCCGTCCCATCATATTTTCCATCATCTGTGACACCTCAGACTTTCTTGTTGTTCAGTTGTGTCTGACTCTTCATGAACCTATGGACTTATCAATGGTGTTTTCTTGGCAAAGATACTGGACTGGTTTGTCATTTGTGTCTCCAGTGTGTCCCCATTTTAATGGTGGTTAAGTGACTTGCCCAGGGTCACACAGCTAGTAAGTATCTGAGGCCAGATTTGAACTCAAATCTTTCTGACTCTAAGCCTGGCAACTTTATCTACTGAACCACCTTGCTGCCCCTTCAGACTTTGTAACCAATTGTTTTCCATCTGTGATGCTTCCTGTTCCTTGTTCTCTTGTACTTCCCAGAACTATATGAAGGCTAACAAACCCCATCTTATGATCTTTTTAACTTACTGAGGAACTGAAAAGACCCCTTGGTAATTGCTGGTCCTACCAATGAATTGAACATAGAACTTTGTGCCTCAGTTTACCTTAATTTTAATCTCTGCACTTACATATGCATGATTACTGGCAAATACATTCTTGCTAGCCTTTCTTAGATATGCTTCATTACAGGCTAGGAATCTGTAAACCCTGTATTGTAAGCTGTGATCCCAAAAATTAAAATCCCCATTCACATACACCATTTTCTTAGTCAACTGTTCACTTTACAAATTAATGTTTTCTTTCCTTTCCCATTCATTCTAAGGATAGGGTTGAAACTACCCCATTTTAGTTTTGACAATTAAGTGAGAACATTTTCGATTGAATCAGACAATCAAAACTGGGCCTGTACACCAACTTGAATCAATCATGAGAAACTGCTATAAGGAATTTGTATAAAAATATATCAGTATGGCAATAATTACAATATAGATGATAATTGTCAAAATGCCTATGTGGTTCTGTATTGCAAAGTATATGAGACTCTCCACACAGAAAGTAGAAGTAAACCATTTATTCAGACACCAGAGAACCATATCCCATAAGTCATCTACCCAATCCATCACAGCGGCAAAGCTTTTGATACATAATACCACAACATGGAGTCTTGCCATCCCAAAACCTCTCAGACCCTCTGCTGTGGTCTACCCAAAAACAAACTCACAATACAGTTATCACAGTCTGCTCAGCTATCACAGATCGACTTGTTTTATGTCAGCTCTAACTATCATGACGGCCATAACAGCTCTCTCTCAGCATTTTCTGTGACACAACTTCCTTTTCCTTTCAGTAAGATCCTCCCACCACATGGGACTTAGGCTTCCTGTGATGTAAGCAGGTCACATGGCCTATTAATGTGTGGGAAAGATCTTCAAATCTAAATTGCTATTATATTCAGCCCCAAGATCTTATCCATTCCATAGGGCAATGGGAATTTTGGGATAACTGGCGTCAACAGAATTTTACACAACAATATAACAGGGATAACACAAGATAAGCATATAAAAGAATGTCAGCATTTCCCCCTCGAATGAAGGGGCTCAAAATCTTGGGGGAAGGGGTGAAGGTCTCTTCTTCCATAGCTTCTACCTGCTGAAATTGGACATACAGCTGTCCCTGCCCCAAGAGATAAAGAGTCCCATTTGAGAGGTCTGTTCTTTAGCAAGCTGGCATCCAGAACTCAGTTGATGCCAGGTCCAGGTATGACATCACAGTCATGGACAGGTCCAGAGATGATATCCAAACACATCAGACAGTGACATCTGGCATAAGTGATCAGGCATCTGTAGGTGGGTGATACTAAGCCTACAGGAAACAAATCTCACAAACAAATTTAACAGACAAAAGCCCCGAAAAACCAAAGAGACTATCATAGCCTCATTCACAATAGAATACATGAGTCAAGGATACAATTTCATAATTATTTTCTCCTTCGTAAACAGATTGTTTTTCCCACGTGCTATAATTTCTGCAGCCTTTGGAACATCTTCTGGCTTCTGCTTTACCCATACTTTAGCTTTCAATTTTATTCTATCAGTAGAACCAAATCTTTCCTTTCTTCTGATAGTTATTGTGGAAGGAGGGTCGGTTTTCACAAGGTGTATTGTTTCACAAGGAATAATAATCAATTGAACTATTCTATCATTTTTACAAAACTGGAAGTTCTTCACCTAAATTCTGGAATGTCACAATAATTTCTCCTTGATAACTAAAATCACTCCAGAGAATCCTTAAGAATCATTTTAGATGGATATTACCTAAATTAGGATTAGGAGCTGCTAATGCATCTAAAATGATTCTTAGGGATTCTCATACATATAGTAGAGATTCTTCTTATGTCTTTTCTATCCAACCCAAAGTCCTTTAAACAATGTAAATCATATCATGCCAAACCAGGTATTCCTGGAAATTGTGATGGGACATCTTCCCTCACAGTCCAATACTCAATATTTTGTATCTTATGTGTTTGCTGTTTTCTAATTTGCAGATTCGGGGTCATCATTCTGGCTAGAGGTGTACTTCCTCCTAATGGTCTATTATTCAAATTATGCAAAACAGTGAACAAATTATCCTTCCAATGTTGATATGAATTATTAGAACTTAACTTTCTTAACTGTTTTTTCAACAATCCATTCATTCTTTCAATTAACCCAGATGCTTATGGATAATACGGAATGATATATCCACTCATTGTTTAATACATAGTACCTCTTCATCTCATTACCTTTGAAATGTGACCCAATGTCACTTTGAATCTGCACTGGAGTTCCATAATATAGACTTATAATATATAGAGTTTTATAAGTATTTTTCTGGGTTTCATTCTTATAAGGACAAGCCACTAGTACACCTGAATAGGTGTCAACCACAGTATATATAAGTTCACATCATTTATCTTGGGGTAGTGGTCCAGTATCATCTATCTTCCAAATATGGGATTGAACTTTTCCCCTTACTATTTCCCCAGTTACTACCCGTGGAACAGTTCCTTTTCCAATTGACATATATAACATTCCTCTGCTGCTTGCTTTAACAATGAATGAGAGATATTAATACCTTGATCTTGTGCCTACTGATGTGTGTCCTGGACCCCTAAATGGCTGGCCATTTGGTGGACCCATTTTGCTAGTATCAGATCATCAGTTAGTGTCAGAGTAGGGACAATATGTTCAGTAGCAATCTTTGCTAGTTGATAAGCATGTGCACTGTACTCACATTCTGGCATAGTGAGGGCCACATGAGCATCCACATGAAAAACTGACAAATTAGTAACCAAAGACATGTCCCATATATCTTCCCATAATTCTTTGCCCCAAACTTGTTTACCATGAATTTCCCAATTTTGATTTTTCCACATTGGCATCCATGTAGCCAACCCATTAGCTACTGCCCACGAATCAGTGAATATATGACACTGTCCTCCTTTCTCTGTCCTAATGGCTTGTTGTACTGCCATAAGTTCAGCATGTTGACTACTTCTGCTTTCCAAAGTTCTCTTAGTACCTGGGCTATAGGCTACTGCTTTCCGATGTCTTTTATGGCCCAAATATTTTGCTGTCCCATCAGTAAACCATGCATATTTCTTCTGTTCTTCAGTCAATCCATCATATCCATCATTCCATTTTACCAAGGACTGTACAACTGTTGGCCTTGGTTCAGGGGGTTTATCATTTCCATCAATGTCTCTATTTGTTATAGATCCATGTAGAGCAGAAACTCTACTTTTGCCTGTTTTTGATCTATTCTGATTATACCATTTCCATTTAATCGTGCTAGCTTTTTGTGCATGTCCAGTTTGGTGAGATGCTGGGATATTCATTACCCAAGTTATAATTGGGATTCCAGGCCTTAATATCATTTCATGGCCCAGAGTCAGTTGTTCAGTCTCTACCAAAGCCCAATATGCAGCTAACAACTGCTTTTCAAAAGGTGTATGTTGTATTCCAGATGAAGGTAGTTTGCTTGACCAAAATCCTAAGGGTACGTTTTGGCTTTGTTGTTTCTGCCATAAACTCCAATTCACATAGTTATCCTGTACAGTCACTTGTAATTCCACTGGGCCACTTTGCATAGGCCATAAATCTATAGCAGCTTTGGCTTCTTCAAAAGCTTTGATCTGTTCAAGTCCCTAATCAAATTCATATTTTTTCCTGGTAACTTTATATAAAGGTTTCAAAATCTGTCTAAATGTGCAATATGATGTCTTCAATATCCAAACAGTTCTATGAACTTTTGTGCCTCCTTCTTATTGGTGAAGATAGGAAAATCTTGAATCTTTTGTCAAGCTTGTGGGAGAATTTCTCTCAGTCCTTTATTCCATTGTATACCCCAAAACTTTACACTTTCAGCTAGTCCTTGAATCTTTGCAGGGTTAATTTCCCATCCTTTGCTTTTCATATGCTCAATTAAAAGTTTCAAACTCTTCTCCACTTCTTTTATGTTTTCTCCTTGTATCATAATATCATCTATGTAGTAGGTAAGCTGTATGCCAGGTAACTTCAATTCATACAATTGTTCAGCCACAATCCTATGACAAATATTTGGGCTATGGAGATATCCTTGTGGCAATCAGGTAAAAGTATATTGTCAGCTCTGCCACATGAAAGCAAACTGGTCCCATTGTTTGGAGTCTATTGGGATCATAAAGAATGCATTGGCCAAATCATTAACTGTATACCAAGTCCCATCATATTTCTGGATCCTTTCTATTAAGGTAACGGTATCTGAAACAGCAGCATATAAGGGAGGAGTCTATAATCCACTGTCATTCTCCACATTCCATTTCATACTGGCCATACGGGATTATTCCATCGAGTGGTTGTAGGGACTAACACTCCTTCAACATGTTCCTGCCCACCTGGCACGTGATACTGCTTCAAAGTATTACTTTAGAAAGTTCAGGTAAAGTGACTGGGTCCATTTTAATTTTTCCCACTAAAAGTGTATTAATTCCTGTCTTCCTTACTGCAAATTGATATCTCTCTTCACGTAAATTCAGAGTCATAACTTTCAAAATACCTATTCCAATGATATATTTGGGAATGGGTACAATGACCACAGTATACTCTTTCTTGGGTAAATGTCCAGTTGTCCTCATTAGTTTGACTTGTCTGACTGATATTTCAGTCCCTCCTAGTCCTGTGCTGGTAATAGAAGTTCCATGCTAAAATTTGTCAGGGTTTCCATATATCAAGGTGGCTTCTGCCCCAGTGTCTATCAATGCCCTAGTTATAGTATTTGATCCATTTTTCCAATATATAGTCAGACTAATATGGGGTCTGTAATCCTGTCTGTGTGTTTCTTTAATCTGAGCTAGGGCTTGGCCTATTTCCTAGTCTCCCTGAAGGTGTGGCTCACTTGGATACAAAGGTTCAAGATCTGTAGGATTTGTAAGGCAGTTCTTACTTCTCTATTCTGTCTGCTATTAATCCCCTTATCTTGGTACATTTTGTATAGCACATTAGTTGGAATACCATCTATTTTTCTAAAATATACCCCTGCTCTCAATAGAGTAATAAACATTTCTTTTCTTGTCACTCTATTCTGATTTTGTATCTGCTGGCTATTTACTCTTCTCTCTTGAGGAAATTTATCTTTTCCTCAGTCTCCTAAGTCACTTAACTGTGAAATCTTATCTAGCACCAATGAAAGAGGGTTACCTACTTTCACAATTAGCAAAGTCAGAATTAGGTGTTTATAAGCACGGGGAGCCATTTTAACTACTATATTCCTATGAGAGAATCTCAAGGGAGTATCATAATAAACTTCATTATTCCGCAACATAATAGCAGTCTTCATTACCTCCTCCTTTAACTTTCTCATACAGTCCCTAAGTGAATACCAGGGTCTATCTGCAGTAGAACACATAGAATCAGCAGGATATTCTCTATTACAATCTATGCAGCTAAAGCTAACAGATTGGTTGTTTGATTACCATGCAAATGATAATCCCTAAAAACTTTCTGTATGAAAGGATTCTAATGCTTATGAATGTCATACAATCCACAGTATCTACAGATACCCCTGCAGCCACTTCCTCACTGATTCTCACCATCCAAGATATGAATGATTCTCCCATTTTCTGGGTGAACCTACTCAAGATATCTGTGATTTCTTGCTCTGTAAAATTTTCCAACATCTCTCTGAACCCTGTATTATTATCTTGGGTTTCTTGCCTCCTTCGCTGTATAGGGTGCACTGCTGTTTGAGGAGCCTGGTCTGGTACTGTATCATTCTCTAACTCCATAGCATCATACCACAAAAGTAACTTTTTGTGCTTCAGCTTCTGATATTTTATCATCCTCTCTAGATGCTCTCTCTCTGTTTCCATGATAACCAGAGCAGCTGTTAGACTTGACCTGGGCTGAACTGAGGTGCATTCTTGACCTCCTTGACTCCCTCTGCCTTCTAGCTGAATTTACATCAAAATTACTAGATTCCTGAACAAAAATCTCTGTTTCTACCACCTGAGATTCCCCATCTTGCTGTGGTATAGAAGAAATATTCTCATTTGAGTTAGCAGATGTTTCAGTAACTGTCTGAGTTCTCTCTTGTAATCATCTGTCTCAGTTTTCATATATAATATGACACATTGTGAGTAATCCAGCTTTGGGTAGAGGTTTCTATTGGTAATTCTCTCCCTGGCTTAACTGTTATTTCTTGCGAACATCTTTACAAATCTCTAGGTTCTCTCCCCTGTAGCTTCTGTTTCCAGTCCTCATAGAAACCAGTGCCTTTAGACCATTCCCTTGCTAGGGAGGAATAAGTTACACCATCCCATCCTGGGATAACCATTTCTTCTTCTAAAGCCCTTTTACCTCCAAATAGAGATCTTATACCTTGCAATCCCATCCTATTCGTCACCAAATTTATCAGCAAGGCAAATATCATAATATAGACGACACTTGTCAAAATGCCTATGTGGTTCTGTATCGCAAAATATATGAGACTCTCCATATAGAAGGTAGAAGAAATAAACCATTTATTCAGACACCAAATAACCAGATCCTGTAACCAATAAGTCTACAACATCACAGCAGAGAACCACTCCATCCCACAACCTTCTGCGCCTCCTGCTGGGGCCTTCCCACAAATACACTCACAGCTACCACAGCACAGCTATCATGTCTGCTTTCTTTCCATCAGAGCTGTCATAACTGCTCTCTCAGCATTTCCTGTGAAACAGTTTCCTTTTCCTCTCAGCAAGCTCCTCCTACCACATGTGACCTGGGCTTCCTATGAAATAAGCAGGCCACATGGCCTATTAATGGGTGGAAAAGATCTTCAAATCTAAATTGCTATTACAACCCCTAATAGTGATGAGATCACAGTTATATGCCCTTTGAAGAGGTGGTGTTCCTGAGTGTTGCCTAATCAATTCTGATTAGTTAACACAATTTAGTAGGCTATCTTGGAGCACATGACTTGGTCAAAGAGACATCAATTTCCAATATCACGGGTCTTGATAATAGGAGAATCAACATTTTCCCAGACCTGTCAGAGCAACCACAATGATCAGGAACATACCTATTAGCCCAAACTTAGAGAATTTCTGATTAGATCTTGGCCTGGGTAAATCTCTAAAAGAGACTTCCCACACTGGTTGGTTTTTGGGTGAGGAAGTAGAAAAGTTGAAAAACCTTTGTCATAATACAATAATTAGCTATTAAATATAAGAGAGAAATATTCATTTCTCACATTACAATTATAAGGTATGATTGAATTTTATTTCCTTGTAATTACAATTATAAGGTATGATTGAATATTATATGAAAATATGATTTGAAACCATACTAGTGGCTAATTATAGGAAATCAAACTATTTTTTGAGGCAGTTGGGGAGTTTGACCTCTTGAAAATCAGTACATCTGTAATCCTTTTTGTTCTAAGAAGGCCTTTTCCTGTATCTCAAAAAGAACTACCGGGCCAGGTGTCATTCAGAAAAGGATAAGACCCATTAAACCCAGACTAGGTATTAGATAATGAGTCTTTTATCATTGATATTCTGGGTTTGAATGTTCAAACTCAAGCTTTTGTCAATTCTCTTTAGCAGTTGAGAGAGATATAAAGAATAAAGTGTATGTGGATGGGGGTAGGGGTTGAGGTGTGGAGGTGAAGGGATATGATCAAGGGGTGGGTTTAGTGAACCCTGTGTTAGAAATACGCTTGGCACAGAGATGTCAGGTATCGAGGACAATTTATTATTGAGGAATTCAAAGGAATTGGAGAATTTTCCTGGCTAGAAGTAGACTCTGCTCTTCTTTAGGAAGAGGGAGTGCTGCATACAAAAGCAAGATCAGCTTTATGGTGTTAATTTGATGCAGCATCAGCACAGTACCTCCCTCCAGAGAATGAATTGGTCCATTCCCCTTCCAGGTTGCAATCTTCCTTACACTCTCCTTATATGCCACTCTTTGGTATGTTCCCCCTCCTCAACATATGTCCCATGTTCAAAAATGGTGGAAAACTCCTCCCTATGGGTGCATAAGGTAGTATTCAATTACCCAAGTAAGCATGGGTAGTAGTAATTTGACCCAGTTCTCTCTTCAACCCTGATGGTTATCTGGCTGGTTTAAACCAGTTATCCCAACATTCTGGTTTTGCAGTTTTCACAAAACTACTAGCTGTTCTCTAATTGGCTGGGTCCACCTGCCTTAGTTAATTTTTACTCCGTTCTTTGTTCAAGCTGATGATTAATTATTCTGTGGAAACCTAACTTTTACCAGTCTCTCACACCTGAAATGCTGACCAATGGGGTTCAAGGCATGAAATTTGAATCTGGATGTATTGTATAGAGAGCTTTGTACCCAGCTTAGTGGGGCTTGTGCCAGATAAGAGGCCAAGTCACCCTGTCAAATAATGACATGAAATAAAAATCTTTTTTTTTCTAAAATTCACACATGGCCAGGTAAAATTCTTGGTATTTCTAACAATATATAAGCTTTGTGATATATTGCTGTAGTCTCTTAGCTAGTGTTTTATTTAGGATTTTTGCATCAATACTTGTTGGGGGCCTTCGACCACCCACCCACCGCCCAAGATCCCTTGGGGGAACCTGAACCTAGTGCCAGACCAGCTAGCCCTAGTATCTTACAAGCAGCACACAGATGAGGCGGGAGATATACAGATGGTCAAAATAAATGGAGGTTTATTGTTACAGCAAGCAGGATATTTATGCAGTACTAGCCTTCGTTTCTGGGTGCAAGCAAGCTCGTGCACGATCCTCTAAACCTATCAGGACCGTGTTTCTGTGCTCGTGGACAGTCTGTGCTCTGTACTTATTTGGAAAGAGTTATGAAGTCAGTTTGCATGTTAAGGCAGCAGTGGGGGAAACTGGATGTTCTATTTGTAACTGCTTATCTAACTTTGTACAGTTCTTAACCTTGTACAGGCTGTTCTCATCTTAAGTTACAGTTTAACTCTCTCTTGGGGGCTTGGCCCCTCACATCTTCCCCTTTTTTGTTTTTGCGCCAAGTCAATACATACTGAATCAATGGCTGTATACAGGGCCCTAAGACACCTCCTCAGCACTAAAGGAGTGCAACAGTATAACAGAAGAGCAAGGACCTCAACAAAGGCCACAGTCTCTAAAACATGAGTAAACCAATTGGAGGTTAAAAGGGTCTTAATATGACTCAGAAAGTCATCCATAACACTGTCAGGTTGTAAATTCTCATGTACTGCCTTTTCTTCCTCAGTGGCCAATTGAAACAACTGGGTAATTTCTGCTGTAATGTTCTGATTATGAAATAAGGTTTAAACATAGCGTTCATTATCCTAAGGACACTAGGTAGACAAAAACTTATTATGACCAAACAAAGAACATAAGGTACTGTATGGAAAATAGTCAAGAATACATTACTAAATGGGTAAATGTTTTGAGAATATCAATAATCAATAATTGTTTTGCTGCTTCAATATTCCACTCAATCAGTATTCCACTCAATTCTCCCCCCTTTTTGTTTTAGTTGCAGCCACCTCACCATTATAGGTACATTCGAATTTTTCCTTTAACTATCACCTTGTAAGTAAACATGGGAAGGATTGATTGACGCATTGACAAATCAAAGGGGGCAGTCCCCTTTGCGAATATAGATACATAGACTCAAAAAAGAAATAAAAAGTGTAATTGTCTCTTTAAGATGCAAAAAGTTCTTTTTGTATGCAGCTTTCTGGCAGAGGATATCGTTAATGAAATCCTCTGATTCTTGGTATCTGTTCCAGTCATCTCCAGCACAGAGTCTTCTTCTTCTGTTCTTACAGGAACCAGCTTTCTGTCCATTCTCCTACAAGAGTAATCTTAGCACAATTTTAAAACCCTGATCATTTGTACAAACTGAAAATTTGAACCATGGCTAATTGTCATATTTAAGAAATTCACATAAGAAACTATTGTCATACATTGTACATACATTCATTATTAATTTCCTCATCAGGAGGATGAGACATCACTTAAGGAACTAATAACAGGCTTTAGTACATACGTAAATACATTAAATAGTCAATTTAGCACAATCGATATAAAATCTTAACCTTTTAGCTGTGCCATGTTTCTTTGATGGCCTGTACAGAATAAACCACAAACCATTTCCTTATTAGCAGGATTAATTGCAACAAAACTTTAGACAAACATGATATTAATCAAATAAAAAAAAACATGCCCACATTGCATAAGGAACATATACAAAGCAAGCCCTACGTGTCTTGTATGCATTTCTACCCTTGTTCAAAAGGCTGCACTGAATTGGTGCAAAAGTCTATAAGTAACACCACGTCCAAAGCATCATAAAAAACAAAGTTTCTAGTTATAGCAGAAGTCCTAAATATCACAAAGGTTCTTAGTCAAAAAGGGGTTGTAATGGAATCCCTCACTAATAGCAGTAAGAGAGCGATCACAGGAAAAATACTATTGCTCTTAGATCCCTCTTTGGACAAAGGAAACAAGTTAAAGTGAGTCTTAAGCAGTTGGTTTAATTTTCTGCACATGCCCTAGTTCTAGATAAAAATAACATTAGATTGCCCAGTAAGATAACACAAAAGAGCTCATAGCTTATACTGACTACTTGCTCAGATCACAGAAATTTGCCATAGAAGGAAAAAAAATAGCAGGGACATGTGACACACTGAATATGACAGGATAAAACATCCTTGGCTTTGTCCAGATACAGTTATGATACCTCAATTATGCAGTATCTTCTCCACCTCATCGCTACACTCAGAAATAGTTAGGCGAGAAACTTCCTTTCCAAAGGAACACAGGGGGGAAACTGAGGCCAGGAGGATCCCATCCTAGACTGAGGCTAAGATTGTCCTCTCAGCTTTTTCCCAAATGCAGATCTCCACCTTTAATAGTATGGATAACATTCCTTCTGAGTAGCTTGTGGCATTTCTCTCGGATACTGATGTAATGTAGACAACTATACCCAGATTCAAACTCAAAACAAAATTAGTTATGGTCCCGAGTGCCTTTTAACCTTGAGCAGCAAGTCCCACCAATCACAGTGTAGAGTCAAGATACAGAGCTGCAATAAGCAATAAAGATTTACCAAGACTCACATACATAAGGGAAGTAAAAAACATCTTGCATTCTCCACTTTAAACTTGTCTTGCTGTAAAAGCCAAATATCAGAATCCGTTCTATCCATTGTACATAAACTTTCAGTTTCTCAGCAAGCTAAGTTCATTGTTTAGGACCTATGTAACTCAAATAAGTTCTCTTCTGGGGCTGAATGATCTTGCCCATGCAGATAGTTTCCAGGGGCCTTGGCAATATCACAAAATAAGGAGAAGTAACACGGTGCTCAGGAAGGGGTTAATAGAAAAAACCGTAGGCCTATTTGTTATCCTTTGCTGTTTCTCTGAGCACACTTATGCAAAGTTGATACGAACACACAATAAAGCAAGGAATGAAAGTTAAATAAAAGGTAAAAATTCACATTAAGTTTGGACATAATTGTCATCAATATCAAATTGTGGCAACACATTAGCTTACAAACAGAAATTCAGTAGGCCTTCTAAACATCATGGAAAGGATTTTACAGAGCATTTGTTATAGTATAATTCTTAACCTAATAACATTCAGATTATTGACAACACAGATAATACAGTTGTTTACCAAATCATGTGATAAGGACAATTTTAGAAATATAACCACATCATAAACAATTAGTATCCATATAAATTTTAAAACCAAAACCAATTAATTACCATTTTGGAGGCTTAACCACAGTCAGTTTTCTCCTTCAGGCAGAGAGATTCGATAATTAATTGAACAGTAATAACAATATCTTACAATAACCAAAATCTTCAGGTGGACATAATTCCTTGTATCTCTTCAGAACTTTATTGGTGTTTAACATTAAAATGGTAATCCCAAATAACCTAGATAACAATCCTACAAGTTTCATAAGTGCTGGCCAAATTGTGTTAGCTGTGACCTTGACAAGGTAGGATTAGCAAAGTCGAGAAAGTAACTTAACTGGCTTTACACAATTGTTTTCATTTTGTAGTGTCAACAAAATTCAGATTAAAGATTGCTTTGTCTAACATCATTTCTAGTCATTTAAGTTTTACAATATAGGAGAATGTTACTACAATTCAGGAGTACAATCATAGTACATAGAAAAATTTCATATGACATTAATTGCATTCCCAAATCATTACATCTATTGGGTTTACCAAGCATAGAGGCTTTTCTTCTCTCCTCATAGTTGCAGAGTCTGGCTGTGGACCAGGGGGTGCTGGGAAGCTGCAGAGTCCAGCACCTGGATTAAAGTCTAAGGAGTCATTGAGGAGGGTCCCTGAGGGACCTTTACTTTCTAATAGGGGGTACTGGGTTTGGGAGACTAGGAGCAAAAATTCCAGGTTCCGGTGGTGTGGGAGCAAGGACTTGGGGGATTGGAAGGAGAGGTTCCTCTATTTACCTATTGCCTAGAAGTGTGGGCTTCAGGGCGCCCAGGGGTCCAGGGCTGTTGTCAGTGGGGTAGGAGAGGGCAACAATGTAGCAAAGTCTAGAACAGGGAATAGAGCCTTCGTTGCGACATGTATTTAATTTTCTGCAATTCCTATGTTATCATAATGTACTGTACATGAGGACTTTTAAATAAGAAAAAGCAGATAGTACACAGGGCAACTATTTTGAAAAGGAGTCACTTCTCTATTGTATATTTGCAAATCACTTTTTAAATGTTCCAAGTAGCAAATGTAGGAAAATCACAGCGAGCTAGAAATGTTTTCACCCGGGCAGCCCCGGTTATATCTATGGAGATAATTCCTATCTGAAGAGTGTTTTTGTTTCTCAGAACTACAGTAACAGTCTTTTGGGTAAAATATGTTCAGATTGGCTCTCATGTTCAGTTTTTATTTCTCTATTTTGGAAGCTGTAAACCACTTGTTTCAAACTCAAATAGGAATGAAGGTCACTAAATTGCACATAAGGATCTCTATAGTTGCATAGTGAAAAGCACTTATTAACTCTACAGATTTATTCAATACCTTCATGTTATAAAAATATTTTCCAATTCTTTATTTATCCTAGTCTCATGGTGATTCTCATCAACCACACATGAATTAAAACATCTTTGTATATACTTCTGACATTGAGCTGGAATTTTTAACCCCCCAGGAAGTCTACAGATAGATTGGAGGGGGATACAAAATATCTTCTGTAATTTAAACTGATTTTTCTTCACATTCATAAGTGTATTATTATTTTGAGAAAGGTTTCATATGCTTCACCAGATTATCTATGGTTAACAGAATCTGCTAAAGAATTTTTAGCTGCTCTAACATTTATAGCAGTCCTGGCTCAGTTCGAGACAGGTGAAAAGATCTTAATGGTTCCAATTTTAACTCGAATAAATTTTACTTCTGTGTTTACTCCTTAAAAACTGTTTTGTAAGTGAGAATTGTGAATTTGCCAGTCAAAGGTGAGTGGGACTCTGGAAAAGATCCAGTGGCGCCGTGTCCCTTCTCCTTGTACTGGGAGACTCAAAGTGTCTCGTTATTAGAGATTCATACATTTTCCGAATTTGCCTTAGTGCCAAATGGTATAAGAAATTCTGACTTTATCTTAAGCATCAAATCAGGAGTAACACATTCCATTTAAATTTCAGGGAAAAGGTCCCTGCCTCCTTTCTTATCTTTCTTCACATCCCAAATTGGCCAGATTTGGAATGAAGGGAGAAAGAAAGAGCATTATTTCCAACAACTTTCCAAAAGTTTCTGAACCTAATTACTTTCAACACCTCTAATCACATTGTTTATGCAAAATAGATTATGCCTTCCTTACACTTTCTATACCTCCTCCTCTTTCCTACATGCTTAAACTTTCTTGTCTTTCTGTTCCGGTGGACTTTGATTAAAGCCCCTATTAAAACTGCACATACCTTATTTCTTTCTTGTTCTGACCTGGCACTTCTCTTTTCCAACATATAACCTAAACAAGAAAACATTTTCTCTCTCTTTCTCTCTTTCCTGCCCTCCTGCTCCTCTGACTGGAGTCAGGGAGGGAGAGAAAGAGATAGTGGACATTACAGGGTGTCAGATTACACACTCAAACAGAAAGACAGACACAGAACACAGACAGGAAACACAGAGAGGATTCTTTTAGAAATCCTTTTTATGATTTAGATCTTGCTTGGCCTCTGGAATGTAACGGAGGCCAGGTGCCATGCTTTATTGGGGTCGTGGAGACCCTGCTTTAAGATGATCTGGGGTAGATCCCCGGTTGGTTTCTTCCAGTTGTTTAAGAGACATCTTTCTCTTGCTAGCTTCTTCAGAACTTTCATATAATGTTATGTTATGTTCCCAATGAGGATCTTTCCCTCTTTGTCTCACAAGGTCCTTTGGGAGCTGTTCCTGTCTTACTCCCTTTTTTGGCCATTTCTTGCCTTACTTCCCCCTAGAGAGCATTTTCCTAGTCTTTTCATCAAGTTTATAAGTTCTGTCCCCTCTTCTGTACTCGGTTCCCAACCCGAGTTCCCAACCCAACTCGTTCTCTCCCGTACCTCCGCCCTTGTGTCCTCGTCCTCTGACGCTGTGTCCAAGGTCTGTGTCATAGAAGAAAAACTATGTGGCTGCCATGTGTCTTGTCCCTTTGCGCCTGCAAGTGCAGCTTTAATAATTTTATATACTGTGAAAGTGCTCTCAGGCAGAGTACTTTCACTTTCTCTCTCTGTTAACTGTTCACCCAGAATCTTCCAAGAGTGTAAAGTAACAGGTGGATGGTGTACAATCCAGGGCAAGGCAGCCTCCGTGGTCCCAAGGAAAGTCAGGGTAAGTGCACAGCCTTGCTCTTTGCCGCACTCATAAATGATCTTAACATAGTCTTCCTTGCCACTAAGCGGAGTGGAAGGTTTAAGCCCCATGGTGCATGACCTACCTTGTCACGGCTCGTAGAATGCTGTATCCGCGTTGTCTCTCGAGGCTGATGACACTCACGGGGCGCGTGAATCCACTTGCCACTTGCTCAAGCTCAGCCGAGTGAGCAAGACCTCGAGGATATGGGGGACAGGGTGGCGTCCTGTCGCCCCACGTTGGGTGCCACTTGTTGGGGGCCTTCGACCACCCACCGACCGCCCAAGATCCCTTGGGGGTCCCTGAACCTAGTGCCAGACCAGCTAGCCCTAGTATCTTACGAGCAGCACACAAATGAGGCGGGAGACATACAGATGGTCAAAAGCTCCGTTTATTGTTACAGCAAGCAGGATATTTATGCAGTACTAGCCTTTGTTTCTGGGTGCAAGCAAGCTCGTGCGCGATCCTCTAAACCTATCAGGACTGCGTTTCCGTGCTTGTGGACAGTCTGTGCTCTGTACTTATTAACCTATCAGGACCGTGTTTCCGTGCTCGTGGACAGTCTGTGCTCTGTACTTATTTGGAAAGAGTTATGAAGTCAGTTTGCATGTTAAGGCAGCAGTGGGGGAAACTGGATGTTCTATTTGTAATTGCGTATCTAACTTTGTACAGTTCTTAACCTTGTACAGGCTGTTCTCATCTTAAGTTACAGTTTAACTCTGTCTTGGGGGCTTGGCCCCTCACAAATACTTATTAACGAAGGTGGTCTATAATTTTCTTTCTCTGTTTTTGCTCTTCCTGGTTGAGTTATCAGCACTATATTTGCTTCTAAAAAAGAGTTTGGCAGGACTCCAACTTTGCTTATTATCACAAATAATTAAATATTGGAATTAGTTGATATTTAAATGTTTGGTAAAATTCACTTATAAATCCATCTGATCCTGATGGTTTTTTTCTTAGGAAACTCATTTCTGGCCTATATGACTACTTTTTCTGAAATAGATTTATTTAAATATTCTATTTTTTCTTCTTTTAATATGGAGAGTTTATATTTTTTGTAAGCATTCTTCCATTTCACTTAAATTGATAAATTCATTGTCATGGAATTGAGCAAAATAACACCTAATAATTACTCTAATTTTATATTCATTAGTGGTATTGATGGGGATGGGGACCCCAAAAAGGAAAAGCCCCTGGTCTTTCCCACATGGCCCAGGTCCCTGGCATTCACCTGGGGCAATCAGCCTTTCCTAGTTAATTAACTGCTTTTTCATTGTCTGCACCTGGTCCTAGACCACCACTCCACTAATTCCACCCAGACCCCTTCTCTGTTCCTTCAGTCTTCTCTATAAAAGATCTATCCTGCCTCCATTAAAATACACAGATTACTTAAGAGTCTGTCCAATGCTCAGATTCAATCTGGTGGTTTAGCAATACATGAGTCACAAATGTGGTGGATTTTTAGAATCATGCCCACCCTGACCAGTGTTCTAATAAACCTTGTCTTTGGCTGAAAGAAAGTTTGGGATGAATTCATTTGAGGCAGGACCCACATGTCTCTATTTTGGGGTCCCAGTACCCCTAAACCTCAACAATATATTCACTCTTTCCATTTTTGATACTAGTGATTTGGTTTTCTTCTGTCTTTTTAAAAATCATAGTAAGGACTGGTTTATCTATTTTGTTTTCCCCCCTAAAACCAGCTCTTATTTTTATTTATTAATTCAGTAGTTTTCTTACATTCAACTTTATTAATCTCATCTTTCATTTTCAGGATTTCTAATTTGGTGTTTTATTGAGAATTTTTAATTTGTTCTTTTTCTAGTTTTTTTTAATTGCTGTTCACTGCATTCACTGATGTTGTTGCTGTTCATTGCAATTCACTGATCTGTCCATTCTCTATTTTACTGATATAAACATTTAAAAATATAAATTTTCCTTTTATTGCCACTTCTGCTGCATCCCATAAATTTTGATATATTATCTCATTATTATCATTCTTTTTAATAAAATTACTTATTGTTTCTATGATTTATTCTTTGACCCATTCATTCTTTAAGATTTTATTATTTAGTTTCAAATTAATTTTTAATCTCTTTCCATGGTCTTTTATTAAATGCAATTTTTATTGCATTTTGATCTGAAAAGTATGCATGTAATATTTCTGCTTTTCTGTATTTGAGTCTAAGGCTTTTATTGCTTTAATACATGGTCAATTTTTGTGAAGATGCCATGTATTCCTTTCTGTTTCCATTCTACTCCCTCCAGGTGTTTGTCGTTGTGTTGACAAGCAAAATGGCCTTTGTTTTCTTTGAGTAATTCAGTGTATTTCCTTGAGCCTTGCTAAGTGTTAAGCCCCAGGCCCAGAGCCCTGTTGGGTGGGGAACCTATGTGGATGTGAGTCTCCCAGGACCCTGGGGGCAGTGGCTAGCACTGGAGCCAATAGAAGCCTGTGGTGGGAG
>CM053622.1:811389341-811420955 GCA_028646595.1 Phalanger gymnotis | reverse complement strand
ATCTCTTAATGTAGAAGCTGCTAGATCTTGGGTTATCCTGATTGTGTTTCCACAATACTCAAATTGTTTCTTTCTGGCTGCTTGCAATATTTTCTCCTTGATCTGGGAGCTCTGGAATTTGGCAACAATATTCCTAGGAGTTTTCTTTTTTGGATCTTTTTGAGGAGGTGACTGGTGGGTTCTTTCAATTTCTATTTTACCCTCTGCCTCTAGAATATCAGGGCAGTTCTCCTTGATAATTTCTTGAAAGATGATATCTAGGTTCTTTTTTTGATCATGGCTTTCAGATAGTCCAATAATTTTTAAATTATCTCTCTTGGATCTATTTTCCATCCAGGTCAGGGTTTTTTCCAATGAGATATTTCACATTGTCTTCCATTTTTTCATTCCTTTTTTTCTATTTTATAATATTTTGATTTCTCATCAAGTCACTAGCTTCCACTTGCTCCAATCTAATTTTTAAGGTAGTATTTTCTTCAGTGGTCTTTTGGACCTCCTTTTCCATTTGGCTAATTCTGCCTTTCAAGGCATTCTTCTCCTTATTGGCTTTTTGGAGCTCTTTTCCATTTGAGTTAGTTTATTTTTAAGGTGTTATTTTCTTCAGTATTTATTGGGACTCCTTTAGCAAATCATTGACTTGTTTTTCATGGTTTTCTCACATCACTCTCATTTCCTTTCCCAAGTTTTCCTCTACTTCTCTTACTTGCTTTTACAAATCCTTTTTGAGCTCTTCCATGGCCTGAGATCAATTCATATTTTCCTTGGAGGCTTTTGATGTAGGCTCTTTGACTTTGTTGACTTCTTCTGGTTGTACGTTTTGGTCTTCTTTGTCACCAAAGAAAGATTCCAAAGTCTGAGTCTGAATCTGAGTCCATTTTCGCTGCCTGGCTGTGTTCCCAGCCAACTACTTGACTCTTGAGCTTTTTGTTGGGGGTATGACTGCTTGTAGAGTATAGAGTACTTTGTCCCAAGCTTGAGGGACTGTGCTGCTATTTTCAGAGCTATTCCTGCACAGCAAGCTCTGCCACACCAGCACTCTTCCTCCCCCAAGAACCACCAATCCGGACTGCCACTCAAATGCCCATCCATTGGGCAATGGCTTTAAAAGTTGTATGTGATTTTGATGAAATATTATTGTACTATAAGAAATTATGAGTAGGATGCTCTCAGAAAAAACCTGGAAAGGCTTCCATGCACTGAGGCAAAGTGAAATGCACTGTGTACAAAGTAATAGCAGTATTGTAAGATGATCAGCTGTGAATGACTTAGCAGTTCTCATCAATACAATGATCTGAGACAACTCTGAAGGCCTCTGATGAAAAATGCTTTCCATCCCCAGAGATAGAGCTGATGGTTTCTGAATACAGATTGATGTATACTTTTTTTTTTACTTTCTTTACTTTTCTTAAGCTTTTTTGGGTCTGTTTTCTTTCACAACATGACTAATATGGATATGTTTTGCTTGACTACACGTGTATAACTCATATCAAATTGCTTGTCTTCTCAAGGGCAGGGTGGAGAGTGAGGAAGGGAAAGATTTTGGCACTCAGAGTTTTAAAAACAAATGTTAAAAATTGTTTTTACACATAACTAGGGAAAAATAAAATACTAAATAAAAAAAACAGAAAAAAGAGTTAAAGAAGGTTTAGTCTTGCTGGTTGCATTAGTTCAGAGGTCAGGCTAGCCTACTTTCCTTTTCTGATAGAGTGAGTGAGCTTATATATAGATGAGCAGACTGCCTTCAATAGAACTTACTCAGGCTTTATCACTAAGCGTGATAACCCATTTAGTGCTTTTCTTGTGGCAAAGATGAAAAGACATGACCTATGAACACACAATAGTCCAATTAAATGAATTCAGGACTGGCTGAACAGCCAGATGCAGAAGGTAGAGACATTTGTGGTTTGATGTCAGCTTGGAAGAAGGTCTCTGGTGGAGTGTCCCAAGGATCTAATGGTGGTCTTATGCAGTTTTACAGTTTTCAGTGAGAGAGAACCATCACATGTCTCTAGGCTGCCCCTTCTACTTTTGGACAGCTCTAATTATTAGGAAGTTTTCCCCCACATTACTAGTTTTGCCCAGGGGCCAAACAGAACAAATCTAGTCCTTTGTCCATATGATAGCCCATCAAATATTTCAGGCAGTCATCAGTTGTTAAGCACTTACTGTGCTTAGTATTGGGGATACAAAGAACAGGAAAAAAAAACCAGTCCCTGCCCTCAAGGAACTCACCATCAAGTGGGGGAGATGACATGCAACAGCTTGGTACAAATAAGCTCCCTACAGAGTAGATAGGAGGTTGGGGGTCCAGTGGTTAGGTACAGTAGAAAGAAGACACTAGCAGTGAGCATGGGGGAGAGACTAGGAAAAGCCACCTTCTGTTCTCCAGCCCTAAATTCTGTATTCGTTCAGTTGATCCTGTTATGACAGTGAGATTCTCCATGTCACAAACATCTTTCTGAAACCATGTCACCCAGACCTGAACACAAGCTCTGCCTCCTGTTAATGTGTCCTGAGATCCCTTTAGCTCTGTGGGGGCCTCATTGCAGTGTTTGCTCACATGAAAATTTGTAATCCTCTCAAGTCTCTAGTCCTACCTTCTCCAATTTGCATGCGTGAAGGACATAAGTATAAAGCTTGATATTTATTACTGTCTGCTTGGAAGAAGGCCCTTTATTCAGGGTCTCTTCCAGTCAAGACCTTTGTGGATCCCCACTTTTGCCCAACTTCTCTTACCGCCTTTTGGATCTTCCAATGGATAAGCATGTCGTCTTGTCTTCATTCCAGTTGTTAGAAATGTGAAACAGCACAGGGCTGAGCATGGCTCCTTGGGACACTCCACCAAGGGATTGGTCTCCAAGCTGACATGAAAACATGTTTGAGCTTGGGTTATTTTTTTTGAAGTGACAATTTCTTCTATTAGGCTTGTTGTCTAGTTCCCAGTCCACATTTAGTGTACTCACACTTACTCTTTATCTCTTCAGCTTTCCTAAGAGGATGGGTTGAGACACTTGGTCAGATGCTTGGCTAATATAAAGGAAACTTGACAGCATTCCCTCATGTACCATATAGGTTCACACACAGTAATCAAGGGTCTGTTAGGAAGAAGGCATTGACACTAAGTTCTGGATGTTAGGATTAGAATTTAACAAAAGGGTAAACTGAGGCATATCTCTGCAAAACATAACATTAGTAGGGGCATGCTACCTGTCAATAAATAGGTCAATAGATCACTACTATTGGTGTTGAAGACCCTGAGCAAAAGGACAGTTCTCCTTATTTAGGTTTTGGGGAGTACAGAACAAAGAACAACTGGCTATATGACATCATGGATTTAAAGACCACATGATTGGTTACAGAGCTGAGGGGCGGGGAACAATATGGTTGGCTGGAAGTTTGGTAATGGGGGATAGCAACAACTCCCGTTTTTCTATCATGAGACTAAGATGTGCTTATTGTCTGAGTGCAGGTACAAGATAGAGGCCAGATTTTTAGACAGCAAACCAAATATCCTTGAATGATAGCTTGGTGAAGTAAAGATATCAGGCCCCCAAACTCCCTTTCTATTCACACACTTTCTCCAACATCAATGAAATTCCTTGAGTAGGAGAGCCAGCTTTTTAAACTTAACCCATTATAGGCCAGCTAAACTCTGAACTAAGTTTGGGGACAAAGAACCATGACTTATTCAGTTGTGGGACAAAAATCAATTACTTATAAATAGATTAATAAGAAAATGGTACGGGATCAATTTTAACCTCATGAGGATATAAGAATAAAAAAATGCCAACAGTGTCTCCACCCCAAATAGCTGATGTGCTATTTCATGGTCCTAGTGACCATACCCCATTCTCTTTCCCCACATGCTCTTGGGCAGATAAAATGTTTGACCACTAGTTTAAATGAACAAATCAAAATATGTATCACTTTCTTTTTTTTTTTTAATTTTAGAAAGTTAAGGGGTAAAAATCTTTACGAAGGTCAATACCATTTAAACTCAATTATTGCATTGAGGCAGCTATGTGGTACAGTGGATAAAGAGCCGGATCTGGAGGCAGGAAGACCTGAGTTTAAAGCCAGCTTCAGATGCTTATTAGCTGTATGACCCTGGACAAATCACCTCACCTCCGTTGGCCTCAGTTTTCTCATCTGTAAAATGGGAGTAGTAATGGCAGGGTTGTTGTAAGGCTCAAATGAGATAACATTTGTAGAGGACTCAGGGGCTGGCACATTAAAAAAAAGTGTTTATTTCACACCCCATCCCACCCACTGAACAATGCCTAGAGTCCAACATGCCCTAAAGCCTGGAATGGTCACTGATCTTAATTAGATGTTCTGTTAGACAGTTGCATACAAATCTACTGGTTTCATTCCTACACTGGGTTACCTCTTTCCCAGTCATTTAGGTTGTTTCCCATCTTTTGTGGTTGTGGGTAACAGCAGCCCTTGGACTGATTATCTCTCTATTATGGTTGTTTTTAATGACATGGGCAGTATATACCCCAACTAAGAGATTAATTAGGTTAAAGGAAGTGTCCGAAGTAGGATTTGAACCCAGCTCCGCTTCCTGTCACCAGTACAGTTTGTATCAACAATCTTTTCTTGAAAAGTGACACTTGCTTACCAGATTTTTTTTTTCCAGATTAATTGTCCCTCTCCTTGGAAGAAACCAAACATAAAATGTACCCCGAAGTAATTTACTTTTTCAAAGCACAGAGGATAGTAAATACTGATACTCTTTGTTTTTTGTTTCTTTCAGATTATCTTAGCCAGGGAATTTGGTGTCAAAGTAAGGACTCCACTCCAAAGTAGGACATTTGCATAGGAGTAACACCCATTCACAGTCTCACAAGGGATGATGGCTAAGATTCTAAGATGGAAGAAGTTTGGGAATATTTTAATAGTGTCGAGGGGCAAAAGGGTTCTCTCAAGGAACAATCTAGACAAATTAGAATCAGTCATCAAGAAATTTCTACTAAGGTAAGCAGCCAAGGATGCAGTGTGTTTGTGAAAAGTTGCAGTCCAAAGTCATTATTTGTGTCACGACCAAGAGTTTCTACAGGAAGAGGGTTCTATAAGAATGATACCCTTGGAAAGAGCTTTGAACATTTTTCAGAACTAATCAAACAGCATAGAAAAACACTCTGTAAGTATAGCAAATGTAGAAAGGCCTTCAGTTACCACTCAGACGTTATTCACTTTCATATGATACACATTGGAGACAAATCATATGAATGTACTGAATGTGGGAAAGCTTTCAATAAAAGATCACACCTTACTTATCATCAGAAACTTCATACTGGATAAAAACCCTTTGAATGTAATGAATGTGAGAAATCCTTTAGTTGGAGGACATCCCTTCTTTATCATCAGAGGATTCATATTTAGAGAGAAACCCTTTGAATGTAGTGAATGTGGAATGGTCTTCAGCCATAAGACATTACTTATTTATCATCAAAGAATTCGTACTGGAGAGAAGCCCTTTGAATGCAATGAATGTGGAAAAGTCTCTAGCAAGAAATCACATCTCACTCAACATCAGAGAATTCATAGTGGAGAGAAACCTTTTGGGTGTAATGAATATGGGAAAGCCTTCATCCAGAGGGGACACCTTACTGTACAGCAGAGAATGCACACCAGAGAGAAACCCTTTGAATATAATGATTGTGGGAAAGCCTTCAGCCTGAGAGGAAACCTTACTCAACACCAGAATAGTCACACTAGAGAGAAGCCTTATAAGTGTAATGAATGTAGATAAGACTTCAGCCACAGGGCTTCTCTCATTCATCATCAGATAATCCATACTGGAAAAAAACCATTTGAGTGTAATATTTGTGGAAAAGCCTTCTGTCTGAGAGGCTACCTTGATAGACATCAGAGAATTCATACTGGAGAAAAGCCCTTTGAATGTAATGAATGTGGAAAAACCTTCAGCCTGAGAGGAAATTGTAATGAACACCAGAGAATTCATACCGGAGAGAAACCCTCTGAATGTAATGAATGTGGAAAGGCCTTCAGTCAGAGGGGAAACCTTACTGAACACCAGAGAATTCATATTGGAGGAAAACTCTTTGAATGTGATGAATGTGGGAAGTCCTTTAGCCAGAAGGGAAACCTTAATGAACACAAGAGGGTTCATACTGGAGTGAAACCCTTTTAATTTAATGAATATAAGAAAGCCTATAGCAACAACTCGTGCCTTAACATCAGATAATTCAAACTAAAGAAAAATTCTATTAAGTGTAATGTATGTGAAAAAGGCTTCACCCTGAGGGCAAACTTTAACATTAGAAAAATCCTTTAAATCTAATGATCGTGGGAAAAATTTCAGCCAGTGCCACATCCGTTATTTATTGTCATATAATT
Organism: Phalanger gymnotis; assembly: GCA_028646595.1. NCBI lineage: Eukaryota > Metazoa > Chordata > Mammalia > Diprotodontia > Phalangeridae > Phalanger > Phalanger gymnotis. The sequence goes on along the minus strand of CM053622.1, from coordinate 811,414,589 downwards.
AATTCACACTTTAGAGAAACATTGAGTGTAATGAGTGTTGGAAAACCTTCAGCCAAAGGGGAAACCTAATAGAGATAATTTATGATAGAAAACATTTGAATATAATGAATGTGGGATATCTTTCTTCAATTGCACATCCTTTATCATGAGAGCAAAGATAATGGAAATAGAGATTTTAAATGTGTAGTGAATGTGGGAAAGCTTTTAGCTAGAGGAGAAATTTTATTGAATACAAGACAATTCATAATGAGGAAAAATCTTTAGAATATGAATGTGAGAAAATCTTTAGCCACAGGGGAAACCTTATTCATAATAGAGAGTATCTTGTGTGATACGGGAAATTCTTTAGCTGTGGATCATTTTTAGTTTGTCATCAGAAAAATGTATAAAAGGCATGAATGTGAGAAAAGCCTTTAGGACCCTTAAGAAGTAAAAGAATTCAAACTGAGGAAAATTTTAATGTAGTGACTGGGCATGCCTTGAGGTTGTAATTGCTGCATGTTAAGACATCCAAGATTTCATAATGCCAGTTAGTGATGGGAATATAATACTATGGAGAGAACTTTGTGATTGTTTAATAGTGAAGAAAAAAAGAGAAGGCAATATTTGTCACAAACTCTAGTATATTTGATACTTTGAATGATAAAAATTAAGTGCTTCTAATGTTCAGAATATGTGCTGGGTCAGGATCTGAAACAGTAAATGAATGAGATTGGAATTGTTTTTTAAACTCTTGAATAAAACCACTAAAATAGTATGACATATACTGTTGTAAATTGTGGGATGTTTTTGCCTTTCACTCTCATTTCATACTGAAATTAGTAACCATTAGTAGGAATTTGTGAACTTATACTACAAAAGATTTTACATTGTAATACTAGACAAAATAATAAAATCTGTTTGGAAGAGCTAAAGGTCAATCATTATAAGAGGAATAATTTAAAATAGGAGGAATGAAGGTGATCTAACATGACTAGATCTCAAATTATATCATTGAGCAATAATTATTAAATATTTAGTATTGGTTAAAAAATACATAGACCAGTGCAATGAGTTAGATACATCAGACCTAGAAGGAAATGAACACAATAGTTCTGTTATTTGATAAACTCAGGAACACAGATTATTTGGGGAAGGACTCCCTATTAACATGAACTGTTGAGAAAACTGGAAAGAAATTCAATAAAATAGCTTAAAAGGTCACATTGTGAAAAATTAATGAAAACGAGGATTTTTCCCATACATGGTTGGGAGGGGGACATCATAATCCAATGGGGTAGAAGAGAAATCATAAAGTAGACAGTTTTGGTTACATAAAACTAAAAAGGTTTTAACTGAGCAAAATCAATGTAGCTAGAATCAGAAGAGCTGCTTGGGGGGGGGGATTCCTTCAGATATCTCTGATAAAACAAGGTTTATTATTTAAAGGTAATTGACACAAATGTATGTATGTGCACACATATACAATTAAATGCCCTTTCCCAATAAAAGAACATGATATTTTGAACAAACAATGTAAATTATCAACCATGAAGATTCTGCAGATTAATAATAACAAATGCAAGCTAAAATAACACTGGAGCTTTACTTCCGATCCATCAATCTGGTAAAGATGACAAAAGAGGGAAATGGTCAATGTCGAGAGGTCTACAAGAAATCAGGTCTATTAATACACTGTTGTTAGAACTTTGATTTGAACCAGGCATCTTGAAAAACAATTTGGAGTTATGCAAAAAAGTGACTGAACTTTTCATATCTCTTTACCCAGGATTCATGTTACTGGGCATATACCCCAAGGAGATCACAGAGAGAAAGGTCCCATATATGCCAATATATTGGTGGCAATAGTTTTTTGAGGTGACAGTGGGAAACAATGGGTGCCCATTATCTAAGAATTGTTGAAGAAATTCTTGTTTTTGAATGCAATAAATGTAATCTTAGTTATTATATCATTAAAAATTACCAGTATGTGGCATTCAGAGAAATATGGGAAGACTTTTTTTATGAGCTTAAAATGAGTGAAAAAAAGGAACACTACAAGAAAAATATGTGCAATGACTACAATAATGTAAATGAAAGTAGTAAAAGATTCCATCAGTCCTCTTAAATTCAGTGAACAATCTTAGTTTTGGAAGTCAGATTATGAAGTACTTCCATCATGGACTGTTAGTATAGAATGTTTTCTATGTGATCAGATTTTTTTCTTTTTTTTTGTTGTAATTAAGGGTTCAATGCCGGGGCATTGGGCAGGATGTGAGGAGAAGTGTATTTGGAAAGGGGGCAGTGTAAAAAAAGTATCAGTAAAACATTTTAAAATAATTTTGACAAAAAAATAAGTTTGCTAAATGAAAAATGTGCAGATTAACTTATATCTGGTTGCTTGGATCCAATTATATTTACACAGATGACTTCCAAATCTATGTTTTCAGCCCTAATTTTTCTCAAATCCCACATCTCTTAACTGTTTGTTAGTTACCTTTGTCTAGATGTTTGACATGTCTCTCAAACTCACTATAGCCAAAATAGAACTAATTGTCCCCTGGTAAAATTGTTCGCCATATTTCCCGGTTTCTATTTAGAACATAACCATATTTCCTGTGACCCAACTTTACAACCTTTAAGTCCTTGACTCTTCCCAGGATCTCTCTCATCATATCCAATCAATTGCATGGTGTTTTTTTTAAAAATTCATTTTTAAAAATTTTGAATACTAAATTCTCCTTTTCTCCAGCCACATACCCCCTCAAGAAGGCAAGCAATATGATACCCACTATACATGTGAAGTCAATTTGCATGTTATTTTGACAACAGTGTCATGTTTCAACCTCCACAGTGTCTTGTGTCTGTTCCTTTCCACTCTTGTAGCCTCCTGAGATAGTCTAAACTCTGACCACTTCTTGCTTAGCCTATTGTAACACTTTATGAGTCTCCCTAGTTCCAGTCTTTGTCCTACAAAACAAATCTGTTGCACTGCTACCAAAATACACTTAGTAAAATAAGTGATCATATTACTTATCTGTGAGTGCTTTCACTCTGAGATTGATTACCTCTCATTTACACTGTATGTATTTTGCATGCAGATAGTTGTTAATATGCCTCTCCCATTAGGATGAGAGTTTCTTGAGGGCAGGAATCATGTTTTTGCCTTTGTATCCCCAGAGTTTGGCATAATGGTAACACACAGTAAGCACTTAATGGGTAATTATGAACTGACTGCTTAAAAATCTTTGAAGGCTTCCTGTTGCTTCTAGAATAAAATTCAATTTCCTTAGCTTGGTATTCATGACCCTACATAACTTGGCTTCCCTGACTCGTTTCATACCATTCCCCTTCATGTAATCTTTGTTCACATCAATTTGTCCTAGCACAGGTCTGGTGGATTCTTTACTCTCTTGTTCACAATATCTGGGCAGTTTTCTTTCATGAGTTCTTGAAATACGATATTCAGGCTAATTTTATAGTCATGACTTTCAAGTAGGCCAATGGTTCTTAAATTATCTCTCATTCATCTATTTTATATTGCAGTATAGGGGTCTTGTGAACCCCAAAATGCAAGGGCAAAGGATACTGGTCTGCCTCAAAAGAATTTGACCACTCAAGCCTCCTTTCAGTCCAAGTGTTGAGGTCAGGGAACCATATGTTGAGGTTTTATGGGTTTAGGGGTGCTTGGGACCCCAAAATACCAACATGCTGGGTCTTTCCAAATGAATTCAACCCAAGCTTATAGCCAAAGAGAAAAACAATGTTCATTAAAGATTTGCCATATTGGGTAGAGCCTTGTGTTGACAAGTGGCCAGATTCAATCTGCTGAGCTAGATAGAATCTGAGCACCTTCATAGAGGCTAGATGGATCTTATATACAGAAAGACTGTGGGAGGTGTGTGGGATGAAAGACCCACTAAAAGTAAATAAGGAGCCATCTCAGGATGGGAACAGAAATAAATTTTATTCAATTCTCAAGAATTGGGCATCCCCCGCTAGAACAAATCCAGCAAGGGAAGCGCTTTACAAGGGGCTAGGCACCCATAATTATACCTAACACAAGAGAATTCCTGCCCACCTCTGACCCTTCTCACCATTGGCTGGGAGGTGGGCTTACAATCTGAGCATGAAAGCTAGATGAAGAACCAGGAAATTGAGGCACAGAAACTCCAATTCCTATTCCCTTAGTTAATGATTACAACTGAGGCGACATCTATAAATCTAAAGAAGGAGAACAGGATAAGGGGAGGGGGAGACCCTCTCCATTCTTTACAGTAGAGCAAAACAGGTCATTATGACCCTGTTCTTACTGAGCAAATCTTTAAGCCAGAACCAGAAGAAAGAACAAAAAATTTCAGGGTAAAGTTTCCCAGAGGCTGAACCATCAGACTCTCATGGCCTCAGAATCTTCCCCTTCCCTATATCTTGATTTTTAAACACTCCTGTATATAGATATGAATAGATATGAATATTATACATATCCTCTTCACATTTCATTTATTTCACACAGAGGGATCTAGGGGTGGTTCTGGGGGGATGGGAGGAGGGTCTTGAGGGGGGGGGGTCTAAGGAGGATCTTTGTGGGACTGAAGTGACTAAAGGTCAGACTCCAAGGATCAAAAAAAGGAGTTTTTGATGGGATCAAGGGTAGGAAGTTGCAGGAGGCAACCTGGAGGTAACAGACAATGGAGGGCTAGGCTAGTGTAAAGGTAACAGATTTGGTCATAGATATTTTGATAGGATCAAGGATGGGAAGCAGCTGAACAGTGGAGGGCTAAGCTAGGTTAAGAGTAACAGAGATTTGGATCTAGCTAATGAAAGGTTTATGGCCTGAGGCAAATGCCTCATCAAGTGGGAAGATTCAAGGAGAGTTCAAGGGGGTTCCCACAGCCTATATACCCCATCACAAGTAGTTTATTAAAACACTGGTTGGGGTGGGTGAGATTCCAAGTGAATCTGCTGTATTTGTGACACTAATGCAAGTGGGCCAAATTTTAAGAATCTGAGCAATTTAATAGGGGTAAGATTGATACAGAAAGACTGTGGAAACATGTGGATGGGATTAAGGAGTAGCAAATAGCTTCCAGTGGGCCAGGTGTAGGCAAATGAGGGCCACAATGAAAGGACAGTTAAAAGGATTATTGACTCAGAAGGGCCAAGTGCCTCAAGCAAAAGCCAGAGATCAGGGTTCAGGGGCTTTGGGTTCCAGGTTCCAAAGACACCGGTCTTTTCCTTTTAGGGGTTCAGTGCAAATCCCACACCCTGTCATTTTTCTAGGTCATTTGTTTGTAATATAAGATACCTTAGAGCTAATTTTTCAGTCTTTTGACTTTGTTTTACTATTTCTTGCTGTCTTATGGAATCATTATCTTCTATTTTGGTTCATTATAATTTTTAGGGAATTTACTTGGCTAAGGCTTTGTACTTCTTTTGTTAAGCTGTTAATTCTCTTTCCAGGTCCGTTTTCTATAGTGCTTGTTTTTTTTTTAAATTCATTCCTCTAACCCTAAGGGAAAGGGGGAGACATGAGAAAGAACAGGTCAATAGATGGTTTAAACAGAGTAGATGGAAGGGACTTTGAGGAGGGAAGCCATTAGTAGCGGGAGGATTCAGAGTGGGGACCAGGAAAGGCCACCTAAAATAGGTCAATCAACAAACATTGCCTGTCTTCTGTGGTGAGGCAATGGCCTAGGTGCTGGGGATAAAAAGACCAAGATAAAAGTGTCCATTTTATTAGGAAAAGAAATTGACCCCCAGGCCCTGTCAGGATGGCCAAATCCAAGCAAGTACTGCTCAGATGAGTGTGTAGCCCAGGCAGTAAGGGCCACAGTGTGAATACCCTATTACTGTACAAGCCTTGTAGAGAGGTTCTCCAGCCCCTGAGACTGCCCAACGTATAGAACATCAGGGCCTGGTCCAGGAGTCTGGCAGCCCTACTTACTTCAGCTCATCCTCCCACTTTCTTAGTGAGTCTGGGTTGATCGCACCACATCCAACTCATGCCCCTCTCTGAGTCCTGGAAGTCTTTCTATTGCAGCAGCACACAAGTTTCCAAGGGCTTAGCAAGTCCTTGAGGCAACAGGCTGCCTGTTTACTGTGGAGGTTTGTTGAGAAGGGGGAGGAAAATGTCTGAACATGTTTTTCTTTGGATTTTCCCTTGGAGGCTGAGATGCAGGTGCAGAACCCTAGGCAGTGAAGCTCCCTAGAGCTCCTCCTTGACACACACATCTTCCCCAACTGGGGACCATACCCTCTCCCAGGCTTATAAATGGTTCCTGCAGCTTGGCTCCTGTAACAGGAGCAGGAATCTAGCTGTGTTTGCTCCATTATCAGAAGCAGACCAGTGTCTGGGCATCTGTCCAGAGAAGGCACCTCTCAGAGAAAGAACGATTTTCCCCCTGAAGTGTGACTCAAGCAGTGGTGGTGAACATCTCGGCTGCTCACAGGCTCAGAGTTTCAGGCACTGCTTGGGACATAGATCCTGATGTTCTCTCTGCCAGCCCTCTTCTTGCTTCTGAACATACCTCCTTCTTTAGTCAGGAAAGAAAAGTTCCCTTGCTTTGAGCAAATCAACCCACGAGTCCACAAAGATGGAGACCTGATCATTGGTGGATTTTTCCCCCTGTACTTAATGGCAGCGAAAAGTTTCACAGGAGCTGAGTATCCACACAAGGCCTGTAATCCACACCAGTAAGTGGCTAGGTGCCTGGGCTTTCATGTTAGGAAACAGATGAGCAAGTCAGAGTAATCGTCCCTGGGGACTTTCTACTTCCTCTTGTCTGTGACTCTTCTTGTATCTTTCTCATCCTTTGGTCTCTCCTTAAAATCCATAGACAAGAAAAATCCTTTCACTCAGTATGTAGGAGGAGCCCATTGCATCCTGGGTTATCTCCAGTTATCCTGATGAATTTCAGGCCACTGGACCCAGAAGGGTCTGGAGGAGAAAGTGAGGCTGGTGACCTTGCACAGCCCTCACTGAAATCAAAGTCAACCACAAGTCATGTCATCATTTCCCTGATGTCATGGTCCTTTAGAAAATGAAGGACAAACACAACAAGGAGGAGCTACCTTATTGTCATTTGAATCCTCCCTGTGGCCCAAGTCCAAGAAGCAGGAAGATCCAGATCTTTATCTTATTACCTGAGACAAGGTCCATCTGTCTTCCCTGCTCTGCCATGCTATGTTGAAGTCAGTATTGAAGAGGGTAAAGGAAGGTCCTTAGACACCCCAAGCAGGAGACCAGCGAGCACTAGAAGCAGCAGCTTCACTTTCTTGAGTGCTGGACTTAGAGGAAGGAAGATCTCAGTTCAAATCCAGCCTCAGGCAATTGTTAGCTTGAGTCACAGCCATAGTAATGGTGATCTTGATAATAATAGCCTTTGTATAGCATTTTTAGGTTGGCTATGTCCTTTATGTTCCCTTAAACTTGCTGAAGCTTGGTTTCATCCTGTTAAAATGGGAAAGATAATAAGACCTTTTTCCTAGGGGGTTGTGACCGTCAAATGGCATAATGTATATAAAGCTTTTTTGGTAACCTTAAGGTGTCATGTAAATGTCACCTTAAAAAAACACTTTTTTCCCGTATCCTATCAGCAGAGTTATTTTGTATGGGCACTGATCCCAGGGAATAAGCACTTGTGCCATATCCCTGGATACAGTCAAGCCCCAGGTATCCTTTATTTTCCTGTTAGCATCTGTTGTCCCACAATGAACCTCTCCAGAAAAGTGGGCAGCTTTAGAATTGTGCGTGTGCATGTGCATGCGTACATGCGTGTGTGTGTGTGTGTGTGTGTGTGTGTGTGTGTGTGGGCGCGCGCCCCTGCGCTCATGCTAAGCTCTCCATTTGAGGTATTTTAGGTTCCTCCAGGTCCTGGAACCACCCAAAGCATTCTTGTTTGGGGTTACCACACCCAGGACATGAAATTGGCTCACTCAAGCTTGTGTTTTGGCTTTGGCTTGATATCTATCTCAATTATCTTCCTTTCTGGCAACTTTGGCCTCTTTGTGTCTTTGCTTATGTCTCTCTCTGTGTCTCTCTGTGTCTCTCTGTGTCTCTGTGTGTGTGTGTGTGTGTGTATGTGGGTTGTGTGTGTGCATCCTTGTCTAAATCTTATATGATGCTCTTCCTTGATGAAAAGCAGCCACACTTCCTTTCTGGCTTGCTCTCTTTTACCAAACAACCTACTAAATACCTTTCTAAAATTATTTCAGATTCTGGGGTCTGTTCTTGTGAACAACACATTCATATATCTCTTTATTCATTTGAATTCATTCAAATTTTAGAATTGAAGTTATTTATTCTTGGTAGCATTTATTTAATTCCATTTGAAATTTCCTCAATTGTAAATAATATTTTGTGAGAAATTTAACATTAAATATTAGTACAACCATTAAAAGTATTTTGTAATTACTTATATTTAAATAACCAAATTTCAATGCCTTCTTAAAATGCTAAAACAACTTTTCGTTCACTTGTTCTAAATTCCCATTAGGATTCATTCCTTATTTGTCCATTTATTCTCTGTCCCCCCTCAATGGTTGTACACAGTACAATAAAGCATACTTTATTCTTCTCATTCTATTTTTTTGGGAGGGGTTCGTTTTCTAACATATTATATTCTTTTTTGTGCTTGCTCATCTTTATATTCTTAGATCATTCAATTATCTATAGTCTTTTGGTTGGCACCTATGATTTCATTAGTAAAAAGATCTCTCAGTGAGGAAATTCCAATTACCAATGTAGATCAACAAAAATTGTGTAACTTTTAATCTTAGAGAGTTGCGTGAGGACGCCAAGAGGTTAACTGATTTGCTCAGAGTCACATAGATAATACGTTTCAGACAATATATTCAGAGGTAGGATTGAGCCCAGACTATCATGATATGGAAGCTACCTCTCTAGCCTCTATGCCAGCAGAGTGAAACTCACAGTACACAGGTCACCTGCAGTCCACAGCACTTCTAAGTACCATGCAAACTAGATTAAAATGTATTTGGGAAATATTTAACAAAAAAAAATAAAATATAATAAAACATAGATAATATTGATATGTGGCTAGGTCAATATACGGTTTGAAGGATATGCTTTAGTGGCCCCCATTTGTAATTGAGTTTGATACCACTCCATGACATCGGGTTGCCTCTAATCCATTAAAATACCCCTAATTTGTTTAACCATTTTCTAACATTTAGATGGCTTCTAGGTTTTTTCCCCAAGTATAAATACCGTTGCTATGAAAATCTCTGAACAGATCAATCTTTTTTTTTTTTTTTGACAACACTGTCTGAGTATGTTTCTAACAATGGAATTTCGGTTCAAAGACTAAAGCATTTTACTGATTTTGCTATATCCTAATAACATTACTTTCCAAAAATATTCTACTAGTTTGAAATTCTTCCAGCAATGAGTTAATGTACCTGTTATTCCATAACCTTGCCAGCACTGATCTTGCTTGCTTTTTATTATTCCAATTTGATGAGAATAAGGTGGTATGTCAGAGTATGAGATGGCTTTCAAAGAGGGTAGTATAATCTTAGGACACATTAAGAGAGTTATGGTGTCCTGGAGTGTGAGAGAGATGGTCTGAATGTATTCTAATATGGTCATATTGCATTTGAAATATCATGTTCAGGTTGGGATGCTACAATGGAAGGGCATGGATTAGCTGGAGAGTTTCCTCAAGAGGACAACTAGGATAGAAAAGGGTCTCAAGACCATGCTGTACAAGTTCTAAAAGACTGTCACGGGTATGAGGGATCTAATTCTGTTTGGTTCCAAAGGGGAATAGGCAGAAGAAGTAGCACAAAATTGAGGCCTGGTATAAGGAAAATCTTCTAAACAATTAGGTATGTGCAAGGTACCCGAGAAGATGAAGATTTCCCATGAAATAGAGGTCCCATGAAATTTCCCGAATACATTCAAGCAAATTCTGTATGATCACTCATTAAGTATGATATAGAGGATATTTACTTATGAGTTGTACTAGATGGCCTCTGATGTCCCGTTCGGTACTGAGATTCTCAGATTTTGAATGTTGCCATTTGTATTGGGGATCAAGATGGGCTCTTATCACTTATCCAACCAAGTGCCCTTGAAGAGTTTGTCCTTTGTTTCCTTTGATTAATTCGGTGTTTCTGATTGAGTCTTATTAGGTGCTAAGCCCCAAGCCCAAACCCCTATCTGTTAGGTGCTAAGCCTATGTGGGTGTGAATTGGTAACTAAGGGGGGGTTCCAGGTGGGGTAATGAAGTGAGGTGCTAAGACCAGGGCCAATAGTAAGAGCTTGAGTTCTGGTCGCTCAGATGGCATTTGATGACAGCTAAAGCGTGCATAAAAAGGGAAGACAGAACTATTTGCTTGGCGCTCTCACTCTTGGTGGTGCGCTGATGTGGAAAGTCCGGGCAGCTGTAGTTAACCCTCCAGTTTGTAAACCTGGATGTTCGGACTTTGTTAAACTCTGATAACTATGCATTGAGATTTGAATCAGACAAGGTCTGTCTGTTGATGTTTGTAATTTGTTTGTATTTGCCTTGAAGTTCAGGGGGCTGATCTTTTCCCCCTGAACTGTGAATGATATTTGTATACTGGATTAAAGTAAGATTGTTAACCCCTTAACATTGCTTTCCTTAGTAAAGCAGATCAAAAGAACTTGGGCTTGCGGCATTCTGTGAGCTGGTTGTTGTTGGTTTTACACCCCCCACAGCAGCTGCTAGCCAGATTGCTGAAACACCATTCCAGCTTTAAAAAACAAACTTGTATTAGGTATTTTAGATTAACCTCTTTAACTTTAATCTATTTAAAAAAATTAATGTTTCCTGTAAGCAATATGTTGATATATGTCATTTCATAATCCATTCAGTAACTTTTTGTTTTAGTAGAGGAATTTTAACCATTCACATTTATCATGATAATAATATTTTCTATATTTCTTCTAACTTTTTTTGTTTTTATTTTTGTGTGACCTACCAAGAGTCAATCTTTCTCTTTTTTTGAGGGGGGAAGGCAAAGCAATTGTGGTTAAGTAACTTGCCCAAGGTCATACAGCTAGTAAGTGTGTCAAGTGTCTGAGGCCAGATTTGAACTTAGTTCCTCCCGACTCCAGGGCCAGTGCTCTACTCACTGTGCCACCTAGCTGCCCCTCAATTTCTCTTAATATTTCTTTTTTAGACTATTGAAATTGGTCAATGAAAAAATTGTATTTCCTTTAAAAAGTTTTAATTCTTATAGTTTTTGAATCTTAATATACTTTTTAATACTATAGAATATGTATCCTCCAAGGCATAGGAGTAGGGTCACCTTAACTTGCTCCTTGACTTGGTACTTTATTCATTCTAAGCATCCTGAGTTCTAAGGTAATTCAAGAGTGTGTCTAGGTGTTTCCTTACCAGTTACTAAAATTACTGCCTCTTTCTCATTAATTAACCAATCAGATCTGAGCCCCTAGCCCACTCTGCTAAATGTTACTGATTATATTTTTGTTAGAGAGAATCTATGTCCTGTATGGGAGGGGGGGGAAGGAGGAGGATCACCTTAACTTGCTCCTTGATTTGGTACCTTATTCCTTCTAAGCATCCTGAGTTTTAAGGCAATTCAAGGGTCTTTGGGCTTGTTAGCTTTCTCTCATTTTTTTTTCTTTTTGTTATTGTTCTCCATCCATATTAAACACATTAGTATTACATTTACAAGAGTATTTACCTTAATGTTTAGGGACAGTAGGGGAGTAAGAGATGCAGGCAAGTAGTGAGTTTTTAATTAGAGTGCTAGACATGGAATTAAGAAGACAGATTCAAATCCCACCTCTGACACTAACTGACACTGAGGGTCACTCTGAACATCAGGGGACGCTTCCAGACTAGAAGTTTTAGGGAATTTGTGAGCTGTGTTAGAGGAGAAGGTTCCCACAATCATGAAATCACAGGCCTTTGACCCTGACATCTGCTCTCTGTCTGTCACTTCCTGTTTCCTACTCCTACATCCAGAAGTCTGTTCAGGTACATGTTCTTTAATAAATGGAAGATGAAGAACATAGCAGGACAAAGTAATTACTTATAAAAGTGACCAAGTGGCCTACTCTTCCTAGCTCTGTGGTCAGTTCTCTTTGATGCATTCCACAGTTTCAGATGTAGGATGCATATGGGGAATAAGAAAAAGCCTTTGGATGTGGAAGTCCTTTTAGCAAGGGGCCACTAACTATAAGGGGATAGGATTGATGGTAAGCTCCAGGGAAGTGCCCCAGTCAAGTGGATCATAGGGAGCTCCAATCGTTGCCCCAATTTTGTTTTTAGACACAATAATCCCTAAGTTTCTGGAGCCTTCTCAAAGGAACCCGTCTATGGATTTGAATTTTTAGAGCCATGACTTGTCCTTAGACTGAGATGAGCCTATAAGAGTTGTGTCTAACACAGCATGGGTGCCAGCAGGTGTCAAAGGCTGTGGGTATGGTGCTGATGTGATGGCCTGGGAAGTCCCTGGAGCAACAAATATGAACCAGAATGTGTGCTGCTGACATGTCTGTCTACATTGAGGAGTCAGTGAGGAGCAGGTAGGACAGGATGAATTGCTTCTTACTGGCTTTCTATAAAACCTGGCAAGGGTTGAGTTCATAGAATTCTCAGTTGTGCTGCCTTATATGGGATGTCTTGCTCTCTTTCTATTGGCTCTCAAGGTCTAGAGTTGAGGAGAAGAAGTTGGTGTCTTCCCACATTGATGTCCTTTTGGCCATTACATATCTACAATGTGACTATTTCCAGCACCTTCCTTCAATGGCTCCCTGGAACTCTGGGTCTCACTCCTAAACAAAAGTATGCCTCTGCATTCCTCTTTCTTTAGGGTCTGTTAACAATGTGTAGGATGTTTCTCTGGCCCAAGGAAGGGCCAGAGAAGGCAGGGAGAAAGGTTGAAGTAAAGAGAAAGTAGGATGGGCTTAGGCCAAGAGTCCTCCTAAAAGATATAGTAAAGATTGGCCTGGCTCGCTTTGCCCAGTAGCAATGGTATTCTCTCTTATGAAGGGCCAGAAGTAAGGAGTGCTCTGTCTAAACCAGAGGCCCAACAAGCATCTATTGCATTTTTTCTGCATGCCAGGCACTATACTAAGTTTTGGAGATACAAAGAATGGCAAAAATAAGGCCCTTGTCCTAAAGGAGCTGACTTTCTAATATGGGAGACATTGAAACACAGATAAATACAAGACATATACACTACAGTGGGAGATAATCTCAGAGGGAAGTTACTAGCCATGAGGGGACCTGTCAAGGCCTCTTGCAGATGGAGGGATCTGAGCTGAGTCATGAAAGAAGGAAGAAAAGTGATGAGGTAGAGGTGAGAAGGTAAAGCATTCCAGGTACTGAACCTCAATAGGAATTCTGGAGAAATTCTCCCTCCATCACCCACACTCCAAAATTCAGGTGGGTCAACAGTTCATGGCTGTAGGTCATGTGAAAAAGAAATATTGTGATCTATAGACTAGGGGCCTGTACTCTGGGCCCTATGATCTGCCTTTGGCATGGCTAGGTGGGTGTCCTTGAAGCCTATGAACTCTCTAGGATTTGTTACTAGCTTCTGATTTTCTCCCCTCTCCCTGCAGGTGGCTGCACAAAAATTACCAGCAGGTCCTGGCCCTGATGTTTGCTGTGGAGGAGATCAATAGAAACCCCAGGCTGCTCCCTAATACTACGCTGGGTTTTCACATCTATAACACTTACCATAGTGATGCCAGGACCTTGGAGAGCTCCCTGAGGTGGCTTTCAGGACTGGATAGGACCACCCCAAATTATAGTTGTCAGAGGCAGGACAAGTCCATGGCTGTTATAGGAGGAGCCACATCTGCTCTTTCTGTCCAGATGGGGACCCTTCTGGAGCTCTACAGATTCCCACAGGTAGGAAGCCCTACCAGGGGTGGGGAACCTGTGGCCTCAAGGCTACATATGGCCTTTGAGGTTCTTGGGTGGGGTCTTTTGACTGAGTCCAGGTTTTACAAACAAATCCTTTTATTAAGGGGATTTGTTCTGTGAAGTTTGGATTCGGTCAAAGGGCTGTACTTGGGGACTTAGAGGGTCACATGTGCCTTTGAGGCTGTAGGTTCCCCACCCCTGGCCTTGACTTACCATCTTTTGCCCCTTTCTTTGAGGTGAAGTGACTTGTCTAGAGTCATACAAGATGGAAGGGAGAAAGGACAGATGTATTTATTAAGTGCCTACTATGTGCCACACACTGTGCTTAGGGCTTTACGAATATATAATAGAACGACCCTGAGAGGTAGGTGCTATTATTAATCTCCCTTTTACAGTTGAAGAAATTATAGCAGAGAGAAGTTAAGTGACTTGCCCAGGATCACACAGCTAGTAACTGACTGAGGCTAGATTTGAACTTAGGTCTTCCTGATCCCAGGCCCAGCACTCTCTAGACCAGGAATGGGGAAAGTGAGGCCTTGGGACCACATATGACCTTTTAGGTCCTCAAGTGTTGTCCTTTGAATCCAAACTTCACAGAACAAATTCCCTTAAAAAAAGGATTTGTTTTGTAGAACTTGGATTCAATCAAAAGGCCACACCCAAGGACCTAGAAGGCCACATGTGGCCTCGAGTTCTCAGGTTTCCCACCCCTGCTGTAGACTATGCCACCTAGATGCCGCACAGCTGTTAAATGTTCAGGTAGGATTTGAACTGAGGACTTTCCTACTCCAAGTAGAACACTCGGAGATGGGGCAGCCAGAATGAACATACTTCACTGTGTTGTGGATATGACTCCCACTCCCTTTTTGTTGTAGATCATAATGTCACTGAAGCTCTGGAGTTATTATGGTCAAGAAAATTCCTCACCTGGTGGCTAACTTTTTGGTCCAATTTGTTGCCACTCTATCAGGCTACTTGTCAACTCTCTGCTGGAATGTCCTTGGCAACCTCAGGGTCTGTTTTACATCATAACTCCATGAGACTAAGGAAAACACTGCAGTTTATAAAACAGATTATAGTCAGTTACTTGTTAGATTTGGGAGAGTTTTCACAAATAATGTAACCTGATTGTCTAATTTGAAAGACAACAAAAACAGGTTCAGCGAATTTAAATGACTTCTGTGAATTTTTACTTTTAGTGTTAGAGCTTGGATTATTTATTGCTCTTTAATAACTCTTAGGGGGAATGTTTGTACCAACAATTCTTATTATATGACCTAATGAAATAACTATTTCTAAAAGATAATTATCTCTGGCTGGCTAATTGATATCAACTAATAATCCATAGTGGGGAGACTCATGCTAGGGACTAACGAGCAATAGCATTAGAAAGACATACTTGACCTCTCAGGGTGACCCCTAGAAGTCTGAGGTGAGAAGAATCCAGTTGTCCTCTGGGAACCTGGCCTGCCTGCATGAATTGGGGTTGGGAGAGTGAGCCCAGGGCCTGGACAATGGACTGGTCACATTACTTTGGGTAAATCACTTAAACTCTCAGTGCTCTGGGTGATTCTAAAAAACCTAGGCATTGCAGAGAGGGTGCTGACCTGTATTAAGAGAGTTTCTTTACCCCAATGATTAACCTGGTATCATCCCTCTCCCTATAAATTGTATTACTTCAAAATGAGTCATCAATGCTGCAAATATAAGTGAAATATTTATTTTGATTATTATTGGAAATAATAACTAGCAGTTAAATAGTACTTTATGTTTCACAAAACAATTTAGAAATATTATCATACTTGAGCCGTACCACCACCTTGGGAACTGAATGCTATTATTATAACCATTTGTCAGTTGAGGCAGACAATGGTTAAGTGACTTTCCCAGGGACACACACAGCTAGTACATGTCTGATGCTGGATTTACACATAGATCTCTCTGACTTTAGAGGCCTAGTGTTCTATCCACTGTGACACCTCCCTGACTCATATATGTGAACCTATATCTATTCAACAGGCACTTTGGTCTTAGCAAAACTATTCTTGAGGAATACCACTTTGCTCGAGGAAAGCATCACCTCTTAACAACCACCATCTCCAAAGCATAGTAATAATGTGTCAGGTTTTACCCAAGAAATTTCCTTGGGACCACAAACAGGGACAGTGAGTCAGGAGAAATGCTGAGCTATTTGGGATAGAGGTATGGAGGGTTTAGGGAAGAGAAGGATTTAAAACCAGTAGCATCAGTGTATTCTGTCATCTAGCCATTGTATTTCAGCTGATCTAATTTTGGGGTGATCAGAATTCAACCCACTACCTTCAACTGGAGCAGTCTACTCTGTTTTTTTCACTAATGACACTAGGCATATTGGGTAATAGATTGAGATTTGTTGCTATGCTTTAGTGTCACTTTAAAATAGCCGAGTGAGACATATGTTTCTTTCCCATACAGATAAGTTATGGTCCATTTGATCCTGCCCTGAGTGACAAGGCCAAGTTTCCTTCCCTCTACCAGATGGCCCATCAGGATTCATCTTTGCATCTGGGCATTGTCCAGTTACTGTTACATTTTGGCTGGACCTGGGTGGGGTTGGTTGTCCCAGATGACATGAGAGGTGAGAAGTTCCTCTGGGACATGAGAGAAGAGATGAGAAGGAGCAAAGCCTGTGTGGCCTTCACAGAGAAGATCCCTGTCAGTGAGAGATGCCATGCTGAATCCCAGATGCCTTTTATGCCCAGAATTGTGGCATCATCCGTCAAGGTGATCATCATCCATGGTGATGCAGACTCACTGATGAATGTGCGATATTCTCAGCCACCTGTATTTGTAATTTGGAAGGTCTGGATTATCACATCACACTGGGATGTCACCATGAGACCCTACAATCACGATGGTGATGCTTTTCATGGAGCTCTCATATTTTCACATCAGACGAGTGAGATTCCTGGTTTCAAAGCCTTTCTCAGGTCAATCACCCCAGCCAAATATCCTGGAGACATTTTCCTTAAGAGTTTCTGGGTCTCAGCATTTGAGTGTCCAGATGAGCCAACCAAACTGGAGCAAGAGGACTGTTCACTGAACGCTTCCTTGGAGATGCTGCCTTTGCATTATTTTGACATGACCATGTCTAGCCTCAGTTACTTTCTCTACAATGCTGTGTATGCAGTGGCCTGGGCTCTTCATGAAATGCTCCAGAGCGGATCAAAAATGGGATCTGTGAGAGGTGAAGTGGTGCCTCACTTGTGGCAGGTAATGTACCCACCTCCTGAGGCGATTTCCATTGTCATCCCCACACTCACAAGTTGATATTTCTTGGTTTTCGAGCTTTCCTTGGCATTGGCATTTTTCTTAGCTTTCCTTAGAATTCCCCAGGCTCACAGGTGGAAATTCCTTAGTTTCCTTGGGTTTTAGTGCCTTCAATAAATTAATAAATATTTTTTAAGCACCTGCTATCTACTATCATAAGTGCTAGGGTTACAAAAAGAAGCTAAGAGAGTCTCTTTCCCCGAGAATCTCACAATGTAACGTGCAGACTCCTTCAGAGTTTGTTTACTCACAGTATTATGGAAACACCATCATACTGAGAACTTATCCATAACTGCACATCATTGTACTAGACTCTTTCTTTCTAAGGGCTATATATTCCCCTCAGAGAAAGAGGAAAGATTTTCTGAATTTTGATGCCAGGAGAGTACTCTGGATCAAATGTAGAATACATGTCAAATTGGTTATTAAAAAACAGTGACCAAATTGTTAGATTCAGGAACATGATGAAACTTAACTGCCCTCCCTATACAGCACTAGTTCCATTTTCTCAGGTAATTCCTCCCTTTTATCATTCTCTGTGGTTTAGGATGGAGCTTTGTACTTAAATCCTTCTCAGTGCCAACCCACTGTGGGCTTGAAACACAATATCTTTGTGAGAATTGATGGCAGCCTTAACTAGAACCACATGGAGAAGTAGGGGTCCTTACTTTAGAGCATGGGTTCTTAATCTGGGATACCAAGACAGACACCCTCCCAAGTGCCTATGATTAAATTTCAGGGGAATCCGTGAAGCTGGATGGAAAAAAATTACAGTTTACAAAATGTTCATTGTATGAGCAAATGAATGACAAGTGAATGGATGAATGAATATGCTACTAGGTTTCCTGCCTGGCCCACTGACCTGGATCATGTTTTTCCCTGTCTATGGACATGAGGGAGTGACTCAATTCTTTCTGATCTAGCTTCACTCATCTCTGAGGAATATTTACTTTAACAACACTGCTGGAGACCAGGTGGTTTTGGATGAGGAAAAGAATCCTGTAGCTAAATATGATATCATGAACTTTGGGATCCTGTCTAATTATGATGAAGTTCTGGTGAAAGTGGGACAGTTTGTCCCCCAGGCTCCACTTGGTCAAGATTTCACCATTTGTGAGAAGGAGATCTATCGCAACTGGCTTGATTGGAAGGTCAGTACGAAAACTAAATGCCATTTTATGTTTCCAAGAACTTTAACCCCATTTACTAGTCACTCATTCATTCATTCACCCTACCTTACCCCACGCCCAGTCTCTTTTCCTTCACAGTAAATGCTGAGAAGGCAAAGGAACACTTAAAATAATAATAGTAGTATTAACAATAATGATTGTCACTTTAATCATTATTATTATTTTCAATAATGATAAATCAATTAGATTTGTAAAATAAAATGAATATTTGGTAATAAACATCAATCTGAAGGGCACGATTACAACAATTGAGGCAGCCCTGGGTAAGAGAACAGAGAGATGGCCTCAGGGTCAGAAAGGCACTGCTGTTTTTCTGCGTCTGGGCAGAAGATCCATTGGACTTCTTCTCAGTGCTCCAGACAATTCTCTGAGACTGTTGAGCTGGTTCCAATCTGTATCAGCAGAGGGCATTTCTTCATTAGGATTTCCTATATCAATGAAATCACAGATTTGATCCACCCCTTCTCCCCCATGCAGTCTATACATTATTAATGGAACATCAAAAGGGTTGCTGATAATGGTAGCACTAACTCCTACAGCTTTCCCTAACAACCCTTCTCACAGGGGCCAGCAAAGATGGGGGGCAACTGCCCTTATGTCTCAATGGGGTCAATTGAGACAGGCACAGCTTGTGTATTCCCCTAAATCCCCTCAAGCCTTGATAGGGGACAGTCAAGGTACAAACAGATTCCCCTTTGGGTTCCCCATGGTTTCCCCACTCACTGACCAGTGCCCACTTGCTTTTTAGGGCAACAGACAAAGAAGGCATATTGCCAACATTAAGCTCACAGGTTAACTTTAGCAATATCATCATGTGGCACAAGCATAGTAAATATCAATTATGTCAACCCCTATATCTCACAGGAAGTTTCCCTCAGCCCCTATCAGGGAGGACTAGCACCTCTGGTGTGAGGGCTTGCCGAGCCATTTTCAGGGCTGCCCATATCTACCATTGGTGTCCACCACTTATCCAACTCCCCACTTTGGCTCCAAGAAGCTATAGCATGTGCAGGGGCCACACCCTAATAAAACTGTCTGGACAGATGGGCTAAACCAGGTTGAGAATAACCAACAGGCCTCAAACTTGTTAGTGATTTAGGGGGTTGTCTACCCCAAGCATGTGAAGACTTCCCATGGTGGAATGGGTGGATGAGAACAATTTGTTCCAATGGCCAAGAAGATCACTGAAGCAGCCACTGCAGAGAGCTTAGAGCTTGATCAGATATCAAAAATGCCAAGGTCATCCACTGCATCCTGGGCTATTACCAGTCATCCTGACTTTGGTCTTGCTACTGGACTTTGATGACTTTGGAAGAGAGAGTGATGCTGACAACCTTGTACAACTCTGCCTCACAAATCCAATTCATGCACAAGTCAAGACATCACCCTGTGATATCATTGGTCTTCTTTGAAAATGAAGGACAAACAACAACAACAACAACAACACCTCTTCCACTGACTTCAGTTTAAGAACCAAAGGATTAGGTGAAGATAGTGTGGGTGGTATGGCTCTGCTTTAGATATATTTTAGATTTTTTCCTTGTCAGGCAACAAAAGTACTTCCTTTTATTCAGTATTCCTAACAGCAGCAGGAGATGCATGAATCTAGGGAAATCTCCACTCCAGATGTTCATGTGGAGTATTTGTGGTAGAGCCTTCTTAATTACTACTTGTCTGATCAGCCACAGTCAGACACACTGTACCTTGACTCTAATATTGCAATGTCATTTTGGTTCTCTTTGACCCTGGATGACTGGACTTTCTGTTCTATTCTTTTCAAGTGATTTTTATTTTAAGAAAGAACAATTTTTAAGGAAAAACTGCATAGTATTGATTTAAAAAAATAATGTAATTGATTAAAATGGTTTTTAACAACTACCATGTTCATGGTGCTACTATAATTTCTTATTAATTGCCACTATATGCAGTGGATGCCACGTTATGCAAACCTCTATAGATTTTTGAGTTTCTATCCTAGGTAAGATTGAGTATGTATCTATTAAGTGAGTATGAAGAAAGATTTTTTTTTGGAAACTTCTAAACAAATGAGGCAAATCTAATCTGGTAGGTTTCTAACATGTCTAAACACGGAGAAATGAATCCCAAGTCCAACCCAACTCAACAAGCATATATTGCAACAGCCCCTTCCTTGCCCTCCCTGACACTACTCTCTTTCCTTTTCAATCCTTCCTCTACCCAAATGCCAAGGTGATTTTACTCGAGCACCAGTCTGACCATGTCATCCAGTAAATCCCAATATCTCCCTAATACAAAGGTGTCAGGATCAAATATAAACTCCTTGGTTTGGCTTTTAACAGCCTTCACAACTTGGCTCCATCCTACCTTCCTCACCTTATTGCACAGATTGCCTCTCCATATGCAATATGGTCCAGCCAAACTTTTTTTTTTGGCAATGCCCAACTCATAACACTCCATCTTCCATCTTCCAACCTTTTGCATGATTTTTCCGTCCCTTCGGTACTCATCCTCCACACTTCTGAGAATTCCCACTTTGTCTCAAGGCTCAGCTCAAGTGCCACCTTCTCCAGGAAGCCTTCCCTACATACTCCAATTGACTCTCTCACAAAAAGTTCCATTGTATTTATTTTATGCATGCCCTCTCTTCCTTTAGAACATAAGCTCCCGAGGGTCTTGGTATCTTTGTTGCCTGGCGTAGAGTAGGTACCTGCTCAGTAAATGTTTATTGACGAAGTATTATACATATAGCCCTGTGATAGGTGCCAATGATACAACTACAAACCCCATTTTCCCCCTACAAAGACACATACAAAATGATGATTAAAAACTGTACCAGGAACATCTTTTTATGCTCTAAACCAGAGTCATCAATTCTTATACAGAGCAAACCTTCCACTCTGGAGGGCAGAGCCAGGCCCTGACGCACTCTCTTTGCTTGTTATTGCCTAGACTCTCCAGGCTGTATGCACTGAGCATTGTGGATCTGGACACAGGAAAGTTGCCCGGGAGGGAGAGCCTATCTGCTGTTTTGACTGTGCCCAATGTCCAAAAGGAGAGATTTCCGACAAGAGGGGTAAGTGTTTGAATGTTTGAATGTAATGCTGAAGTTGCAAACCTGGGAGTCTGGAAGAATGGTGATGTCTTTGATAGAAATAGGGAAGGTCATGAGAATAGTGCATTTTGGAGTTAGGTGGTACTTCATGGTTGCTCCGATTTACACTTCTCTTATTAGTCACGTGGAACATTTTCCGACACCTGTTGAAAGCTTTGATTTTTTTTCCTCTGTGAACTGATCGTTCATAACCTTTAACCACTTATCTATTGGTTAGCAGTCTCCCTTTCCTACTATCTCCTCCCCTATGGCTAACAGATATGCCCTGGTCTAACCCATCCTTAAAGTGACGCAATTTCACTTGTTTAATTAGATTACCTCTATGATCTCTAATGATGATAGTTCAGAGGGAACATGTACATCATCTACTCATATATGAGTACTAAACATATACACATATGTTAATTATGTATTACATTATATATTTTATATGATGCCACATATTTAAGTATTATGGTACCTATATACGGTACTTAGTAAACATGGGATGCCTAAATTTCCAAGTACAGGGAACACAACTATCTGTCCTAATCTTAGCTCAGGAGTAGCCTGATATCTGGGCCCTCCAGTGGGTTTTTATTGTTCTAGATAAGAGCATTTACAAGTTACATCTAAGTTCTGATTGGCAATTATTTATCTAATCTTACAATGAAAGCAAACTATCAAAGTTAACGTAATTAGCGATTGTTTATCAGTTGTTAATGAAATTTCAGATGTAATTGTTATTCACAGGTACTAATTAGTTTAGGGAGAGACACACCCAAGCCAATAAACATTTATTAAGCACCTACTATGTGCGAGACACTCTGCTAAGTGCTGGGGATACAATTAATAGCAAAAAAACCCCAGTCATTAGTAATTTACCAGATTTTCATGAGGAAAACATGTATCACTGCCACGTTATACACTGCAGGTGTTTATCTTATAGAAAAGTAGCTTATATAACAACTAATTGGTCACACAATGGAGGCTTAAAACAAGCTACGATTGCTCATGCTGAGTTAACTTGTTTATTCCCTCTATGCTCCTTCATCTCTCCCTCTTTTCATTATTTCTCCTGACAGTCTAGAGCTTTATTTTTTTTCCATTTTATTCTTTTTATTGAGTTCTGTAAAATATTCCTTTGATAATTTGATTGGCATAACATTACAATTGTAAATTAACTTGGATACTATGTTATTCTTATTATCTTGGCATGGTCAAAATAAAGTTTACTTTTCTTATATTTTTGTTTTCTGGGGGTATTTGAAAAGAAAATAATTTAATTCCAATTTTTTTTTTCCAAAAGAACTCTTCAGAGACTTATTTTTAAAGATTAGATTTCTAATAAGTGTAATCACAATTACTTTTTAGGACACATATACTCTCATTACTCAATCTCAAATACCTCACAAACTCTAGGGCTAGGGTTTCTCCTTTCACCTAAGCAAACCCTGTTTGCCTCAGTATCTTCATCTGTAAAATAAGCTGGAAAAGGAAAGGGCAAACCACTCCAATATCTTTGCCAATAAAATCTCAAATGGAATCATGAAAAATTGAATATGAGTGAAAATGACTAACCAAAAACAATCATACTTAAGTTGGCCTTGGCATGGACCCGCCATGAGCATTGAGTATTCATCCAGCTATTTAGGTTGTTCTTCATTGCTCTGAAATGGACAGACCAAGAAACACAGACCAAGCCAAATTAGAATATATTGAGCATCATTTATTAGCCGGCGGCTGTCCCATAGAGGGGAGCAGCCCTGAGCTCAAGAATCTAGGGCTTCTTATACATGAGCCTTGAGCAGGTGCAAGCAAGCCGTTACAAAAGCAGAGTATTGTGAGCATGTTTAGGCAGAGTATTGTAAGCGTGTCTAGGATTGCCCATCAGGGGCCATGCAGGGTATTTGTTGCAGGTAGCTAGGTCTGATCTCAAGACTCGGGGTTTTACGCTAAGTATTTGTTGCAGGTAGCTAAGTTGGATCCGGGGTCACAGAGCTCCAGTAAGTGGAGTGTTACAGGCACGCCCTTGAGCAAGAGGTGTGCATGCCCCTGAGCAAGGGGCTGCATGCCAGCGTACATGCCCCTGCACAAAGGGGGGTGCTGCATGCCTCAGAGCAAGGGGCATTTAGCTCCCCCCTTTTCACGGCCACCCTACACAGGGGACTCATCAGAGGCCAAAGGGACATAGGACATACGTAAGGCAAAGAGCTTGACCTCTTGGAACATACCTGGTCAAGCAGTTGACTAGGCCATACCCGATCCTTGTTCCACCCTGTCCCTAGCAGGGAGCAAAGATCAAAATACAGAAGGGGCTGCCTGTAAGATTTGTTGGAGGCGATTAGGCCTCCGTCATCAGACCAAATTAAGGAAACATAGGAGCCAGACCTGGCCACAGTGGGGTGGAAAGGGGTTGAGGCAAAGGAACAGAAAACAAAGAAGAGTCTTGTCCGGAAAATCTCAGTTTCAGGTCCCCGTTCTCCCGAACCGTCCACTGGGGTGCACATTCTGGGGAAGCTGTCCATTTGATGTGGGACCAGTGGATCTACGCATTTCGGCCTGCAACCTTGACGATAGAGGCGTTGGCCAACATCACTTGGTATGGACCTGTCCTACCAGGGCTCCAGGGACGGTCCTTGGGGCAGCTTTCGGGTCAGGACTCGGTCACCTGGCTGAATGGGGGAGCTCGCGGGAAAGTCAGGCGCTGCGGCCCTGAGAGACTGGTAAAAGGTTCTGACAGCACTCTGGACCACGGTCAGGGCCTGCAACGACTTAAGCAGGGACTAATTAGTAAAATCTACAGGCAGGGATTCGCTTACTCGCGGAATGAGAGGGGGCACTACCCCAAACATAACTTCGAAGGGGGAGAGAGAGTCACGGAGTTGGGCGTGCATCTTGCGCAGAGAAGGGCAAAGGGAAGGATTGAGCCGACGCATTGACAAATCAACGGGGCAGTCCCATTTACAAGTACAAATACAGAGGCCCCCAAAAAAACAACAATACAATCATCCCTTTAAAATTCAAGTCTTTTCCCATACAGCTGTCTATGAAGGAGCATCAATGAAGTCTTCTGGTCCTCGGTAATTGTGGCAGCCATCCCCACAGTTTATTCTTCTTGGAGGAACTGGCTTTCTGTCCATTCTCCTACAAAGGTTATCTTAGCATAATTTTAAGTTGCCACTTCTAATAATTATACCCTGATCATCTTTACAAATTCAAAATTGAAACCTTGTCCAATTGCCATGTTTAAGAAATTCACATCAGAACCCAAATTCTCATACTTTACATTGACTCATTATTAATTTCCTCACCAGGGGGATGAGACTCCAGTACATACATAAATACATTAAATAGCCAATTTTAACACAGTACTTATAAAATCTTAACCTAGTCATGTCATGATTCTTTGATGGCATAACAAGATAAGCCACAAGCCATTCTTCTTTAAACAACAAAGCTTTAGACAAGCATGGTATTAACCAAATAACAAAATAAAATTCTCACAAGCCCTTGACCTAATTGTCTCCATACCATTTCCAAGACAAACACCTAACTTAACACTAGTCCCAGTTGTATAGTAATCTAAGATGTTCCATAACTAATTATTTTTAATAGATTTACTAAACCTTCTGATTGTAGAAATTTGCCACCAAGAGAGTAGGGACTTAAAGTAAGGGGACCATATTTTCCCCAGCTTCCTATCAACTCCAGGCAGAGGCTGTGTCAAACTGCAGGCTGCATTGAGCCAGGCTTAGTCTGCCAGGCTTCAGTTAAGTCAAGAGGGTCCCACCTCAGCATATACTGA
>CM053622.1:811356889-811388841 GCA_028646595.1 Phalanger gymnotis | reverse complement strand
CGGGCACTTCTCTTCCAAAAAAAAAAAACCTTTTGGACTTTTAAGAAAGATAAGAGGGAGTGGTTTGCAACTCCCCCACTCATTCTTTCCACTAAGCTAAAACATTTTTCTGTTTCCCCTTCATCCTTCTTTCTCAGATAACACAGAGGGGAAAAATCCCATTCAGTTGCCCTAGGTGTATTACATTTGGGCCGGAAGCCTTTCTAAGAACAAAGGAGCATATTAGATATGCTAATTTTCAGGGGGTAGCTTAATTTCTTTTAGGTTCAACTCCCCAGTCTTTCAATGTGGAGGGTGGGGGAAGGGTGTAGCCAAGAGCCCCTGGCAGCTAAGAACAACCCCCCACTTAAATTCCTTTATACAAGTTTCTATCTCCTTGAACCCTAACCCAACCCCCTGCAATCCTACGGATCTGTTTGAAATCTCTTAAAACTATTTAGAGGGGTGAGTCAGGATTTGCAGCCCCTTGGCCCATAACGGCGACAAGAGAAACAGAGAAACAAAGAAACAGACTCCCAGGAGACACAGAGACAAGACTAGCGACAGACAGAACAGGGGAACAGAGACTGTCAGGACTCTCACACGGCATCCCGTGGAGGTCTGTAAGGGCATCCGCGCTACGTCCAGCTCTGCCACTTACTTCTTATGAGTACTCACCGAGACAGGCAGATCTGCGCCAGGAGACAGACAGGGTGCTAGCACTTCAGTCTACCTGAGGCCGGGGAACATCATCCCCTTGGCCACCCTCTAGGTAGAAAAACAGGCAGGATGCTCAGGTGGCCAAATCAGACAGGAATTTGCAGGGACTGGTCTGGTTTGCGCGGGCACCTCACTCTACCTGAGGCCGGGGAACATCATCCCATTGGCCACCCTCTAGGCAGGTTAGGTGTCCGGCCACCGGGGCCACCCTGGTCTGTGCAACAGAAGTGCCAAAGGCACAATCTCGGTGGAACCTCCAAGTGAAATGGATGGACTGAGAAACACAGACCAAGCCCAATTAGAATATATATTGAGCATCATTTATTAGCCGGCGGCTGTCCCATAGAGGGGAGCAGCCTGGAGCTCAAGAATCTAGGGCTTCTTATATGTGAGCCTTGAGCAGGTGCAAGCAAGCCGTTACAAAAGCAGAGTATCGTGAGCATGTTTAGGCAGAGTATTGTAAGCGTGTCTAGGCTTGCCCATCAGGGGCCATGCAGGGTATTTGTTGCAGGTAGCTAGGTCTGATCTCAAGACTCAGGGTTTTACGCTAAGTATTTGTTGCAGGTAGCTAAGTTGGATCTGGGGTCACAGAGCTCCAGTAAGTGGAGTGTTACAGGCACACCCTTGAGGAAGAGGTCTGCATGCCCCTGAGCAAGGGGCTGCACACCAGCGTGCACACCCCTGCGCAAGGGGGGTGGGGTGCTGCATGCCTCAGAGCAAGGGGCATTTCAGCTCCAAGGGGTACTTTATAATTGAACCTATGGCAATATTTTGGGCACTTTGGTAGACTGATGCCCAGATATTTTAAGCATTAGAGAAATGCTGTAGATTTTTGAGGGTTTATTTTGGAACCTGCAACTTTGGTTTATTTATGATCTCAATTAATATTCTTCATGATTACCTAGGATTTTCTAAGTAAGCCATCATACCATTAGCAAATAGGGTAGTTTTATTGTCTATTTGCTTCTCTCTACACCTTTAACTTCTTTCTCATGTCATATTGCTATTGATAGCATTGCCAGAACTATATTAAATGGTAGGAGGAGAATGGACATCCATTCTTTATTCTCATATTTATTAGCAAATGTTCTAATGTATCCCCATTGCCTCTGATGCTTACTTTTCATTTTGTATATACCTTTTCAACATTAATAAAAGGTCCCTTTCTGCCTATATTTTGTAGTTTTTTTTTCTAAATCAGAGATGAAGACCGTATACTCATTCTACTGTGAGAAGCAACATACACAAAAATGAGAAAACCCAAGGTGATTTGATATTTTCATCATTCCCACATTTAATGACTAGTTTTTGCCAGTACTACTTCCATGACATCTCTTTTATTCAGTCCCCTTTCTCCATGCACATGGCCATGATTTTCACTCAGGTCTTCATCATCTCTTATCTCATTCTCTGCAATATTTCCTAACTAGTCCTCTGCCTCCAGTCTCTCCCCTTCAAGTCCACTCTCTCCAAAGTTGTTAATCTTCCTAAGCCATAGGTGTGACCAGGTCATTCCTTTC
Organism: Phalanger gymnotis; assembly: GCA_028646595.1. Taxonomy (NCBI): domain Eukaryota; kingdom Metazoa; phylum Chordata; class Mammalia; order Diprotodontia; family Phalangeridae; genus Phalanger; species Phalanger gymnotis. Next base: position 811,386,622 of record CM053622.1, on the reverse strand, counting down.
TTGAAACATATTTATTATGTTACTTTTAGGATAAAATTTAAACTCCCAAGTCTGGTGTTCAAAGCTCTTTTATGATTCAGAGTCAACCTGTTTCTCAAGCCTTACCTCATCTTAGTTCCCTTGGTATCTCTTTTTCACCCAAACTAGACTACTGGCAGTTCTCCAAAACTGATATTCTATCCCTTGCCTCCATGATTTGCCCAAGCTGTATCTCACATCAGAAACACACTGATTCCTCTTTTCTGTCCCCTGACATCCTTATTTTCCTTCAAGGTTTATGTAATCTTCCTTTTTGCTAAACCTTCCCGATTTGGTTCTCTTGCATTTATCAAATCACTTTGGGTGTACTCATTTGTGTATGTGTTTCATCACACCAGTAGATTGAGCACAAGATCCTTGAGGGCAGGGGCTGTTTTGTTTTTTGACTTTGTTTTCCCACTACCTAGTACAAGACCTTGCACACTGTGGATTCTTAATATGTGCTTTTTGGTTGCTAACCTGCAGATATGGACAATTGTGTGAAATGCCCAGAAGATCAATATCCAAATAGGGAGAAAGACCAGTGTCTCCCAAAGGTGGTGACCTTCCTCAATGCTGAAGAACCTTTGGGATGGACTCTGACCTGCATGGCTCTCTCCTTCTCTCTCCTGACCATTCTGATCCTCATTATCTTTGTGAAGTGTCAGGATACTCCCATCATCAAGGCCAACAACCGGGTCCTCAGCTACACACTTCTCATCTCTCTCATCTTTTGCTTCCTCTGTTCTTTGCTTTTCATTGGCCGTCCTACCACAGCAACCTGCCTTCTTCAGCAAACAACATTTGGAGTTGTGTTCACAGTGGCAGTTTCCTCTATTTTGGCCAAAACCATCATGGTGGTTCTGGCCTTCAAGGCCACAAAACCAGGCAGCAGGATGAGGATGTGGGTGCAGCCTAAGGTATTCAGTTCTTTTGTCCTCTTCTGCTCTGTGATCCAAGTGATTCTCTGTGGGATCTGGTTGGGGACCTCACCTCCCTTCTTAGGTACAGACACTCACTCTGAACCTGGCCACATCATCATTGAGTGTAAGGAGGGCTCTGTCATTGCCTTCTATTGTGTCCTGGGCTACATGGGCATCCTGGCCCTGAGCAGCTTCATGGCGGCTTTCCTGGTCAGGAACCTTCCTGACACCTTCAATGAAGCCAAGTTCATCACCTTTAGCATGCTGGTCTTCTGCAGTGTGTGGATCTCTTTCCTCCCCACATACCAGAGTTCTAAGGGGAAGACCATGGTGGCTGTGGAGGTTTTTGCTATCTTGGCCTCCAGTGCTGGGTTACTGGGCTGCATCTTTTTCCCCAAGTGCTATGTGATCCTGCTAAGGCCAGAGAGGAACACCCTGGAATGGTTAAAGAATAAATCAGATTATAGAGCCAGGAACTTGGCCCCAGAGGCTCTTCCAGGGGCATGAGGAATACTGGAGAAAATATTTATATTACCTGCAAATAACTGTAACTTAATATCTTGGTGAAACCTGCCCCTTTCCCACTTTTATTGATTAAGTCTTCTTTCTAACCTTTGCCATTGCTCTTAATGGAATGGTGACCTTTAGATATAAAACTTATATTTGAATATCTAATAACCAAGATTTTTGTTCCCTTCACTTCCTAGGCTCTGAACATCCCTGGGATCTTCCAGGGCTCACTGCTTGCTATAAAAACCCACCTAGCCTTATTTTTTAATTGCTTTTTACCTGAGTTCCTGACCTATAGAGACTCCCTCCCTCCTGACTCTGCCCCCATTTTAAGGACTTAAATCCATTCAAAACTAGTTTTTATTTTCTGTTCCCTTGCCCTAGATGCCACTACAATTCCCTGCTATCCTAATCCCACTAGTAGCCCAGTCATCTACACCTTAAATGGCAAGTGTCACTGCTTACAGAGCCTGCATTAAGGAAGGCCCTTCCTGGAAACAAGAGGCTTACCACATTCTCCTTGGTACCATACTTATTTATGCACTTATCTTCTGTCCTGTATTATGGTGTAACCTTTTTGAGGACAAGGTCTGGGTTGTTTTTTTGTCTTTGTATCTTCTGCACCAAGCAGAGTACCTTGCCCAAGTGGACAGTTAATAAATATTTAAACATAGATATGAATGTAATTGATTTATCTTAAAGAATCATCGAGTTGGAATGGAACATAGGGGTCATCTACTCCAACATCCTCATTTTACCAATGAGAAAACAGCCTCATAGAAGTGAAGTGTTTTGCCTAAAGTCACACAGCTACTAAAAGCCAGAGCCAGAATTTGAATCCATGTCCTTTCACTACAAAGCTATCACTCTTTTAAGTGTATTATGTCACCTCTTTCTAACTTATTTCTTCATGTTTGTCCTATGAACACATAGTCCTAGGAGTATGAGAAGTGCAAGTGACTTGCATTTTGTATCTCCTTGACACTAAGGAGCTTTTTCAATTCTCTATCTCATTTCCCAAAATGGGTCTTATATTGAGACCCAGATACTTTCTTTCACTGATCAATTTTATTCCCCATCCCAAGTCCTAGGTTTTAGGTTTCTCCTTAAGCATTCTCTCCTTCTCGGTCATGACCAGACCAGGATCAGAAATGCCCACTCCCATAATAACACGTGAGGCCAGGTCTTAACTGGAGATCATTTTTCTCACATGCCATTTTTTCTATATTCAGTAGCAGTCAAGATCAACTAGGAAGGCCAGAGGCTTGATCTTGGAGGCCAAAACCAGAGTTCATGTTCAATTTGGTTCTAAAGTCACGACTATAAATTTTTCAACCTGGGGCAAAGCCAGTTAATATTGAGGCTGGCAGAATAGCCTGAACACAAGAAGTCACATTAGGGGAGTAAAAGCACAGACTTGCTAGGATGGAACCCTGGGGATTCCTGGGGGAAGTAATGCCACTCAATGGCTTTTAGGGGTTCACAAACTGAGATCTGGAGTTGGCAATATGCCAGAGAGAAAACATCCTTCTATTCCATTTCTTTAGAGGAAGCATATCCTCCATCAAATTCTGTTGTCCTGTGGCAAAACCTCATCCATCTCATGCTAGTTGTAGGCTCTATTCAGTATTTTCTGAGGCTTCTGCATTCTGATTCTAACTCTTCAGGACAGAATCATAGTTACATGACTCCTAGATATAGTGCCTGAATCTTTTCCTAGGCTTTATCTCCATATCCCTCCCCATGGTCGTTATGGTCATTCCATAATAGCTCTCCACTCACACAACCTACACCTTCGGTCATCCCTTTTCACCTCTCACCCGATCCATTGGAATGACCACTGCTTCCAGAATCAGGATGAGAAGGGTTCAGGTGTCTGTTTATTAATTTAATTTAATCTAAACTTCTGGCCTTGAGGTCTGTGGAAGGGTGCATCCCAACAGGAGTGATCTGGAGTGATCTCCTGAGAACCAGATTCCTCCTTCACAACAGCAAAGAAGCACTGTATAAAAGGACTTAGGAGCTAGAGCCAAGATAGCCAAGAGTAATAAGGATTTATGATGAACTCTCCAAACAGAACCCTCTAAACAACTTATAAAAAGTGGATCAAATCAAATTCTGAGTAGAATAACTAACACAAAGTCTCAGTCAGTCATTTTTCCAGCCCAGGAGAACTTAGTAGGATCAAAAGAGAGGTCTGTGGATACTGAGTTGGGGGCAAGGTAAGAGCACAGTGTGGTGGAAGCAGCATCAGTTATGGTGCTTAGAAGTGGCAGGGACAGCAGTAGTCATGGCAACAGGATTACTCAGCATTCTCAGACAGTAAAGGGAAAAACCCTTGGTTAGAAAAAGACTATAGGGCAACCCTTTGCTAGCACTGAGCACAGGACCTTGCACCATCTGGCAGTAGTTTTGTCCATTATCTAGTTCTGAGTCTCAGTTTAAGGATGGAGAGTAGCGTTTGTCTTTTGCATTCAGATGGGAATAGAGGCAGTACCTGGGTAAAGACCAGAGAGTAGACTAGGAGGACAATAACCCAAATTCTACCCAGATCACAATATATTGGAAGCACTGAAAGCGCTGGGTCCCCATATCAAACTACAAAAGCTCAGGCTAGCCAGTGTACACTCCTCCTCCCCCAACAGGTGAGGAAAGCCCAAATCTAACATAAAATCCAAAATGAAGAAATAGCCGGGAAAATGAACAAATACTAAAGAACATAAAAAAAGATTCTGTTGTAAGAAGGAAATTCAAGACACAAACTTTGAAAAATACAATGACCTGAAAACATCTACAAACAAAAACTCGAAGAAAAATGTACCACAAGAATTCTTAGAAAACTAAGGAAAGATATTTTTAAAAGAACAAAAATGATTCTTGTAATCAAATAAAAATGTTAGAGAAGAAACTGGGGAAAATGAGAGCTATGAAACAAAATTATGAAATGAGAATTAACAGCTTGGTGAAAGAAGCACAAAAAGATAATGAAAAATAACTCTTTAAAAGTCAGAATTGGGAAATGGTAAAAGAAGTACAAAATAATTCCTTAAAAGTTTGGTTAAGTGGGAGCTAATGGTTTTATAAGGCATCAAGAAATAATAAAATGATGTCAGAAGACTGAAAAAAGAAAGAAATGTAAAATATCTTTAAGGAAAAACAGCTGACTTGGAAAATAGATGAAAAAGAGATAATTTAAGAATTATTAGACAACCTGAAAGCTGTGATAAAAAACAAGCTAGACTATATGTTTCAAGAAATTATAAAGAAAAAAGAGCTGGGGTTGCATCTAAGAATAACTTACCCAGCAAAGTCCAGTATAATCCTGAATAAAAAAAATATACATTTGACGAACCAAAAGACTTTCAGGTATTTTTAATGAAAAGACCAGAACCCAATGGAAAACTCAGTATGAAAGATCCAGAAGAAATGTAAGGAAAACATTAACGTCTAATTGTAAGACACTCATTAAGGTCAAATTGTTTACTTATTATGTATATGAAAATATCAATATTCTTAAAACTGTCGTCATTATTAAGGTAGTTTGAAAGAAAGGTTGGGCCTGAGTTGTGTATGGTGGAGTGTTTTTAAAAAACAAGATTGGGTAGGAAAACATTAAAGGGAGAAATTATATTATGAAAATGGGCATGAAAGGAAGAACTAATACAGAGGAACCAGGTGGGGGTAGAGGGTTGGTAATATTGGAACCTTACTCTCATTTGGGCTAAAGAGGAAACAACATGTACATCTAGAAGGGTATTGAAGACTTCTGAACATGTAGAGAGGTTAGAAAACCGGGGAACAGGGTGAGGGAGGGACTTTTAGAGGGCTGTATCAATTGGGATTTGTAAGGATCAGGGAAAAGGATGAAAAGGACTTTTAGAAGGGTGTGTGTTTTGAGATTAAGGGGCTTGCAGAGGGGATGGGGGACTTTTGAAAGGGTTGGCGAAGTTGTGGGAGAAGATAAGGTAATAAGGATGGAATAAAAAGAGGCTGAGAAAGAAAATAGCAAGTAAAAATAAGATGGAGTGAAATTCACAAACAGTAATTGTAACTTTGAATATGAATAGGATGTTTATAGCAGCTCTCTTTGTGGTGGCAAAGAACTGGAAATTGCAGCGATCCCCATCAATTAGGGAATGACCGAACAGGTTGTGGTGTACAGTTGTGGCAATCGAGTACGACTGTGTTATAAGAGATGAAGAGCTTAATGATCTTAGAAAGTCATGGAAAGACTTGCACAGAATGATGACGAGCAAAGTGAGCAGAACTAAGAGCATTGTATACAGTAACAGCAATGTTGTTTTAAAAAATAACTTTGAGTGACTAAGTAATTTTGACTATTATAAATATATAAATAAAAAATAAAGCATATATGAATACTCTATCTGCATCCTGATATCCATGATAAATAGAAGTAGGTATAGAATACTTTTATGTATATATACCTATTTGTGTCTAATGGTAGCCATCCCTAAGGTGGGAGGGAATAAAAAGAGAAAAAAAGAAATTTACATGATAACTTTGTTGTATATTTGGAGGGAATAGCAAGTTGCATATGGTAGATTTGCAGTTTCATGTGCAATCATCTTTTATTGTACTATGTTATGAAAATCCTTGTTTTGTTCCATGAATTGAAAGCAGTATAAATTAAAAAGAAAAAAGAAAAACTGCCCAGATATCTTAAAGTCAGAAAGGAAAGTAGAAATATAAAGAATACTCTCTTTGCATTTTGAAAGAAATCCCCAAATGAAAATTCCCAGGAATATTATAGCTAAATTCCAGAGCTCCCAGGTCAAGGAGAAAATGCTGCAAGCATGAAAAAGAAAGAATGCAAATACTTTGGAACCACAGTAAGTATCACACATAATTTAGCAGCTCCCACTTTATAGTAATGAAGGGATTGGAATATGGCATTCTAGAAGGCACATGAGCTAGTGCAACAATGAAGAATGACCTACCTAGTAAGACAGTATAATCTGATATGGAAAACAATAGCTATTTAATGAAATAGAGGACTTTCAAGTATTCCTGAGGAAAAGTTAGGAACAGAATAGAAAGTTTGACATTCAAAAACAAGACTTAAGAGAATCATAAAAAGGTAAACATGAAAGAGAAAATATAAGGCTTTTAAGGTTAAACTGTTTACATTCCTATAGGGGAAGATGATACATGTAATTCCTTAGAAGATCTTTATTAAACCAGTTACAAGTAGTATACTTAGAGGCCATAGGTGTGAGTTTATTATATTGGAATGGTCTCAAAAAAAAAGAAGGGAAGGGTGAGAAAGAAGGATGCACTGAGAGAAAGAAAAAGAGAGATGAAGAATAGGGAAAATTTACTTACAAAAAAGAGGCACACAAGGAAGAGTTTTTATAATGGGTGGGGAAATGTGGGGTAGGGAAGTGGGCAACACTTCAACCTCACTCTCATCTGAACTGGTTCAATGAAGGAAGAATGTATACATATATGTGTATATACACATACATAAACACACACACATTTGTGACTGCATGTATGTGTGTATATATATGTGATATGCATATACACACACAGAGTTGGGTATAGAAATTCATCTTGCCCAACAGGGAAGTAGGAAGAGAGGGAGGTAAGAGGAAAAGGGGAGTAGTAAAAAAAGTGGGTACATTAGGGGAGGAAGTGATGAAAAGCTAAACAAAAAATTTTAAAGAATGGATAAAGTAAAAAAAGGAGCATAACATAAGAAAATAAGATGAATTTAAATACACCAATAACATTTATAATTGTGAATATGATAAAATGGAGAATGGATTAGAAATCAGAATCCAATAATACATTGCTTACCAGAGACACACTTGAAACAGAAATATGCACAGAGAGTTAAAATAAAAAGCCTGAGTAGAATCCAATGTTTAAAAGGCACAAAGTAGAAATAATAGTCTTAGCCAAAATAATTGGAAAAATAAGCCTAATTAAAACAAACAACAAAGGAAACTACATTTTGCTAAAATGTAGCATAGATTATGAAGTAATATCAATACTGAACTTGTATGCACCAAATGGCATAGCATCCAAATTCCTGCAGAAAAACCTAAGTGAGTTACAGGAGGAAACAGTGAAACAATACTATTGGGAGACTGCAATTTACCCCTCTCAGAACTGGATAAATCTAACCAAAAAAAATAAACAAAAAGAAGTTGAGGAGATGAACAGACTTTTATAAAAGTTAGGTATGATAGACCCTGGAGAAAATTGAATGGGAATAGGAAGAAGTATACCTTTTTCTCATCTGTATATGGTGTCTTTACAGAAATTAATAATGTATTAGTGAATGAAACTTCACAAACACACTTCACAGCAAAAAAGCTGAATTATTAAATGCACTGTTTTAGGAGTATAATGCAAAAAAAAAATTACATTCACCAAAAACCCTTTGAGGCAAAGATGAAGAATTAATTGGAAACTATTCTATTCCTAAAGAATGAATAAGTTAAAGAACAAATCATAGAAACAATAATTTAGTTAAACATAATGAGAACATATCAAAATTTGTGGGATGCACTGAGGGAAATACTTAGGGAAAATTTTTTATCTCTAAATGCTTACATCAATAAAAGAGGAGATTAATGAATTGGACATGCAAGTTAAAAAACCCTAGAAAAGTAACTAATTAAAAATCCCTAACTAAATCTCAAGTTAGAAATCCTGAAAATCAAATAAGCAGTTAATAAATTTGAGGTAAAGTGATCATTTAACTAATAATTAAAACTAAGATAATAAATAGGTAAAGGACAATAAATAGGTAGAACACTGGCCAAATTGATTTTTCAAAACATGCAAGAAAAAAAATTACTCATGGGGATAGGATCTGAACTCCTAAAAGGAAAATGCTATGTCTTTGAAAGCAATCAAATTTCTGAATTTTCCCATACATTTTGGCAGCCCAATTCTCTGGAGTTCACCTGGGGCATCTGGCCCACCCCAGGCCATCTTGATTACTTAGCTTACTTGACACTCCTTAATCCCATCCAGATATTCCCACAGTCTTTCTGTATAAAAGTATCCATCTTTCCCCTATTGCTCAGATTCTTAAAATCTGGCCCACTTGTATTGGCTTCACAAATAGCAAACCTACTAGGAGTCTGGCCCACTTCTATTTTCATCACACACACACAAAAAAAACCAAACAAACCAATTTTCTACTTGGACTGAAAGAAGGCTTGGGTGGTTGAATTCTTTCAAGGCAGACCTGAGCCCTTTGCTCTTGCATTTTGGGGTTCTGAAGACCCCTAAACCACAACATTACCACTATAAAAAATGAAAAGGTAAATGCACAACCAATAAAGATGAAATTGAAGCAATTTTTAGGAATTATTTTGCCCAATTATATGCCACTTAACCTGATCATCTACATGAATTGGATAAATATTTATTTAAAATATAAATTGTCCAAATAAACAGAAGAGGGAATAGAATGTTTAAATAACATTATTGTGGAAAAGAGGCAGAGAAGAAGTCATAGAAGGGCTTTCTAAGAAAAAAAACATTCCAGGTACAGATGGATTTACAAATGAATTCAACCAAACATTTAAAAAAGCAATTAATTTCAATAGTATGTAGACCGTTTGAAAAAAAAAATAAAGAAGCAGTCATAACCAGTTCCTTTTATAAAACAAATAGGGTTTTGTATGAGGAAGAAGACAAAAAACAGAGAAAGAAAAAACAATTTCCGTAATGAATGTTGACACAAAAATTTTAAATAAAATACTAGCAAGGAAATTAGCACAACATATTACAAAGATCATACAATGACCATATGGAATTTATACCAGGAATGGAGGGCTGTTCCAATGTTAGGAAAACTATAAGCATAATTGACCATATCAATATCAAATCAACAAAAATCTTATTTTTCTCTAAATAGATGTAGAAATAGCTTTTGACAAAACACAACACCGCTTTCTATTAAAAAACAGAAAGAATATGTACAAATGGAGGTTTTCTTAAAACGAAAAGTGATATCTAGTACCATTTTTTCTTGATAGAGGAAAGGAATGAGAGGGTAATAGAAAGGGGGAGTGGTAAGAGAGTAGGTAGATTAAGGGAGACAATGATCAAAAGCTAAACAAATTTTTGAGGAAGCAATGTTGTTTCTTCTTCATTCTTGAATAGGTCCATAACATCAGGGTGGTGATGCCATTATTTGCAAGCAAACTGGGTTTAAGTGAGGGAGGGCTATACAAAGTCACCAGCCTCACTTTCTCCTCTAGAGCCATCTAGGGTCAGTGGCCAGATGTAGATCAGGACAACTGGAGATGGCTCATGATGCAATGGGGGACCATGGCCTTTTCAAGCTAAGGTATTTAACAGCTCTCAGTTTGACTGAGGCAACACCTATTTAGTGAGTAAGACTTACTAAGAAATGAGGCAGAGAATGGCCTCTTTACCTAGTCAAAAAAATTGATCTGGGAGGGGGAGACCAACAATAGGTCCCTGCCCAAGCCTTACTTGGTCTTTCTTTGGGCCCAGATTGACGTAGAATGAACTTAAATAGCAATTGTTTCTGTTTTGGCTAGAACCCCTGAGGGTCTTCCCCTCTGTTGCAACAATCTGGCTAGCAGCTGCTGTGGGGGGTGTAAAATCAACAACAAACAGCTCACAGAATGCTGCAAAAGCCCTGGGTCTTTTGATCTGCTTTACTAAAGAAAGCAACATTAAGGGGTTAACAAGCTTACTTTAATTCAGCATAAAAATACCATTCACTTAGTTCAGGGGAAAAAGCCAGCACCCTTGAACTTCAGAGCAAATACAAACCAATTATAAACATCGACAGACCAAATACAATTCATAGTTACCAACATCTAAGTTCGGCCCAGGAGCTCATAACAAGGGCTGGCCCAGAGTCATGCCCCCCACTGCTGTGGGTCAGAGCTCTGAAAAAGAGAAAGCCAACCCCTGGTTTTATACCCTTTTCAGGGTCAAGAGTGAGTCACACATGCGACTCACCCACGTGACCTAAAGTCGTCACAAAAATGTGACTTAAACCCACGTGGTCTGAAAGTCTCTGATGTCACAAACATGTCACTCAAACCCATGTAAACTAGGCTTTCCCTTGAGGTGAGGAGGTTATCAAGGACTAATTTGATCAAGGAAGTAAAAGGCCAAACTCTTGAAGGGCACTTGGTTGAACTAAGTGCTAAGGGCCCATTTGGATTGCCAACACATCCTCCCAGGAAGTGACTAGGTAAAAAAAAAAAGAGAAGGGTAACAGAAGAGGATGAAATGAAATACACCATTAATATTCCTAACTGTGCATGTAAATAGGATGAATTCAGCTATAAAATGGAAACAGATAGCAGAATGAATTACAAAACAGAGTTCAACAAAACATTTTTCATGAGATACTTGTGAAACATAAAAACACACAGGTGGGATTTAAACCAGGAATAATTAGGAAAAACTAGAAGTTTTTCCAGCAAGCTCAGTGGTGAAGCAAGGAGGTATATTATTACCAGTGTTATTTAGTATTGTATTAAAATGCTAGCTAAAACAGTAAGATGAGGGAAAAAAAACCCTGAAGGAATTAGTGTAGACAAAGGGGAAAACAAAATCGTTACTTTTTGCAAATGATAAGATGGTATACTTAGAGAGGGCAGTTAGGTCATTCAGTGGAAAGACTACTAGGTCTAGAGTCAGGAATACTTGTGTTCAAAATCATCCTCTGACACTTACTAGTTGTGTAACCCTGGGCAAATCACTTAATCATGTTTGCTTCAGTGTCTTCCTCTGTAGAATGAGCTAGAAAAGGAAATGGCAAACCACTCCAGTATCTTTGCCAAGAAAACCCAAAAAGGGATCAGAAATAGTTGGATGTGAATGAAACAACTGAAAAACAACAATACTTAGAGAACCAATGAAAGTCAACTAACACTAATCAAAACAATTAACAACTAACAAAGTTGTAGTATATAAAAACAAATGCATACAAATGATTGTTTCTATCCGTTACCAACAAAGCCCAAATGGAAGAGAAACAAATCAAAATTCCATTAAAAATGTCAACAAATAGTAAATACTTGGGAGTCTACTTGCCAAAACACAGTCAGGAACTGTATAAATGCAATTATAAAATATTCTTATGACAAATGAAGACAGATTAAAATTAAATGGAGAAATAGTAATTGCTCATTGGTAGGCTGAGCCAATATAATAAAAATGACAATACTACCTATATTAATTTACTTATTCTCTGCCACATCAATATGTCTACCAAAGAATTACTTTATTGAGCTTAAAAAAAGAATGACAAAATTCATCTTGAGGAACAAAAGGTCAAGACCATCAAGAGAATCATTGAAAAAGATGAAGTACTAGATCTCCAACTATATTACACAGTGGTAATCATCAAAATAAGTAGTTAATCAATGTATTAGAATAAATGTACAATAAACAGAAATAAAAGTGCAAGGACAATAGTCTAGTGTTTAATAAATCCCAAAATTCCAGATGTTGGTTGGTGCAAAGATTTACTATGTGGAAAACATTGACAAAAAAGTAATCTGGTAGAAACAGCCTGGTTGGTTGTTTTCTTTCTAAAAGTAGACCCAAATTACTTTACTACATTGGGGTCAAGGTACAATATGTTCTACTGTAAAAGTTTGGAAGGCTCTACCATAGTTCATGCCCAAATACTCCACAGGAGCATTTGGTGTGGAGATATCTCTTAATTTGCACATCTAACATTTCTTTTGAGCTACTGTAGTTTTGCTTTGCTCATAGAACTCAGTCCCTTCTTTGATGAGGGCATGCCACGTTGGGTCATCACGTGCCAGTGTTTCCCATGTCTCACATTTGATTCCATAGCTCTTCAGAGAGACCTTTGGAGTGTCCTTGTATCACTTCTTTTGACCTCCATGTGAGTGCTTTCCTTGTGTGAATTCTCTGTAAAATTGTCTTTTAGGCAAACATACTTTTGGCATTTGAACAATATGGCTAGCCCATTGGAGTTGTGCTTTCTGCAGTAGAGTTTGAATGCTTGGCAGTTCAGCTCGAGAAAGGACTTCAGTATCCAGTACCTTATCTTGGCAGGTGATCTTCAGAATTTTCCTAAGACAATTCAAATGGAAGGGATTCAGTTTCTTGGCATGTTATTGGTATACTATCCAGGTTTCACAGGCATAAAATAATGAAGTCAGCACAATGGCTCTGTAGACCTTCAGTTTGGTGGGCAGTCTAATACCTCCCCGCTCCTACTTTCCTTCCAAGCCTCCCAAACACTGAACTTACTCTGGCAGTGCATAAATGAACGTCATCATCTGAGTGCACATCCCTGGAAAGTACTGTGCCAACATAAATGAACTTATCGATAGCATTCAGAATCTCTCCATTTGTGTTAAAGAATGGTCACATATATGAATTGTGTGTGTTGAGTGGTGGAGAACCTGTGTTTTCTTGTTAATTGTTAGGCCAAAATTAGCACAAGCAGCAGAAAGTCTATCCATATTTTGTTGCATCTCAGCCTCAGAGGCTGTATTGAGTACATTGTCATCTGCAAAGAAAAAGTCATGTATCATCTCTCCCTCCATTATAGTCTTGGGTTGTAGTCTTTTCAATGAAATAATTTAATGTCAGTGAGGTAGCTGGCCTTGATGCCATTTTCATCCTTGTTGAAGGCATCTGACAACATCACTGAACTATTCTAAAAAGCATGGGAGTAAGCACCTAGCCTTACTTCACTCCATTGGTGTATTAGCAAGACAATAAACACAACATAGATGATAATTGTAATTATGCCTATGTAGTTCTGTATCACAAAATATGAGAGACTCTCCATATAGAAGGCAGAAGAAGTAAAACATTTATTCAGACACCGGACGACCAAATCCCACAATCAATAAGTCCATCCCATCCAAGCAGCAACCAACTCTCAAAACCAGTAAGCCCACTTTATCATAACAGCAAGGAAATTAAAACACAGTATCACCGCATCTCATTAGCCCTCTGCCCCCCTTCTGGGGCCTTGCCACCAGCACACACACTCAGAGCACAGCACAGCGCTTCTGCTCTCTCCCTCTCTAATTGCTCTCTCTCTCTCTCTGAGCATTTCCAATGACATACTTTTCTTTTCCTCTCAGCAATCTCCTTCCACCACATGTGACTTAGGCTTCCTGTGATGTAAGCGGGTCACATGGCTTATTAATGGGTGGGAAAGATCTTCAAATATAAATTGTCATTACAACTGGTGACAGGAAAGCATAAGATCATCATGCATTATCCAGAATCCATGCAAGCATACCATCATGAAACTGATTTACAATGTTAATGAACTTCTCTGGGCAACCAAATTTTGCCATGATTTTTTACAAGCCCTCATGCCTGACAGTATCAAAGGCCTTGGCCAGATTGATGCAAAAAGTTGTGTACAGATCTCTTTTCTACTCCTACCATTTCTCCTGGAGTTGTTGGACAACAAACACCATATCAAGCATTCCCCTGCCCTCTCTGAAACCATTATAGTTCTTGGATAAATGGTTTTGCACAGTATTTGAATTGTTTTTTTTCTTGTTGCTTGCTGTATCTTTTCTTTTTAATCTGGGAATTTTGAAACTTGGCTGTGACATTCCTGTAAGTTTTCTTCCTAGGATCTCTTTCAGGCAGTGAATGGTAGATTCTTTCTATTTCTACTTTACCTTCTCATTCTAGAACTTTGGGCAATTTTTTGTTAGCAATTTCTTGTAATATTGTACCCAGATTATTTTTTATCATAACTTTTAAATAGTCCAACAATTCTTATATTTTCTCTCCTCAAATCTATTTTCAAGATCATTTGTTTTTCTAATGAGATGTTTCAGAGACTATTTTTTCTAGTTTTATTATATCTTAGTGTCTTACAACATCACTTGATTCCATTTGCCCAATTCTAGCTTTCAAGGAATTATTTTCTTCCTTCAGATTTTGTATCTCTTTTTTAATCGATTAACTTTATTTTCATAATTTTCTTTGTTTGCTTTTTCACTCTAATTCCTCCGTATTGTCTTGTATTTGATTTTTGAATTCTTTTTTATTTCTTTCCTTATGATTTTGTATCTCTTTTTCCAATTGGTTAACTTTCTTTTCATAATTTTCTTGAGTTGCTTTTATTTTTTTTCTAATTTTTCCTTGTTCTCCCTTATTTGATTTTTGAATCCCTTTTAAAATTCTTACAAGATTTTTTTGGGCTTGTGCCCATTGGATGTTGGTCTTTAGGGCAGGAGTGGCTTTTATTTTTATCTCACTATCCTCCTTTGAATATGAACCCAAATCTTCTTTAACACCAACAGTGGTCCTGTTCTTTTTCTTTTGCTTACTCATTTTTATTTTTAATTTGTCTTATTTTATTTTTAGTAGCTTAATGTTATTATTATTTAGTTTTTATCCTGAGTTGTGAGTAATGTTGCTCTATGCCTTAGGTCATTCTTACTGTTATTTCCTGAATTCTTTCCAGTGGCTCAAACTCAGGGACTCCTCTCTTCCTTCCTAAGCCCTAGCCATGCTGACACAAAAATGTTCTTGCTCTCTGTGGTACCACACTCACCAGGTGTGTGCTTGCTCCTCCTTACCCACAGCCACAGCTGGGGATCATATCTGGTCAGCACTGCAAGGCTTGACTTCCAGAAACAGTAGGGGGTCCATCAATCTTCCTCAGTAGATTCAGTGTCTGCTCTTCTTTAGATCAAAGTTTGTGAGGTAAAAGTTAGTAAGGTGAAAGTTCCTGAGGTAAAATTTATTGAAATCTAGTCTACTTCCCATAAGGTTTACTGTTTGTCAATTCAGTGAAGTTGGCCTGGAGGTGTTTACACTTCACTTGGATGCAACCTCAGCCCCTGGAATCTTCTCTGAGGTCCTCTCAAGTCATACGAGGAGGACAACCTTTCACCCCTTTATTTTTGCTGCTCTATGTTCATATCATAGGGATTTTCTGTCTGTGGAGGAAATCTGGAGAGCCTGGAAACTACTGACCTACTCTTCTATATTCCAAGAATGCCTTTCCTTTGATTTAACTGAATGACTATCTTTTTATTTTCAATTCTGACCGAATTTGGATGGGAAATAGACAGATAAGAGGATTTTTTAAAATGATGCAGTATTTTAGCAGATTTTGGAGATTACAACTTTCTAGGATTAACTTTGTGAAATTTTTTTTTCACACAAATAGCATACTCCCATCATTTTATCTTGAGAGAAATGATTATTAATAACCAATAGTCTGGGGAGATCACAAGTTCTCCCTTCTCCTAATGTCCTGATTTTGAAAAAGTTCAGTCTCTTGAATGATGTTGCAGATAATGAGATTAGACTAACATTCTTGTTCAAGACCCCACGGTGGTGCTCTGATCAGGCCTTGGGGGTGTATGTGTCATATATTCTTTGAATTGATTGCCCAGGGCAGGGGGTGGTTTGAGTATAGAGATAGTTTCTCTGTCCAAGGGTAGTGCATCCCTCTCAACTCTTCCTTTTAATATAGCTCACTTCCTATTGTGTGAATGAATCAGAGTTGATTGCCACTCCTCTTCCAAAAGCACATATAAGCTCTGAGTCCACTGCCATGATTGTCATTGGTCTGAGAGGCCAAATGATCATTTAAAGATTAATAACATGCTGGCCTTATTAAGAAAATGATTAAATTATCCAGAAGCTATGTCTCTCAAACCTTTTTAATCATCACACTTATGACAACTACGAAGGGATAGGAGATTTACACTCAAGGTTCTTAACAAAAACTCACCTATATTGAACCCACATGGAGAATTCTCTACAAGGAGGGTTCTCTGTTAGAACTCTGTAATCTGTCTCTCCCTTTTTACCAGTAATTAAATTTTATCTGGCAAGTTTATATGTTTTGTGTCTATCTATTTTTATTTAATGATGTAGGTCCTCTAATTTTCACTCTCACAAGCAGAGGAATCATCAGTAGAAATTGGTATGGTCTACTGACAAGACCCTCTCAAGCCACGTTAATGGGGATATATTGAGTTATACACAAATTGTGGGTTTCCTCTGCCAAAGATCTGGCAGGGATGTGGCCACCTAGGTAGTCCAGAGTTCATTTTAGGGACATGGTCTGCATACCCCTTATTTCTTAAATAGGCATGACCTAGAAGCTTCTTGCAGGTGGAGTTCCATTGAAAGCCGTAGATTTCTGCCAGGAGGTATAGTGTTCTGCCAAAGAGAGCTTTGGGGGTTTGGTTTAAGGGGGTTAATTTGGTTTAAATGCTTAGCCCAGTGCCTGGCACAGAGGAAGTGCTATGTAAATGTTAGCTACTATTATTCCTATGTGTCAGACACTATGATAGGCACTGAAGATACACAGGAAACAAACAACTAATCCATCACTTAGGATCTGGGGAGCAGGAAGGATATAATGATTCCAAAGACAAGTTAATGTAAGATATATGCTAAAAAATGTAATGGAGAGAGGAAATCTGACAACTGGAATCAAGAAAGAATCTTGTAAGAGGGGGCATGAAAGCTGAGATTGCGAGGGAGGACTTCCAAGAGGCAGAGGTGAGAAAGAAGAAAATTCCAGGCCTGGGGGATGAATGCACAGAATGCCATGTGAGGGAAACATCCAGGAGTCAATTTTGGATGCAATGAGAATGCATGAAAGGGTTAATATGTAATCACCCCAGAGATATAGGCTGGACCCATACTGTAAGCAGCTTTCAATGCTAAACAGAAGGCTTTGTCTGATTTCAGAGGCAGTAGGAAACCAGTGAAGAATCTCTTGAACTAAGAAGTGACATATACACGTCTCCTCTATATAGGTTGGATCAGATAGGGAAAGGACTAGATACAAGGAGATCGGCTGGGAGAGTATTACAGTAATTTAGGCAAGAGTTATTAAATCTTGCATGAGAAAGGTTATGATATGAATGGACAGAAGGGAATGGATTCCAGGATTGTTGAGGAAGTAGAATTAATTTGACAATGCATTCCATGGGTGAGTAAGAATGAGAAGAGTAGATTATGACTCCTGGGTTAAAAACCTGAGTGACTAGAAGAATGGTAGTATCCTCAATAGAACCATTAACACTAGGTATGTAACAAAGGTTGTGAGTCGGCCAGTTCGCATGCGGCCTTGGTGGAGCGGGAGGAGGTTTCTTATTTGGCTGTTGTTGTTTGGCTATTTTCAGCCATGTCTGACTCTTCTTGACCTCGTTTAGGATTTTCTTGGTAAAGATGCTGGAGTGATTTGCGGTTTCTTCTCCAGCTCATTTTACAGATGGTGAGACTGAGACAAATAAAGTTAGGTGACTAGCCCAGGGTTATACAGCTAGTAAATGTCTGAGGCCAGATTTGAATTCAGGAAGATGAGACTTCCCGACTCCAGGCCCGGCATTCCATCCACTGTATCACCTAGCTGCCTTCCTTGACTTGGTACCCCAATCATTCTAAGAATCCTGAATTGTAAGATTATTCAAAGACGTGAATGGCTATTTTCTTACCAATTACTAAAAATATAGCAGCTCTCTCCTAACTAATTAAATCTGAGTCCTTAACCCAGTTTCTGAAATATTATTTATTTAAGTTACATAATAAACTAGTGAAATAATTTCTCTAAAGCAGTAGTTCATCTTTTTCTTTAACCCTCCTTCCCTTTTTCTTTCTATGTACATATATGATGTGCATATATATGTATATTATACAATGTATAATCTCAAACTCCTCAGTCTTCTAGGCTTAAATAAATATCAGAATTACTACGTATACTATTTACTAACAGTGTAACAAAGTAATACAAAGTTATAAATAATTATTTACATTTTATCAGCTGTGAGAATGATCACAGTGAAAGGCACATTTGTCACGTCACTGCAATTGCTTTCATATTTGTTTTGGAAGCACAATCTTGCCATTCAGCTTTCTCAGGATAGTGGCTAAAGTTTTTCAAGAATTCTATTTAAATGTTTCTTCACAGGGTATAGTTAAAATAGGTCTTCAGGATAAAAATTCTCTCCATTCTCTTTCCCTCTGTTCCTCACCTCTTCTCTCTTCCGCCACAGCAAATAACAGCCTCAGACATACAGTTAAACTGCCATTTTCTCAGTAGTCTAATGTTTCTTAAAGATACAGTAATAGCATATTTAGTGAGAGATGCTAGTTAAGTTGGTGTTGCCCATGATAATGCCCATGATAATAATAATAACTCCAAATCCTGACTTCCTGACTCAATCTCTCTGAAAAAGGCCATGCCGCATCTCATTAGTAGGAAGTGATTAGTGCCTCTCCTTTTGTCTTCCTGTTCCTGCAAGATGGTTTGTGCCTTTCTGTCATTTTCTTTACCCTCTCTATATTTATCTTTTCAATCACTGAATTTATTCAAATTCTAGAATTGAATGTATTTATTCCTGATTGCATTTGTGTAATTCTGTTTGACATTTTCCCCACTGCTAACAATGCTTTGTGTTAAATTTAATATTAAACAGCAGTTCAGCAATTAGAAGTGTTTTATATCTGCTTATATTTAAGTCACCAAATTTCACTGCTTCCCCAAAATGTCACAAGAAGTTTTCAGTCAGTTGTTCTAAATCCCCGTTGGGATTCATTCCTTGTTTGTCCACTTATTATTATTACTGTTATTATTTCACTATTTTATGACTGCCATCATGTATAATTTACTGTTCTCATTCTGCTTTTTAGTTTTTATCATGTTTTATAAGGCTATATTAAAGGCTTTTTCATATGTGCCCATCTTTATTTTCTTATCGTATTCATGTACATGTATATGTATACATTATATACACATACACATCAACACACACAAATACACACAGATATATATGTACATATTAATATTTTACATAAATATATTAGTGTAAGCAGTTCCTAGTGAGAAAATTTGCTCTACCAGTATAGATCAGCAACTGTTCTGCTCTTGACAGTTTTGGAGAATTGCCTGGCACACTGACCATGTTGACTGACTTACTCAGTAACGCCAACAATATGTAACACAGGCAGGATTCAGCCCCATCTCCTGATCTTCGTCGGTTCCTGTTCTCTACCCTTTGATAGAAGTCTAAGTACATGTTCTTTGATATAAGGGAAGACAAAGAAAATGGCAGGGTAAAATCATTTCTTATAGTCTTTTAAGAGGGTTGTTCTTCCTAACGTGGTAGTCAGTCCTCTTTAATGAATTCCCTAGTACCAGACCGAGGGTGCACGTGAGGACTAACCAAAAGTCTCTGGACATGGAAGTCTTTTTTAGCAAAGGGCTATTCCCCTGGAGGGCCGATGATTCATGGTCAGCTGCCAGCCTCCTGCATTAGGCCCTAACCTTCTATGAATTGGGGAGCACATGTCTTCCAACTTCAGCACCTGAAAAAAACCCTGTCTTCAAGGCCTGTATAAGAATAAGCTATTCACACTGGACCCAAGTTTTCCCATCCTGCTGCCTTTACCACATGCTGACCTGTGAGTAGTGCTTGCTTGGGTTTGGCCATGCTGATAATTTGGTGGGGTCAATGTCACTTTCCCTGACAGAATGGTAGATTCTTGAGGCTATAGCTTTTCATTTGGGTCTTTTTATCTCCAGCACTTAGGACACCATGTGGCTACAGTGGACACTAATCAGTATTTATTGATTGACCCACTCTATGCAGCCTTTCCTAGAGCCACTCCCAACACCGCCACTGCTAGTGTCTTCCCCCCTTAAAGACCCTTTTATCTACTTCATCTACTCTGTATAGACTTGGCATTGACCCAGTTGTTCATGTCTCCCCTATTAGAATGTGAGCTCCTTAAAGAAAAGGATTATGGTTGTGCTTTTCTTTATATGCCTCGGGCTTGGCGCAGTGTCTGGCACGTAGTAAGCTTATACTTGTTGACTCTGTTATTTCTGCCCTTGTGTCCATAAGCCCACTGCCTGGCAGACTGAATGATTATCTGGTTGGACTCAGTGAGTGTTGAGTTACCTTTCGACTCTAGAATTAGGTGATTCTATGATTTCTAGGAGCCACAATATAGGAAGGAGAGTGATAAACTAGAGTGTCCAGATGGCAGTTGGGATGTTCAAGGACTCTGAGTTCTTTCCTCATGAGGATCAGCTGCCTAAAATGGGCATGCTGAGGCTGGAGAGGAGTTGGGTGGACATGCAACTCAATACGAGTATTCAAAGGGCAATCAGAAGAGAGGAATTCAGTTTAGTTTTCTTGGACACAAACTAAGACAAATGAATAAAAGTAGACAGAAGCCAATTTATGCTTAATGGAAGCAGGGAACCCTTCGTAACCATCATGATTATTCAAAATGGGTGTGGTCTGCTTCAGGTGGTAGTGATTTCCTACTCTTTGGAGGTCTCCATGCAGATGCTAGATGACTATTATTGGGAAGAGTATAGAGGGAATTCTTTTCAAAGTCTAAGTTTGACTAGACAGCTTCAGGTATCCCAACTCTGAGAGATTCTGTGAAAACTTGAGTCCACAGTAGGATAACTGCCTCTAGTCTCAGGTAGAATTCACAAAAGACTCTTATTTACATGCCTTTCCAGTGAATTTCCCCTCCCCCCTTTTTCCCCACAGAGTAAATCTTAGCATGGTCAGAAAGTCCTAACTTTGGTAAAATCTCATAGACAATGAGACTTCAGAAAGTAACAACTTATCTTTGAGTGACCACAGCACAGCCTTTTGAATATTAAAGACAACTTTTGAGCATAAGGACACTCTGCAAAGGTCTCTAATGTGTAAGATTTCAAAGCCATAAATTAGCAGCATTTCTTATAGAATGGCTTCTCAAACTTATAATGGGAGAAAAAAGTATAAGATCAAGTCAAAACAGTACCATACATTTAAAACCTAGACCCCAAACAAAACTTTTTGCTAATCCAAAGATATTAATCCAGTAGAATGCATTTCTTAATCTCTCTTACATGGAAAAGTCATTTCATCTATCAATTTTTACACTGCATTGAGAGACCAGTATAAAGTAATGAAAAAGAAGACTTTTAGGGTTTTTTTGCTTTTACTTGTTTTTAGCTTTAACTTTCAGAGGAGGAAAAAAGAGAATTTCTATCAGCTAAGTTCACAAATTTTTAGACCTGGAAATCTTCCTTTTCTACTGTTATCTAAATGAAATAAAAAACTTCTTTCAACTTCTTCCACAACATTCTACTAAATTATTTATTTTTTTCTTTCAGCTTATACTAGATATTTTAATAACTGACAAAAATCAGGACATTACTGTTTCTTTTTTAGAATTCATTTGTGTTTGGTTGTCAACATTCATTTCTACAAGATTTTGAATTCCAAATTTTCACCTCATCTCTCCCCTCTCCCCACCCCCAGATGGTATGCATTCTGATTACCCCTTCCCCCAGTCTGCCCTCCCTTCTATAACCTACCCTCCTTACCCTTTTCCTCTCTACTTTCTTGTAGGGTGTGATAGATTTCTGTACCCCATTGCCTGTATATCTTATTTCTCAGTTGCATGTAAAAACAATTTTTTTGTTTTTAAAATTTGTTTTTTAAACTTTAGGTTCCTAATTCTCTCCCTTCTTTCCTCTCCACCCACCTCACTGAGAAGGCAAGCAATTTGATGTAGGTTATATATGTATAGTTATGCAAAATGCTTCCATATCAGTCATGTTGTGAAAGACTAACTGTATTTCCCTCCATCCTATCCCACCCTCCATTTATTCTATTCTCTCCTTTGACTCTGTCCCTTTTCAAAAATATTTGCTTTTCACTACCCCTCCCCTAATCTGACCTTCCTTCCATCATCCCCCACTCTCATCCCCTCCCTCTCTACTTTCCTGTAGGGTAAGACAGATTTCCATATCCAATTGCGTGTGTATATTATTCCCTCCTTACACCAAATATTATGAGAGTAAGGTTCATTTATTCACCCTCACCTCCCCTCACTTTCCCTCCAACATAAAACTTTTTCTTGCCTCCTTTATGTGAGGTAATTTACCCCATTCTACCTCTCCTTTTCTCTTTTTCCTCTATCACCCTTTAATTTTATTTTTTAGATATCATCCCTTCATATTCAACTTACCTTGTGCCCTCTGTCTATATATATATATATATATATGTATATATATATATATATATATATACATATATACATATATATGTATATGTATTCTCTCCAGCTACCTTAATACTGAGAAAGGTCTCATGAACTACAAATATTGTGTTTCCATGTAGTAATGTAAACAGTTCAACTTTAATAAGTCCCATATGATTTTCTTTCCTCTTTACCTTTTCATGCTTCTCTTGGGTCTTGTCTTTGAAAGGGAAATTTTTTTTTTATTCAGCTCTGGTCTTTTCATCAAGAATGCTTGAAAGTCCTCTATTTCTTTGAATGTCTATATTCAGTTTTGCTGGGTAGGTGATTCATGGTTTTAATCTTAGCTCCTTTGCCCTCAAGAATATCATATTCCAAGCCCTTTGATCCCTTAATGTAGAATCTGCTAAATCTTGTGTTAGCCTGATTGTGTTTCCACAATACTTAAATTATTTCTTTCTGGCTGCTTGCAATATTTTCTCCTTGACCTAGGAACTTTGGAATTTGGTTACAATATTCCTAGGAGTTTTCCTTTTGGGATATCTTTGAGGAGGTGATCAGTGGATTCTTTCCATTTCTATTTTACCCTTTGGTTCTAGAATGTCAGGGCAGTTTTCCTTGATAATTTCTTGAGAGATGATGTCTAGGCTCTTTTTTTAATTTTTTGATCACGGCTTTCAGGTAGACCAACAATTCTTAAATTATCTCTCCTAGATCTATTTTCCAGATCAGTTGTTTTTCCAATGAAGTATTTTACATTTTCTTCTATTTTTCATTCTTTTGATTTTGTTTGACTGATTCTTGATGTCTCATAGAATTATTAGCTTCTACTTGCCCAATTCTATTTTTTAAGGAATTATTTTCTTCAGGGAACTTTTGTAACTCATATTCCGTTTGGCCAATTCTACTTTTTAAAGAGAAATTTTCTTCATTGAGTTTTTGTACATTTTTTCCTCTTTTTTATTCTTCCTTTACCAAGCTATTGACTTTATGAGTCTCTTGCATCACTCTCACATATTTTCCAATTTTTCTTCTACCTCTCTTATTTGATTTTTAAAATCCTTTTTGAGCTCTTCTAGGAGCCCTTTTTTAGCCTGAAACTATATGACTTTTATCTTTGAGACTTTGCATGTAGTCATTTTTACATTGTTATTCTCTTTTGAGTTTGTTTTGATCTCGGTTGCCATACTAACTTTCTATGGCCAGTTTCTTTTTTGTTTGCTTGCTCATTTTTCTAGCCTATTTCATGACTTGGAATTTTATGTTATTAAAGTTGAGCTTAGAGGTTGTTCTGAGGTAGAAGGAGGAATTTCTTGCACTAGACAAGTATAGCCTCACTGCTTGCCTGCTGCACCAGGTGCGTGAAGCCTTGCTGTTGACTTGCACTGGGATATTGGGTCTTGACACTGACCTATGGGTTGGGGTATGCCTGTTGATTTGTCTAGTGGCTGCCCACACTGGACTCTGCTTCCATTTTATCAAAGCAACATAGAACTGCATACCTTCTAAGTTGTTTTGGACTGCAAAATTGTTTCACCTCATTCTTTTTGCTGCTGTTGCTACTCCACAATGTAGTTTGGGTTGTTATTTTGTAGTTGTTTGGAAGTGCATTTAGGAGATTTCTGGTGAGTTCATGCCTTGTTCCACCACCTTGGCTCTGTTCCTCCTCAATGGCCTCAATCAATGACCAATGACCCATTTCATAATGTTCTTGCATTGATTTCATTTTCCCAAAATTTTCCTCTAACTTTTAAATTTGATTATAAGATTAATTTTTTTTCTCTTTGAAAAAAAATTTCTTTAAGTTTTCTGGGAATTCTTGTAGTGGATTTTTATTTACATTTTTGCTTGTATGTGTTTTAAAGTCATTGTCTTTTCCTAAGTTTGTGTCTTGAGCTTCCCCATTCTCAAAATTTTTTTTATGTCCTGGTCTCATTTTTTGGTGTTTGTTCATTTTCCATGGAATTTCTTCACTTTGTACTTTATGTCAGTTAGACTCTACTCATCTTGGGGGTAGAGAGATAGCCTGAGGTTCTATAGTTTGATCTGGGGATGAGTACTTTCAGTGCTTCTAAGTGCCTGCATGAATTTGGAAGACTTCTGGTCATTGTCTTGCTGGTCCACACTCTGGTCCTTATGTAGGTAGGGATGCTGCTCTCATGACATCACAAGCTGCAAGTGCTCCTTTTCATTCCAGAATTAAGATCCAGGACTAGATAACGGGTAAAGGGACTGCCAAAGTGTGCCTATTCCTGTTTCCAATGCTAATAAATGGTACCACTATAGTCTCTTTGTGACCAGGTGTTTACCTAAATTCATCATAATGTTTACCATCCCTGGATGCTAAGTGATCCCAATAGCACTGCCACTGTTCATTCCACCTCCCATAGAGGATAATAGTAACACTACACTGGGCATCTTGCCAGCCAAAATTCTAGTATCTACAGATCTCTCTTTCTGCCTTACTAAACTATCCTGACCTGGAAAGATCTCTCACTATGACTTTTTTATTGGTTATCCTGCTCAGAATTTGATATGGCACAGTCCAAAAAAGTTGTTTAGAGAGTTCTGTTTGGGGTTCTAAATGCTCATTTCACTTGACCATCTTTCCTCCTGCCTCCTAAATCCTTTTGTTTGGTGCCTCTTCACTGTTGTGAAGGAGGAATATGATTCTTAGAACTGATAACTCTTGTTAGGATTCATGCTTCCATAGACCTCCAGACCAGAAATTTGGAGAAACTTAGGCAGATACTTGGACCCCTCTCATGCTAATTCTAGAATCTGTGACCAATGAAGTCATGCCATTGAATCAGGTGAGAGGTTAAAATAGATGAATGAAGGTGTAGGCTGTTTGAATGGAGAGGTGTTAAGGTATGATCACTGTGGGGATATGGAGACAAGAACAAGGCAAAGGGGTGCACACCATCATTTGACCATGGCTCTGGTTTGGAATGTTAGGGTCAGAATTCAGAAGGCTAAGATTACATTGAACAAAGCCCATAACTAGCATGAGAGGGATGAGACTTTGCCCCAGCAAAACAACATGGGTTGGAGGATTGGGAAAGTAGGTGGAAAGGATGTTTTTACTCTGGCATACTGCCAGTTTCAAGTCTCAGTTTGTGGATCTCTGCTAGCCACTGAGTGGCATAACTGCCTCTAGAATCCTCAGAGTCTTATCATAATAAGCCAGTCCTAAGCTATGCCTTTACTCCTTCTCCAAACGTAGCTCTACTTGTGTTCAGGCTGTCTGCCAGAGGGTGGCCAGTATATTACTTCCAATGATAGCAATTTTTCACCCATGTTGAAATGCCTGGTAGTGAATTGGGCACCAAATTTGACTCAAACCCTCATTTTGGCAACAAGAATCAAGCCTCTAGCCTTCCCAGTTGATCTTGACAGCCACTGAATATGGGACAAATGGCATGTGAAGAGAATAATCTCCCCTAACACTTGCATTCATGTCTCATGTCTCATTATGGGAGCTAATCCTCATGTGGTCCTCCCTCACCCATGAGACAATGGCTAAAAAAGGACCCCAGATGTAGAATGTGTGAGGCATGTGAGACTTAATAGTGAGAGTATCTGAGTCCTATAGGACATAAGGCTCATTTTGGGAAATAGATAATGAATAAAGTAGCTTGGCGTCAAGGACAAATGAAATGCAAGCCATTTTCACTTTCATTATTATCCTGGCAATACGCATTCATAGGATTAACATGAAGAAATGTTAGAATAGTGACATATTACACAGAGAAGAATGATGTCTTTGTTGTGGGAAGGCCTGGATTCAAATCCTGGCTTTGTGTTTTGCTTGGTATATGACCTTAGGTAAAAACTCCTCCCCTCTCTGGGACTCAGTTTCTTCACTGATAAAATGGAGACATTGGATTAGATGACCACAAGGTTCCATTCCAGCTTTATGATCCTATAAGAGAAATCAATCAAATCCATATAAACTCATAAAATATTTGGTAAATGCCTATTTGGAATGTTGGTGCTACAGAAACAAAGACAAAGAAAAAATCAGGACCTGTCCTCAAGGAGCAAGTGCCATGCTATGGAACATTAGGCAATTGCAAATAAAGTGTGATACAAAGCAGGATATGATAAGCTTCTTGTTTCAGGGCAGAGTTCTTCCCTAATGCAGGTTCTGTAAGGAATGACATTTGCCATCTCTCTTAGGTGGAAATTGCTGAGCTACTAGTGGGATAAGGATGGTGGGGAGCTGTACTGGCATTTAGAGCTGGGGAACAGAATAGAAAAACTACTTTTGGATGGAATTGAGTTCTTAAAATGAAGACAGACTCTGGAGGAAAGGACTCTCTATAGGTCAGGATCTCAGGCAAAAAGTGATGAAGAAATTGAGCCAGGGAGGGAGGGTGGCTAGGTAGAAAGCAGTAAGCCCTGGAAAATCCCAAGGATGCCCAGAACCTAGGGAGCAAAGGGAACAAAACACTTGATCATAAGATTTTCAAATATGAGAGTTATATCTAAATGTTGCTATTCCATTAAGAGCAGTGGCAAAGGTTGGAAAGGATACTAAACCAGTAAAAGTGAGCAAGGGGCAGGTATCATCAAGATATTAAATGACAGTTACTTGAAACTAATATTTCTGTTTTATCCAGTATTTCTCACGTCCCTGGAAGAGACTTGGGAGCCAAGTTCCTGGCTCTGGAATCTGATTTATTCTTTAACCATTCCAGAGTGTTCCTCTCTGGCCTTAGCAGGATCACATAGCATTTGGGAATAAAGATGCAGCCCAGTAACCCAGCACTGGAGGCCAAGATGGCAAAAACCTCCACTGCCAGCATGGTCTTCCCCTTGGAACTCTGGTATGTGGGGAGGAAAGATATCCATACACTGCAGAAGACCAGCATGCTAAAGGTGATATACTTGGCTTCATTGAAGGTGTCAGGAAGGTTCCTGACCAGGAAAGCCACCATAAAGCTGCCCAGGGCCAGGATGCCCATGTAGCCCAAGACACAGTAGAAGGCAATGATAGAGCCCTCCTTACACTCAATGATGATGTGGCCAGGTTCAGAGTGAGTGTCTGTACCTAAGAAGGGAGGTGAAGTCCCTAGCCACACACCACAGAGAATCACTTGGATCACAGAACAGAGGAAGACCAGAGAATTGGACACCTTAGGCTGCACCCACATCCTCATCCTGCTGCCTGGTCTTGTGGCCTTGAAGGCCAGAACCACCATGATGGTTTTGGTCAAAATAGAGGAAATTGCCACTGTGAATACGACTCCAAATATTGTTTGCTGAAGAAGGCAGGTTGCTGAGGTAGGGCGGCCAATGAAAAGTAAGGAACAGAGGAAGCAAAAGATGAGAGAGATGAGAAGTGTGTAGCTGAGAACCCGGTTGTTGGCCTTGACGATAGGAGTATCTTGATGTTTCACAAAGATAATGAGGATCAGAACTGTGAGGAGAGAGAAGGAGAGAGCCGTGCAGGTCAGAGTCCAGCCCAAAGGTTCTTCAGCATTGAGGAAGGTCGCCACCTTTGGGAGACACTGATCTTTCTCCCTGTTTGGATATTGATCTTCTGGGCACTTAGCACAATTGTCCGTACCTGCAATTTAGCAACCAAAACAGCATGTGTTAAGAAATTGCTGTGTCTAAGGCCTTTTCCTAGGCAGTGGGGAAACGAAGCAAAAAAGCACAGTGGTACCTACACTCATGGATCTTGTGCTCGTTTTCCTGGTGAGATTCAACATATAGACAAATGTGTATAATGAAGGTGATTAGATGAGGGCAGGAGAACAAACTGGGCAAAGTTTAATAAAAGGAAGACTATTTGAACTGCGAAGGAAGCTGAGGATGTCAGTAGACAGAAATGAGAAGCATTGTGTTGTAGGCATGAAGCACTGTCTGTGCAAACTTGAGGAAGCAAGGAATAGAAAGTAAAATTCGGGGTACAGCCAATAGTCCTATTCTGAGAGAAAGGAGATCTCAAGAAGGGGACTAATATAAGGCTTGATTGGTGGCTTCACTCTGAATTGTATGAGAACACTGACCACTAAGCAATTAAGGATGACTAATTTAGCAGCTCTGGAGGGTGTGAAATTAAAAGGGAGAAAAGGAAGACTAGTTACCACAATTTACCAAGACAAGAGGTGAAAAAAGTCTGAGCTAGAACCATGGCCCTGGCCCTGGAGAGAAAGGAGTTTAGAAGAGGTCAACAACAGCAGAGAGGCCATGAAGAGAATTCTTTCTAAAAGCACGCAGGGAGGCAAGGGTGAAGGAAGAAATCAATCGGAAGTGGGTTCTTTTGCCCTCATGCAATCACATTTGGTTTACTCAATTTTGTTTGTGTTCTATCTCATGAGTAGAGTGATTATAAAATCCCTTTGCTAAAAAGCCCCCACAAAGTATAGGGAGAGAAAGATCTTTTATTATTATGAACATGTATATCTAAAACCAAAAACAAACATCATGTGTAATGGGGTTATGCTAGCACCTTTCCTAAAAAGTAAAGGAGTTAAACAAGAATGGCCACTCTCCCTATTATAGTTTATTATACTTCTAGCAACACAAAAAATAGCAATATGACAAGAGACTCAAATTAAAATTAAAGGTGTAAAAAGAGGCAGAGAGAAAATAAAACTGTCCCTATTTCCTAATAACATTATGGCTTACTTGGAAAATCATAAGTAATCATAAAGCATATTAGGAAGAAATTAAGAATAACTTTAAGAGTTAGAGGAATATTCAGTACTTGTGGCTGGGCCATGCCATCAGAATGAAAAGGACAACCAAAGGTAATTTAAAGTTGTAATGCTATGGTAATCAAAGTACCAAAGGAATATTATACAGAGCTCAATAAAATAATAAAATGCAAAACTTCAAGATTAGAATATCAAGGTAAATAATGGAATGAGGTAGAGTTGAAGGGGGTATGGTGGAAATGAGCAACTTAATTTGGCATGAGCATGTCTAACTTGTTTCGAGCCTCCATTTCATGAACAATTAATTGTTATGTGGGCTGCTGCTTTTTTTCCCTAATAAGATAAGCACCTGAGGAGCATAGTGTTGCAATGATATGAGTGTGTCCCCAAACCTGGTAAACAACCACTTAAGAATCTACTTTTTATTAACAGTATCCACAGCGCTAAGCACAGTGCCTGGCACGTGAGTTTTTTTTTTCTGTAATCTTTTTTAAAATTTATTTAATTTATTTAGTTTTCAGCATTGATTTTCACAAGAGTTTGAATTATGAATTTTCTCCCCATTTCTACCCTCCCACCCACTCCAAGATGGT
>CM053622.1:811307142-811356389 GCA_028646595.1 Phalanger gymnotis | reverse complement strand
TCCCTAAGAAGGCAAGCAATTCAACATAGGCCACACATGTATCATTATGTAAAACCCTTCCACAATAGTCATGTTGTGAAAGACTAACTATGTTTTGCTCCTTCCTAACCTATCCCCCTTTATTGAATTTTCTCCCTTGACCCTGTCCTTTTTTGAAAATGTTTGTTTTTGATTACCTTCTCCCCCGATCTGCCCTCCCTTCTATCATCCCCCCTTTTTTATCTTCTTCTTCCCTCTTTCCTGTGGAGTAAGATACTCAAATGAGTGTGTATGGTATTCCCTCCTCAGGTCAAATACGATGAGAGCAAAATTTACTCATTCCCCCCCACCTGCCCCCTCTTCCCTTCCTACAGAACTGCTTTTTCTTGTCACTTTTATGTGAGATAATTTACCCCATTCTATCTCTCCCTTTCTCCCTCTCTCAATATATTCCTCTGTCATCCCTTAATTTGATTTTATTTTTTTTAGATATCATCCCTTCAGATTCAACTCACCCTGGCACATGAGTTATTTAATAAATGTTTCTTGGATTTTATGTATGTCTCCCAAAACCAAGAAATACCTGTTAATGACATGAGTATCCTGAATCTTATTAACAACTGATAAACAATTGCTAATGATGTTAACTCTGATAGACTGCTTAAGTAATAAGAATATATACTCAATCACCAATGAGAACCTAGATGTAACTTGTAAATGCCCTTAGATAGAACCATGAAAAACCACAGGAAACCACTCATGTCACCCTGCTCATGACTTCTGTCTAGGACAGATTCCTCTTTTTCTTACACTTGGAGATTTGAGCACTCCATGTCTACCATGGGAAGAATTTGAGTACGCACATGCATACATGCAATGTATATATACATATACAAATATACAAGTGTCTGTATGTGTATATACATATATAATACATATATACACAGAGACATATGTCTATATATGCATGTATTTACACACACCCATACCCTCACATACACATCTCAAAAAACATTCACAAATAAATGAATGGTCAAAGGATAAGAACAATCAGGTTTTTTTCCTTCTTCTTTTTTCTTTTTTTTTGAACAATCAGTTCTTAAAAGAGTTGCAAACTACTAATAACCATAGCAAAGAATGCTCTAAATCATGAACAATTAGAAAAATGGAAATCCAAACAAGCCCAAGGTTTACCTAACCCCCTACAAATTGGTAAGAGTGATATAAGATGGGTATAATGATAGTGTTGGAGAGGTCGTTGGAAGGTAAGCACACTACTGCAGTATTGGTAGAGCTGTAATCGTTTTGGAAAATAATTTAGAATTGGGTAAATAAAGTGACCAAAGTGTCCATACCATCTGAATCAGAGATCCCATTATCAGCCTTATACCCCAGGGAGGCCAATGATAAAAAGTCCTCATATACACCAAAAGATTTCTAGCAGCACTTTTTGTGGTAGCAAAGAATTAGAAACAAAGTAGATAGATATCCATTCACTGGAAAACAGCTAATTGTTTTTGGCACATTAATGTAATAATACAGTACTATAAGAAATGACGAATGTTAAAGATGGAGAAGCAACAGAAAGCAGTACAGCAAAGCTCTACTCATTCCCATCCCAAACCTCTCCAAATAGATCTAGAAAATACAACAGACTGAATCTTGAAGGAGCAATCCAAGAAAAAGTCACAGAGTCATTTTTTTTTTTACCAGACACTAGCACAGGATGAGGAACAGGAGGTCAGCAAACACTGGGGATGGGATCAAATCAGGAGTACACCATGTGGAGAACTCCACTGTGTGAGAAAAGTCAGAGTGCCATGGCAGAGGAACTCACAGGCCCATATCAGGATAATCCTAAACTCCTACTGGAGTTCTCTGAAGGAATAGGTACCAACTGGCAGCTTGGTCTCCAATTACTGAGTTCTGAGACACCCCTAGAGGGTAGAGGACAAAAGGGTATGTACACGCAGGGGTGGCATTCAAAGGAATGGATACACCATTAGGCATAATCTCATACAAAAAAGTTTGGTAGCAATGTAACTCTCAGTCCAGGAGTAAAGCAAGATCACACCTTCTACCTTAGTCTGGAGCCCACAAACATAACCAGGGCAACAACTCAGACCAAAAGGGAGCTTGTAATTGTGTTACTCAGAACCAGCAGAGCTTCCCAGATAGGAAACAATTTTTGGAAAACAATTTGGAATCAGGTAAGTAAAGTGACTAAAATGTCTATACCATCTGACCATCTGATTTTGGCTGGGTTAAACTGCCGTCTTCTCTTGCTCAGACTCAAAGCAAGAACAGGGCCTTTTGGCGTTCAGACCATGTGGACAGTAATTAGCCTTGGATACATCCCTTTGGGAGCATTGAAAGCTTACAGGTCCTCAGACTGAGCTCTCTTTGTGAATCTGGACTAATATAATACTTAATATCCCAAGAAAGTAACAGTAGGACCAGCTCAGACAGCCTCTCCTGAAGCGTGAAGAGTCTAGTCCTAACAGCAAGTCCAAAGTGATGTAGCAGGCTGGAAGAATGAGCAAGAAAAGAAAGGAATCCCACCCAAACTGGTAAAACAGAATCAACACACAACCCCAGAAGAAGAGAATGACTCTAAAATATCAACAAGCAAAGCCTTTAAGAAAAACCAAGGGATTTATCTCATCCCCTGTATATTGAAAATTGTGATAAAAGATGAAGAAAGTCAATGTTGGGAACAATTTCAACTAGAATTCCAGGAACAGATCAAGCAAGAATTTTTTTTAAAGAGTTAAAATTTTTTCAATTAATGAAATTGGAATGCTAGAGGGGAGGAAATTGGAAAATAGACGAGAGCTATGGAAGAAAGGATTGGAAAGGAAATTAACAGCTTGGCACAAAAGGCACTGTGTTGGTAAGCAAAATAGGCTCTTAGCACTCAGTTCAACCAAGTACCCTTGAAGAGTTTGGCTTTTGTTTCCTTTCAGTAATTCAGTGTATTTCACTGAGTCTTACTAGGTGCTAAGCCCCAGGCCCAAACCCCTATTAGGTGCTAAGCCTATGTGGGTGTGAAGTTCCCAGGGTACTAAGGGGAGGTGCTAACTCAAGAGCCAATCATAAGAGCCTAAGTTGTGGTCATTCAGATGATGTCTGAAATGCTGTAAGAAGAGGAGACAGAGCCATTTGCTCAGGGCTCTTACTCTTGATGGTGCGCTGATGAAGAGACTCCAGGCAGCTCTAGCTAAGAGCCCTCTAGCTTGTAAACCTGAATGTTGGGACTTTGTTAAACTCTGGTAACTATGTATTGGGATTTGAATCAGACAAAGTCTGTCTGTCGGTCGATGTTTGTATTTTCTGTTTGTATTTTGCTCTCAAGTTCAGGGTTCTGGCTTTTTCCCCTGAACTAAGTGAGTGGTATTTGTATGCTGGATTAAAGTAAGCTTGTCAACCCCTTAACGTTGCTTCCTTACTAAAGCAGATCAAAAGAATCTGGGCTTTTGCAGCATGCTGGTAGCGTGCTTGTTGTTGGGCTTGTGTTGGTTTTTCACCTCCACAATAGCTGCCAGCCGGATTGTTGAAACAGGTACAAAATGGTGTCCTAGCAACAACTACTCTGAAAATAAGAATAAACCAAATAGGAGTCAATGATTCCATGAGGCAAGAAGAAATCTTAAAACCAAGTCAAAAGACTAAAAAAAATTGAGGAAAATGTTAAGTATCTCATAGCAAAAACAGCCAACTTCAAAAACAGATGAAAGAGAAAATATTTAAGAATCATTAGAGTATCTGAATGCTATGACCATAAAAAAGACCCTAGACTTCATATTTCAAGAAATATTAAATAAAAAGTACCCAGATCTCTTAGAACTGTCAAAGTGAAAATAGAAAGAATCCACTGGTCATCTTCTAAAAGAAATGCCAAAATGGTAGCATCCCCCCAAATCATAGCAAAAGTTTAGGGTGTTTACATCAAAGAAAAAACTGCTGGTTCAAGGAACCAGACAGAAAGAATTTAAGTACTGAAGGGTCAGTCAGAAGTAGTTTCTCTTTTCTCTTCTACCTCTGAGCTGTGTCTCAAAACTCAGTAGTTGGTCACAAAGCTTCCAGTTTCCACCTATTCCTGCACATAGTTCCAATAGAAGTTTAGGGCTAACCTGATATGAGTCTGTGAGTTCCTCTTGCCATGGCTCCCTGACTCTCTTAGCAGCCACCACTCCAAATGAGCAGAGAACCTGGAATACAGTATTCCAGAAGGCAAAGAAGAACTTACTCTGCAGAACTGAGTATCTTCCTACAGGGGGAAAAATGGACCTTTAATGAAATAGGAAATCTTAAAGCATTCTTGAAGAAAGGGCTGTGTAGAAACTTTGAAGCTCTAATATAACAATTAAGAAAAAAATAAAAAGGTAAAGAGAAACAAAAATGATCCAAGGACTAACAAAGATAGATGGGTTACATTCTAATATGAGATTTTGCATATGTCCTCTCTGAACCGTATCATCATCAGGGCTCAGAGAAGTAGTCTAATGAGGCAAGACCTGGGACTGGTTATGTTATGTTTTGATGATCATAAGAGAAGAATTGAGATATAAAAAGACATTGTTATCCCAACTTTTTTTGTAGATAATGGAAGTCCACAAGTGTGTACTTAGTGCATATTTCAGACATTTTAGACATGTTTATCAATTATTCTGAACATTTTACTATTTTATTCTTGTTCTTTTTTTGTCTTAAAATACTATTATATGGGATGGCTGTCTTAGAGGGGGAATCAGAGAGATATGGGGAGAAACAACTCTGGTGATATAAAAAGACATAAATAAAACATATTTTTGAAGAAAAAGAATGCAAAGGTTATAAATACGGAGAAGTATGGAAAGATCTACTGAACTGATGTGCAGAAAACAATATATACCCCAAGTATAACAATGTAAATGAAAATAACAACCAAAAATGTGAGTGTTGTCAAATTATAAAAAGAGACACCACGAACAAAAAGATGAAACCATTCCACCCATTTGCAGAAGTGTGAGGTCCTCAAGTTTTGTATAGTGCACACATTGCCAAACTCTGTCAATGTATTCATCAGTTATGCTGATTTTTGCTTTTCTTTTTCTTTATCTAATCTTTAAAAATATTTTTTGTTATATGCAATGACTCTTTTGGTAGGGGCAGTAGGGGACATTAGAGAGCACTAAAGGATCTGGATAAATAATAATAATAATAAAAAAGAAATTGATAAAACCTTATTTTAAAAAAATGTTAGAGTCAGGTAAATGGTAACTGTGAGATTGTGAACTTCAGTGACCAAGAAGATGGTGGTTCCCTCAACAGGAAAAACAGGAAGTTTGAACAAGTGCCAGTGTAGGGGAAAGATAATAAGATCCATGTTGTACATGCTGCCTTTGAGATGTCAAAGGGCCATTCTGGAAGAGATGTCCTACAGACAGGTGGCAACGTAGAACTAGAATTTCGAGGAGTAACTAGGAGTGAATGGAAAGATCTGGAAACCATCTGAACAGCAATTTTCCTTGAGCTTAGGGAAGCTAGGAGTCCCAAGAGAGCACTTATATGAAAAGGATAGGGGCCAGAAGAGAATCTTTAGGGATCCCTATACTGATGGGATTGGAGATGGATTGTAAACCATCAGGCACTTGAAGCCAGTGTCTATTTTCCCCAGTGCCTGACATAGTACTTAACATATCTGGAGTACTTAATAAATGCTGGCTGAATTGTCTTGAACTCAGCAAAAGAGTTGGAAAAGCACAGAAGACAATGGAGGTGATAATTTTCAAGCAGGTTTGGGATTGGGGTGGGGGTGTCACCTGTCCAAAGCTGCAGCAAGGTCAAGAAGAATCCAGATTGAGAAAAGGCCATTGGAAGTAGGTGGTAGAGTCAGTATTGATCTTGGAGAAAACTGTGTAGTGGGATCAGAAGCCTGATGTAATTACAGAAGTTAGAAGTAACAACTTGTGAATGAACAAGAGGAAATGCGTAGAATGATAGCTTGAGGGAATGGGAAGGTCATACGAAGTCGTGTTTTTGTAGGGAAGTTTTAGACCAGGGCATGTGTGTGGTTTTGATTTCAGAAAAGCCATAAAATACAGTAATAAGTGAAAAACCATAAAAACTTAAACTCTATGAAAGGTGAAAGCCCAAACATGGTGATCTTTTAACAAATCATAATTTAGATAGTGAATCATAAGTCACTACTGATTCACAATTTAGATAGTCTGAGCTATGAAAGCCATAACAAGAATATCGTGATCCATATGTCCCTGGCACACGATCAGTACATAAACTTATATTTTGGCATAGCAATGGTTTAACACCCAAGCTCATTACTAAGCAGAAAGCCCAAAATATCTACCAATCAGTAGTGATGCACTTTCTAGCTCCTTCTCCCTTTTTCTGTTTTCTATAATTGCCACAGGGATTAAGGTTCGATTTCTTGTTTGCTCATTTTATTTTATTTTATTTTTTTGGCAAGGATCCACTGAACTGTCTGGCTGCTGCCTCAGACTGAAGATTGCCCTTGATTTATAAGTATTCCTAATGATTGATTAAACTACTACCTATAATCATCCTTGAGGTTGTTGGTCAGTTCCTTTGGTTTCAAAAAAGACACTCCACAGTTGTGGGGAAGGTGCAGGGTTCTCCAGCAGGGGAATTCTGGACCTTACAATTGGAACTGTCTATACAATGCTGAAGAAATGCCTAGGGAGTAGGGGATAGTTCTGGCAGGAGGGAATCCCTGGATGTCCTTGGGGGGAGGGGGGGGGCGCAGCCCTCTGTTGGACACATTTGAACCATCACATAAGTATGGGAATGCCCTAAACATGCCAAAAGGCCTAGAGTCCCTTATGATGGAATTACATTCCACCGTTTTGGGAAAAGAAGGGAAGAAAGTAGTGGCCAGTTAGTCTCCTTCACAGCATTTAAAAAAAAACCACTACGGGGCAGATAGGTGGCATAGTGAGTAGAGCAGCGGCCCTGGAGTAAGGAGGACCTGAATTCAAATCTGGCCTCAGACACTTGACACATGACACATGTACTAGCTGCGTGACCTTGGTCAAGTCACTTAACCCCAATTGCCCTGCCAAAAACCAAAACAAAACAAAATGAAACGAAAATCCACTACCAAGTTCCTAGACTCAGAGGCTGAGGATAGAATGTTGCTGGAGGGATTCCAGTTAGAAGAATCATGTAGAAATGCTGGTTTGAAGATTAACCAGGTTGAAGGGAGTTAAGAATGTGGACTGGAAAATGACAAGACATGTAATTTTGAGAGAGTTTTTCTCCTTCTCTCCCTCCATCCCTGGCTCACTGCTGCAGCTTCCGTGGTGTATCAGCAAGGCAATAAACACAACATTGACAATAAGTCACCACATAGGCTTCCTGTGACATAAGCATACATGCGCGGGTGGCAAAGAGCTTCAGATTTACGTTATCATTACAGGTGGGTGAACCGAAGAGAGGGACAGAAATAAAAATATACTCAGTGAAGTGCAGACTGTTTGAGGGGAATCGGAATTTGTAAGAAACATGACGCATGCTGGCAAATCTTTCTGTATCTTGCTCTTCTTCCGTCGCTCGCCCCCAGCCCCGGAGCCCAGGCGTTTTAGCTCGCGTGAGCGCGGCGGGGTCGGGCCGTGGGCGACTGCGCTGTCGGGCAGCCGCGCGGGGCCAGGCGCTGGGCTGAAGGCTTGGGCTCTGAGCCCCGAGGCGGCGGCGGGCGGCACGGCAGCGGCGGCGGAGGAGCCCCGGAGCTCCCGTCAGCAGCCGCCGCACGGCCAGGGGCAGCCCCCTCATTCGCAGCCGCTGCCGGCAGCGCCCCCAGGCGGCGGGAGCCGGGTAGGCGCGAGCAGGGGCAGCAGCCGTCAGGAGAAGAGCCTGGGGCTGCTCACCACCAAGTTCGCTGCTGCAGGAGGCCAAGGACCG
Organism: Phalanger gymnotis; assembly: GCA_028646595.1. Taxonomy (NCBI): domain Eukaryota; kingdom Metazoa; phylum Chordata; class Mammalia; order Diprotodontia; family Phalangeridae; genus Phalanger; species Phalanger gymnotis. The sequence goes on along the minus strand of CM053622.1, from coordinate 811,348,490 downwards.
GGTCCTGGATCTCAAGGCGGCTGCAGATACTTTGGCTGTCAGGCAAAATAGAAGAATCTGTGATATTACCAATGTTTTGGAAGGAATTGATTTAATTGAAAAAAGGTCCAAAAGTAGCATCCGGTGGAAATGTGTAGGTGCTGGATGTAACACAAAGGAAATTATTGAGAGACTGAGATATCTCAAAGCAGAAATTGAGGATCTGGAGCTAAAATAGGGAACTAGATCAACAGCAATTATGGCTGCAGCAAAGCATGAAAATGCTATGGACGACTCCACTAACAACAGATTTTCTTATATAACTCATGAAGATATCTGTAATTGTTTTAATGGAGATACACTTCTTGCAATTCAAGCACCTCTGGTACACAGCTGGAGGTACCTATTCCTGAAATGGGCCAGAATGGACAAAAGAAATACCAGATGAACTTAAAGAGTCATTCAGGACCTATCCACGTGCTCCTCATTAATAAAGAATCCAGTTCCTCTAAACTTGTGGTTTTTCCTCTTCCTCCCGCTGATGGCCTCACACAACCTCCTTCTCAAGTCTCTACTCTGGTGACTCCACAGAAATTTAATACAGAGACCCAGTATCTGCCTGAACAACCCACCCTTACCAGAGGTCAACATCTCCAGCAGACACCAGTTTCAGACACACCCTTGCATCTATTAGTGATATCACTGATGCATTAATGTCTTCAGATGTGTTTCCCCTTTTACAGCTCTCTCGTATCCCTGCTGATGACTACAACTTTAACCTGGATGGCAAAGGAGTGTGTGATCTCACTGGCATACAGATACTAAATTATTAGATTCCACAAGAAGTATTTGGCCTGTTACCTACCTCCAACTACACAACATCTTAGACCATTTCTTCATAACCTAAGTATTTAAAATAATGAATGTAACAACTTTTTTAGTTCACTGACTCTGGGAGTATTTTTTTCCTTTTGTTTAATTATTTACTTCACAAAACCATACCCAAAAGAACAAAAGGGCTTTGATCTCTTCAGGGCAAAAAGCGACTTTGCAAGTTTTCTGGTTTGGTGGTTTTTTTCCCAGAACAAAATTAGAATCACAAAACTGTTGTGGGGGGTGGGGGTGGGAGGATGGTTATATCATCACTATTATTATCGTCACAAGACCTGTTATCAAGCAGCCTTTTTAAAAGATTACAAAATAAATGACCTAGGTTTCTTATCACTTAAACTATAATTTTATATCGTTACTGCCACCAGCTGTCCATATTTTTCTTTATGTCCTTCTAGTCCAATCAGTTTTTCACTGCCATTTGCAAAGTGAAGGATATAAACTGACACATGAATTGTTTCAATCAACAAATTTTGTGAAGTGCCTTCTGTTTTAGCACTTTAAGTTTTTCATGTTTTGTTGACTTCTTGACATTCCACTTTCCTAGATTTTAGGAAATCTCTCTCTGTGTAGTTTGCATTTAAATGTGCCAATGCCTGTAACATTAACAATAATTAAAAAAAAATAAAATTGTACAAACAAAAAAAAAACCAAAAATAAAACAAAAAAAATCTTTCTGTATCTTGTTAATTAAACCTCTAAAAGTTAAAAAAAAAATTGCCTCTCTCTCCATATTTTCCTGAACTGTGGCTAGATTTTGGAGTATAAAAGGACAGAAGAGGAAAAAAAAGGAGGGAACTTTCCCCCCTCAGATCTAAGAGAAAAGGTCACTTCGCTGATTATAGGGAGACAGGTTTGGGGGCTATGTCAGTGAAAGTGTCAAGGTGAAGAGAGGGAAGAGGTTGCACTTTGCAATAGAACTGGCACTTAACACTTTCCTGGCTCACAAAAGGGGGAAAATATGTGAATTGGGAAACAACCAAAAGGTAAATGAATTTGATTGGCATATCTAGCTAGAATTTAGGGAGTTTTGCAAACTCAAATTAAATACTGGTCAATTTTAAAATAACTTTCTAAATTGGGCTGTGTGTTAAAATTAGAAACTTGACTAAATTGTATGAGACTTCTTTTCGTAAGAAGAAATCATAGAGAGCTATCGGCAAATTGATAAACTATGGGTTCCTTCCAAAACGTGGAATCCAGATTTGAACTAAATTAAAACATGCTTTTAAGTGTGATAATTGGGGGTAGATTAAATCATAATATCAGATTACCACTTTTACAATCTGTGGTAGTGGGTTGATTGAAATAGTGGACACAATAATATGAAATGATTGGAATAAGTAGCATTTGTATAAAATAAAATTGCTATAATAAGTATTAAAATCCTAACCCCCTGAAAGTTCCAGGCAATTGAATTCATTCTGTTCACATTTTAAGCGAAATATTGTCTCTCCTAATTTGATGTTTAAGATAAGTCAGAATTTATTATGCTATTTGGCACTAAGACAAATTCAGAAAATACATAGATCTGAAATTTCTTGACTGGGTAACCTTAAGCAAGTTACCTCAGCTATTTCACATGATGTGAAATGCCTAACACAATCTGGCAGACACTATAAATGTTTACTATTATTATTTCCTTAATTAGGTGTGACCAGTATACTATGCCAACGGCGATAAGATGCCTGATTTTCTGTATAAGGTAATTTGGAAATGTATTCACCAGGACTGAAGTCACCTGATTGGTAATGGGTTGTTTCAAGTTTCAAACACAGAATATTGTCTCAAATTGGTAATCTTTTGCACCAGTTATGTAAGCAACATTTTATAACTTAGATGTTGTTAAAGGATGAACTCAAAGAAACTAAAAGACAGTGGAAAAATTATTTGAAACCAGTTACATTATTTTTATTAGCCCTGCTAACCTCATCTTATTATATTTTATAACTGCCATTTAGAACACTGGGTTTTCCTACCTTTGGCTGTAGTTAAGAGGAAGTTACAGCTAAAATAATTTCACTATCACTTAAGAAAGTTTTAAGATTGTTACCTAAGTTGTTTGGGGTTATTGTTTTAATGTTAAAACAAAATTGCTAATTGAAAAGGAGGGAATGAGGCAAAAGCTTTATCCAGATTGGTTCTGTTGATCCAATCTATTCCACCTTGGGGGGAGGGAGTAGAAGAAAGGGTATCAAAAAGCATAGTCCATAGCAACTCCAAGGATAGATGGGGTGGATACCCTGACTTTTTTCCCTTAGGCAGACAGCCAAGGTGGCCTCTGATGTAGGGATATAGAGGGTGACCAGAGGTCCTATGTGCCAATTACCATATACTGGGGTTTTAAAAATAAGCAAACCATATCTGCTCTTGTAGATACTAGTGAAGAATGCAGGATGCTATATGGGAACCCTGAAAGACATCCTGGCAAGTGGATAGCCACAGAAGGATACAGGAGAAATTGAGTCCGGGCAAAAGAAATTCAATTAAGACCGAAAATAGGGGACTTGCCACCCAGAAAGTATATGGTTTACATCAATTGGGAGAAAGAATATATTATGGGGTGACAGGCAGGGGCATCAGGATCAGCCCTTTTTCTGGGGTCCCTGTTGATTTCCCTTATTTTTTAAAATTGTCAGGTTCATAGAAACCATCTGTGTGAGCAAGGTCATCAGCCCTAGGAAAAGAGCTTGTTGGGCTTATGGAGTTCCTAAACAATGAACTTGGCTTGCCATGGATTTGCAAGTTTATATATAATACAGAAATGGTTTCTAATGATTGGATTTTACACCAAGACAAATTAAATTTGAGATGAAAAGAAAAGAAGTGAAAGATGTTAAGTGGAATCTCTCATGTATGTGAGTCCTGTTAAATTTTTATTGCTTATTGCAACTCCATAAGAGTAAAAATAATTGCATCTAGCCCTAAGCTGTGATTAGTGAAACTTGCTATTTGAGGTAAAATCCCTTGGGACTGTAACTGATTTTATTTTGAGGGTTGAATTTAAGTATATATGTCTGAAGAATCATTATGTCAGTTATCCACCATTTGAGAGAAATGCCACAAGCTACTCGGAGGGAATGTGATTCTGAACTGTTACAGGTGGAGAAGCCTGTGGGAAAAAGGTGAGAGGACAACCTTGGCATTAGCCTAAAGTGGGATTCCTCCTGGCTCAGCATTCCAGTTGTGTTCCTTTGAACAGGAATATTCCCCACTAGTCTGTTCCTCAGTCTGGCTATGAGGAGGAATTATTACTGCATGGTTGGTTGTTAAACTATGATTCTTACCAGAAATGAAAAAGAGGTAAGGATGCTTTATCTTGTCATATATGTGCTCTTATATATGGCCTAGTTGGATGCTGGCATAATCATGTTCATGCTTTTTCTTTTTATAGCAAATTTCTATAATCAGAGCAAATGGTCAGTAAAAGATATGAGCACAATGCTGTAACAACAATGTTGCTAGCAGCTACTGTGGCTGTGTGTTAAAATTAGAAACTTGACTAAATTGTATGAGACTTCTTTTCGCAAGAAGAAATCATAGAGAGCTATCTATGGGGTTAACAATCTTACTTTAATTAAACATACATATGTCATTCACTTAGTTCAGGGGGAAAAGATCAGCTCCTGAACATTAGGGCAAATAAAAACAGATTACAAACAGATCAACAGACAGACCTTGTCTGATCATTCATTTAGTTCAGGGCTAAAAGATCAGTCCCCTGAACTTCAGGGCAAATAAAAACAGAAATTACAGACAGATCAAGACAGACCTTGTACAATCAAATTACATACATAGTTACCAAAAAGAGAAGCATCAGCGTCTGGGTTTTCAAAGCCAGGGGGTGCTGCTTCAATGGCTTGCCCAGTCTCACCACCTACACTCTTTCAATGAGTGTGCCCCCAAAAGTCAAATACTAACCTTATAGCACATATACACTGTTCAGAACCCTGAAGGCTGGGGGCCTACCATTTAGGGTGTGGGAAAGTTAGTTCTTCAATCACTAGTACCACATCATGTATATCGTTTCATACCAATGACTCACAATTGCCTTAGTGCTGAGAAACACTCCAAAACAAAAAGGGCTCCACTTTACCTGCCCCATTCAAACAAAGGTGAGATTCATTGAAGGCACTTGATAGCCTCAGCTTCCCAAAAGAGAAGAACAGCAAAAAAAAGACCTTCCCTACCATTACAAAGGTGAGTATGTGAGACCTTGTTATTTTCAGTCTGAAGGTGCAGTAATTTCATATCAAAAATAGCATGAATTAATACCCTGAAATAGCTATTTTTTCCCAGAACAATATGGGAATAATAGGGAAAGATAAAACAATGTCCTTAAATGTTTCAAAATGATGTAAGAGTAATTGGCTATTGGTACAACTGATTGAGGGACCTAGCTGCCATCCTACTAGTCACTCAGACTAAATCAGAAATTCAGTGTGGTTTGGAGAAGTGAATTTCAGTGCAATCAGTCTTCTTAGGGGGAGGTAACTGTAAGAAATGGGAGGAGGAGTTTTGTTTCCACAGAACTAAAGGTGCACTTCCCCCTCCTTCCCCCACCCCAGCTTTAGCCTCAAGGGCCGTCAGGTGAGAGGTCAGAGGCTTGTACTCATGGGCCTGCTTTTTGAGAAGGCAGTCAGGGGAATTAGAGAGGCCAAACCGCTTGAACCAGTTCAAGCTTATCTAGGGTCTGGTCTTGGTCAAGAGTCCAGGCCTACTGATTTGCATAATTTGCATATGTTAAATAGGGAAAGTAGGGGAAGTAAAAGAATGTAGTTTAATCCTAAACTAAGACAAGGAAAATCTAATTAACTTCACTTTTGCTTCTGCATCCTTATTATCCCACCTATATAAACTGTATAACCTAGGAAAACTATGTACAAAATAAAGATTGTAAAGTAACCATAACTCTAGCAGGAGTGGAGGGAATGGTTACCCCTGCTCCTGCAGCTGTATCAGTTTGAGTGTTCCAGCAAGCACTACACCCAAAATGTGTTCTCCCGAAGATCTTCCCTAGATCGTGCAGCCAGGAAAGCAGCAAACAGCAGCAGCTCATCTTGGATTTACTTCCTGACCCTGCCTTGGGGAGTCCTGTGATCCCCACTGCGGCATTAAGAGGGCTACCACTCAGGATTCCCCCGGGGAACGCTGTGGTCAGCACAGCCTTCTTAAGGGGACATTGCTTGGGTCCTCCTTAGGGTCTGACCCCTAGGAGGCCCTGGGTTCCCCACAGATTAACGGCCGGGGCGGGGGGGACTTCCACTTGGTCTTCCTCTGGAAGTCCTGTGGTCTGCACAGCCTTCCCTAGGGATTATCACAGGGTTCTTCCTCAGGACTTTGGCCCTGCCTAGGAAGTCCAGTGATCCCCAAACCCGCGTTTCTCACATAACTAATGGAACATTTTGTGTTACACTAATGCAAAAATCAATTTCATTCGAGTTTCTTACTCATGTGGAAATAAAACCTATTTGTACTGTGTATCCTACGGTACAAATACATTTTATTATGAACATTTTGTTGACATGCACTGTTTTGGAATTCATTACTTAAGTATCCTCCCAAGTTTTTTTTTTTTTATTGGAGTAAATTGGAGTAAAGTTAGCCTCTTATAAGTAAATTCATTTGTGTAATTATTGAACCCTGGGGTGGAAAGCTTCTATGTGCAAGAGTGTTGTTATGTTTTCATATACAGGATTAGATCCCCAATAGCATCTGATCCTCCCAATGAGATTGAAATCAGAGTGGGACATTTTGAGAAAGTAACAAGATCAGACAATCCTGTATGTCAAATGTAAATGATTCTAATGGAGCACATAAAGAAAAAATCTAAATTTTTCAAAGCTTCAAACAAACTCTGGGTTCTTAGTTTGATGTCCTCCCTTTTAGCTCTATTGCTAGGACTAGGAACTTTAAAGTTTGAGCAGGTTTTCACACCATGAACTGGTTAGTACAGAAGAAAAATTTAAGAGGTGGTACCAAACTTGTACTGAGATGTCTTTTGTAAAGCATTTTAGCAAGAACCTCTAAGGAATCTCTACAAGCAACCTGAAACCAGAAAAACAATTGTACCAAAGAATTGCCCTTGAGGACAAAACATTTTCCAGATTGCCCCAAGAAAAGATGTTCCAGAGACTAGACAACTACATGGGACATCTGGATTCCAAGAATTAATTTGCTAATGAAATGGACATTGGGGGTGGGTTAATGGTAATCATTGTACATGCCTCTCCTTGACAAAAAGGGGAAAAATTGAGAAAATCAAATTGTTATTTTTCTGTTCTGTAATTGATTCTATTCTCTGTCACCCTTGATATGTTGTAAAACTGCCCAAGCCATGTTTATTTGTCTTGGAACCTAGTTCTGAGCCTCAGTTAGCCTGTGCAAAGTTGAGTTCAGGAATTTGGCTCACTCCATTAATCCTCAAATGCCATTGTTTCTTCCTTCGCCTCCACAGGGGTGGAAGGGAAGACAACTGTAATAATTGGGCTAATTTTCTTTTTGGTCATGATGTTTTCCTCTCTGTGCTTGTATTGCTTATGTGGTTTATGCTTACAAATGACATCATGCTGGCTGTATCCAAAAAAGCACTACATAGCCACCCAGAGCCTGTGCAGAAGATAATTAGAAAGAATGTATGGGCAGCTTTTCAGGGGTCAATTGTTGAGTTCTGATTGTGGAAAAGCTGTAAAATACAGTAATAAGCAAAAAGCCATAAAAGCTTGAACTCTGTGAAAGGTGAAAGCAAGAACATGGTGACCTCTAAACAAATCATAACTTAGATACCGAATCATAGTTTAGTACCAAGTCAAAACTTAGATATTATGAGCTATGAAAGCTATAACAAAAATATCATGACCCACATGTGACTGCTACATCACCAACACCCAAGTGTATGTTTGGGCATAACATTGGCTTAATGCCCAAGCCCATTATGAAGCAGAAAATAAAAAATGTCCACCAATCAGTAGTGAGGCACTTTCTAGGTCCTCCTCCCTTTTTCTGCTTTTTAAAAAATAATTATCATGGGGATTTTTTTGGGGACAAGGATCCACATCAGACTGAAGATTACGCCTGTTTTGTAAGCATTCATAATGATTGATTAACTTATTACCTAAAATCAATCTGGAGATCCTTGGCCTCTTTTTTCAGTATCAAAAAGAACACCACATAGTTATGGGGGTGGTTTAGGATTCTTCAGCCAGGGGAATTCGGGACCTTACAACATGTCTGTTATTAATGGGGGAGGAGCTGGTAGAAAAAAGAGACCTCTATCCAATGGATCAGTGGTTAAAGGATATGAATAACTATTTCACAGAGGAAGAAATCCAAACTATTAACAGATGAGGGAAAATTCTCCACATTACTATTAGTAAGAGTAGAATAAGAGTGGTATAAATCAAAGCAACCCCGAGTTCCACATCATAACAAAATCCACTACTCTCATGACCTTCTGTATTTCTATTGAGATCACCATTCTTCCAGTCTCTGAGGTTTGCAACTTGAGTATTACGCTCGCTTACCCCTTTGGTTGGAAATCTCTCCCTCTGGGCACTGGACACGATCAAAGCAGCAGACAGGCTTCCCCTCCTGGGCAGTTTTCCTAAATCTAGATCCACAGTTTTCAGTGCACACAGCTTGGAGAGTCTAGGAAGTAACAAGCAAAGAAAATGCATCAGGGCCTGGATCTATTCTTGCAGAGTAAAAATTTTGTGCTACACGAGTTAGTGATACTGGTTGAGAATGGTGAAAGATGTTCTTGATGTGATTCTTATAAAAAGAGTTATTTTTTATTCATTGTTTGTTACCTTTCTTTGATGACAAAGATGCTTTTTAAAGTTATATCCTTGGCACCTACCTACCACAGGGAAATTCACACAGTGCTAAATTAACAAACATTTATTGAGGAGGCAAGGTGGCAAAGTACAGGCAGCAACTCAGTTGAACACTTCCAACCTTTCCTCCTAACAACTTTAAAATAATGTTTCAAATCAAATTTCAGAGCAGCAGAACCAACAAAAGATTGGGGCGAGATATTTTTCCAGCCAAAGACAACATAAGAAGTCAACAGGTGAGGTCTGTGATGCTGGGGTCATGGTCAGCCCAGAGCACAGTACATGCCATGGCAATACTAACAGTGGGCCTTGGAGGCAGCTGCAACAGTGGCATCAGCAGCTGCAGGAGCTCTCAGCCCTTAGATCGTAAGGGGTAAGAAAACTGGTCAGAAAGAGAGAGGAGGAGAATCTTTTGTGACACTGGGTGCAGTGACTCATATAAAGTTCTGGGTCATAGTGAGAAGCACTAGCAATTGTGGCTAGAGGGGAGTTGGGATCCTTGTAAGAGTTTTAAAATGGAGAAGAGTGCTAGTGGTCTCTCACAAAAGAGATGAAACCTTGAACTCAGTTCTAAGGCAAAAAAGCTCTAGTGCTTGTGGCACCTGGAGAATAGCAGGCCTGGTCACAGTTCCCGGGCCAAGAGGAGAGAACTTGTATCTGCAGTAGAACAAGTTCCCTTCCATTATGAAGACCATAGCATACACCAGGAGAACAGTGATCAACCCTCTCATTAGATCATGCCACCTTGGAAGTACTGAAAACTTATAGACCACTATAACTAGTCCTGAAAACAGCAGCATGAAAAAATCTAAGGTCCAACTTTAATATAAAGTCAAGAAATAGGCTTAGAAATGAGCAAAATGAGAAAAGAACCTATTAAAAGATAGAGAAGATCAAGACACAAACTTAGAAGAAAAGAACAATGTTGAAACAGAAGCAAAATCTTGAATTGTACATAATGCAAGAAGAATTCCTGGAAGAGCTCCAAATGGAGATAAAAAAATCAATAAGAGAGGTAAAGGAAAAACGGGGAAAATAAATGAGAGTGATGAAAGAAAATTAAGAAAAGAGAATCAACAGCTTAGCAAAAGAGGCAATAAAAATACCGTACCACCTTACAAAACAGAAAAGAGAGGCACAAAAATTCACCAAAGAGAATGATTCCTTAAAAACTAGAGTTGGACAAATGGGGAAAAAGTAAAAAAAAAATTCACTGAGAAAAATTCTTTAAAAATTAAAATTGGGCAAATGGAAGCTAATGAATGTGCAACATCAAGAAACAATAAAGCAAAGTCAAAAGAATGAAAAAAGAATAAAGTTTTAAATATATCATAAGCAAAACAACTGATGTGAAAAACAGATTAAGGAGAGTTAACTTAAGAATATTTGGACTACCTGAAGACCGTGATTGAAAAGATTAGGCATTACATTTTGTTAAATTATCAAAGAAAACTACCCTTACAACTAGAGGGTAAAATAGAAATTGAAAATGTCCATTGATTATCTCATGAAAGAGATCCCAAAAGGAAACTCCCAGGAATATCAGAGCCAAATTCCAGAGCTTTCATGTCAAGGATAAAATGTTGCAAACACCAGAAAGAACTAATTCAAATATTCTGAAGCCACAGTCTGTATCGCACAAGAAATAGTAACTTCTACATTAAAGGAGTGGAAGGCTTTGAGTATGATATTCCAGAAGATAAAAAGGTGTAGGACATAGGAATTAATTTAGCTTTCCTTAAAATGATAAATTGTATCTATCCAAAACCATCAGCAAGCATTACCAGTATGGGGATAAGTTAGAAGCCTTTCCAATAAGATCAAGAGTGAAGCAACAAAGCTTATTACCATCACTATTATTCAGTATTTCACTAGAAATATTAGTTATAGTGATTGTAAAATCATTAATCTTATTGTGATGTAAGAAACAACAAGGAGGTTGATTTCAGAAAAACATGGAAAGTCTTATGTAAACTTATGCATAGTGAAATGAACTGAACCAAGAGAATGTAGTACACATTATTGTTTGATAAAGAAATCACTACTCTCAGTAATAAAATGGTCCAAGAAAAGCCCAAAGGATTAATGACAAAGTGTACTTTTCACCTCCAGAGAAAGAACTGATATTGATTGAATATAGTCTGAAGCATGCTATTTTTTTCTTTTTTTCCCTTTTATTTGAGTCTTCTTATACAAAATTACTAATATGGAAATGTTTTACATAATTGCACATGCATAACTTTTATCTGAGTGCTTACCATCTTTGGGAAAGGCAAGGAGAGGGAGGAAGGGGTAGAACTTGGGATCTAAAACTTTAAATAAAAATGTTAAATTAAAAAAAATTAGGTATAGCAATAACAAGAAAAAGAAATTAAAAGAATCAGAATAGACAGTGACAAAACAAAATTATCATTTTTTGCAGATGTTATGATTGTATCTTTACAGAATCCTAGAGAATCAACTAAAAAGGCACTTTAAAAAATTAGCCACTTTAGCAATGTCACAGGATATATAAGGATATACATGAGGCAAGAGATAGAAAGAGAAATTCCATTTTGGATAACTGTAGACAGCATAACATACTTGGGAATCTACCTGCCCAGGGAAATGATTTTGGGTCTCTGAAGAATAGAACAATGATGTTGAGTGGGAATTTGAAACTTTCGATAAATAAGGAGACAGGGAAAGAATACCCTGTTATGTTCAGTGAATTAAAGCCACCAGACATGCATGAACATCTTATCGTGTTGGAAGAACTGAGAGCGGTGACTGCTTAGTCACTGTTCTCGTTCACTGAAAGATCAGAGAATGAAGGCAGTGCTTCAAGTCCATTTTTATAAAGGAAAGCAGGTATCTCATGTAGCCTATGTTCTGAGGGGCTTGATTTTGCTTCATTGCAAAATTTCAAAAGATGCTATTAATGGATTGTGTTGGTCACTACAAAATACTTTGGTTTCTTCAAAAACAAATTATGATGGAAATTTATAGCCTACCTGATAGATAGGCGAGGTAGGTGGATTCTAAATTGGTTGAATGACTGGAGAATCATCATTAATCAGTTGAGATAAACTTGGAAGAAGAATGATCTGTTCTTAACTCTGTGCTTTTTAATTCATTTACAATTTGGATGAAAGTTTAGTTGGAGCACATATCTAATTTTTTACCTGAGAAGGTGCTATGGTAATTAGGGTGGGATTTTTTTTTTTTTTACTATTTCCTCCTTTGGAATGCTGAGGTAATCAAGTACCTTTGATAAGCTTTGCTTTTTGAATATAATGTCAAGAAAAGTGGCAATTTTTGCGGTCTTTTGTTTTGCAGTGCTTCTTAGCACTAAGGCAAGAAAATGCCTTTGATTGAGCCTTGCCTTCATTTGTAGGAAGGCCCATACCCTTTTGCTAGTTAGGTCATTAGAGGTGTGAAACCCTCAAGAGGTGTGAAGAACTCTGACCCTGAAGAAGTGTATAAATACTCTGAGGTTAGCATTTTGTTTGGGGCTCACTCATTGGAAGAGTATTGGTGTGGAGACTCTGGGTGGCCATTAAGCAGCCCCCTGGCTTTGAAAATCCAGATGTTGGTGCTTCTCTCTCTGGTAACTGTATGTATAGCTTTGGTTGGACAGCTAGAAGCCTATCTGTTGATTTGTGTTATTTGTTCTGTTTGTATTTTCTGTGTTTGTAATTTCTGTTTGTATTTTCTCTTAAGTTTAGGGTGCTGACATTTTCCCCTGAACTAAGTGAATGATATACGTATGTTTAATTAAAGTGATATTTGTAAACTCCTTAAAGTTGCTTTCCTTAGAAAAGCACATCAAAGAACCGATGCTAGCAGCCCTCCTGTGTGCTGGTGTTATTGTTCTTACACAGTAACGGTAGCAGCAAATAGCACTGTTGTTGCAGAAAGATTGTTACCATGCTGCATGACAGAGTCAGAATTCTGAAAGATCTCAATAGGGAAGAATGGTGGCCCAAATCTAACAAGATGGAATTGAATAAGGGAATATTTAAAGTGTTATGTTCAGATTTAAAAAAAAAAAACCAACAACACAGCAAGTGTAGGTTGGGCAAGGTGTAGCATCTATTACAACATTCACATGAAAAAAATTGAGATTCAGCATGTTATAGAGAGAGTGCAAGCACTGAATTTATTTAGGATATCTGAGTTCGAATCCTGCCTCATATTTGTTAGGTATGTGATGACGAATAAATCCCTTTGGTCAATTATCAGAGTCCTAGTTTCCTCACCTATACAATGTACTACCTACTTCTAATGGTTATTGTGGGAGGAAGGGAGGAATAGTTTCCAAATCTTAAAGCATTATAGAAATGTAAGCTCCTGTCATTTTAACGGACTTCAACCTTAGTAAGTTAGGAGCATGATGAGGCAGACAGATGGCTTATTGAGTGTGATCCTAGTCTACATTAAGAGCAGTGTGGCTGGAAGGCTCCTAAGAGGTGAAAGAAATACATGTACCCATTGTTCAATGCAGTGAAAATAACCAAACCTATAACCTAATGAAAATTAGCCTCATGCAAGCTTTAAGGATGTTCAGCAAATTTAAGGAAACAAATCAATTCAATCATTTTAAAAATTTTATATGAATGCCTTCATGCTCAGGCCTTCTCACTTTGATTATCTCCATTTTATCCTGTATATGTCTTGTATGTACATGATTGTTTGCATGTTGTCTCCATAATTTCTTGTGCTTGAGAGTGTGTAGTAATCTTCTTCCTGATGAGAATGTACTAATCCTTTGTATCACAGTAATACTGTACAGATTGAGGAAGGGGAAAATGGGTGGATCAAATCTGTGATTTCATTATTATCAGGAAATCCTACTGAAGAAATTCCCTCAGCCTACTGAGATTGGCAGCAGATGAGCAGACTTAGAGTTGTCTGGAGCACTGAGAAGCTAAGTGACTTGCCTGGTGCCTCAGAGCCAGTCAATGTTAAATACTGAAATTGAATCCATGCATTTCTCATACCTGTGTCAATGCTCTATCGTCTCCCTCAGAGCTGCCTCCATTGTTGTTGCTACTTTAGACTAATGCTTTAGACTGCCCTTTAGACTAATGCTATTTGCAAAACATCCATCTTATTCACAAGTATATTTGTTCATTTGCATTTAAAATAATAGTGTTAATAATAATAGTAATAATAATTTGTTTCTCTGTCTTCCCAGCATGTGCTGTATATTTTTAAAAAGAGGTTAAAACAAAAATAAAGAGACAAACAGCTAGGATTGGAGTAGGGTGAATTGAGTGAATGAATGACAACTTAAATGAGATTAAAGTGACTAGAAATATCAAATGGCATTTAGTTTTTATACATACCTTCCAATCAACCCTCTTTTGATATAGCTCTTTCTCACGAATGCTGAAATCTTGACCAAGTAGAAACTGGGGGACAAACTCTCCCACTTTTGTGAGAACCTCAACGTTATTAGACAGTACCCCAAAGTTCATGATATCATATTTAGCCACAGGATTCTTTTCCTCATCCAAAACCACTTGGTCTCCAGCAGTGTTGTTAAAAGAAATATTCCTCAGAGATGAGTGTAGCTACGTGAAGAAAGAATTGAGTCATTCTCTCATGTCCACAGGCAGGGAAAAACAGAACCAAGTTCAATGGTCCAGGCAGGAAGCCTGAGGGTTGTTTTATTGTAATAGAATTAATTTTTTTTAAAGTCATGCTTTTTACTTGGATTTAGATAAGTAGAAAATGCAAAGAATGACAGTGAATAGAACTGCTACCATCCCTCTCATGCTGTCTTGAACATATTAAATGCTTGGATGGGAGTTTTGATGAAGTAACCCATTTAAAGTACTTGGCAAACCTTAGACTACTATGTAAATGTTAGCTACTACTACTACTATTACCATTACTTCTAATATTTTAAAAAATAACTTAAATTAAATCATATTCCAGAGGGAATCATTCAATCATCCATCCATTTGGTGATGCTGAAGGTTTTCAGGTAAATGGGCAGAGGGCAGAGGACAAACTGGTTAAACCTTTCTCATTCTAAGTCTCTGATCAATCCTATTCTCCAGGGCTTTCTCCCACATCCTTTAGTGCCAAGCAGTCTTGCTTCTCACTGCTATGAGCATTGTGTGCCTGTAACAACATTGTAGTTTGCTGCTATTGTGACTGTGTAAGGCCAATAACACCAGTGCACAGGAAGGCTGCTAGCACAGGTTTTTTGATCTGCTTTTCTAAGGAAAGCAACTTTAAGGGGTTCCTGAATTCCACCTATTACATTAGTATTGGCATTCTTTGCACTGACAGAGATAATCATTACCACATGCCTAAGAACATAATCTTCAGTAGCTACTATGGCCAAAACCAGCATGGTGCTCATTGGCCTCCTGCAAATGAGACTCTGAATGCTTAACTAGACTGCGTGACAGATTCATCATTTGTTACTGCTCCCACACTTTTCCAGCTTTTCTGTTCTTCCTTCATTTCAGTCATGTATAACTCTTCATGACCGTGTGGGGTTTTCTCGGCACAGTGCTGGATTGGTTTGCCATTTGCATCTCCATCATGTTTATCAATGAGGAACTGAGGTAAACAGGGTTGGGTGACTTACCCAGGGTCACACAGGCAGTAAGTGTTTGACACCAGGTTTGATTCATGAAGACAACTCTTTCTGATTCCAAGCTCAGTGCTCTATGTAATCTGTCAACTAGTGGCAGCTTACTACATCTAGAGTACTTCAGTTTAGAAAGCTACATGGACGGTGAGCAGAGCCACTGAGGGAGAAAATTGACACATTATATTCAAAAATTATGTCAGAACAGATGTGATCATGGCTCATGGTTCCCAGGCTGAAAGATAGGGAGGTGAAAGGGAGAAAATAAAATTTTAAAGGAAAACAATATTGAATGATGTAAGAATATTTGTCATTGCAAAGACCAATCTTTATTTCAGAGGATTGATGGTAAAAACTAACCTACTCTTCTTGTCAGGGTGGTGGTGGACTAATGGGATGAAATGAGACATACATTGTTAGATGTGGTAAATGTGTCATTCTGTTTTTATTAACTATGAATTTTTCTAATGAGGTAATATTCTCTTAGGGAAGGATCATTAGAATATAATTGTTATTTTAAAATTATCACTAATTTTTTTTTAAAAAAAGAATTACAATAAAGAATTTTTTAATTGAGTTGCAACAAATTCCAATGAGTCTTCATATCTGGACTTGGGAAGGGAGTGGTATTTTTCTAAAGCATGGTTTCTTAACATTTTTTCATGGTCTTTTTTACAGAATGGTGAAGCCTGTAGATCTCTTCTTAGAACCATATTTCTTGTTTTTAATTTGTAATGGAAACATTCTAAATTTCAATCAGAAGTTAATGAAAAAAAGATGTGTATTTTTTCCACCCAAATTCACAGAACTTCTCAAAAGTACCTATGAACCTCTTGGGGGCCAGTTTGTACTGATAGATTCCAGGTTGACAACCCATGCTCTAAAATAAGGACTCTAATTCTCCACATAATTAAAACTGAGGCTACCATTATTTCTCACAGAAATAGCTGATTTCTTAGAAACCTGCATTTTATGTCCATCATGGGTTGACATTGAGAAGAGTTTCTGCATAAGGGCCCATTCTCAAGGACATAGAATGGGAAAAAGAGAGAATTAGCTTGAGCAAATTAAAGTAGTGCTTTATAAAGAGGGCACTTAGGTTTCATCATGTTCCTGCATCTAACAACTCGTTCACTGTTTCTTAAGAACCAGTTTGAAATGTATTCTACATTGGATTCAAAGCACTCTCCTAGGTGCCAGGCCTGAGAAAGTCTTTCCTTTGGTTCTGAGGGGAAGATTCATCCCTTCAGGAGGAAAGGGTTCAAAACAATGCTTAGCAAGTAGGAGGAAGTCTTCGATATGGTCGTGTATCCATAATGCCATTAGCGAACAAATTCTTAAGGCTTCCAAACTAAAAAATAATTACATAAATGAAGGAAGGTGCATCTCAGACCGTGGGGCCTGCTGACTAAAAGTAAGAGAAATGCTAATGACAAGGAAAGTCTCAAATCAAGAATGTCCACTTGTCAACCTGGGGATACTGATGGACATCACATAAGGAACAGTGGACATTACCTGCCATGGCTGAAGCATCAGGTCCCTTTCATCTCTCACAGATCCTGTTTCTGCTCTGGCATGGATCATTTCATGAAGAGCCCAGGCCACAGCATACACAGCATTGTAGAGGAAGTAACTGAGGCTAGACATGGTCATGTCAAAATAGTGTAATGGCAGCATCTCCAAGGAAGCATTCAGTGAACAGTCCTCTTGCTCCAGTTTGGTTGGCTCATCTGGACATTCAAATGCTGAGACCCAGAAACTCTTAAGGAAAATGTCTCCTGGGTATTTGGTTGGGGTGACTGTCTTGAGAAAGGCTTTGAAACCAGGAATCTCAGTTGTCTGATGTGAAAATATGAGTGCTCCATGAAAAGCTTCACTATAATGATTGTAGGGTCTCATGGTGACATCCCAGTGTGACATGATAACCCAGACCTTCCAAATTCCAAAGAAAGGTGACTGAGAATATCTCAGGATCATCAGGGAGTCTGTATCTCCATGGATAATGATCACCATGGCTGATGATGCCACAATTCTGGGCATAAAACCCACCTGAGATTCAGCATGGCATCTCTCACTGACAGGGATCTTCTCTGCAAAGGCCACACAGGCTTTGTTCCTTCTCATCTCTTCTCCCATGTCCCAAAGGAACTTCTCACCTCTCATGTCATCTGTGACAACCAGTCCCACCCAGGTCCAGCCAAAGTATAACAGCAGCTGGACAATACCCAGGTGCAGGGAGGAATCCTGAGGGGCCATCTGGTAGAGGGAAGGAAACTGGGTCTTGTCACTCAGGGTAGGATCAAATGGGCCATAACTTAGCTGGATGGGAAAAAAGATAGGTCTCACTGGGCTGTCTGAAAATGATACTGACACATAGCAACACATATCAATAGCAACACTCAATCTACCCTACTTTATTAGGTGAAAAATCGAGTGGCTGCTCAAGGTGATGATGGTGGGTGAAATTATAGTCATCCCAAGATTAGGTCAGCTAAAAGACTCTGATGCTGCTGGTTTTAAATCTTTCACTGCCCTGAACCCTCCATGACTTCTGTCCCAAATAGTTAAGTATTTTTCCTGATATACTGTCCTTGTTTGTAGCCCCACAGAAATTTCCTGGGTAAAAGTGATGCATTATCACTATGTATTGCAGATGGTGGTGGATGAGAAGTGATTCTTTAAACAAAGTAGAATTCCTCAAGCATGGTATTGCCAAGACCAAACTGCCTGATGAATAAATATATGTTCACACATACGAGGCACAGTGGATAGAACACTAGTCCTAGAATCAGGATCAGGAAGATCTAAGTTCAAATCCAGCATCAGACACTTTTTATCTATGTGTCCCTTGGTAAGTCACTTAACCACTGCCTGCCTCAGCTGAAAAATGGGCATAATACTAGCTCCCAATTCCCAGGGGGTGTTGTATGAATCGAATAAGATATTTAAAAATTGCTTTGCACTACTCAAAGTTTTACTAATTTAATAGTAAATTAAATATTAATTAAATAGTATTTAAAAGAATTATCCACTTGTGTTTGCAATATGGATGACTCACTTGGAAATTTTAGTTTTTAGGAAGAGAGACCTATTTTGGTAAAAAGACTCCTACCAATGCAGGTCAACACAGTTTCTGTAACATATAGGTTTAGAATAACCTAGAGCAATGAGAGTTTAAGAGATTTACCCCAAATTCTGCAGCCAATCCATTGCACAGGCCCTGGACTCACTCTCCCAGGCCCCATTCACGCTGGCAGGCTGGGTTCCCAGAGGCCAACTGGATACTTCTCACTTCAGGCTGCTAAGTTTCACCCTAAGAAGTTGGGTATCTTTCTAGTACTATTCTTCCTTAGTCCTTAGCATGAGTCTCTGTCTATGGAATATCAGTTAATACAAATTGGGAAGGGAGAGTTAATTAGTTTTTAGAAATAATTTAGTTTCATCATATAATGAGAATAGTTGATTCAAGCATTCCTGCCAAGAGTTAATAAAGAACAATAAATAACCCAAGCTCTAACACTAAAAAGTCAGAACCCACACCAGTCATTTAAATTCTCTGAACCTCGGTTTTGTTGTCTTTAAAAATTAGAAAATCAGGTTACTTTATTTGTGAAGGCTTTGCCAGGTCTAAAAAGTAAATGATTACAGTCTGTTCTGGGAAAGGACTGTGGTCTTTTCCATATGTCTCATGATGTTATGGTGTGGAGGCAAATCTGAGCTTGCCAAGAACATGCCAGCAGATTTCAAGTGGAAAGATAAGACCTGGCGAGAAGCCTGACTGAACTGGAACAAATGCCAGAAAGTTGGCCACCAGGTGAGGTACTTTCTTGGCCATAATAACACCTGAACCCTGGTGACACTGTGGTCTGGAGTAGGAGAGGGAATGGTGTGCTAGCAGTCGTGCCAATGATTGTCTTTGCGGAGTTATTAGATCCATTTCAGCTGCCTTGTCTCATAGTGTTGGACTTAGAGTAGTTAAGTCCTTAGTGCAAATCCAGCTTGAATAGTTAATAGTTATGTGGCATGTAGGTGGCATAGTCCGGAAGCAGGAAGGCCTGAGTTCAAATCTTGCCCCAGTCAGGGACTAGCTTTGTGCTCCTGAGGAAATCACTTAACTTCTCTGTTACAATTTCTTCAACTGTGAAAAGGAGATTAATAATAGCACCTACATCCCAGGGTATTTCTAAGGGTCAAATGATATCATATTTGTAAATCCTGAACACAACGTTTGGCACATAGTAGGCACTTAATAAAACTTCTATCCCTTCTCCCTTCTGTCTTGTAAAATGCTGGACAAGTCACTCTACTTCAAAGAAAGGGCAAGAGATTGCAGATTCAAGCCTCCCTACCTGTGGTAAACCGTAGAGCTCCAGAAGGGTCCCCATCTGAACAGAAAGAGCAGATGTGGCTCCTCCTATAACAGCCATGGACTTTTCCTGCCTCTGACAACTATAATTTGGGGTGGTGGTATCCTGTCCAGAAAGCCACTTTAGGGAGCTCTCCAAGGTTCTGGCATCACTATGGTAAGTGTTGTAGATGTGAAAACCCAAGGTGGTATTAGGGAGCAACCAGGGGTCTCTGTTGATCTCCTCCACAGCAAACAACAGGGCCAGGACCTGCTGGTAATTTTTGTGTAGCCACCTGCAGGAAGGGGGGAGAAGATCAGAAGCTAAGAACAAATTCTGTGGACATCATCAGCTTGAAGGAGACAAATCCCTTTATGCTAAGTTGAGACCACAGGGCCCATGGCACAGGCACCTTGGTCTAGGGATAACAACACCTCTTTGTCACATGACCTGCACCCTTGTACTGTTGACCCTTCTGAAATTTAGAGTGCAGGTGATGGAAGGAGAATTCTCTACAATTCCTAACCAGACGTTCTACCTGGAATGCTCTCCCTGATCACCTGGCCTCCTTAGAACAAAATTTTAACTTTCATCTATTTTTAAAATTAAATCTTTTCTCAGAGTCACATATTGCTATGTGCTGTTTCATAATGCATTCTGTAACTTTTTGTTTTAGTATGACAATTTTAACTATTCTAAAATAAATCATAGAGGTCCAAGTATTTTTACACATAAATGGCAATATTCAGAATTTGAGCATTTTGGATTCAAAAGAAATCTCAAATCCCATTTGGTCCAGCTCATATATAAAAATCTCCTATCCAACATTCCTAATTAATAATAATCCAGTATCTGTTTGAATGACTCCAATTCATGGGAATTCACCATCTCCCATGCTACCTTTTATATTCCTAATTGTTATTACATTTTTCCTTTTCCCAAGATTCAGTTTGTCCTATTTCTACCTACTTCCCTTTGGAACCAAACAGAACAATCAGATCTCCAATTCACGTAACAGACATTTAGAACTTTTATGGAATGGCCTTGAGACCCTTCTCTATCCTGGTTGTCTTTCTATGGAAATTTTTCAGTTAAAAATGTCCTTTATAAATTGTGGCAACCACACCTAAACATCATATTTTAAATGCAGTATGATCATGTCACAATATATTCAGACCATCACCTTCCTAGTCCTGGACATTATAACTCTCTTAATGTGGCCTAACATGGTATTAACCTCTTTGACTGCCATATCACATTATGATTTACCACCTTATTCACATCAAATGAGAAAACAAATAAAAAGCACAATTATCAATGTAGATTTGTGGACTAATGAATACATACACTCATTGCTGGAAGATTTTCAAACTAATAGAACTTTTTTAGAAAATAATATTGTTAGTATATACCAAGTTAACAAAAATGGCTGTGTTCTTTGACCAAAAATCCCACTATTTGCAACATACTCAGAAAGTGTGACAAGAAAGTAACAAAAAGATTGTTTGGTTTATAACAAAATTATTTTTACTCGAAAATAAAAAAAGATCCTAGAAGCCATCTAAATGTTCAGCAATAGGTAATAGTTACATAAATTAAAGATATTGTTTTAGGACAGAGTCATAATGCTGTTGTGGAGTGGTATCAAGTTCAAATTGAAATGCAGTCCACTAAACCATATATAAAGATCCCTCCAGGTTGCATATTGACTTAGAAACTGTGTATTTATATTTTGTTTAATTTGTCTTAACGGTTTCCCAAATACATGTTTATTTGGTTTGTGGCAACCAGAAGTATGGGCCAAATAGGGTTTTGGGGCTATGAGTTTAAACCCTCTAGCACAGAGCACAGGGAGCTGGCTTCCAAATCAAGATAGCTTGGGCTCAACCTTACTTGTGATACAAAATGTGTGATGGTTTCTGAGCAAGTCAGTTAACATGGTCAGTGTGCCCAGGCAATTCTCCAAAACTGTAAGGAACACGATAGTGTTCTGGTAGAGTGAATTTTCTCACTGGGAGCTCCTTACACTTCTAAATTTATAAAATATACTTACATCCATTCATGCATACATACATAGATACACACGTGTATATATTTCTATGTGTTCCTGTTCATGTGTATATATGTATACATACATATATATTATAAGAAAATAAAAATGAAAAATTATGAAATAGCATCAAAATAGCCTCAAAACTATTGTAAAGCAAAAAAAAAAAACCAACCCAGAATGAGAGCAATAAAATATACACAAAGTACAATCATAAAGTGGTAGAAGATTAGTGACAAACGAGGAACGAATTCTGAGGGGGATTTAGAGAAATTGACTGAAAACTTCTTTTGACATTTTGGGGAAGCGCTGAAATTTGGTTATTTAAAGAGAAGCAATTATAAATTCCTTCTAATGTTATACTGCTATTTAATATTAAATTTATTATAAAACATTGTTAACAGTTAAAGAAACTTCAAACAGAATTACATAAAGTTAACTACAAATAAATGCTATGAATAAAAAAAAACTATGAATAAATAAATTCAATCTTAGAATTTGAATTAATTCACTGAATAAAGAGATAAATATGGAGAGGGTAAAGAAAACAACAGAAAAACGCAAACCATCTTGCAAGAACAGGGAGACAAAAGGGGAAGTACCCATTATTTACTACTAATCTAATGCAGCATGACCTTTTTTAAGGAAGAACTGGAGTCAGGAAGTCAGGGTTTGGAGTTAGGAAGACTTGGCTTTGAGTCCTGCCTTTGAGATATTACCATGTACAATACCAGCTTAACTAGCATTTGTCACAGAGGCTAGAGCTGCTGTTGCTGTATCATTAAGAAACAATAGGTTATTGAGAGACTGCAGTTTAACGATATGTCTGGAGATAATGTTACCTGCTATGGTGGAAGAGAGACTGTGTGAGGTACATAGAGAAAGAGGACGGAGAGAACTTTTATCCCGAAAAACTGTTTTAAGTATACTGTGTGAGGAAACATTTTATAGAGTATTTTTGAAAAACTTTAGACGCCATCATGAGAATGATGAATGGTGGGTGTGTGTAACCAAAACAAAGAAGACAGTAATTACATGGATGTGACAAACATGCCCTTTGCTATGATTGTTCTCACAGCTAATATAATATTAATAGTTATTTGTAATTTTGTATTATTTTCTTACACTATTGTTAAATGCTATAAGTAGTAATGGTAGTATTTATTTAAGCCAAGGAGACCAGGAAGTTTGATATTATACATACATACACATAATAAAATATACTTATGTAAGGGCAAGCAAGTGGGACTTTTTGTTGACTTTCGTTTTGGAGTGCTTCTCAGCACTGAGGCAATCAAGTGCCTTTGATTTAGTCCTGCCTTTGTTTGTAGAAAGGCCCACACACTATTGCTAATAGGGTCTTAAGAGGTGTGAAGCCCTCCAGAGGTGTGAAGCTCTTTGACCGTGAAGAAGTGTACATATACTCTTAAGTTAGAGTTTTGTTTGGAGCACACTCATTGGAATAGTGTTAGTGTAGAGATTCTGGGTAGCTGCTAAAGAGCCCTCTGGCTTTGAAAATCCAGATTTTGATGCTTCTCTTTCTGTTGTTTTGTGTTATTTAGCTCTGTTTATATAATTTCTGCTTGTAATTTGTTTTCTCTGAAATTCAGGCTTCTGACTTTTTCTCCTGAACTAAGTGAAAGATATATGTATGTTTCAACAGAGTGACACTGTAAACCCTTTTAAGTTGCTTTCTTTAGAAAAGCAGATCAGAGGGGGCAGAGCCAAGATGGCAATGTGAAAAGAGAGCCTCAATTTAGGTCTCCCCCAAATTCCTCTAAACACTTGTTAAAAATGATTCTAAACAAATTCTAGAGCTATAGAATCCACAAAATGACAGAGTCAAACAAGTCTCCAGCCCAAGATGGCCTCAGTAGTTGATGAGAAGGGTCTATCGCGCCATGCTGGGAATGGAATGCAGCCCAGCATGGGCTGCACCAGGATAGACTAGGTGGGTGGAGCAGGCCTCAGGGCCCTGAATCACTGGCAGCTGTGGTAGTTTCCAGACTTTTCAACCCACAAACATCAAAGACAATGGAGCAGGTTAGTGGGAAAACCGTTGGACGTGGGTGAGAGAAGTGTGTGGTCCAGCTCCAGCTCTGGAGTGGCAGAGGTGGCTGCAGCAGCAGGGCGGCAGTTGCTTCCAGAGCTCCTCATCTGCAAATGGTGGAGGGGAATGAAGCAGCTGATTAGAGTGGGAATGTAGGGCTGGCACTTTGCTGGCACTGAGGCAGGTTTCTCTTGCTTTGCCATGCTTGGATCTGGGTTGCAGTCTTGGTTGGCAGTCCTTGGGGGAGGAAGAGTGCTGGGGTGGCAGAGATTGTGGTGGCTGTGGAGAGGGAGTCCTCACAGCAGAAAGGAGTGTTTGCAGTCATAAATCAGAGCACAGGCCAGGAGAGGAATATCATACCACCTGTTTGATTAAGCTAAGTTAGGTTTGGATTCGGATTCACACTGGCAAAAAGCACACTCCTGAGAGAACACGGTTTTTATTGAAAGACAGGGGAGATACTCTAACAAATACAGTTAACACAACAAAGACAAAGACACAAACAACATAGATTCATCACCTCTGAGGGGAATTCCAGCACTTAATCCTCTCAAAGCTGAGGGGGGTCCCAGTTTACACAGCCCAGCTCGATCAAGCCCCAAGAGGGAAACTGATCCCAGGAAGCTTCCTCTCCATAGTGAGATCCCCACTAGCTTGTTCCACTTGGGGACTTTTATAGCTTCCTCAACATGGAGAGCCTACTGCTAACTGTCCCGGATGTTCCCCTCCAGAAGGGGCAGCCACTCCCCTTGGGAGGGGAAGATCTTGTCAATCATTTTGTTTTTGAGAACTGGCTAGGTCCTCAAGAAGCAGTTTTGGAATTTCCTGTCCTCTGTCTTAAGTTACCTGTTCTTTGTTCGGGCCTATCTCCTAGTGGGGCCTGTCTCCTAATGTATTCCATTCTTTTGCTTTGGGCCAATTCACGAGAGAGGAGCCTCTGAGAGGTCCATTCTTAAGGTTTATCAGTTGGAGGGTTGTTTAATTCTTTATTCCAAGCCTGAAAGTCTAAAGGTCTTTGCAAGAAAGAAAGGGAGAAAGGAATGTCTGATATTCCAAACCAGAGAGTCTTCCAGTGAGGGGGAATGGGGGGAAGGAAGAAAAGCTGGGCTTACACTATAATATGGAAGATCTTCTATAATGATTTATCATTCACCACCTCAGAATAGAAGTAGTTCTGAAAACAGCTGTGCAAAACCCCTGAAGCTTGGGACAGAGTACTCCCCACTCCGAATGCAGTCATACTCTGACAAAGAGCTCAAAAGTGAAGTAATTGGCTGGGAAAATGAGCTGGAAGTGTAACAGGATTCAGACTATAGAATCTTACTTTGGTGAAAAAGAAGATCAAAACATACAGACAGAAAAAGTTAACAAAGTCAAAGATCCTACATCAAAAACCTCCAAGAAAAATATGAATTAGTCTTAGGCCATTGAAGAGCTCAAAAAGGATTTGGAAAATCAAGCAAGAGAAGAAGAGGAAAAATTGGGAAGAGAAATGAGAGTGATTCAAGAAAATAATGAAAAATGAGTCAACAATTTGCTAAAGGATACCCAGAAAAATACTGAAGAAAATAACACCTTAAAAATAGACTAGCCCATGGCAAAAGAGCTCCAAAAAGCCAATGAGAAGAATACCTCAAAAGCCAAATGGAAAAGGAGGTCCAAAAGATCACTGAAGAAAATACTGCCTTAAAAATTAGAATGGAATAAGTGGAAGCTAGTGACTTTATGAGAAATCAAGAAATTATAAAACAGAACCAAAAGAATGAAAAAATGGAAGGCAATATGAAATATCTCATTGGAAAAACACTGACCTGGAGAATAGATCCAGGAGAGATAACTTAAAAATTATTGGATTACATGAAGGCCATACTCAAAAAAAAAGAGCCTAGACATCATCTTTCAAGTTATTGTCAAGGAAAACTGCCCTGATATTCTAGAACTAGAGGGTAAAATAGAAATGGAAAGGATCCACTGATCACCTCTTGAAAAAAGATCCCCGAAAGGAAACTCCTAGGAATATTTTAGCCAAATTCCAGAGTTCCCAGGTCAAGGAGAAAATATTGAAGGCAGCCAGAAAGAAACAATTAGAGTATTGTGGAAACACAATCAGGATAAAACAAGATCTAGCAGCTTCTACATTAAGAGGCTGAAGTTCTTGGAATATTATATTCCAGAGATCAAAGGAGCTAGGATTAAAACCAAGAATCACCTACCTGGCAAAACTGAGTATAACACTTCAGGGCAAAATATGGACTTTTTTTTTGGAGGGGGAAAGGCAGGGCAATTGGAGTTAGATGACTTGCCCAAGGTCACACAGCTAGTAAGTGTGTCAAGTGTCTGAGGCCAGATTTGAACTCAGGTCCTTCTGACTCCAGGGCCAGTGCTCTACTCATTGCACCATCTAGCTGCCCCAAAATATGGATTTTCAATGAAATAGAAGACTTTCAAGCATTCTTGATGAAAAAAACCAGAGCTGAATAGAAAATTTTACTTTCAAATACAAGAATTAAGAGAAGCATGAAAAGGTAAACAGGAAAGAGAAACCATAAGGGACTGTTTTGTTTACATTCCTACATGGAAAGATGATATTTGTAACTCATGAGACCTTTCTCAGTATTAGGGTAGTTGAGGGGAATATGCATATACATACATACATACATGTATACATACATGCATATATATGTATATATATATATATATATACACATACATGGACAGTGGGCACAGGGTTAATTGCATATGAAGGGATGATATCCAAAAAAATAAAATTAAGGGGTAAGAGAGGAATATATTGTGAGAAGGAGAAAGGGAGAGTTAGAATGGGGTAAATTATCTCACATAAAAGAAAAAGCAGTTATAATGGAAGAGAAGAGGGGGTAGGTGAAAGGGAATGAGTGAATCTTGCTCTCGTCAAATTTGGCTTAAGGAGGGATAACATACACACTTAAGTGGGTATCTTACCCTACAGGAAAGTGGGGAGGGGGGGGAATGGGATAAGGGGGGGGATGATAGAAGGGAGGGCAGATTGGGGGAGGAGGTAGTCAAAAGCAAACACTTTTGAAAAGGGACAATGTCAAAGGAGAAAACTGAATAAAGGGGGACAGGATAGGATGGATGGAACTATAATTAATCTTTCACAACATGACTACCATGGAAGTGTTTTGCATATGGGTATATGTATAACCTATATTGAACTGCTTGCCTTCTCAAGGAGTCGAGGAGGGTAGGTGAGGAGGGAAGAAGGGAGAGAATTTGGAACTCAAAGTTTTGAAAACGAATGTTAAAAAATTGTTTTTTTATGCAACTGGGAAATAAGATATACAGGTAATGGAGTATTGAAATCTCTCTTGTCCTACAAGAAAGTAAGGGAAAGGGGATGGGGGAGAAGGGTGTTATAGAAGAGAGGACAGACTAGGGAAAGAAGCAATCAGAATATATGTCATCTTGGGGTGGGCAGGAGGGTAGAAATGGGGTGAAAATTTGTAACAAAATCTTGTGGAAATGAACGTTGAAAACTAAAAATAAATTAAAAAAAAGAAAAGCAGATTATAGAATCTGTGCTGGGAGCCCTCCTGTGTGTTTAGTGTAGTGCCACAGTAGTGGCAAGTAGCATTGTTGTTGCAACTTATACTTACATTTATACACACATACATACATATATGTGTGTATGGAGAGAGAGAGAGGGGGGGGGAGCGAAAGAGGGAGGAAGAAGAGAAAGATGAACTACTGCTTTAGAGAAATTATTTTGTTGATTTATTATATAAGTTAAATAAATCATATTTAATAAACTGGGGTAACACTCAAATCAGATTATTAATCAAGGTGAAGAGGCTACAGTTTTAGTAATTGGTAGGGAAACATCTAGACACATCTTTGAATTACCTTAAAATTCCGGATTCTTTGAATGATCAAGCTTGCAAGTCAAGGAGGGTAGCTAGGTGACAGAGTGGATAGAGTGCCATGCCTGGAACGAGGGAGACTCATGTTCCTGAATTCAAATCTGGCCTCAGATACTTAATAGCTGTGTGACCTTTGCCTTAACCTTGCTTATCTCAGTTGCCTCATCTGTAAAATGATCTGGAGAAGAAAACAGCAAATCACTCCAGTATCTTTACGAAGACAATCCTAAATGGGTCACAAAGAGCCAGATATGACTCCAAACAGCTGAACAACAAACAATTTGAGGAGATACTTAAGGTGAACCCCCTCCTGCCCACTGAGGCTGCATATGAACCGGCCAAACCTCAAGCCTTGCTATCTATCTAGTGTTTCTTCTAGTCACTCAAGAGTCACACTCTGCTCTTGTTCTACATTCTTACCCACCCATTGAATGAGTTGTCCAATTGAATTTACTTCCTCAACACTCCTGGAATCCATCCCCTTCTATCGATTCACACCATGCGCTCCACAGTGAAAGATTGAACAATGTCTTGCCCAGATTGCTGTCATAGTCTCCCGACTGCTGTCCTTGTATCTAGTCCATCACCTCTCTGAACCATCCTTCACAGAGGAGATATGTGCCTATGTCATTTCAATGTTCAAGAAGCTTCACTAGTTTCCCATGGCTTCTAAAATCAAAGACAAAACCCTTTCACATGGAAAGTCCCTTGCAATCTAGGCCCAGCCTATCTCTCCTGCCTGATTACATATTAACCCTTTCATGTACTCTCATTACAACCCAGATTGCTTCCTGGATGTTTCCCTCACATGACATTCTGTGCATTTGTCCCCCAGACCTGGAATTTTCTTCCTTCTCAACTCAGCCTCTTGGAACTACTCACTTGCTTGCAAGCTTGGTTTCCATGTCTCCCTCCCTCTACCCCCACTGTGAGTCCTTCCTTGACGATTCTAATTGTCAGATCCCCCCATTGCTTTTTTGTTTATTTATCATGTATCTTGTATTTACTTATATTGGGATACATTTTGTCCTTCCCATCACACAGGTCCTTGGGTTGAAGGGACTAGCTTGGGTGTTTCTAGTATATCCTCAGTGCCTATTAGAGCATCTGGCACATAGTAATAACAATGATAGCTAACATTTAAATAGCAGTTCTTCAGCAGCCACAGTGCTAAGTACTTTTTTTTTTTTTTACTATCCTCAACAATCCATACAGGCAGGTGTTATTATTATCCCTATTTTACAGAGGTGGAAACTGAGGCAAACAGAAGTTAAATGACTTGCCCAGGGTCATAAGCTACTATGTGCCTGAGGCCATAATTGAACTCTGGTTTTCCTGACTCCAGGCCCAGAAGTCTATCTGTCCTTAACACATGCTTTTTGGAGTTTTGTTGACTAAAATATTTAATTTCCAGAACCCCAGCCAACTCATTAAATAGAGAGGAGTGGCTGCTTGGCATTAGCAGAAGATTTTTCAAACATGAGTTCCTTATTTCATTGAAATCACATGCCAGACCAATGGTTTGTCATTTCCCAATGAAGCCTGACTCTCTAAACACACACACACACACACACACACACACACACACACACACACACACACACAGCCAGAATGCAAAGCATTGCCCTTGTATCATTAGTCTACAGTGACTTTGGAGTGAAACTTGCCTGGGGAGGTGGTGCCAAAGAGGGATTCATGACTCTCTTAACTCATACTCCTCTTTCTTAGAGTACACTGAGACTAATCACTTAAATGTGTTTTCATAGAAGTTCTGTACCTGCTGTATCATCCTGCATATCTGGGGCAGACTGATTAATGAAATACATGTTAAGTATTGCTGCCCCTTCAATAGAATCAGGATCCACATTAGTATACTTCTTAATAGCTTCTACTAGCCAGGCCTGGAAAAGGGCACGGTTTTCCTTTTCTCCCTGAGTAATCTCCCTAATTTTTTGAAAATTTATTTGCTTTTGAAATGCAGTTCTTAGGCCTTCTAACAGGCAAGTTATCATATGGTCTCTCTTTTCTCTATCCTCACTCATTCCCACAGTAGTGGGAACAGCAGCTGTTCCTGGGGGGTATTTTATGGGGTTATTGCTAGCCAAACTGTCCCCAAATTTTTGGACTTGTTCTCAGATTCTCCTCTTCTCCTCAGTGGTACAACAGGTAGAGAAAAGGATATGCAAATCACACCAAGAAAGTTCAAATTGTAGGGACAGATCCCTAAAACCCTCAGTAAACTTAGTGGGATCTTCTGAGTATCTCCCCAGTTTTTCTTTAATTTGGATGAGATCTGAAATGGAGAATGGAACATGCACTCTCCTTGTCCCAGTAGCGGAGGTAGGCACTTCCCTCAGGGGAAAAAGCCTTGAAGGTGCTGTGGGACCTGGAGCTTGGGGAGGGACATAGGAAGTCCCACTTCTGGTGACGGAGGGGCTGGGAGCTGCCAGCTGACCTAGATTAGACTGCAATGCCAGGGGATCTGGCTGTCAAGGGAGATCAGCTGGTACCTGAGGAGGGGTGGGGGCCAGAGGCGGAGGTACCCCAGAGACCTGAGTGGGCACCACCTCAGAGAGAGGGGCCGGGGAGGAGGTACTGCCATGGGGGCAGGGCCTGAGGCTGGAACCTGAGTAGGGGTCCCTTCAGGGGAAGGGGCCACAGAGGGAGGCACCTCAACAAGACCCTTGGCTGGGACCTGAGGAGGGGTCACCAAGGGGGGAGGGGCCTTGGGAGGAGATGCAGGGTAGGAGACTTGGACCGTGAAGGGGCAGGAAAAGAGGATAGTTGCTCTACAGGAGACCAAGGGAAAGAGGAGATGGCCAAGGAAGGGGGGGAGCACAGGAAACAAGGGTGCTCTGGGGAGGTTGGGGAGCAGGAGGAGGGGCTGGGGCTGAAGCCCTGGGGGCCATAAGGAGGGGGTTACCCAAAATGTCCTGTTGACCCCCACTGCCCCTTTGTGGGGGGGCTCTAGCTATGAGCATCTTACAATCTTCTGAGAACGGGGTTCCGAGAGAGCTCCATGAAGGTTCATTATGTAAGGAATTTCTGTCCATTTTCTTTCTCACCGACAATATAATTTTAATTGTAAAAGAGTATTGTATTGTAAAGTCCCAAAATAAGGCCACTCTTCATGGCCTTCTAGGTGATATTGTGGCAAGCAGTATTGCAAAGGTATACCAGCTTTTTCCATTTAAGTTCTTTAGAGAACTTAAGTTTTTTTTTTTTCCCAATTTTGTAAAAGAAAGCCCAAGGGTGAATTTTTGGGGATCAAGGAGAATTGAACCATTGTGGAGGGTCTGCATGGAGGATCTGGGAATAAGTCTCAAAAAGGAACAAAGCAAGACAGGAAAAAATAAACACAAAAAGGTACCTGACGTTTTCCCATTCCCTAGCGCTGAGAGAATTGAGAAAACTGGGACGCACTTCCGGATAGGGCGTCTGTCCTTGTCTTCTATGCCTCAGAAGGTGTGCCCAGGTCCATGGCCTCGAACGTAAACCACTGGACCTAGAACCTGAGAGCGTCAGGCTGAGTCCGAGACAGCGAGCAGCTCTCTGACCTACTGGGGACCTGGGGAGTCAGGCCCGAAAACACCTCCAAAATGCTTGGAGAGCCAGAAGGGGTTTGGGTTAGGGAGAGGCTTATCTTCCAGTCTTGGCTGGAGAAGAACTTGAGATGAGCAGTATTCCCGGTCCCAGGGAACCAAAAATGAAGAGGTTAAAGGAATATGATGATGGTAGGAGAACCATAAGTTTCTAGGGGTGCTCGTGACCCCAAAATACCGACACGCCGGGTCCTGCTGAAAGAATTCGACTCAAGCCTTCTCAGCCCATGGAAAAGAGAAAGTTTATTAGGGATTCACCATAATGGGTTGTCTTAAGAAATCCCACCCTTTGTGACACTTGTTTTCACAAGCTGGCCAGATTCAACCTAAGCTGAGCTAGATTGAACCTGAGTGCCTTCGTGGAGGCAAAATGGAAATTATATACACAAAGATTGTAGAAGGGATTGAGGGGTGGTCTGGGGTGACTAGAGGAGGGCTTTAGGGAGGGTCCTGAGGAGGAGTCTAAGGAGGACAAGATGAGGTCAGAGTCCAGAAACCAAGAGAATGGGATTAAGGGTGGGAAGTAGCTGGACAATAAAGGGTGAAGCTAGATAGAGATTTGGGCCTAATGATAGTGTAAGGCTTATTGCCTTAGGGAAGGGCCAGATCTAGTTGGAAGATTCAAGGACAGTTCAAAGGGGCTCCCAGAGACTGTGCCCTCATCAGACCCAAGAGACCATCTCACCTAACCCCTCATTTAATTCCAATATTCAGAATGTGTGTGGCCTTTTTCAGCATTTTGTGCCTAATTCCTCATTTGATCCTCAGAACCTCCCTGGTAGCTTGGCACTAATATTACCCCCATTTTACAAATGAGGAAACTGAATCCAAGAAAGACTTAGTGACATGTCTAGGATAACACAAGTCCTAAGTATCCAAAGCAGGATTTGAACTCAGGCCTTCCTGACTCCAAGTCAAGCATTCTGTTCACTTACTATGTCTATTTTTCTCTGATGAGGAATCTGAGGCCCAGCAAGGTGAAGGGCTTGGTCAAAATCACCCAAGCAATGAGGCTCAGAGGCACATTTTGAAACTAGGTCCTCTGATTCTTAGTCGATATGCTTCCCCAAGTATCCTCCTCAGAACAGACTTTGACCATCCATCCCCAATGCTCTTCGTTGCTATGACTCAGAGCAGAACCTTGGGTAAAAAACTATTTGGGGAGCACGAATGACAAGAAAACTAGTTGCAGTGCCCAGTTACTTTGGTTGTGTCCCCACAGCACACATGGACTCAGCCCACCTTATGAAAGTCATTGGTGACAAAGAAGAACCTGATGGGAAAATCAAGCCACTCTGATTAGTGGAGGCCTCTGCACACAGATTCTCTAATGATTTGGGAGGGAAGCCTCCTTCATTTCAGCTTCTTAAATGAAAGAATACACATAACTCCACTCTTGCTCACTCTCACCTGCTTATAAGGTAGCTCTTCCTAGTTCCTAAGCTAGGGAAAGGGGTTTTTTTTTTATGTATTCTGGGAAGATGGTGGAATAGGTCAGAAATTTCCAGGCTCTCCAGATTTCCTCCACAAACAGAAAATCACCATGAAATGAATAGAGAGAAGCAAAAATGTAGGGGTAAAGCAGTTGTCTTCCTAAGACAACTGGAGAGGACCTCAGAAAAGACAGGACTTCCAGAGGTTGAGGTGTGGCCCCGGGGAAGTGTAAAAACCAGGCCAATTCCACTGAATCAGAAAATGGTAGGCCCTGGGGGTAGCAGATTAGGCTTCAAGAAATTTCACCTTAAAAGTTTTCTCCTTAGGACCTATTATTTCACAAACATTCATCCAAGGAATGGTAGACAGTGGAGTGGGAGAAGATTGAAGGACCTCCCCTCCACTCCCCCTCACTACCCATTTTTTCCAGAAACAGGCCTAGTGGTGCTGATTAGAGGTGATCCTGAGTTGTGGCTGTGGGCAAGGAGGAGTGAGCACAAGCCTCGTGAGTGTGGTACTGCAAGAAGCAATAACGTTTTCAGTACAGCACGCCTGGGGCCCTTACTGCGGCTCAGGGGAGGAGGAGAGGAATCCATGACATTGAGCCTCTGGAAAGAATTCAGAAAACAATGTTAAGGAGGATCTCAAGCCTAGATCAACATTGTCTACAGATTTTAAGGACAGATAAAAGTATAAGAAAGATGAAAGAAGAGTCACAGACAAGAGGATAGGAAAGTCTCCAGGAGCTGGGGAGGGAATACCCAGGCTTACTCCTATATTTTCTAAAGTGCCCATTCGCCTCTCCACTTACTGGTGTGGATTACAAGCCTTGTGTGGATGCTCAGCTCCTGTGAAGTGCTTCACTGCCATTAAATACAGGGGAAGAAAAGCACCAATGACCAGGTCTCCATCTCTGTGGACTCGTGGGTTGATTTGTTCAAAGCAGGGAAACTTTTCTTCCGTGAGTAAAGAAGAAGGTATGTTCGGGAGCAAGAAGAGGATCACCAGAAGGAACATTGGGGCCTTTGTCCCGAGCAGCGCCCTAAACTCTGAGCCTGAGAGCAGCCAAGGTGCCCACAGCTACTGCTTGAGTCACACTTTAATGGGAAAATCTTTCTTTGTCTGATGGATGCCTTCTCTGGACAGATGCCCAGACACTGGTCAGTTTCTGGCACTGGAGCAAACTCAGCAACTCCTGTCCAGGAGCCAAACAACATGACCCAGGTGTCATTTATAATCTTAGTAAAGATGGGAGAAAGTGGGGTCCCTGGATGGTGAAGGTGTACTTGTTAAGAGAGAGCTCTAGGGAGCTTCACTGCCTGGGACTCTGCACCTGCATCTGAGCCTCCAAGGCAAACCTGAAAGAAAAATGTATTTGTCCATTTTCCTCCTCCTTCTCAGCAAATCCCCATAACAATCAGGAAGTCTGTTGCCTCAAGGATGCTTGATGAGCCTTGGAAACTTGTGTGCAGCTGACACAGCAAAATTCCCAGGGCTCAGGGAGTGCAATGAGTTACATCAGGTGTGATCATCCTGTATTCACTGAGAAGGTGGGAGAATGAGCTGATGTCAGTGGTGCCACTAGCCTCCTGCATCAGGCTCTAACCTTCTATGAGCTGGGTAGCACATATCCAAAGTTACGGCCTGAAAACCCCATCTTTAAGGCCAGTACATGAATAAACAGCAAAACTCTCAGGACACAGAGAGGGGCATAAGTTGGATCAGGTATGATCAGCCCAGATTCATTTTTTTTTTCCAAAATTTCCTCCTATTTATTTGCCTTCCTAACTTGGCCAGAATTGAGAATTAAAAGATATTGTTGTCCTATAATGTATGATTCTTTGTGAGTCCCCCTTTGGAGTTTTCTTTGCAAAGAAAAATGGAGTGATTTGTCATTTCCTTGTTCAGCCCATTTTACAGACAAGAAAACTGAAGCAAATGGGGTAAGTTACTTGCCCAGGGTCACACAGCTAGTAAGGGAATGAAGCCTAATCTGAACTCAGGTCTTTCTGACTCAGGGACTGTCATTCTAATATACCACCTAGCTGCCCCCTAAAAAAATATGTTCTGTAACTATTTACTAAACAACTACCATGTACATTGGAACATCTGAATGCCTCAGTGGTTAGAGCACTGTGTCTCGAATCAAGAAGGCCTGAGTTCAAATCCAGACTCTCTTACTATGTGACCTAAGGCTAGTCACCTAATCACTTTTAGCCTTAATCCATCGAGAAGGAAATAGCAAACTACTCCAGTGTCCTTGCCAAGAAGACATCATATAACGTATGGTGTATGGGGCCACAAAGAGTTGGACATATTTCAACAACAACAAAAGAACAACCACCACCATGTACCAGGCATTGTGCTAAGCAGCCATGCAAAGGTCAGCCTTGCCTTCAAGGAGTTCACAATATAATGGAGGTATTCACAGTTTTGAAGTTTTTGACAGAGAAATTTTCCCTCTTTCCTGGCTGGTTTTTAAACTATTTTCCTACCAAAGGTTTGACTAGAGGGTCAGTAGAAAACCCTGTTTATTGAGAAGGAGAGTTTAGCATGAGAACTGGTGATTTAACTCTTTAGGATTTATAAGAGCTACCATTTTGTGGCCAAGATTGTTAGTCATTTAGATGGTTCAGGATCTCTAAGTACAGACTTACACAAACTGGTCTCCTGGGATTTTTTATCAATTTCCCCACAGAAACCCAATAGTACTTTGTTCCAAAACAGATTGATCCCATAAGGCCATTGACAGCTCCAATCAAATCAGAATTATGTCATTATTTAGCAAGGGAATATAGAGGGTCTCATAATGAAGACTGACTACGTAAGTCAGAATTGAGACTTGCATTAGCTCTATCTCATTAGTAATAGAAATCCTGCTAACTACTTGACTTTTAGGTTAACTTAGAAACCAAACAGAAAATTTAAAGAGGGAGGACAGTCAAGACAATATATTAATCACAAACAACAATGACAATCATAAAGACAGTTCTTTTGATTATTTGCCTGCAGACAATAGGGTAAAGGGAAACTAGATTTGGACAAATCCTAGTCCTACCCAGGATTCACCCCCAAAATAAGAGAGGTTATCCCAATGAAACACAGTTTTCTCAGGCACGGTGATAAGATTAAGACAGAAAGAAAATGTAGAATCACAAAATTCTAACTGGTTACAGCAGTTTTTTTAGTTTATAGCAGAGCTTCTTAAACAGTGGGTCATGAACACATATGTTGTTGTGTAACTGAATATGGGGATTGCAAAAAATTTTGGCAACAGTAAAAGTTTTCTGAATGTGCAACAACCAAAAATTAATTCAAAATCAGATGTGTAATGAATCCATGCTTTTCTGATGCCAGCTCTCTATCCTCTCCCCCAGGATAGAGGGGCTGCCTCAGTTCTTACTATTAGTGCCTTTTGAACTAATACTAGTTGCCAAATATCCATCTTTTTACATTTCTATTTGGTTTATTTTTATATAAAATAATAATGGTAATAATAATAATTTCTTTCTTTCTTCCCTGAATTGTCTTGAACTTAGTATTTTAAGAGGAAAAGAAAAATAATTAAGAGGAAATGATCAGAATATCTGATCCATATATATCTAAAAAGTCTGAAATATGTGCAAAGTAGAACACTTGACTTTAATTATCTGAAAAAACAGTTGGTGTTACAATGACTTCTCATATCTAGATTCTTCTCTTAAGATTATCAAAGATGACATTGCCATTCCCAGGTTTTGCCTCGTTAGACTGCTTCTTTGACCCCTGATGATGACAGAGTTCAGAGTAGACATGCATCATCTCCTCATATTAGAATAAACCAGTCTATCCTCGTCTAGTCCTTGTATCATTTTTGTTTCTTTTTAACTTTAATTTTTCTTAATTCTTATGTTAGAACTTCAAAATTTCTACAGTCTTTTCATCCAAAATGCTTGAAAGTTTTTTTTTTTTTAAATTTCATTAAAGGTCCATTTTGTCCCCTGTGAAAGATAGTTCTGCAAAGTAAGTTCTTCTTTGCCTTCTGGAATATTGTATTCCAAGTCTATGCTTTTTTTGTAGTGGTGGTTGCTAAATTATGTGTGATCCTGACAGGCTCTTCAGTACTTGAATTCTTTCTTTTTAGCTGCTTGTTGTATTTTTTTTCTTTGACCCAGAAGCTTCAGATTTTTGCTATTATGTTTGTGGAACTTATCATTTTGGCATTTCTATCAGGAGATGACCAGTGGAGTCTTTTTGTTTTCACTTTGCCCTCTTGTTCTAAGAGATCTGGGCAATTTCTGCACTTAATATTTCTTGAA
This sequence comes from Phalanger gymnotis, assembly GCA_028646595.1. NCBI lineage: Eukaryota > Metazoa > Chordata > Mammalia > Diprotodontia > Phalangeridae > Phalanger > Phalanger gymnotis. Next base: position 811,311,514 of record CM053622.1, on the reverse strand, counting down.
ATATGAAGTCTGTGTGATCTTTTTATGATCATAGCATTCAGATACTTTAATAATTCTTAAGTGTTTTCTTTTTCATCTGTTTTTTAAGTTGGCTGTTTTTGCTATGAGGTGCTTAACATTTTCTTCGTTTTTTTCAGTCTTTTTACTTAGTGTTAAAATTTTTTTGCATCATGGAATCATTGATTTCTATTTGGTCCATTCTAATATTCAGAGTGACTCTTGCTAGGACAAGATTTTATATCTTTTGTATCATTAATATGCTTTCTAATTCTTCCATACCTCTCATTTATTTTCCAATTTTCCCTCCTCTAGCACTCCTATTTCATTGATTACAAAAAATTAACTCTTTTAAAAATCTTGTCTTTCTCTTCCAGAAATTCTAGTTGAAATTGTTTCCAGTATCTTCAGCATTGACCATTTTCATTTTTTATCACACTTTCCAATATGCTGGGGGCGGGAAACCTCAGAATATTTCTTTAGGGCTTTGCTTGTAGATATTTTGGGGTTATTCTCTTCTTTTGGGGTTGTGTATTGAATTTTCCTATTGTCAGTTTTGGTGGGATTCCTTTTTTTCTTGCTCATTCTTCTAGCCTACCATTTAACTTTGGGCTTGCTGTTAGGATAAGGCTCTTCACATGAGAGGATATCTGGGTTGACCCTATTGCTGCTTCCTTGGGATATTGAATGTCGTGTTATTTCAGATTCACAGGACAAACTCAGCCTAAGGATTTGTAAGATTTCTTTTCTTTAAAAATATTTATTTTTTAGTTTCTAACAATCACTTTTACAAGGTTTTGAGTTCAATTTTTTCTCTCTCCCTCCTCCCCAAGATCACATGCAATCTAATATAATTTAAAATTATATTAAACATATTTCCACATTAGTTGTGCTGTGAAAGAAGATTCGGAACAAAAGGGAAAAACCACAAAAAAGAAAAAAAAACAATAAAAAAGAGAACATCATATGCTTTGATCTGCATTCAGACTCCGTAGTTCTTTCTCTGAATGTGGATAACATTTTCCACCATGAATCTTTTGGAATTGTCTTAAATCATTGCATTGCTGAGAAGAGATAAGTCTATCAAAGTTGGTCAGTGCACAATATTGCTGTTACTGTGTACATGGCTCTTCTCGTTTCTTTTTTTTTTTTCCAGTGGGTTACTGAATACTTTTATTCTGCACATAGGCACCGCTAAGGATCCAGTCTGTGGGCTCATCCGGGTTGCATCACAAGTACAGGGCTCCACACATCAACACCAGAGTTGGGGGTGAGACCAGGTGATTCTATCCCAGTCACAAGATGATAAAGGTTTTCCTATAGAGAGCCACATGTCAGGTTGCCTCTGGTGTAAGACAGTTCTAATGAAGCAGTGAGAACGTCACAGAAAGGTGGAAGGGAGAAGGAAGTTAAGCAGCAGAGACCCCTGCCCCCCAAACAAAACTGGTCTAGTACTTGGTGCTGCCCATTCTTAGGGCAAGAGCAGACTTCTACAGAGGTGACCAGCACCTGCGAGCTCACAGGCCTCCTGGCCACAGAGCTTACTTGGCCTGAGGGTTTCTGAAGCTTTTTCCAGCAAATTTAACCTTGCTGCCCAGCTCTTCCTCATTTCTGAGAAGCTGGTTATACTTGGCTAGACGCTCAGATCGGCAAGGGGCACCAGTCTTGATCTGCCCAGTGCAGAGGCCCACCACCAGGTCTGCAATGAAGGTATCTTCAGTCTCCCCAGAATGATGGAAAACCATTACTCCCCAGCCATTGGACTGAGCCAGCTTGCATGCCTGGAGAGATTCAGTCATGGAGCCAATCTGGTTCACTTTGAGGAGGAAACAGTTGCAGCCTTTCTTGTTCACAGCCTTTTCAATGCACTTGGGATTGGTCACTGTGAGATCATCCCCTACCACTTGGATACTTGCAGTAGCAGTGAAATCCTTCCAAGCTCCCCAATCATCCTGGTTAAAGCAATCTTCAATAGACACCACTGGATAGTCTTTGATGAAGCTCTTGTAGAGGTCCCAAACTCAGAAGGGGAGATATATCTGCTGGGATCATCAGGAGACTTGAAGTCCAAGCCATATTTCCCAGATCAGAAGAATTCTGAGGCAGCAACATCCATGCCAATTATGACATTATCAGTATAGCCAGCCTTACTAATAGCAGTCTGTAGCAGGTCCAGAGCCTCTTTATTCTCTAGGATGTTAGGAGCAAAGCCACCCTCATCCCCTATGTTGGTGACATCCTGTCCATATTTCTGCTTAATCACACTCTTCAGGTTGCGGTAGACCTCAGTTCCAAGGAGCATGGCCTCCTTAAAGTTGGCTGCTCCAACAGGGAGGATCATGAACTCCTGCATGGCCAGCTTGTTACCAGCATGGGACCCACTGTTGATCATGTTGAAGGCTGGAACTGGAAGAATGACTTCATCATTGCCTTCAAGGTCAGCAATATGACGGTACAGGGAGACACCTTTCTCAGCAGCTCCGGCCTTACAAACAGCCAGGGACACTCCCTATATAGCATTTGCACCAAATTTAGATTTATTTTCAGTGTTGTCCATCTCTATCATCAATTTGTCGATCTTCTCCTGCTCCACAACATTCACTTTCTTGCTAACCAGGCTTGGGGCAATAGTTTTATTGATGTGCTCAACCACTTTTGAGACACCCTTCCCCATGTAGTGAGTCTTATCATTGTCTTCAAGCTCCAGGGTCTCATGTATACTGGTAGAAGCCCCACTGGGCATAGCATCTCAGAAGAGACCCTTTCCAGTGTAGAGATCAATTTCAATGGTGGGGTTTCCATAAGACTTGAAGATCTCTCTTGCATGGATCTTCAAAACAGACACGGTGAGTTTCTGGATGGGTCTTCCTCTGCTAGGCTCAGAGAACAGAGGCTGAGGGCAGTTCTGCTCATTTCACTCACCATCAGTTCATGTAAGTCTTTCCAAGTTTTTCTGAAATCTACCTGCTATTATTTCTTATATTCCATCACATTCATATACAACAACTTGTTCAGCCATTCCCCAATGGATGGGCATCACCTCAATTTCCAGTTCTTTGCCACCACAAAAAGAGCTGCTATAAATTTTTTGTACATATAGATCCTTTTCCCATTTCACTACCTAATAGTGGTATTGCTGGATCAAAGCATATGCACAATTTTATAGACCTTTGGGCATAGTTCCAAATTGCTTTCCAGAATGGTTGGATCCGTTCACAACTTCACCAACAATGCTTTAGGGTTCTAGTTTTCTCACATTTTTTCCCAACATTTATCATTTTCCAGTTTTGTCATGTTAGCCAATCTTTTTTTTTTATAATTTTTTTTATTTTTAGTTTATAACATTCAGTTCTACATAATTTTGAGTTCCAGATTTTCTTCCTTCCTTCCTCTCCTTCCTCCCCAAGAAGGCATGGAATCCCATATAGCTTCCACGTATAACTTTGCATTGAATTAATTTACATACTAGTCAAGTTATGGAGAAGAACTGTTATCAATGAAATGAATCATGTGAAAGAAGAAACAGGACCAAAAAAAAAAAAAAACCAAAACCAAAAAACAACCTAACCCAAAAACAAAAACAAAAGAGAGAAAAAGAAAAAAAAAAGGGGGGGGAAAAGGCTAGCATGAAGTGTGCCTCAATCTGCATTCATACTTCATAGTTCTTTCTCTGGATGTAGATAGCATTCTCCATCATGAGTCCTTTGGAGTTGTCTTTGTACCTTATTTTGCTGAGAAGAGCCAAGTCTGTCAGGGTTAGTTCTCACAGAATCCATACATCTGTGGTTGTATATAATGTTCTCCTGGCTCTGTTCCACTCACTCAGCATTATGTAGTGTAGGTTTTTCCAGGTTGTTATGAAGTCCGTATTAACTCCATTTCTTATAGTACAATAGCATTCCATTACCTTCATATACCACAGCTTGTTCAGCCATTCCCCAATTGATGGGCATCCCTTTGATTTCCAATTCTTAGTTACCACAAAAAGAGCCACTATAAATATTTTTGTACATATGGGTCTTTTTCTCACTTGTGTGATTTCTTTGGGATACAACCCTAGGAGTGGTATTGCTGGGTCAAAGGGTATGAACATTTTTATAGCCCTTTGGGCATAGTTCCAAATTACTCTCCAAAATGGCTGGATCAGCTCACAATTCCACCAGCAATGTAACAATGTTTCAATTTTCCCACATCCTCTCCAGCATTTATCATTTTCCTGTTTTGTTATTTTAGCCAATCTGACAGGAGAGATGTGGTATCTAAGAGTTGTTTTGATTTGCATTTCTCTAATCAGTAGTGATTTACAGCATTTTTTCATATGCCTATAGACATCTTTAATTTCTTCCTCTGAAAACTGGCTGTTCATATCCTTTGA
>CM053622.1:811273510-811306642 GCA_028646595.1 Phalanger gymnotis | reverse complement strand
GTTAGTCTATTTTTTAAGGTGTTGTTTTCTTCAGTATATTTTTCAGTATTTTTTTGGGTCTCCTTTAGCAAGTCATTGACTTGTTTTTCATGGTTTTCTTGCATCCTTCTCATTTCTCTTCCCAATTTTTCCTCTACTTCTCTAACTTGCTTTTCCAAATCCTTTTTGAGCTCTTCCCTGGCCTGAGACCAGTTCATGTTTTTCTTGGAGGCTTTTGTTGTTAGCTCTTTGACTTTGTTGACTTCTTCTGGCTGTATGTTTTGATCTTCTTTGTAACCAAAGAAAGATTCCAAAGTCTGAGACTGAATCTGGGTGCATTTTTGCTGCCTGGCCATGTTCCCAGCCATCTTACTTAACCCTTGAGTTTTTCATGGGGGTATGACTGCTTGTAGAGTAAAGAGTACTATGTTCCAAGCTTGGGGGGATGCAGTGTTGATTTCAGAGCTATTACAGCCAGCTCTGCCACACCAGCACTCCTCCTTCCCTAAGAACCCACAACCCAGACTGGACTTAGATCTTCAGCAAGCTCTGCACTTCTGCTGTGATGGTCCACCTAATTCCTCCTACCAGGTGGGCCTGTGGCTGGAAGCAACTGCAGCTGTAGTTCTGTAGCTGCCCCACCTCTGCTGCCCCCAGGGTGGTGGCTGAACTACGAACTTTGTCACCCTGTCCCCAGCCGCTTTTCCCACTAACCTTCTCTGTTGTCTTTGGTGTTTGTGGGTAGAGAAGTCTGGCAACTGCCACAGCTCACTGATTCAGGGTGCTAGGGCACGCTCCGCCCAGCTCCTGGTCTGGTTGGTCCACGCCGCCCATGCTGGGCTCTGCTCCCAGCTCTGTGTGGGATAAACCTTACCCAGAGATCATCCAGGCTGTCCTGGGCTGGAGCCTTGCTTCCCTCTGCTATTTTGTGGGTTCTGCAGTTTTAGAATTGGTTCAGAGCCATTTTTTGTAGGTTTTTGGAGGGACGTGGTGGGGAGCTCATGCCAGTTCCTGCTTTCCAGCCGCCATCTTCTTGGGTTCTTTTTCAAGAGGCTATCAGTGGATTCTTTCGATTTCTATTTTACCTTCTGGCTCTAGAATATCAGGGTAATTTTCCTTGATAATTTCTTAAAAGATGGTGTCTAGTCTCTTTTTTTTTTGATCATGGCTTTCAGGTAGTCCAATAATTTTTAAGTTATCTCTCCTGGATCTATTCTCCATGTCAGTGGTTTTTCCAATGAGATATTTCACATTGTCTTCCATTTTTTCTTTCCTTTGCTTCTGTTTTATAATATCTTGATTTCTCATAAAGTCTCTAGCTTCCATTTGCTCCAATCTAATTTTTAAGGTGGTATTTTCTTCAGTGGTCTTTTGGACCCCCTTTTCCATTGGGCTAATTCTGCCTTTCATGAAATTCTTTTCCTCATTGGTTTTTTGAGTTCTTTTGCCATTTGTGGTAGTCTACTTTTTGAGGTGTTATTTTCTTCGGTACTTTTTTGGGTCTCCTTTAGCAAGTCATTGATTTGTTTTTCCTGGTTTTCTTGCATCTCTCTCACTTCTCTTCCCAATTTTTCCTCTACTTCTCTTGCTTGCTTTTCCAAATCCTTTTTGAGCTCTTCCATGGCTTGAGATAAGTTCATGTTTTTTCTTGGAGGCTTTTGATGTAGGGTCTTTGACTTTGTTGACTTCTTCTGGCTGTATGTTTTGATCTTCTTTGTCATCAAAAAAAGATTCTTGAGTCTGAGTCTGAGTCTGAGTCTCATCCTTTTTTGCTGCCTGGCCACGTTCCCAGCCAACTACTTGACCTTTGAGCTTTTTGTCAGAGTATAAGTGTTTGTAGAGTAGATAGTGCTTTGTCCCAAGCTTTAGAGGCTGCGCTGCTGTTTTCAGAGCTACTTCTACTCCACTGTCACAGCAATCTCTGCCACAGCAGTGCTCCTCCTCCAAGAACCACCAACCAGGATTGTAACCCAGATTCAAGCAAGGCAAAGCAAGCCTTGCATCCCCGCTCTGGTCTGCCGCTTGATTCCTCCCACTGTGTGAGCCAGGGAGCTCTGGAAGCAGCCACTAGAGCTTCCTATTGCTGCTGTCACCACCACAGCACCACCTCTGCCACCCCCAGTGGTGGGGCCAGACCACTTTCTAACCCGATCTAGCAGTTTTCCCGCTAACTTGCTCTATGGTCTTTAGCATTTGTGAGTTGAGAAGTCTGGTAACTGCCACAGCTCAATTATTCATGGCCGACTCCCGGTCTGGTGTGTCCTGGCATGGCCCACACTAGGCTGCACTCCGCTCCCAGCACCATGTGATAGACTCTTTCCAGTGACCATCCAGGCTGTCCTGGGCTGGAGACCTGCTTCCCTTTGCTATTTTGTGGGTTCCATAGCTCTAGAATTTGTTCAGAGCCATGTTTACAAGTGTCTGGAGGGATTTGGGGGAGAGCTTAAGCAAGTCCCTGCTTTCCAGCTGCCATCTCAACTCCGCCCCCGAAATGGGCTAATTTAAGTGTTTTATATCTTCTGTTAATTTGGGCAATTTGTATTTTTGTCATTATCCATCCATTTCAATTAGATTGTCAGATTTGTTGGCCTACAGTTGGGAAAATAGCTTCTAATTGGTATTTTAATTTCCTCTTCTGTGGTGGTGAATTCATCCTTTTCATTTTTGATACTGGTAATTTGGTTTTCTTCTTTTTTTTTTTTAAACCAGACTAAGGTTTCCAATTTTCTAGCCTTATTCTGCTCTGTGATTCTCTGTGGGATCTGGCAGGGGAAGTAATTTCCTTTCTTAGGTATAGACACTCACTCTGAACCTGGCCACATCATCATGGAGTGTAAGGTGGGCTCTGTCATTGCCTTATAATGTGTCCTGGACTACATGGGCATCCCGGCCCTGGGCAGCATCATGGTGGCTTTCCTGGCCAGGAGCCTTCCTGACACCTTCAATGAAGCCAAGTTCATCACCTTTAGCATTGTCTTCTGCAGCATGTGAGTTCCTTTTCTCCCCACATATCAGAGTTCCAAGGGGAAGGCCATGATGGGTGTGGAAGTTTTTGCTATCTTGGCCTCCAGTGCTGGATTAGTAATTCCAGTGGGCTGCATCTTTATTCCTAAGTGCTATGTGATCCTGCTGAGGCCAGAAAGGAACACTCTGCAATGGTTAAGGAATAAATCAGATTCCAGAGCCAGGAGCTTGGCCCCAGAGATTCTTCCACAGACATGAGAAATACTGGATAAAACATCTAAATTACCTGCAAATAGATGTAATGTTACATCTTGGTGATACCTGCCCCTTGCTCACTTTTACTGGTTAAATCCTCTTTCCAACTTGCCCACTGCTCTTAATCGAATAGAGACTTTCATTCCCAACCCTTATATCTGAAGTGTAACAAACAAGGAATTCTATTCCCTGGACCCATCCTTGGAATCTTCTAGGACTTACTGCTTGTTAGCTAACCTCCCTTCCCACCCTCCACCCACCACCCCTGGCTCAATTTCTTCATCTCCTTTTGCCTGAGTTCCAGACCTGTAGAAACTCCCTCCCTCCTGCCTCTACCTTCATTTTAAGGACTTGATTCCATCCCAAAGTAGTTGTTCTGTTCTGTTCTCCTAGTTTTTATGCTGCTACAATCCTCTATTGTCCTTATTTCACTAGTCATACATGCATCTACACCTGAGACAAATGGCAAGTGTCACTTCTTACAGGACCTGCCTTAACAAAGGACTCTACCCTGAAATAAGAAGCTTAATATATTTTGCTTTCTACCATACTTAATTTCCATTTTGCTTATGTTCCCTTTCATGGTATTAGCTCCTTGAGAACACGGCCTGCTATTTTTTGTCCTTGTATCTTCAGCACTAAGCAGCGTGTCTCACCTACAATATGTATTTACCAAATATTTTATGAATTGACATGAATTTGATTGATTTCTCTCATACGATCATATACCTGGAATGAAACATAGGGCTCATCTAGTCCAACAGCTTTATTTAATGAGTGAGGACACTGAGTCACAGAGAGGTGAAGTGTTTTTGCCTGATATAATATACCAAGCAAAAGGCAAAGCCAGGATTTAAATCCGGGTCTTGTCACCACAAAGCCATCACTCTCCTCAGTGTGTTACGTCACTGCTCTCTAACTCATTTCTTCTTGTCACTCTGTTGTTTGTGATTAATATGTTGTCCTGACATCTTTCCTGCCTAAATTTTCTGTTTGTTTTCTAAGTTAACACAAAGGTCTAGTAGATAGGAAGATTCCTATTACCCACGAGACAAAGCTGGTGTAAACCTCAATGCTGACTTGGATAGGCGGCCTTCGTTATGAGGTTCTTTACATTCCTTGCCAAAAAATTATGTAATTCTGCTATGAGTGGGATGGTCAGTGGTCACTGCGGGGTCAATCTGTTTTGGAAAAAGCCCTTTTAGGCTTCTGTTGGGGACTGAAAAAAAATCTCTGGAAGGACCAGTGTGTCTAAGTCTTTACCTGTTGATACTTGTCCACTAAACGGTACCTCTTTTAAATTCTAAAGAGTTAAACCACCAATTCTCATGCTAAACTCTCCTTCCCAATAAACAGGGATTTCTACTGACCCTTCAATCAAACTTTTGGTAGGAGAATGAGTTTAAACACCAGGCAGGAAAGAGGGGAAATTTTTCCGTCAAAAATTTCGAAGCTGCAAATACTTCAATTATATTGTGAACTCCTTGAGGACAGGGCTGACTTTTGGTTCTTTTTGTATCACCACTGCTTCGCACAATGCCTAGGACAAAGTGGTGGTTGTTCTTTGGTTGTTGTTGAGTAATGTCCAGCTCTCTGTGGCCCCATGCACCATATGGTATGTGAAGTTTTCTTGCTAAGGATACTGGAGTAGTTCGCTATTTCCTTCTCAATGGGTTAAGGCCAAAAGTGATTAGGTGACTGGCCCTGGGTCACATAGGAAGAGAGTCTGGATTTCAGTTCAGGTCTTCCTGATTCCAGACCCAGTCCTCTATCCGCTGAGGCATCTAGATGCCCAATGTATGTGGTAGTTGCTTAGTAAATAGTCATAGGCCATATTTTTGTTAGGGAGCAGCTAGGTGGTATATTAGAGTGATAGTCCTTGAGTCAGAAAGACCTGAGTTCAGATTAGGACTGTCACTTACTAGCTGTGTGACCCTGGGCAAGTAACTTACCCCTGTTTGCTTCAGTTTTCTCATCTGTAAAATGGGCTGATCAAGGAAATGGCAAATCACTCCATTTTTCTTTGCAAAGAAAACCCCAAATGGGGACTCACAAAGAATTGGCACTACAAGACAACAATATCTTTTAATTACCAATTAGGTAGGCAAATAGATAGGCCAAGTTAGGAAGGCAAATAGATAGATAAGAGGATCAATTTTTAACAAATGATTTAATGTCCTAGGGGGTTTTAGGGGTTTCAGCTCCCTAGGATTGCTAAATTTTCATACAAATAGCATATTCCTGTTATTTATTTCTTCCCTGAAAAGAGACAGAAAATACTTAGTTCTTAAATAAAAATGGAACAAGTATAAAAATTCTCTTAACTTAATTGTCTAATTGAATTAGAAGCAGTCACCTCAAGGAATTGGAATAGACTATGAATTTGTAATCTCTTCCGAAATCAAATTGGTAAAATTTAACTTGATAAGATGATGTGAGAAATGGTGGAAGCAGTTTTGTTTCCACGGAGCTGAAAGTATCTCTCCCCTCCCCTAGCTTTAGCAGAATGTAAGTCAGGTGACTCAGAGCTGTGATCTAGCAGAGACCAGACTTCTGGTCAGGTGAAAGGTTAGAGGCTTGTATGCATGCTTAAATGAGCCATTTGAGGAGGGCATGATGTAGGCAGTCAAGGGGTTGCATCTGGCCAATGAATAGCCTGGCAGGAGACGCAAATTAGGATCAATAAAAGGACTGGCATTTGTCTGAGTCCCTTGTACTCCCTTTTACCCTGTTCAGGGGATGTACCCATTTATTCAGAACAAATAAATGTAAAATAGAATTGAAATATTCCTGGATTCCCAAGGAATATGGTTTATTCCTAGACAATGTGAGTTTATTTATAACGATGACAAAATGTCTGTACACTTTCGAAATTTCAGTCTTGATCCAGGAAAGGATATAGAACTAGTCATTTTAATTCAATTGGAACAATAATTCCCTGATTGTTATCATTTATCAAAATATCTAGTATAGGCAAAAATGAAAGCCTAGGATTTTGGAGAATATTATGGAAAACTTGGAGGAAGCTTCAGATATTCTTTAGATAACAGGAGAATAGGAAGACTTCCATGTCTGAAAATTTTTGAAGTTAGCTTGTAGAAATTCTCTTTCTTCCTCAAAAAGTTAAAGCTAAAAAAAGTAAAATTCAAAAAAGTAAATATCTTCTTTTTCATTACTTTATACTGGTCTTTCAATGTAATGCAAAAATTGGTAGATAAAATGACTTTTCCATGTAAGATAAATTAAGGAATGCATTCTACTGGATTAATGTCATTGGATTAGCAAAATGTTTTGTTTAGAGTGTAAGTTTTAAATTTATGGTACTGTTTTATGTTGATTTTATATTTATTCCTCCCATTGTAAGTTTAGAAACCATTTTATAAGAAATTCTGGTAATTTATAGCTTTGAAATTTTACTCTTTGGAGACCTTTGCAGAGTGTTGTACTGGTCAAAGGTTGTCATTCTTATTCAAAATGGCATGCTGTGGTTAGTCAAAACTTAGTTTTTACCTACTGAAGTCTCATTGTCTACGTGATTTTTGCCAAACTTAGAATTTTCTGACCATGGTAAGATTTACTCTGTGGAAAAAAGGGGAGGGAACCTTCTTGTAGAGGGTATATAATTAAGAGTACTTTGTGAATTCTACCTGAGACTAGAGACAATTATCCTACTGAGGACTCAGTTTTTACAGAATCTCTCAGAGTTAGGACACTTGAAGCCATCTAGTCGGACTTAGACTGGGAAAAGAATTCCCTCTATACTCTTCCCAGTAATGGTTACCACCCTCTGCATGGAGACCTCCAAAGTGTAGGAACCCACTACTACCTGAAGCAGGTCACACCCATTGTGAATAATTATGGTGGTTACAAAGGGTTCCCTGCTTCCATCAAGCTTCCATTGACTTCTGTCTACCTTCTATTCATTTATCCTAGTTCAATTCTTTGTGGCCAAGAAAACTAAACTGAATTCCTTTCTCATGACTGATTTTCAAATACTTGTATTGTGTGACCATGTCCATACAACTCCTCTCCAGGCTTAGCATGCCCATTTTGGGCAGTTGATCCTCAGGAGAAAAGAACTCAAAGTCCTTGGGTATCCCAGCTATCCTCTGGACACTCTGACTTATAACTATCCTTCCTGCATTGTGGCTCCTAGAAATCACAGGATCACTTAATTTTAGAGTTGAAAGGTATCTCAGCACTCCCTTAGTCCAACCTCATAAGCAGGCAATCTGCCAGGGATAGGTGCTGGGGATACAAGGGCAGAAATGAAACAGTCAGCAAGTGCAAACTTTACACATGCCAGACACTGTGCCAACCAAGCCCAAGGCCCTTAAAGAAATGTCCAACCACAATCCTTTCCTTTAAGGAGCTCCCATTCTAACAGGGGAGATATGAACAAGTACATCAACGCCAAGTCAATCCAGAGAAGATGAAGTAGATAGAAGGCACTTTAAGAGGAGAAAGCACTACTAGTGGTAAAGTTGGGTGTGGTGACCAGGAAATGTTGGCTAGAATAGATCAATCAATAAGCATTGATTAAATATCTACTGTAGCCACATGTTGTCATAAGTGGGGGAGATAAAAAACCCAAATGAAAGACTATGCCTTCAAGGACCTTCCATTCTATCAGAGAAAGTGCCATTGACTTCAAGAAATGATCAGCATGGCCAAACCCAAGCAAGCACTACTCAGGTCTGCATGTGGTTCAGGTAGCAGGGTGGGAGAGCCCAGTGTGAGTAGTCTGTTCGTGTACAGGCCTTGAAGAGGGGTATTTTCGGTTCTTGAGGTTGGAAGATATCTGCTGCTGAACTCAATGCTAGACCTTGATCCAGGAGGCTGGAAGACCCACTAACATAAGTTTATTCTCCCCCCTTCTCAGTGAATACAGGCTGACAACAGCTGATCCAATTCAGACCCCTCTCTGAGTCCTGGGAGTTTTGCTGTGTCAGCTGAACTTAAGTTTCCAAAGGTCAGCAAATGTCCCTGAGGTAACAGGCTGCCTAATTACCATGGAGATTTGCTGGAGTATGGGGAAAGATGTCCAAACATATTTTTTCTTTCAGGTTTGCCTTGGAGGTTGAGATGCAGGTGCAGAACCCCAGGCAATGAAGCTCCCGAGAGCTCCTTCTTGACACGTGCACCTTCACCAACTGGGGACCACACCCCTTCCAATTTGGCTAGGATTACAAATGGCACCCGATTCATGCTGTTTGGCTCCTCAACAGGAGCTGAATTTCTGCTGTGTTTGCTCCACTGCCAGAAACAGACCAGTGTCTGGGCATCTGTCCAGAGAAGGCATCCATCAGACAAAGAAAGAGTTTCCCATTAAAGCGTGACTCAAGCAGTGGCTGTGGGCACCTTGGCTGCTCTCAGGCTCAGAGTTTGGGGCGCTGCTCGGGACAAAGGCCCCAATGTTCCTTCTGGTGATCCTCTTCTTGCTTCTGAACATACCTTCTTCTTTACTCAGGGAAGAAAAGTTCCCCTGCTTTGAGCAAATCAACCCACGAGTCCACAGAGATGGAGACCTGGTCATTGGTGGGTTTTTCCCCCTGTATTTAATGGCAGTGAAGAGTTTCACAGGAGCTGAGCATCCACACGAGGCCTGTAATGCGCACCAGTAAGCGGAGAGATGCCTGGGCTTTCACGTTAGGAAATGGCTGAGCAAGCTATATTCAGTCCCAAGCTCCTGGGGACTTGCCCTATCTTCTTATCTGGGACTCTTCTTGCATTTTTTCTCATTCTTTTATCTATTCTCAAAATGAGCACACAACGCTGACCTAGGCTTCAGATCCTCCTTAACATTGTTTTCTGAATTCTGTCCAGTGGCTCAATCTCAGGGACTCCTCTCCTCCCCCCTAAGCCACAGTAAGGGCCCCAGCCCTGCTATACTGAAAATATTCTTGCTTCTTGCAACCCCCCACTCACCAGGCTTGAGCTCCTCCTTGCTCACAGTTGTAGTTCGGGATCACTTCTGATCAGCAGTGCTAGGCCTGGCTTCTGAAAACAGTGGGTGAGCTGGTGGGGAGTGGAGGGGAGTGGAGGGGAGGTCCTTCAACCTTTCCCCACTCAGCAATCTGCTGTTCTTTAGATGAAAGTTTGTGAGGTAGAAGTGCAAGAGGTGAAAGTTCCTGAGCTTATGCAATAGAAGTTTCTGAGATGAAATTTCTTGAGTACGAATCTGCTCCCCTCAGGGTCTACCATTGACCGATTCAGAGCAATTGACCACAGCTCACCATCTGGAGGGCCTGTCTTTTCTACGGTCCTCTCATGTTGTCTTAGGAGGAAAGTTGCCTTACCCCTTTGCTCTCTATTCATTTCCTGGTGATTTTCTGTCTGTGGAAATTTCTGACCCACTCTACCATCTTCACGGAATGCGTTAAAAATCCTTTCCTTCACTAAGAAATTAAGAGCGGCTATCTTTTTTTCATTTGAATCTTTCTTGTGGCTGCTCAAGTCTAAAAAGCAGGAAGACCCTGTTCTTTCCTTCATAGTCTGGGACAAGGTCCATCTGTCTTCCCTGCTCTGACTGCCATGGCGTTAAGGCTGATGGGGATAGATGAAGGTAGCGACACACTGGGAACCCAAGCAGGAAGCTAGTTAGCACAGAAGTAGTAGCATCACTTTTTTCAGTGCTGGACTTAGAGGAAGGGTGATCTGAGTTCAAATGCTGCTAATTATTCCCTGTGGGGCAGGCAGCCTGCTTATTATTGTGCATATTTTACAGATGAGGAAACTGATGATTCAAGAGAGCTGGCCAGAGAAGTCTTTCTGACACTGAAACCAGTGCCCTTTCCAGGATACCATGGTGCTTAACAGATGCTGAATAAATGCAGGTAGTGAATAGCAGGTGAGGGTGAGCAATAGTGGAGTTACGTGTCTTCTTTCCTTTAAAAAGATGAAATGAAGGAGGCTTCCTTCCCAAATCATTAGAGAATGCATTGCAGAGTCCTCCACTAGTCAGGGCAGATTGTCCCATCAGATTCTTCTTTGTCACCAATGACGCTTATAAGATGGGCTAGGTCCATGTGTGCTGTGGGGACACAACCAAGGTTACTGGGCACCTGCAACTAGTGTTCTTGTCACTTGCACTCCCTAAATGAGCTCCCCAGTTTTCTACCCAAGATTCTTCCCTGAGTCAGAACAAATGGAGCATCACGGATTGATGGACAAAATCTTATTTTGAGGAGGCAGCTTGGGGAAACATACTGACTAAAAATCAGAGGACTTGGGTTTAAAATCTGCCTTTGATCCTCATTACTTGGGTGATTTTGACCAACCCCTTCACCTTTCTGGGCCTCAGGTTCCTCATCAGAGAGGAAGAGGCACAGTGAGTACACAGACTCAGGTTCCTCATCAGAGAGGAAGAGGCACAGTGAGTATACAGCATGCTAGACTCCGAGTCAGGAAGGCCTGAGTTCAAATTCTGCTTTGGATACTTAGGACTTGTGCTGTCCTAGACATGTCACTAAGTCTTTCTTGGGTTCAGTTTCCTCATTTGTAACATGGGGGTAATATTAGTCCCTAATTCTCAGGGATGTTGTGAGAATCAAATGAGAAATTAGGCAGAAAATGCTGAAAAGGCCACGTGCATTCTGACAGGATTAAATGAAGGAGTTAGATGATATGGTCTCTTAGGTCCTTTCTACCTTTGGCTTCATGATCTTGTTTTGGAAATCTCTATTTTAACTTCTCAGAGCTGCAATGAGCTTTGTCCTTTCTCCTTGTGTGTACACACAATGTGGCATAGAATCGCCTCACAGGCTGCCAGCTGGGCTGGTTTTCAGGGGCCTGACTTTTTCTCTGGATCTTGTCATCCTTTGTGCTGATGGTCTGGGCACTGTTTGAAGCTTTATTTTGGAGAACAGAGCTTGTCTGCTCTGTGCCAGATGAGAAAATGCAGGCTGATACAGCAGGTGTGGAACTTCTATGAAGACACATTTAAGTGATCAGTCACAGTGTACTCTGAGAAAGAGGAGTCTGAGTTAAGAAAGTCCTGTATCCCTCCTTGGGGCCACCTTCCCAGGCCAGTTTCACTGTGAAGTCACTGAAGACTAATGGTACTAGGATATACCTTTGGGGTGTGTGTGTGTGTGTTTAGAGAGTCATACTTCCTTGGGAAATGACAAATCATTAGTCTGGCATGTGATTTCAATGAAATAAGGAACTCAGGGTAGAAAAATCTGCCACCGATGCCAAACAGACACTCCTCTCAATTTAGTGATTTGTCTGAGGCTCTGGATAGCTATATTTCAGTCAACAAAACAAAAATGCCTATGTTAAGGGCAGTTGGGTGGTGCAGTGGACAGAGTTCTGGGCCTAGAGGCCTGAAACCCAGACTTCAAATCTGACCTCAGGCACATGTTAGCTGGTGACCCTGGGCAAGTCATTTAACTTTGGTTTGCCTCAGTTTCCTCTTCTGTAAAATGAGGATAGCAATAGCACCTAACTGTATGGTTGAGGATAAAATAAGACAATTGTAAAAAGTGCTTAGCAGAGTGCCTCTGGCACAAGCATGCTATGTAAATGTTAGGTATTATTATTTCTATTATGTACCAGACACTCTCATAGGCATTGAGGACACTGGGAACACCTGAGCTAGTTCCTTCACCCAAGGTTCTGTGTAGTGGGAAGGACAAAATGTATCTGAAGATAAATAAATATAACGTTCATGGTAAATAAATAAAAAAGCAACAGGGGATCTGAAAGCTGGATTCATCAACAAAGGACTCTTGTGGGGAGAGGGAGGCATGGAAACCAAGCTTGCAAAAAAGTCAGGAGTTCCAAGAGGCTGAGGTGAGGAGGAAGAAAATTCCAGGCCTGGGGGGCAAATGCATAGAATGTCATGTGAGGGAAACATCCAGGAAGCAATTTGGGTTGTAAAGAGGGTGCATAAAAAGTCTACTATGTAATCAGCCTAGAGAGACAGGCTAGACCAACATTGTAAGGGGCTTTCAGTGCTGAACAGAGGGCTTTGCCTTTGATTTTAGAGGCAATGGGAAAGCAGTGAAGCTTTTTGAACAGGGAAGTAACATGGACACACGTCTTCTCTCTGAAGGATGGATCAGAGATGGGACAGACTAGACACAAGGACATCATTTGAGAGACTATCACGGCAATTTAGACAGCACATTATTAAATCTTGCACCAGGGAGGTTGTGGTGTGAATGAATTTATGGAAGTGGATGGATTCCAAGAGTGTTGAGGAAGTAGAATCCATTTGGAAACTCATTCAATGGGTCAGTAAGAAGGGAGATAAAGAGTAGAATACGAATTTTGAGTGACTAGAAGAATGGTGGTATCTTCAATAGAGCCATTAACACTAGATATATAGCAAAGGTCGAGGATTGGCCAGTTCATGTGTGGCCTCAATGGACAGGAGGGGGTTCAACTTAAGTATCCCTTCAACTTGGCTGTTATTCAGTTGTTTAGAGCCATGTCTGACTCTTCTTGACCCCATTTAGGATTTTCTTGATAAAGATACTGGGGTGATTTGCCATTTTCTTCTTCAGCTCATTTGGCAGATGAGGCAACTGAGGTAAACAAGTTAAGTGACTAGCCCAGGGTCACACATCTAGTAAGTATCTGAGGCCAGATTTGAATTCAGGAAGATGAGTGAAATAATATCTCTAAAGCAGTAGTTCATCTCTCTTCCTCCTCTCCTTTCTTTCTATGTCTCTCTCTTCATAAACACACACATATAGACATGGATGAATGTATGTATTTTATATTATGCTTGTGTATTTATAATCTCAAACTCTCTGGTCTCCTGAGCTTAACTGAACACTAACATTACCACCTATACTATTTACTAAGAGTGTGACAAAATAATACAAATTTATATATAATTATTTATATTATTTCAGTTGTGACAACAATCATAGCCAAAGGCACATTTATAAGATCACTGCGGTTGCTGCCTTCTGTGTTTTGGGAACACAAACTTAGCATTCAATGTTATCAGGAGAGTAGCTAAAGTTTTTAAAAAAAATTCTCTATAAAATATTTTTCACAAAGTGCAATTAAAACAGTTATTTAGGATATAAGAGCTCTCTATCAGCTCACCCAGTATCTCTTCCACCAAAGCAGGTAACAGTCTCTCCAGACAAACAGTTAAACTTCAGTCTCTCAGGAGTCTATTGTTTCTTAATGACACAGTAACAGCATCTCTGGCTTCTGTGAGAGGTTAGCTAAGTTGGTGTTGCACATGGTAATATCTCAAAGGCAGATGCAAATCTCCATCTTTTTAACTCCATACCATGACTTCCTGACTCTAGGTCTCTCTGAAAACAGTCATGCTGAATTTGCTACTTTCCCCTTTTGTCTCCCTGTTCCTGCAAGATGGTTTGCATTTTTCTTGTCATTTTCTTTATCCTCTCTATATTTATCACTTCATTTACTGAATTGATTCAAATTCTAGAATTGAATGCATTTATTCCTGGTTGCCTTTATGTAATGCAGTTTGGAGTTTTCTTAACTGATAACGAAATTTTATGATAAATTTAGTATTAAATAGCAGTACAACAATTAGAAGTATTTTATAACTGCTTATATTGAAATAACCAAATTTCGGTGCTTCCCCAAAATGTTGCTCTTTCTCCTCCAGATTCATTCCTTATTTTTACATTTATTTTCACTTGTACATCATTGTACTTCATGTATCTTTTTTTTGCTCCCATTCAGGTTTTTATTTGTTTTACAATATTTTCTAGGCTTTTTTGATGCTTTCTCGTAATTCGTAATCTTTATTTTCTTGTAATATTCACATACGTGTATACACACACACATATATATGTATACACACATGAAGAGGAACACACAGAAATACATACACACATGTATTTATGTATGTATGTGTGAATATATTACATAAATTTAATAGTGTAAGGAGGTCCCAGTGAGAAAATTCACTCTACTAGTGTTAATAAACAACTATTGTATTCCTTACAATTTTAGAGAATTGCCTGGGCACACTGACCATGTTAACTGACTTGCTTAGAATCAATCAGATATTATATATTACCGGTAGTTTTGAGCCCAGTCTATCTTGACTTGGAAGCCAGCTTCCTGTGTACTATACTAGGTGAGTCAAACTTGTGGGCCATTTGGCCCACACTTTTGATTTTCACACAAACTGGATAAAAACCTATTTGGGAAATCTTTCAGAAGAGAAATGAAACAAAAGGTAGATAATATATAATTTTCTAAGTCAATATGCAAACTGAGGGAATCCTTAAATATGTGGTTTAGTGGCTTTCATTTCTGTTTGAGTTAGATATGACTTCACAACACCGTGATAACTCTGTCCTATCAAAGTATCTCCAATTTATATAATTATTACCTGTTGTTGGGCATTACATGGCTTGTAGGGTCTTTTTTATCTTCTTTTTTATATCTTTTTTATTTAATATTTTATTTTTCCCCAATTCCATGTAAAAATCATTTTAACATGCTTTTTTTCTTTTCAAATTTTGAACTCCAAATTCTCTCCCTCTCTCCCTTCCCCCTGCATCAGGAAGGCAAGCAATTTAACATGGGTTATACATGTGTAGTCATGCAAAACATATTTCCCTGTAAGTCATGTTGTGAAAGAAAACACAGACCAAAAAAAGACAATAAAAACAAAGAAAGAAAAAGTATGCTTCCATCTACATTCAGACTCCATCATTTCTTTCTCTGGAGTTGGATAGGATTTTTTGTCATAAGTTCTTCAGAACTATCTTGGTTCATTGCATTGCTGAGAAGAGCTATGTTATTCACAGTTGATCATAATAGAATGTTGCTGTTACTGTGTACAATGTTCTTCTGGTTCTCCTCATTTCACTTTGCATCAGTTCATGTAAGTGCAGGTTTTTCTGAAACCATCTTGCTCACCATTTCTATTTAATATTTTTAGTCTTCAACATTGATTTCCACAAGATTTTTAGTTTCAATTTTTTCTCCATTTCTACCCTTCCCTCTACCCTAAGATGGCATATATTCTGATTGCCCCTTTCTGCAGTCTGCCCTCCCTTCTATCACCCCACTCCTCCCCATTATCCCTTTCCCCCTTACTTTCTTGTAGGGCAACATAGATTTCTATACCCCATTTCCTGTATATCTTATTTCCCAGTTGCATGTAAAAACAACTTTTTTTCTTTTAACATTTTGTACTAGAACTTTGAGTTCCAAATTATCTCCCTTCTTCCCTCCCCACCCACCCTCCTTGAGAAGGAAAGCAATTCAACATAGGCCACACATGTATCATTTTGTGAAACACTTCCATAATAGTTATGTTGTGGGAGACTAACTACATTTCCCTCCATCCTATCCTGTACCACTTTATTCAGTTTTCTCCCTTGACTCTGCCCATTTTCAAAAGTGTTTGCTTTTGACTACCTCATCCCCCAATCTGCCCTCCTTTCTATCATCCCCCCTCTCTTATCCCCTTCCCCACTACTTTGCTGTGGTGTAAGATACCCAACTAATTGTGTATGTTATTCCCTCCTTAAGCCAAATCTGATGAGAGCAAGATTCACTCATTCCCTTTCACCTACCCCATCTTCTCTTCCATTATAATTGCTCTTTCTTGCCACTTTTATGTGAGATAATTTATCCCATTTTATCTCTCCCTTTCTCCTCCCAATATATTCCTCTCTCACCCCTTAATTTTATTTTTTAGATATCATCCCTTCATATTCAACTTACCCTGTGCCCTCTGTCTCTCTGTCTCTCTCTCTCTCTATATATGTATGTATGTATATTCCCTTCAACTACCCTAATACTGAGAAAGGTCTCATGAGTTACAAATATCATCTTTCCATGTAGGAATGTAAACAAAGCAGTTCAACTTTAGTAAGTCCTTATGATTTCTCTTTCCTGTTTACCTTTTCATGAATCTCTTGATTCTTGTGTTTGAAAGTCAGATTTTCTATTCAGCTCTGTTTTTTTCCATCAAGAATGATTGAAAGTCCTCTGTTTTATTGAAAATCCATGTTTTGCCCTGGAGTATTATACTTAGTTTTGTTGGGTAGGTGATTCTTGGTTTTAATCCTAGCTTCTTTGACCTCTAAAATATCATATTTCAAGCCCTTCGATCCCTTAATGCAGAAGCTGCTAGATCTTGTGTTATTCTGATTGTGTTTCCACATACTTGAATTGTTTCTTTCTGGCTGCTTGCACTATTTTCTGCTTGACCTGGGATTTGGCTACAATATTCCTAGGATTTTTCTTTTGGGGATTTTTTCAAGAGGTGATTGGTGGATTCTCTCAATTTCTGTTTTACCTTCTGGCTCTAGAATATCAGGGCAGTTTTCCTTGATGATTTCTTGAAAGATGGTATCTAGGCTCTTTTTTGGATCATGGCTTTCAGGTAGTCCAATAATTTTAAAAATGTCTCTCCTGGATCTATTCTCCATGTCAGTGGTTTTTCCAATGAGATATTTCACATTGTCTTCCATTTTTTAATTCTTTTGGTTCTGTTTTGTAATTTCTTGATTTCTCATAAAGTCAGTAGCTTCTACTTTTTCCATTCTAATTTTTAAGGCAGTATTTTCTTCAGTGGTCTTTTGGACCTTCTTTTCCATTTGGCTAATTTTGCCTTTCAATGCTTTCTTCCCCTCATTGGCTTTTTGCAGCTCTTTTGCCATTCGAGTTACTCTATTTTTTTAAGGTGTTATTTTCTTTAGTGTTTTTTTGGGTCTCCTTTAGCAATCTGTTGACTTATTTTTCATGATTTTTTTGCATTATTCTCATTTCTCTTCCCAATTTTTCCTCTATTTCTCTTACTTGATTTTCCAAATCCTTTTTGAGGTTTTCCATGGCCTGAGATCTATTCATTTTTCTCTTGGAAGCTTTTGATGTAGGATCTGTTGACCTCTTCTGGATGTATGTTTTGGCCTTCTTTGTCATCAAAGAAAAATTCTATAGTCTTAGTCCTTTTATGCTGCTCGCTCATTTTTCCAGCCAACTACTTGACTTCTGAGCATTTTTCAGGGTATGACTGCCTGTAGACTAGAGAGTACGTTGTCCCAAGCTTCAGGGGTTTTGTGGTGCTGTTTTCAGAGTTACTTCTATTCTGAGGTGGTATGATACTTCTCTCCTGGTCTGTGCTCTGGTTTGTGAGTCCAGGCACTCCTTTCTGCTTTGCTACCAGGAAGTCTCCCATTCCACAACCAACACAAAGCTCTACTCTGCCCCCCCCACCCCCTGCCCAAGAACCACTAACCAGGACCCTGACTTGGCTCCAAGCAGGGCAAAGCAAGATAACCTTGCCTCAGCACCAGCAAAGCAATCTTTGCACTCCTATTCTGATTAGCCATTTGATTCCCCCCACTGTGTGGGCCTGGGGCCTGGAAGCAGTTGCTGCCACTGCTGCTGTTGCTGCTGCTGCCATGACTGCCACCACTGCTACCACTGCAGCAACCTCTGTCACTCTGGGGCTGGGGCCAGACCGCACACTTCTCTCACCCAGGTCCAGTTTTCCCACTGACTTGTTCCATTGTATTTGTCATTTGTGGGTTGAGAAGTCTGGTAACTGCCACAGCTCAATGACTCAGTGCCCTGAGGCCTACTTTGCCTGGTCTACTCCAGCCTGATCTGTCCTGGCTCGGCTACACTCCACTCTCAGCATGGTGTGATAGGCCCTTCCCATCGACTGTCCAGGCCATCTTGGGCTGGATACTTGTTTTGCTCTGTTATTTCATGGGTTCTTCAGCTCTAGAATTGGTTCAGAGTCATTTTTTTACACCTCTTTGGTGGGATTTGGGGTCTTTTTTATTTTCAAGCACAAATAATTTTACTATGAACAAAAACATTTTTTGTTTCTTTTTTTGATAACACTGAGTATATTCCAAACAGTGGTTTTTTAGGTCAGAGTATATCCATTTTTGTTTAATTTGATATATACTAATAACATTATTTTCTAAAAAGATTCTACTACTTTGAAAATCTTCCAGCAATGAGTGGATATACCTGTTGCTCCACAATTCACCAGCATTTATCATCATGTTTTTTATTTGTTTTCCTAATCTGATGTGAATAAGGTGTTAAATCACAGTCTGACAAGGCAGTCAAAGAAAGTAATACAACTTTAGGCCATATTGAGAGAGTCATAGTGTCCAGGATTAGGAAAGTGATGGTCTGAGTATATTATGACATGATCGTATTGTATTTACCATATGATGTTCAGCTATGGATGCCACAATTTATAAAGGACATTTTTAACTGGAGGATTTCCAGAGGAGGCCCTTTACGATAGCAATGGGTCTCAAGACCATTCCATAAAGGTTCTAAAAGTCTATCTGAATGGGATATCTGATTGTTCCGTTTGGTTCCAAAGGGAAATAGGTAGAAATAGGACAAATTGAATCTTGGGAAAAGGAAAAACTTAATAACAATTAGGAATGTAAGAGGTACCACAAGAGATGGTGAATTCCTATAAATTGGAGGCATTCAATAAAATACTGGATTATCGCTAATTAGGAATGTTAGAGAGGAGACTTTTATATATGAGTTGGACCAAATGGGCTTTGACGTCTCTTTCAAATCCAAAATGCTCAAATTCTCAATATTGTCATTTATGTTTAAAAGTACTTAGAATTTATTATTTATTTTAGAATAACATCTTAACTTTCACCTAGTTTTAAAATTAAATGTTTTCTGGGACCCAAATGTTGATATGTGTTGTTTCATAATGCATTCTGCAACTTTTTGTTTTAGTAGGAGAATTTCAAACATTCACATTTGTTCTTACAAGTGATAATTTTTATGTTGCTTTTGACACTTTGCTTTCTCTTGTTATTTTTTTGGCCTATCAAGAAATAAATTTCTCTCAATAATTGATCTTTAAAATATTTAAATTGTTCAATGACAAATTGCATTTCTTACAAAAACTTTTAATTCTTATAGCTCCTGATATTTAACTTACTTTTTTATTATTGAGAAGTTTTGTCTTTGTTCTGGCCAAATTTCCACCATTTGCTCCTTTTTTTGTTATTGCTCTGTATTCATATTAAATATATCCGTATTATATTTACAAGCGTATGTACTTTAATGTTTAGAGACAGTAAATGAGTGAGAGATGCAGACAAGTAGTGTGAATATTCAATAAAAGACTGGATAGTGAGCACAGAAGGCTTAGATTGAAATCCCACTTATGATACTGGTTGACATTTAGGCTCATTCCAAGCATCAGGGAACTCTTTAAAACTAGGAGTCTGTGGAAATTCATGAGCTCTGTCAGTGGAGGAAGTGCTCAGTATGATTAAACCTCAAAACATCGCTGCAGATGTTTCCTGAACTTTGTCAGTTCCTGTTCTCAACCCTTTCATAGAAGTCTGTCTGGGTACTTGTTCTTTGATGTAAGGGAAGACAAAGAGAATGGCAAGGCAAAGTCATTACTTGTGAAGTCCACCAGTTAGGTTGCTCTTCCTACCTCAGTGTCCATTTTCTTTAAAGCATTCCCCAGTTCCAGCTGTAGGATGTATGAGGGAATCAAGATAAAGTCTTTGGACATGGAAGTCATTTATAGCAAGGATCTGTGTCTTTGAGGAGGCAAAGATTCAGTGCCTAAGTCAGGTGGATCATGGGGTGGGGAGCTCCATTGATTGCTGCAATTTGATATGTTTAATTACAGCTGTGCCCTAATATTCTGGAACCTTCTGTAGACAGAACTTTTTGGATTTGACTTCTTAGAGGTACAACTTGTCCTTAGATTAGAATGAACCTATTAGAATGAATCTTAGATTAGAATGAACTATAAGAATGAACATATGTGACAAAGGCTGGACCAGTTTGGAACTTCTGGTGCTTGAGGCACTTGCCATGGTGCTCTTATGAAAGCCCAGGAAGCCTCTTTGTCATCCAGTATGAACCAGACTAAGAGCTGGTGATGAAAGTACATCTACATTGAAAAATCAATGGACATCACCAGAAGGGCAAGACGAATTGTCTGCCATTGGCTTTTGCCAAGAAACAATAAAACCTGCTATATGTTTGGTTCAGAGAATTGTGGATTTGGATACATTAAACAGAAAATCTTGCTATCTCTCTGGGGCTTCATGAAATAGAAATGAAAAGATGAGGTTAGTGCCTTCCCACATTGATGTCATCTAAGCCATTAAATGTCTTGAAGACGGCCATTTATAATATACTTGCCTCTTCCCTCAGTGGCTCACTGGAACTCTGGGTCTGACACCTGTAAAAATTACTGCTCTGCATTTCTCTTTCTGTAGTCACATTTAACAATGCATAGGATATTGCTCTGGCCTCTCTGTGTGGCTGAAAAGACAAGAAGAGGGGGTGAGAGAAAGAGAAAGCAAAATGGTTGGAAACCAAGAGTTTTTCTCTGTAAAAGCTGTATAAAGTTTCTCCAGGCCTGAGTAGGGCAGTATCAATAGCAATCTCTCTGTTGCAAAGAGCCAGAAGTAAGAAGCACCCTGTTCAAACTAGAGGCCCAGTCTCCTAACATCTAACAGGAGTACAGAGAAAACACTGGACAGAAGAGGAATCTATTACAAGTTTCAAGGGAAAAATCGGGCATTGAGTCAGGAATGGATTCTGAGAGAATGATCTAAGAAAAAATGATTGTTTGTTAGGCACAAACCCAAGAAACTGAGGCTTTAGATAGATTGAAGAGCACAAAAATAGGCCCTAGCCTTGCTGGGCTCAGTGAGCATTCTCTCTCCAGTTGGGTCTTTGCCTCCTTCTAGACTCAGCCTCTATTGTTATTAGAGTTTCCTTCAAAAGATAAAACTCTTAGGTACTTTGTGAAATGAAGCAGGTTTTCATGAGATAGGAAGAGATATAATTTTAATGGCTCAGCTTTCCCCAGGAGGATTTCTCTTAAGGGGTAAAAATGGCTCTTGACAAAAGACACTAAGCCAGAGGATATATCTCTATTCCCTGAACTGCTAGTATGTGTAGTGTACTGGGAAGGTGGAATTATCATAGTCTGCCTAAGAATGGGATTATTGATGGCAAAGAACCATTCTTATTTGTACAGTGCCTTTAACATAGTAACTGGTCACTAAACACTTGTTGAATGAAATGACTGAGTGACTCAGTTCAGGGAGTCAGTCAACAATCATTTATTAAGTGTTTACTACATGCCATACACTTTGCTAAGTGTTAGGGATACAATGAAAGGTAAAAATATGGTCTTTGTCTTTAAATAAATGATATTCTAATGGGCAAGACAACATTCAAATACCTATGTTAATCCATATCACATACATTGTAATGGGAGAGAATCTCAAAGGAGAGCCTTTAACCATGAGGCCACTTGCAAAGCCTCTTACAGAAGGAGAGATTCCAGCTGAATCATGAAGAAAGGAAAGAGGCCAGAAGGTAGAGGTTTGCAGGGAGAGTATACCAAGTACTCAGCCTGGTTAGGAATTCTGGAGAATTTCCCCATCTGTCATCCATACTCCAGATTTTGGACAGGTCAACAATACAGTGTCATGTGACATGTCAGGTCATGTGACAATGAGGTGTGATCCACAGACTACGCTGCCTGTGGCCTGAGCCCTGTGGTCTGAACTTGGCATAAACGGATTATCTCCTTCAAGCCTATAGGCTCCCTATGATGTGTTCCTAGCTTCTTATCTCCCCTCTCCCTGCAGATGGCTACACAAAAATTACCAGCAGGTCCTGGCTCTGATGTTTGCTGTGGAGGAGATCAACAGAAACTCCTGTCTGCTCCCTAATATTACCTTGGGATTTCACATCTACAACACCTACCATAGTGATGCCAGGACCTTGGAGAGCTCCCTGAGGTGGCTTTCAGGACAGGACAGGACCACCCCAAATTATAGTTGTCAGAGGCAGCAAAAGTCCATGGCTGTTATAGGAGGAGCCACATCTGCTCTTTCTGTTCAGATGGAGACCCTTATGGAGCTCTACAGATTACCACAGGTAGGGAATCTTGAACCTGCTATCTCTTGCCCCTGTTTTGGAGGTGAAGTGATTCATCCAGCATTATATGAGATAGAAGGGAGAAGAGACAGAAGTTTTATTAAGTGCCTACTATGTGACACCTCCTCTTTCTAAACTCACTGTGATAAGGGCTTTACAAATATGATGTCATTTGACCCTTAGAATCACCCTGAAAAGTAGATGGTATTCATTGCCTTTTTACAGTTGAAGAAATTGTAACAGAGAGAAGTTGAGTGACTTGCCCAGGGTCACACAGCTAGTCCCTGTCTGAGGCAAGATTTAAAGTCAGGTCTTCCTGGCTCCAGGCCCAGCTCTCTCCAGACTATGCCACTTGGATGCCACACAGCAATTAAGGGAAGATTTGCATTAATGATTTTCCTAACTGAAGTCCAACACTTTGAGACAGGGCAGCCAAGATGGATTTCATAACTCCATAGCCTAACATTGGCATGACTGCCACAATGTTACACCACTCCATCTCCTACTCCAAATCACAGTGTCACTGGGGCTCGGGTGTTATTATGGCCAAGAAAATTCCTCAGCTGGCCTCCAACTTTCTGGTTCTTTTTGTTCCAATTCAGTCAGCCTTCCTTCTAGACCTTGTCTTTCCGCTTGATCTCTGTTGACACATTCTTGTCAAGCTCAGAGTCTCCTCCACATCTATATATGGAGAAGTAAAGTGATGTCTTCAGGGTTAAACAGCAAGAAACTACATACAAGACTTCTTGCCAGGCCTTGTCTTTCTATCTGAGCTCTCCTTGTATGTCCTCAGCAGCGTCAAGTTTGCCTCCATAGATTTATATCACGAGACATGGGGAAAAGACTATAATCCTCTTCCAGAACAGATTGTAGTCATTTACTTTTTAGACCTGGAAAGGCCTTCTCAAATAATGCAACTTGATTTTCTAATTTCAAAGACAATAAAATTGAGGTTCAAGGAACTTAAAGGACTTGTGCGAGCTCATACTCTTAGTACTAGGTCATGGGTTATTCATTGCTCTTTATTCACTCTTTATTCAACCCTAAATGCTTGAATCAACTGTTCTCATTATATGACCTTAATATGACTAAATATTATATGACTAAATAACTATTTCTAAAAACTAATTAAGTCTAGCTTTCTAATTGATATTAACTGATATTCCATGGGGGGGGGGCAGAGGGGAGCCTCATCCTAGGGAATAAGGAGAAATAGCATTATAAAGACATACTCAATTTCTCTGGGTGAACCCTAGAAGCCTGAGGAGAGAAGTATCCAGTTGGCCTCTGGGAACCTGGCCTGACAGTGTGAATGGGGCTTGGAAGAATGAGCCCAGGGCTTGGGTAATGGATTGGCTAAATGACTGAGTGAATTAGTGAAACTCTCCATGATCTAGGTTATTCTAAATCTACACGTTGCAGAAAACGTACTGACCGAAACTGGTAAAAGGACCATCTTTACCCAAATGATTAAAGAGATCTCTATTACTGAAAATTGTATTATTTCAAAATGAGTCATCAGCATTTCAAAGATAAGTAAAATAAATATTTCAAATAGTAATAAAAATAGCAATTAACAGTTAAATGAAGCTTTGAGTATTGCAAACCAGTTTTGAAATATCTTATTTGATTCATACAATACCCCTGGGCATTGGGAGCTAATATTATGCCCATTTTTCAGTTCAGGCAGACAATGATTAAGTCACTTGCCCAGGGACACAAAGCTAGTAAGTGTCTAACACTGGATTTGAACTTAGATCTTCCTGATTCTAGGACAAGTGTTCTATCTACTGTGAAACCTATCTGCTATATATAAGTGAACATATATTTAATTGCCAGGTATTTTGGTCTTGGCAACACCATTCTTAAAGAATTCACTTTGCCTAAAGAAAGAATCACTTCATAACTACCGCCATCTCCAATATATAGTAATAATGTGTCATTTTTACCTGGAAAACTTCTTTGGGGCCACGAGCAAGGACAGTGCATCAGGAGAAATGCTGAACTATTTGGGAAAGAAATTATGTAGGATTCAGGGCAGTGAAGGATTTAAAACCAGTAGCATAGAGTATTCTGTCTTCTAGTCATGGTCTTTCAGCTCACTTAATCTTGAGATGACTATAATTTCACCCACCATCATCATCTTGAGCAGCCCACTCAAATTTCTCCCTAGTGATGTTAGATTGATTGGGCAATATGTTCAGATTTGTTGCTATGTGCCAGTATCACTTTCACATAGCCCAGTGAGACCCATCTTTCTTCTCCATCCAGATAAGCTATGGCCCATTTGATCCTGCCCTGAGTGACAAGGTCCAGTTTCCTTCCCTCTACCAGATGGCCCCTCAGGATTCCTCACTGCTCCTGGGTATTGTCCAACTGCTGTTACATTTTGACTGGACCTGGGTGGGACTGGTTGTCACAGATGACATGAGAGGTGAGAAGTTCCTTTGGGACATGGGAGAAGAGATGAGAAGGAACAAAGCCTGTGTGGCCTTCACAGAGAAGATCCCTGTCAGTGAGAGATGCCATGCTGAATCCCAGGTAGATTTCATGCCCAGAATTATAGCATCATCAGCCATGGTGATCATTATCCATGGTGATACAGACTCACTGATGATCCTGAGATATTCTCAGCCACCATTAACAGGAACTTGGAAGGTCTGGATTATCACACCACACTGGGATGTCACTATGAAACCCTATGGTCATTATGGTTATCCTTTTTATGGAGCATTCATATTTTCACATCAGACAAGTGAGATTCCCGGTTTTAAAGCCTTTCTCAGGACAGTCACCCCAGCAAAATACCCAGGAGACATTTTCCTTAAGAGTTTTTGGGCCTCAGCATTTGAGTGCCCAGATGAGCCAACCAAACTGGAGCAAGAAGACTGTTCACTGAATGCTTCCTTGGAGATGCTACCTTTGCACTATTTTGACATGACCATGTCTAGCCTCAGTTACTTCCTCTACAATGCTGTGTATGCTGTGGCCTGGGCTGTTCATGAAATGATCCATGCCAGAGCAGAAACAGGATCTGTGAGAGATGAAGGAGACCTGATGCCTCAGCCATGGCAGGTAATGTCCACTGGTATTCCCAGCCTCATATATGAACTTTCTTGGCTTGCTACTTTCCTCAGCATTCACATTTCTCTTTTACTTGGCATGCCCCAGGTTCACCTATGCATAATCCTTGTCTTATGTAATTTTCTTGGTTTGGTTTCTTTTGGATGCCTTGAGAGTTTGTTCACTAATGGCAGTATGAATACACTGCCATACTGAGGACTTACCTCTACATTTAATGCATTGTTTTGTAGCCTTTCTTCCTGAAGGGCTGAGTCTTCTCCTCAGACCTACAGGGAAGACTTTGTCAAGCCTGGTGCCTAGGAGAGTGCTTTGAATCCAATGTAGAATGCCTATCAAAATGGTTCTTAAGAAATAGTGACAAAATTGTTAGATGCAGAAACATGATGAAGCCTAAGTGCCCTCTTTAAAAAGTAATATTTCAATTCTCTCAAGATAATTCTCCTTTTTTTCTCATTCTATGTGTTTTTAGAATGGGATCTTATACATAATCTCTTCTTAGTGCCAACCACTGATAGACATAAAATGCAGGCATCCAAGAAATCACACATCTTTCTGAGAGATGGTAGTAGCCTCAGCTTCAATTACATGGAGAATTGGGGTCCTTATTTTAGAGCATGGGTGTCATTACACACTGCCCCCCAAGGGGCCCATAGATAATTTTCAGAAGTTCAGTGAATTTGGTTTGGAAAAATGGACATTTTCATTTTCATTAACTTCCAATAGAAGTTTAGAATTTTCCATTAGAATTTGAAAACAAGAAATATGATTCTGAAAAGAGAATCATAAGCTACACCATTCTGCTAAAAAGGACCATGAAAGAAAAATTCAGAAACCATTTTTTAGAAGAATCCCATTCATTTCCCAAATCTGAATCTGAAAACTCATTGGAGTTTGTTGTGACTCAATTAAAAAAATTCTTTATTGTCATTCTTTTAAAAAAGTTTTAATGAAAATTAAAAATAACAATTCTATTCTAGTGCTCCTTCCCTAATAGAATATTACCTCATTAGAAAAAAATCATAGTTAATCAAAACAAAATGAGATGTTTACCTCATGTGACAATGTATGTCTCATTTCATCCCATTAGTCTACCACCACTGTGACAAGAGGAGTATATTAATTTTTACCATCAGTCATTGGAAGTCAAGATTGGTCATTGCACTGACAAACATTCTGACATAATTCAATGTTGTTTCCCTTAAAATGTCATTTTCTCCCTTTCTTCTCCTTATATTTCATCCTGGGAACTGTGAACCACCATTATATCTGCTTTGACATAATTCTTTGATATGGTGTGTTGATTTTCTCCCTTGGTGGCCCTACTCACTCTCTCTGCAGCTTTCTAAATTGAAATACTCTAGCTATAGTAAGTTGCCACTACTTGACAGAGTCCATAGACCACTAGGTTGGAATTAGGAAAATTTATCTTCATGAGGTTAAACCTGGTGTCAAACACTTACTAGCTGTGTGACCCTGGGCAAGCCACTTAACCATGTTTGCCTCAGTTCGTCATCTATAAAAATGAGATGGAGAAGGAAATGGCATATCCATCTAGAACCTTTGCCAAGAAAACCCCGTGGTGTCCTAAAGAATTTCACATGGCTGAAATGACTGACAGACAGAAATCCAGAAAGGCTTCATGTGTGAGGATCAGTAATCTACCATGTATGTACCTTCTAGTCTAGCTAAGCATGCAGAGTTTCATTTGCAGGAGGGAAATGAGAACAGTACTGGTTTTGGCCAAAGCAGCTTCTGAAGATTATGTTCTCAGGCACGTGGTAATGATTGTCTCTGCCAGTGCAAAGAATGCCAATATTAGTAGAATAAATGGAACTCAGGAGCCCCAGGTCCCTGTTCTAGAAAAAACACCTCCTTGGATCACTGGATGGGCACAGCTTTTCATGTATGTCAACCTCTACATAAGCATCTATTGATGCTTATTGAACTTTTGGTTCTCCATGCCTTGTGCTCATTATAAATAGAATGAGCTCAGAAGCACACAGTGCTCAGAGGGGTAAGAACCAGGACTTCTTGGCACTAACTGATGTCAGCGAGCTCTGGGGAATAGGTGTGATTAGGGACTTAGAAGGAGAAAGGTTGAACCAGCTTCCCCTTTTTCCATTTACCTGGACACATTCAGCATCCGCAATAGATGGATGATTGAATGATTCCTGCTGGGTTGTGATTTAATTTAATTTTTAAAATAGTGGTAGGAGTAGGGGTAGGAGTAGGAATAGGAGTAGTAGGAGTAATAGCTAATATTTACACAGGACTGTAAGATTTACAAAGTACTTTATATGGGGCATCTTATCAAACTTCCATGCAAGCATCTAATGTCTTCAAGGCAGCATTAGAGGGACAGTAGCAGTTCCATTCACTATGTCTTTGAGTTTCCTTCTTATCTAAATCCTAGCAAAAAACAGGAGTTTTGAAATATTAATTCTATCACAACGAACAACTCCCAGGCCTTGATATTTCTGCCATGATTCTTTGTTTCAAGGATGTGCTCGAAAATGTTTGTTGCATGAACAAATGAATGATTGAGTGGATAAATGAAGATATTTGGACCATTGATCTTGGTCCTGTTTTTCCCTGCCTTTCGATATGAGAGAGTGACACAATTCTTTCCCCTTGTAGCTACACTCATCTCTGAGGAATATTTCCTTTAACAACACTGCTGGGGACCAGGTGGTTCTGGATGAGGAAAAGAATCCTGTGGCTAATTATGATATCATGAACTTTGGTGTGCGGTCTAATAATGATGAAGTTCTTTTGAAAGTGGGACAGTTTGTCTCCCAGTCTCTACTTGGTCAAGATTTCACCATTTGTGAGGAGTTATATCTAAAGAGGGTTGATCTGAAGGTCTGTACAAAAACTAAATGCCACTTGATGTTTCCAGTCACTTTAATCCCATTTAGGTCTTCATTCATTCATTCAACCCACCCTACTCCAATGCAAGCTGCTTATCTCTTTGTTTATCTCTTTTTAAATCTTTTTTTTAAATACAGAAAATGCTGGGAAGACAAAAGAATAAATTGTAATTTTTCCATTAATGTTTTAAAATAAAAATGAACCAAGTATATTTCTAAGTAAGATGGATGTGTGCCAACTAGCATTAGTTCAAAGGGAACAATAGCAACAAGTGAGACAGCTCTGGGAGAGAGAATAGTGAGCTGGCATAGTTATCAGGAAGCATGGGATCAATTTCAGCCTTTGAAATCTACTGGCTCTGAAACTCAGGGCAAGTCACTTCTTAATCCTCCATGAAACTCTAAGTCTGCTGATGTGGTGCCAATCTCTATAGCCTGAGGGAATTCCTTCACAGGATTTCCTGTAATAATGAAGTCACATGTTTGGTTTACCCATTTTCCCTTTCCTCTATCTGTACAATATTACTGTTATACAAAAGATTAGTACCTTCTCGATAAAGAGGAGAAAAAGGATTAATACACAGTCTCAAGCACATGAAATCGTGGAGACAACATGCAAACGATCATGTACATACAAGACATATACAGGATAAAATAGAGATAATCACATGAGAAGGCCAGAGCATGAAGGCATCATTATAGAATTCAATCATTGATTGAACTGATTTGTTTCTTTAAAACATATCCCAGGACATGTTTTCAGAATGTCCTGGAAGAATGTCCCAAGAAGCTTTCATGAGGCTAATCGTTCCTTAGGTTACAGGTTTATTTATTTTCACTGCGTTGAACTATAACTCCAGGTATTTCTTTCGCCTCTTGGAAGCCTTCTAGTTGTATTTGCCCAGCTTTTAATGTAGAGTAGGCTCACACCCTTTTTTCTGCCGCATCTTGCTCCTAACTTGACTAAGACTGAACTCTATTAAAATCACAGCAGCTTACATTTGTATTGCATTTTAAGATCTGGCAATTATTCCTCTCCACAAGAACCCTTTTGAAATAGTTAGTATATTTTATAGGTGAGGTTACTAGAATTATGAAAATTGACCAATTCATCATCATATGGTAAATAATATGAGGCCGGATTTGAACTCAGATATTCAAAAAATGCAATGTTTGCACTCTCTATAACATGCTGAATCTCAATTTTTTTCAGGTGAATGTTTGTCACAGATCCCACGTCTCACTCAACTTCCACTTTTTTAAATGTGGAGTGTGACACTAAGTAGCCCCTAATTCCTTTTCTAACATCCTTCCCTCCTGAGATCTTTTAGAATTCTGACTCTGTCATACAATATGGTAACCATCCTTCTCAGGTTAGAAATTAACTATGTCCTCCAACCGAACCTTCATCTAAAGTTTTAATAAATTAAAAAGCACAGGGTTAAGGACAGATAGTTCTTCCTCCAAGTTGAGCTCAACTGATTAATGATGACTCTGCAGTCACTCAACCAGTTTAGAATCTACCTAGTTGTGCTATCATGTAGGCTATACATTTCCATCATGATTTGTTCTTGATGAAACCAAGATACTTCTAGTGACCAACACAATCCAGTAATTAGATCTTTTGGAATTTCGCACTGAAGCAAAATCAAGCTCCCCAGAATATAGTTTACAGACCACACCTGCTTTCCTTTATAAAAATGGAAATGCTTCCCTTCAGGTTTGAAGAACCACCCTTATTCTCAGTGATCTTTCAGTGAATGAGAACAGTGACTCAGCAGTCATATCTCAGTACTTCTAACACCATAAGATCTTGTTCATGCAGGTCTGGTGGTTTGAACTCACTGGACATGATAGTGTATTTTTTCAACATCTTATTTATCTCAGGTTTCAAATTCCCACTCATCCTCATTGTTATATTCTTCAGAGTCCCTAAGTCATTTCCCTTGGCAGGTAGATTCCCAAGTATTTCATCCTGTCTACAATTATTTAAAATGGATTTTCTCTATTGCTTACTGCTGGGCCTCGTGTGGGTTTTTTTTTTAAATATATCCTCTAACTTTCCTAAGGGTATCAATTGTTTAAGGTACTTTTAAAGTTGATTCTCTAGGATTCTGTAAAGATATCATCATACCATCTGCAAAAATTGATAATCTTCTTTCCTCATTGTTTATTCTGATTCCTTCAATTTCATTTTCTTCTGTTATTGCTATAACTAATTTTAAAAAACTATTTAAAACATTTTTATTTATAGTTTTGAGTCCCAAATTCTATCCCTCCCTCCCTCCTGTTCCCTGAGATGTGAAGCAATGGGATATAGATTACACATGCGCCATTATGTAAAACATTTCCATATTAGGTATTTCGTATAAGAAGACTCAAATAAATAAAAACAGCATGCTCTAGTCTGTATTCAATAAATATCAGTTCTTTCTCTGGAGGTGGATAGTGTGCTTCAGCATTAGTCCTTTGAACTCGTCTTGGATCATTGTATTGCTGAGAATACCTTAGCCATTCACAGTTCTTCATTGAAAAATATTGCTGTTACTGTGTACAATGTTCTCTCTTGGTTCTGTTCACTTCACCATGTGTCAGTTCCTTTAAGCCTTTCCAGGTGTTTCTGAAATCATCCTGCTTGTCATTTCTTACAATGTAACAATCTTCCATTACAATCATTATAGTTAACTTTTCTAGTTGAATACTGAACATCAGTGGTACTAATAAGAATTCTTGCTTCACTCTTGATCTTATTGGGAAGGCTTCTAGCTTATCCATAGTACTGGTGAGGTCTGAACAAGGTAATACAACCATCTATATACACCACTGGATGGGAGAACATCAATATCTGCATGGTCAAGGAGTTCTTAACAAATGGCTACTAAGAGTCCCATTCAGGGAATCAAAAAATCCTTCTCATAAGCAAACCCCTGAAAGCAAACTCTTACCTCAGACTTTATATACAATTTTGGCTAATAGGCTCAGAGCATGGAAGGCATCACAACCCTTGTGACTCAGTACCTAATTAGCTTAGTACCAAAAGGTGTGGAAGCCTTCCTACAAACAAGCCTCCCCTAAGCAAGCTTCCTGTAAGCAAGCTTGCTCGTAGGCAAGTTCCTCCCCCAATGGACTCTGTGACTCAAGATGTATCACAGCTGTGAGATGGGCCAGAGCTCAAAGCAGCAAGCCTATTAATGGACAGGAAAGAGCTTTCTATTCCATTAACATTACAAATGTCTAGTCCCTTTTTTTAAAAATCATTGTTTTCAGTTAGTCCAAGTATTCTTAAATTATCTCTCCTTAATCTGTTTTTCAAGTCAGTTGTTTTTCTGATGATATATTTAAAATTTTCTTCTTTTTTCATTCTTTTGATTTTATTTTATTGTTTCTTGATGTCTCATGGAGTTGTTAACTTCCACTTGCCCTTTTAATTTTTAAAGATTTTATTTAGTAAATTTTTGTACCTTTTTTCCATTTGTTTGACTCTCGTTTTTAAGGAGCCTTGTCTTCAGTGAATTTTTGTGTCTCCTTTTTCTGTTTTGTAAGGTGTTAATCTTTTCAGTATTTTTATTGCCTCTTTTGCTAAACTATTAACTCTATTTTCTTAATTTTCTCATCACTCTCATTTATTTTCCTCATTTTTCCTTTACCTATTTTATTTGCTTTTTCATCACCATTTTGAACTCCTCCAGGAGTTCTTGTGACATTATGTACAATTCAGATATTTCTTTGAGTTTTTGCTTCTAACTGTTTTAACATTTTTGTCTTCTTCCAAGTTTGTGTCTTAATCCTCTATCACTATAGTATCTTTTAATAGTCATCCACACCCCCTTTTTGGTGTTTGCTTATATACTCAGCATGTTTCTTGGCTTTAAGTTAAATTGGGCTCTTACTTTTGAGTTGTAAGAGGGGGTACTGTCCCAAACTTTAGTTTTTTTCATGCTGCTGTTTTCAGAGCTAGTTCTGTGGGTCTATAAGTTTTCAGTGCTTCCAAGGTGGTATGACCTAATGAGAGGCATGATCACTGTTCTCCTGGTCTATGCTCTGGTCTTTACCATGGAAGGAATCTTGCTCTACTGCAGATACAAGTTGTCTCTTCTTGGCCCTGGAAATGTGACCAGGTCCCCTGTTCTCTTGCAGGCACAAGCTCTAGTGCTTTTTTCTGCCTTGGAACAGTCCAAGGGTTCCTTCTCGCTTATGAGGGATCACAAGCACTCTTTTCCATTTCAAAACACTTACAAGGGTCCCTACTCCCATGTAGCCACAAGTGCTAGTGCTCCTCATTATCATGGAACTGTGACCAAGAGCTTCATATGAGCCACTGTACCCAGTATCACAAAAGACTCTCCTCATCTCTTTCTGACCTGTTGTCTGACCCCCTACCATCTGTGGGCTGAGAGCTCCTGTAGCTGCTGATATCACTGTTGTAGCTGCCTCTAAGGCCCACTGCTCATATTGCTATGGAATGTTGCGGTCTTGGCTGACCACCACCCAATATTGCCGACCTCTCCTATTGATTTCTGTTTTTTTTGAGGGGGGAATGCAGGGCAATTGGGGTTAAGTGACTTGCCCAAGGTCACACAGCTAGTAAGTGTGTCAAGTGTCTGAGACTGGATTTGAACTCAGGTCCTCCTGACTCCAAGACCAGTGCTCTACTCACTATGCCACATAGCTGCCCCTCCTATTTATTTCTTATTTTGTCTTGGGCTGGATAAATGTCTCACCCAAACCTTGTGTTGGTGTTACCATTCTGGAAATTGATTTGAGGTATTATTTTAAAGTTGTTTGGAGGAAATTGCTGGGAGCGTTCAACTGAGTTTCTTCCTGTACTCTGCCACCTTAGCTCTTGAATAAATGTTTGTTAATTCACTGTGTGAATTTCCCTGTTCTAGGTGCCACAGATGTAACTTAAAAAAGCATCTTTGTCATTGAAGAAAGGTACCAAATGGAGAACAAAAAAATTACCTTTTTCTTTTTCTTTTTTTTTTTACTTTTGAACATCTATTTTTTTTAAAACCTTGAGTTCCAACTTCTCTCCCCACTTCCCTTCCCATCCACCCTCCCTAAGAAGTCAAGCAATTCAACATGA
>CM053622.1:811237905-811273010 GCA_028646595.1 Phalanger gymnotis | reverse complement strand
CATCCAGGCTGTCCTGGGCTGGAGCCCTGCTTCCCTCTGCCACTTTGTGGGTTCTGCAATTCTAGAATTGGTTCAGAGCCATTTTTTTATAGGTTTTTGGAGGGACTTGGTGGGGAGCTCATGCCAGTTACTGCTTTCCAGTTACCTTTTTCCATAAGCATCACATCGAAAAGAACTTTTAACACTCTCAACCAATATCACTAACTTTTGTAAAGCAGCAAAACTTCCATTCTGAAGAAAAGAACAAAGCCCTGATGCATTTTCTTTTTTTTTTTTTTATTACTTCCTAGACCCTTCAGGCTGTGTGCACTGAGAACTGTGGATCTGGATTTATGAAAACTGCCAAGGAGGGACAGCCTGTCTGCTGCTTTGACTGTGTCCAGTGCCCAGAGGGAGAGATTTCCAACCAAAGGGGTAAGTGAGTGTAATACTCAAGTTGCAAACCTCAGAGACTGGAAGAATGGTGATCTCAATAGAAATACGGAAGGTCATGAGAGTAGTGGATTTTGTTGTGACATGGAACCTCAGGACTGCTTTAATTTACACTTCTGTTATTATCAGTGATGTGGAAAAGTTTCCCTTCTCTATTAATAGTTTGGATTTCTTCCTCTGTGAGCTGGCTAATCATATCCTTTAACCACTGATCCATTGGGGAGAGGTCTCCTATTTCTCCCTGCTCCTACCAATTACTAAAAGACATGCTGTAAGGTCCAGAATTCCTCCCTCTGGGGAACACTCTACCTCCCGTGTAGCCATAGGGTGTTCTTTTTATTACCAAAGGAAAAGGCCAAGGACTTCCGGCATGATTATATGTAGTAGTTTAATAAATCATTATGAATACTTACAAACAGGGGCAATCTTCGGTCTGGGGTGGCAGCCAGATAGTTCAGAGGATGCCTGCCAATAGCCCCTGAAATCCCCTCAGTAATTATAAAAAAAAAAAAAAGACAAAGGGAGGAGAGTCTAGAGTGCATTATTACTGATTGGTGGATATTTTTGGTTTTCTGCTTAGTAATGAGCTTGGGCATTAAGCCAATGTTATGCCTAAACATAAGATAGTGCATTGATCATGTACCCATCACACATGGGTCATGACATTCTTGTTATGGCTT
Organism: Phalanger gymnotis; assembly: GCA_028646595.1. NCBI lineage: Eukaryota > Metazoa > Chordata > Mammalia > Diprotodontia > Phalangeridae > Phalanger > Phalanger gymnotis. Next base: position 811,271,898 of record CM053622.1, on the reverse strand, counting down.
TCGTAGGTCATAGTATCTAAGTTTTGATTTAGTACTAAACTATGATTCAGTATCTAAGTTATGATTTTAAGAGATCACCATGTTTGGACTTCTACCTTTCAAAGAGATGAGGTTTTTTATGGCTTTTCACTTGTTACTGTATTTTATGGCTTTTCCCCTGTCAAAATCCCATACATGCCCTGGTCTAAAACTTCCTTACAAAAACACAACTCCGCCTGACTCTGCCGTTCCCTCAAGGCATCACTCTACATCTTTCTTCTTTTTCATTCATAAGCGGCTGCATCTGATTTCTCTAATTATGTCAGGATTCTGGTCCCACTACTTGATTTTCTTCAAGATCAATCATGATTCCAGCTGCTGCTTTCAATGGCCTTTCTCAGTCTGGAGTCCTTGTGGTCTTTCTGCAGCTTTGGCCATTTGACCCCCAATGCCGAACCTGCTAGAAAACTATCACCTTCATTTTCTTCTGTGCCTGTGGCAATGCTTTCTTTCTATTTCACCTATAATCTGGATAGCGACTCCTTTTCACACTCTTTTGCTGAGTTCAAGTCAATTCAACCATCATTTATTAAGTACTCAAGACATGCTAGGTACTGTGTTAGGCACTGGGGAAAATAAACACTGGCTTCAAGTGCCTGATGGTTTATAATCCAATCCCATCTGTATAGAGATTCCTAAAGATTATCTTCCAGTCCCTATCTTTTTCCCATACACTTTCCCTTGGGACTCTAATCAGCTCACATAAGCTTAAGGAGAATTTCTATTCTGATGATTTCCAGATATCTTTATTCATTCCTACTTATTCCTCTAAACTCTAGTCCTGCATTGCCACCTATCTGTAGGACATCTCTTCCAGAATGGTCCTTTGACATCTCAAAGTTACTATGTACAAAGTGGACCTTATTATCTTTCCCCTAATCTGCCACCTGTCCAAACTTCCTTTTTCCTGTTGAGGACGCCACCATCCTCTCAGTCACTGAAGTTCATATTCTCATAACTACCTTTTACCTCGATGTAACATTTTTAAAAAATAAGTTTTTATCAGTTTCATTTTTTATTAGTCAGTCCCTGAAGCACTCTCTAATGTCCCCTGCTACCCCTACCAAAAGAGTCATTACATATAAGAAATAGTATTTCTCAAGATTCTATGAAAAAAAAGAAAAGGAAAAATCTATATGACTGATCAATATACAGACAACGTTTGAAAATAAATGCAATATATGCAACTTGTGTACCTTTTACTTTTGCAAAAATTTAAATGGTTGTATTTTATTTTTTCATACTATCTTCACTTTTTAGAATTTTGCAGCACTCATTTTTGATTTTTTGGTTGCTGTTTTCATTTATTTTGTTATATTAAGAGTGTATATTGTTTTCTTTACATCAGTTCATGTAAATCTTTCCATATTCCTCTCTACTTACAACTTTTGTATTCCTTTTTTTCAAAATAAGTTTTATTTATGTCTTTTTTATATCCCAGAGTTTCTCCCCATATCCCTCTGATTCCCCCTTCAAGAAAGCCATCCCATATAATAATATTTTTAAGACAAAAAAGAAAAAGAATAAAGTGTGGAAATGATCCGAATAACTGATAAGTATATATGAAAACTCATGGACTTCTATTGTCTGCAGAAAAGAATTAGAGAAATGGTACCTTTTTATATCTCAATTCTTCTTTTAATATCATCAAAATATAACATAGCCAGCCCCAGGTGAGGCCTTAGTAGACTACTTCTATGATTCCTGATGATGATAGAGTTTAGAGGGGACACATGCATCCTCTCCTCATATTAGAATATAACCCATCCATCCTTGTTTGTCCTTGTATCATTTTTGTTTCTCTTTACCTTTTTTTCTTAACTGCTATATTAGAACTTCAAAGGCTCTAATGTATTTTAATCAAGAATGCTTGATGGTTTCCTATTTCATTAAAGGTACATTTTGCTCCCTGTAGGAAGATATTCAATTCTGCAGAGTGTTTTTACCTTCTGGAATATTGCATTCCAAGTTCTCTGCTGATTTAGTGGTGGCTGCTAAATTATGTGTGCTACTGACTGGACTTTCAGTACTTGGAATTCTTTCTTTCTGGCTCCTTGTACTATTTTAATTTGACCCAGAAGTCCTGGACTTTTGCCATGATATTTGAGGAACTTAACATTTTGGCATTTCTTTTAGGAGATTAGCAGTGGATTCTTTCTGTTTTCACTTTTCTCAGTGATTTTAACTGGTTAGTTTTTCATTTAATATTTCTTGAAATATGAAATCTAGGGTCTTTTTTATGGTCATAGCATTCAGGTACTCTGATGATTCTTAAGTGTTTTCTTTTTCATCTGTTTTTGAAGTTGGCTATTTTGCTAACAGATACTTAACATTTTTCTCAATTATTTTAGTCTTTTGCTTTGGTTTTAAGATTTCTTTGTGCCTCATGTAAGTCATTGATTTCTATTCAATCTATTCTTATTTTTAGAATAGTTGTTGCTAGGACATCACTTGTACCTCTTATGCCAAGCTGTTAATTTCTTTTCTAATTCTTTCTTCCATAGCTCTCATTTATTTTCCAATCCCCCCCGCCCCAGCACACCAATTTCATTAATTAATTTTTTTTAACTTTTTAAAAAAATCTTGCTTGATCTCTTCCAGGAATTCTAGTTGAAATTGTTCCCAACCTCTCCAACGTTTTCATCTTTTATCACAGTTGCCAATTATACAGGGGGTAAGGTAAACTTCAGGGTTTTTCTTTAAGGATTTGCTTAGAAATATTTTGGAGTCATTCTATTCTTTTGGGTTTGTGTGTTGAATTTTCTTGTTTCCAGTTTTGGTGGGATTCCTTTTTTTTTCTTGCTTATGTTTCTAGCCTACCACATGACTTTGGAATTGATATTAGGATTAGGCTGTTCTCACTTCAGGAGAAGATGTCTGGGTTGATCTTATTGCTGCTTTCTTGCAGTGTTGAGTGTTATATTATCCCACATTCATAGGGAGAGCTCAGCCTGAGGACCTGTAAGCTTTCAATGCTTCCAAAGTGATTGTACCCAAAACTAATTCCTATCCACATGGTCTAAACTCTGAAGATCCCTGGTCAGGTTTTGAGTCTAAGCAAGAGAAGACTGTAGTTGAACATAGCCAAAAGTAGCCCTCTGGGAAGCTCTGCTGGTTCTGAGTAACATAATTATAAACTCCCCTTTGTTCTAGGGTTGTTGCCCTGGTTATTTCTTTGAGGGCTTCAGACTAGGTTGGAAATGTGACCTTGGTTTGCTCCTGGACTCAAAGTTACATTACTACTATACCTATTCATATGAGATTGTGACCAGTGGTATATCCATACCTTAGAATGCCACCCCCTGGGTGTAGGTTTCTCCCTGTACTCCAACTGTTCCTTGGAACTCAATAATAGGTGACAAAGGTGCCAGTTGGCATCTATTCCTGCACAGAGCTCCAATAGGAGTTTAGGGTTATGCTGATATGGGCCTATGTGTTCCTCATGGTTTCCAGACTTTTCTTGAACACTGGAGTGCTCCATATGGTACACTCCTGACTACATTCCATCCACAATATGTACTGACCACCTGTTCCTCATCCTATGCCAATGTCAGCTAAAAATGATGCTGTGACTTTTTCTTGGATTGGCCCTTCAGTATTCAGTCAGTTGGATTTTCTAGATCTGTTTGGAGATACTTTGTACAGGAGTGAGTAGAATTTCATTGTACTCCTTTCTCTTACTTCTCCATTTTCCACATTCATCAATTTTTATAGTACTATAATATTACATTAACATGCCAAAATTCATGTAGCTATTTCCCAGTCAATGGGCATCTATCTACTTTGTTTCTAATTCTTTGCTACCACAAAAAGTGCTGCTAGAAATCTTTTGGTATACATAAAAACTTTTTATCATTGGCCTCCCTGGGGTACAAGCCTGGCAATGGGATCTTTGGGTCAGATGATATGGACATTTTAGTCACTTTATTTGCATAATATTAAATTCTTTTCCAAAATGATTGTACTTATTCACAGCTCTACCAATAATGTAGTAGTGTGCCTACCTTCCAATAACCTCTGCAACATTGACTATACTTATCTTATATCAACCTTGTCATTTTAGACGGGGTTAGGTGAAACATGAGGTTGTTTTGATTTACATTTTTCTCATTATTAGTGATTCAGAGCATTCTTTCTTATGGTTATTAATAATTTGCAACTCTTAAGAACTGATTTTTCATATCTTTTGACCATTCATTTCTTTGGGAATGGTTTTTTGATATGTGCGTGACAGAGTGTGTGGGTATGTATAAATACATGCTTATATAGACATTAATATGTGTGTATGTATACACACACATATATACACCTACACACACACTTGTACATGTGTATGTATGTATATATGCTGTATGTATGTGTGTGCATACTTAAATTCTTTCCATGGTAGACATGGGATGCTCAAATCTCCAAATGTAAGAAAAAGAGGAATTTGTCTTAGAAGTCACAAGCAGGCTGATATCAATGGTTTCCTTTTTTAAAAAAAAATGGTTCTATCTGAAAGCATTTACTAGTTACATCTAAGTTCTAATTAGTGATTGATTATCTCATCTTACAATTTAAGCAATCTATCAGCGGTAACATCATTAGCAATCGTTTATCAGTCATTAACAAGATTCAGAATACTCATGTCATTAACGGATACTTCTTGGTTTTGGGAAACATTCATAAAATATCAGAAAAAATTATTGAATAGCTCTTATATGCCAGGCACTGTGCTAAGCGATGTGGATATTACAAAAAAAAACAAAACAAACTACATTCAGTAGTAGTTGTTTACCAGATTTGGGTACACACATCATCGTAAAACTATGCCCCTGAAGTGCTAATCTTTTTAGAGAAAAGCAGCCCACATAACAATTAATTGTTCATGAAATGAGGGCTTACAATGAGTTAGAGGTGCTTATGCTAACTTAATTGCTTCTTTCTACTATATATCTTCAACTCAGCCTCATACCATTACGTCGATATTGTATATCTTGAAGTTCTGCATTTTGTTATTCTATTGAGCTCTGTATAATATTCTTTTCTAATTTGATTGTCATAGCAATACAACTGTAAATTAACTTTGGTTTTCATTTTCATTATTATGGCATGGACCATCCATGAGTACTGAATATTCCTCTAAATTTTAAAGTCACACATCATTTCTTTCTAGTATGCTTCACAATTACCAAGTATTTTCTAAGTAAACCATCATGTTATTAGCAAATAGTGATACTTTTATTTTCTCTTTTCCCCCATTTGTAGCTTTAATATTAATTTTTAATCTCCCATCATTTTGCTCTTGCTAGTATTTCTAGAAGTATAACATATAATAATGGGGAGAGTGGTCAGTCTTGTTTTAACTTCCTTTTTTGGGGGGCGGGAGAAAGTGCAAGCATAACCCCATTACACATGTTGCTTACTTTGGTTTTAGATATGCATGTTTATCATAACAAAAGATCATTCTATGTCTATGTTTTATAGAGTATTGTAGCAAAATGATCTTGTAATAATTTTACTCATGAGATGCAACATATACAACATCGGGTAAACCAAATGTGATTGATTAAGGGCGGGAGAACCAACTTGTAGTTGATTTCTTCATTCCCCCTTGCAACCCCGTGTACTTTTAGAAAGAAATCACTCCACGGCCTCTCTGTTGTTGTTTTTCTCTTATCCGTCTCTTTCTCTCCATGGATGTGCCAAAGATGCTAGCTCAGGCTTTTCTCACCTCTTACCTTGTCTTGGTAAATTGTGGTAACTGGTTTTCCTTCTCTTCCTTTCAATTTCACCCTCTCCAAAGCAGCTAAATTAGCCATCCTTAGGTGCTTAGTGTTCAGAATTCTCATATAATTCAGAGTGAACCTATTCCTCAAGCCAAATCTCTCTTGAAATTTCTTTTCCCCGCAAACTGGACTGTTGGCTGTACCCCAAATTTCACTTTCTATCCCTTACCTCTGTGACTTTGCACAGACTGCGCTTCCTATCCACAACACAATGCTTCCCATTTCTGACTACTGACATCTTCACCTTCCTTTACAGTTCATGTGATATTCCTTTTACGCAACCTTGCCCAGTTGTTTCTGCGCCATTTAATCACCTTCAGTTTACACATTGGTCTATATGTTGAATCTCACCAGTAAAATAAGTACAAGACCCTTGAGGGCAGGGACTGTCGTGCTTTTATCCTTAATTTCCCCACTGCTTAGAACAAGGCCTTGGATATAATGGATTTTTAATATTTTTTGGTTGCTGACCTGCAGGTATGGACAATTGTGTGAAATGCCCAGAAGATCAATTTGCAAACAGGGAGAAGGACCAGTGTCTGCCAAAGGTAGTGACCTTCCTCAGTGTCCAAGAACCTTTGGGATGGACTCTGACCTGCCTGGCACTCTTCTTCTCTCTCCTCACAGTTATGATCCTCAGTATCTTTCTGAAGTATCAAGATACTCCTATAGTCAAGGCCAACAACCGGGTTCTCAGCTACACCCTTCTCATTTCTCTCTTCTTTTGCTTCCTTAGTTCTTTGCTTTTCATTGGCCGTCCTACCACAGCAACTTGCCTTCTTCAGCAAACGGTACTTGGAATTGTATCCACAGTGGCAATTTCTTCTATTTTGTCGAAAACCATCATAGTGGTTCTGGCCTTCAAGGCCACAAGACCAGGCAGCAGGATGAGAATGTGGGTGCTGCCTAAGGTGTCCAATTCTCTGGTCTTCCTCTGTTCTGTGATCCAAGTGATTCTCTGTGGGATGTGGCTGGGGACTTCACCTCCCTTCTTAGGTACAGACACTCACTCTGAACCTGGCCACATTATCATTGAGTGTAAGGAGGGCTCTGTCATTGCCTTCTACTGTGTCCTGGGCTACATGGGCATCCTGGCGCTGGGCAGCTTCATGGTGGCTTTCCTGGTCAGGAACCTTCCTGACAGCTTCAATGAAGCCAAGTTCATCACCTTTAGCATGCTGGTCTTCTGCAGTGTGTGGATCTCTTTCCTTCCCACATTTCATAGTTCCAAGGGGAAGGCAATGGTGGCTGTGGAGGTTTTTGCCATCTTGGCCTCCAGTGCTGGGTTACTGGGCTGCATCTTTTTCCCCAAGTGCTATGTGATCTTGCTAAGGCCAGAGAGGAACACTCTAGAATGCTTAAGGAATAAAGCAGATTCCAGAGGCAGGAACATGGCCCCAGAGGCTCTTCCAGGGACATGAGAAATGCTGGATAAAACATCAATATTAGCTTAAAGCACCTGCAATTTAATATCTTCCTGATACCTGCCCCTTGCTCACTTTTACTTATTAAGGCCTCTTTCCAAGCTTTGCCACTGCTCTTAATGGAATAGCAACCTCTAGATACACCTCTTACATTTGAAAATCTAATAATCAAGGATTTTGCTTCCTTCACTCTCTGGGTTCTGGACATCCTTGGGATCTCCCAGGACTTGTTGCTTGTTAGCTAACCATGGTCACCCTCTTCCATGCCAGGCTCAATTTCTTCATCACTTCTTGCCTGAGTTCCTGACCTATAAAGTCTCCCTCTCTCCTGCCTCTGACTTCATTTTAATGACCCAACTCCATCTAAATGTACTTTTTCTATTCTGTTCCCTAGCTCCAAATACTAGTAGTATAGTCCCTCTCTGTCCTTATCCCACTAGTGGCCCAGCCATCTCCACCAAAGACAGATGGCACTCCTCATAGAATCTGCATTAGTGAAGAACCCTGCCCTGACACAAGAAGCTTACCAAATTCTGATTTGTATCATACTTCGTTTGCACTTGCCTTGTGTTCCATAATATGGTATTAGTTCCCTGAAGACAAGCCTGTTTTTTCTTTATCTTTGTATCTCCAACACCAAGAAGATTATTTTGCCCATGATGACCATTTACAAAATATTTTATAAATTGGTATGGATTTGTTTAATTTCTCTAATACGGTCATACAGCTGGAATGGAATCTAGAAATCATCTAATTGAGCATTTTCATTTTATAAATTAGGAAACTGAGTCTGAGATAGGTGAACTGTTTTTGCCTAGGGTCACATACCAAGTAAAAGGCAAAGTCAAGATTTGAGTCCAAGGTCTTCCACAAAAAAGCCAGCACTCATCTCATAGTACTCTGTCACCACTCTAACTTATTTCTTCATGTTAATCCTATGGATGTGTATTCCCAGTATTAAAATGAGCAGTGAGAATGATTTGCATTTTGTTTGTCCTTAACACTGAGCTGCTTTATTCATTCATTATCTATTTCCTCAAATTAGCCTTATGTTGGGAGTTAGATACTGTCACTACTCACACACCTCATACCTTCCAGGTCTAGGGTTGGTTTTTACCCATTTTCTCATTCCTAGTGGGGACCACATGAGGATTAGCTCCCATAAGGAGACATGAACCATGAGACCAGGTCTTAGTGGAGATCATGTGCCTCATGTGCCATTTATTCTATATTAAGTAACAGTCAAGATCAGTTAGGAAGGCTAGAGGCTTGATTCTTGAGGCCAAAATCAGGTTTTGAGTCAAATTTGGTGCCCAAGTCATCACCAGGAATTTTTCAACATGGGTGAAAAATTGCTGTTGTTAGAGATAGTGTAGTGGCCACCCTCTGGCAAGACAGTTTGAACAGAAGTAGAGCTACATTAGGAGAAGGAGTAAAGGCATAGCCTAAGATAGGACCCTATGGATTGCTTGGAGCAGTTATGCCACTCAGTGGCTGGAAGAGATCCACATACTGAGACTTGAAATTAGCAGTGTGTCAGAGTAAAAACATCCTTTCCACCCTATTTCACCAGATGGAGCACATCCTCCATCCCATTTTACTTTGCTGGGGTAAAACCTCATCCAATTCATGCTTCTTATGTGCATGTACAATGTAGTCTTAGCCCTCTGAATTCTGATCTGAACCATTCCAAGCCAGAACTATTATCAAATGACTACTAGATAAATTTTGTAGCCATCTGCCTAGTCCTTGACTCCATATCCCCACAACGGTCATACCTAAACACCTCTCCAATCACACAGGCTACACCTTAGTTCATCAACCTTAGCCTCTTACCTGATTCAGTGGAATGACCCCATTGGTCAGTGATTCTATAATCACCATGGGAAGGGTCCAGGTATCTGCCTAAGTAAGTATCTCCAAATTTCTGACTTGGAGGTCTGTGCAGGCATGAAGCCTAACAAGAGTCAGTAATTCTAGCAACCACATTCCTCCACAACAGAGAAGAGGCACCAAACAAAAGGATTTAGGAGCCAGGAGATGAGATGGCCGAGTAAAATGAGCATTTAGGTTTCCAAACAGAACTCTCTAAACAACTTTTTTTAGTGTGTGCTGGATAACCAACACCAAGTCACAGTGAGACATTTTTCCAGGCCAGGATTGCTTAGTGGGGCAGAAAAAAGGTCTGCAGATACTATGGTGGGGGCTTGGTTATAAGCCCAATGTGGTGTTACTATTGTTAGCTCTGGGATGTGGAAGGAACAACAGTGGCAGTGCCACTGGGATAGTAAAGATTATGATGAGCTTGGGCAAACATCTGATCATACAGACACTCTAATGGTATCCTTTCTTAGCACTGGATAATAGACTAGGCTCACTTTGGCAGTCCCTTTACCCTTTATCTAGACCTGGGTCTTAATTCCAGAGTGAAGAGGAGCACCTGCAGCTTATGGTGACATTGACACAGCAGCTCCACCTAGATAAGGAGCAGAGTGTGGACCTGCAGGACAGTTACAAGAACTCCACCAAGATCATGGAATCTTAGAAGCACTGAAAGTATCGGTCACCAGATCAAACTGTAGAACCTCAGATTACCTCCCTGCCCACAAGATGAGTAGAGTCCAACTCTGACATAACGTACAGATTGAATAAATACCCTGGAAAATGAACAAACAAAAACAAAATAGAAAAAGAACATAAAAACTTCATTGATAACTGGGAAGCTCAAGACACAAAATTAGAAAAAGACAATACTTGGAAACACCTACAAGCAAAACCTTAAACAGAAATGTACCACAAAACTAGAAAAGTTAAAGGAACAGGGTTTTTTTCCTCCAAAGAAAATGATTCTTCTAATCAAATCAAAAAGTTAGAGGAAAACTTAGGAAAAATGAAAACAGTGCAAGAGCATTATGAAATGGGTCATTGGTCTTTGAGAGAGGACATTGAGGAGGGGCAGAGGCAAGATGGCTGAGTAAGGCATGAACTAACCTAAACTCTCCTAAATTCACTTCCAAATAACTATAAAATAACAGCTCAAAACATATTCTGGAGTAGCAGCACCAGCAAAAAGAATGGAGTGAAACAATTTTGCAGCACAAGACAAATTAGAAGGTCAACAGGTCTACCTTGCTGTGATAAAATGGGAGTAGAATCCAGTGTAAGCAGCTTTTGGGAAAATCAGTAGCCACATCCCAATCCCCAAGATAGATTTGGTGCAAGGCCCAGTGTCCCAGTGAAGGTCAACAGGAAGGCTTTAAGCATCTGGCGAAGCAGGCAGGCAGTTAACGGCTATATATGTCCGGTGCCAGAAGGTTGGGACATTCCTCCCTCTACCCCAAGACCATAGTCCAACTTCAATAACATACAATTCTAAGTCATGAAATAGGCTGGAAAAAATTATCAAGTAAAGAACCCCCCGGACCTCCAAAAAGCAACTGACCATAGAATGTTATTATGGCAACAGGAAAGATCAAAACAAACTCAGAAGAGGCAACAATGTAAAAATGGCTATGTGCAAAATCACAAAGATAAATGTCAATTGGTCTCAGGCCCAAAAAGAACTCCCAGAAGAGCTCAAAAAGGATTTTAAAAATCAAGTAAGAGAGGTAGAAGAAAAATTGGGTAAAGAAATGAAAGTCATTCAGTAGACTCATGAAAAATAGTCAATAGCTTGACAAAAGAATTACAATGAATGAAAAAAAAAGATTCAAACTCAGGATATCAATGACAAAAGACCCAGTCTGGATTTAATGGGTCATATCCTTTGGTGATTGGCACCTGGCCTGGGAGTTCTTTTGAGATATAGGAACAGGCCTTCTTAGAACAAAGAGAAGAGTCTGTCTGCTGATTTTTGAGTGGCCAAACTCCTCAATTGCCTCAAAAAGCAGTTTGATTTCCCATAATTAGGCACCAGTGTGGCATCAAATCATGTTTTCATATAATCTCTGCGGAAACAAAATTCAATCATATGTTACAGATTTGAACCTACGAAAAGAAAAGACCATGTCTTTGGATCTGGACCCCAAAAAGAAAAAGCCCCTAGAGTTTCCCATGTGGCTTAGGTTCCTGAGGACTCAATCAGCCCCAAAGTGAATGTTGGAGACCTTAGCCACATGGGAAAGTCCAGGGGCTTTTCCTTTTTGAGGTCCAGATCCTAAAGGCATAGTCTTTTCCTTTTGGGGATTCAGATCCCATCCCTATCAGTACTGAATAATAATATCTTCAATTCCAAATTCTGGCTAACACAGGAAGGTAAATGGATATGAGAACTAAATAAGTGATGAAATATCCCAGAAGGTTTAAAGGTTACAGCTCCCTAGGATTAACTTTGTGAAATTTTCACACAAATTGCATACTCCTGTCACTTTATCTCTTCCCTGACAGAGATCGAAAATAGTTCTGAAATAAAACTGAAACAAGTATAAAAATTCTGTCTTCTAAATATAGCAAGTGGTTTTCAGTTTGAAATTTGAAGCTTCTTGCCCACCTAAGTGTGTCACATGTGAGTAATTTAGAACTAAATTGCCTAGGTGAATTAGAAAGAAAGTCACTGCAGGTAACTGGAATAGACCATTAATTTGTAAGCTCTTAAAAACTAAAATTGGTAAAGTTTTACTTGACAAGATGATAAAATGTCTGTATGGCTTGGATATTTCAATCTCATTCAAGAAAAGTACTATTCAATTTAGTCAAATTGGAACAGTAATGGCCTGATTTTTGTTGCTTATCAAAATATTGAGTATAAACCAAAATAAAAGCCCAAGATTTAGTAGAATATTGTGGGAAAAGCTGAAGGAAGCTTTCAATTTCATTTGGATAATAGGAGAATGGGAAGATTTCCAAGTCTGAAAATTTGTGAACTTATTAGAATGTAAAAATTCTCTTTTCTCCTCAGAAAGTTAAAGCTACAAAAAGTAAAAGTTGAAAAAAACACTCCCAATTGTCTTCTTTTTCACTATGTTACGCTGGTGTCTCAATGCAATGCAAAAATTGGTAGATGAAATTATTTTTGCAAGTAAGATAAATAAGAAATGCATCCTACTGGATTAATATCATCAGATTAGCAAAATGTTTTGTTTTGGGTCTGTTTTAAATCCATCATACTATTTTATCTTGGTGTTATACTTATTTCTCCCATTTTAAGTTTGAGAAACCATTCTATAAGAAACACTGATAATTTATAGCTTTGAAATTGTAGTCTTTGGAGACCTTTGCATAGTGTTCTTCCGGTCGAAGGTTGTCTTTCATATTCAAAAGGGTATGCTGTGGTTGGTCAAAGCTAAGGTGTTACCTTGTGAAGTCTCATTTCTATGAGATTTTGCCAAACAGACTTTTCTGACCACGGTGAGATTTACTCTGGAAAAAAAAGGGGGAGAGAAACGTCCTGGAAAGGGTGTATAAATAAGAATCATTTGTGAATTCTACTTGAGCCTAGAGACAATTATCCTACTGAGGATTCAGGTTTTACAGAATCTCTCTGAGTTAGGACACCTGAAGCCATTTATAGACTTAGACTAGGACAAGAATTCCCCTATGATGGCCATCCAGTGCCTGCATGGAAATCTCCAAAGAGTAGGAACCCACTATTACCTGAAGAAAACCACATTCATTTTGAATAATTATGATGGCTACAAAGGGTTCCCTGCTTCCATCAAGCTTCCATTGGCTTCTGTCTACCTTTTATCCGTTTGTCCTAGTTCAACTGTCTGTGGGCAAGAAAACTAACCTGAATTCCTCTCTCATGATTAATTTAAATACTTGTATTGAGTGGAAATGTCCACCCAACTACTCTCCAGGCTCAATACTCCCATTTTGGTCAGTTAATCCTCATGAGAAATGAACTCAGAGACCTTGGGCATCCCAGCTGTCTTCTGGACAATCTATCTCTTCACTATCCTTCCTACATTGTGTCTTCTAGAAATAACAGTATCACACAATTTTATAGTTGAAAGATAACTCAGCACTCATTGAGTCCAAACCAATAATCATTCAATCTTCCGGGTACTGGGATAGGTGCTGGGGATACACGGACAGAAACGAGACAATTAATAAATATAAACTTAGTATGACCCAGACACTGTGCCAAGTCCAAAGCATGTAAAGAAAAGCCCAACTATAGTTCTTTTCTTTAAGAAGCTCACATTCTAACAGGGGAGACATGTGAACAACTGGGTCAATAACAAGCCTATACAGAGTAGGTGAAGTAGATAAAAGTAGCTTTAATAGGGGAAGACACTAGCAGTAGGAGAATTGGGAGTGGTGCCAGGAAAGGCTGCCTAGAGTAGGTCAATCAATAAACATCGATTAAGTATCTACTGTAGGCACTGTACTGTGGCCTGAGTGCTGGGGCTAGCAGACACACGTGAACGACTACAGCCTCAAAGAACTACAGTTATGTCAAGGAAGTGATATTGAACCCAAGGAAGTGTCAGAATGGCCAGACCCAAGCAGGCACTGCTCAGGTCAGTATGTGTTTCAGGCAGCAGGGTGGGAGAGTTTGGGCCAGTGTGAGTAGTCTATTCGTGTACAGGCCTTGAAGATAGGGTTTTTTTTCAGGCCCTAAGTTTGGACATGCTCTGCCCCACTCATAGAAGGTTAGGGCCTAATGCAGGAGGCTGGCAGCCCAACTGACACAAGGTCATTCTCCAACCTTCTCAGTCATTTGGGGCCGATCACAGCTGATCCAACTCATGTCCCTCTCTGAGTCCCGGGAATTTTGCTGTGTCAGCTATACACAAGTTTCCAAGGTTCAGCAAGTGTCTTTGAGGCTACAGAATGCCTGATTACCATGGGGGTTTGCTGGGAAGTGGGAAGAAGACGGCTAAGCATATTTTTTCAGGTTTCCCTTGGAGGCCGAGATGCAGGTGCAGAACTCTGGGTAGGGATGCTCCCTAGAGCTCCTTCTTGACCCATGCACCTTCACCAACTAGGGACCAGATCCCCTCCCACCTTTCCTAGGATTAGAAATGGCACGTGGTTCCTCCAGCTTGGTTCCAGGACAGCAGCTGGAGTTCCGTTGTGCTTGTCCCAGTGTCAGAAACACACCAGTGCCTGGACTGATTTTTCCATTAAATTATAATTCAAGCAGTGGTTGTGGACATTTTGGCTGCTCACAGGCTCCCCAGAGTTTGGGGCACTACTCAAGACACAGGCCCCAGGGTAGCTTCTGATGACCATTTTTTTTTTTTGCTCCTGAACATACCTTCTTCTTTAGTCAGGAAAGAAAAGTTTCTCTGCTTAGAGCAAATTAACCCACAAGCCAACAGAGATGGAGACCTGGCCATTGGTGATTTTTTTCCCCCTATACTTAATGGCAGTGAAGAGTTTCCCAGGAGCTGAGCATCCACACAAGGCCTGTGATGCACACCAGTAAGTGGAGAGGTGCCTGGGCTTTTTTATCTCAGGAAATAGCTGACCAAGCCTAAGTATTCAGTCCCTGGCTCCTGGAGACTTTCTCCATCCACTTGTCTGTGGCTCTTTATTCTTTTTCATCCTTTTATCTATTCTTAAAATCTATAGGCAATGCTGCCCAGAGCTTGAGATACTTCTGTTTGTTTTCTGAATTCTGTCTGAGGACTCAACATCAGTAACTCCTCTCTTCTTCCTCTAAGCCACAGTTAAATTCCCAGCCATGTTGTACCCAAAACCTTCTTGTTCCTTGTGGGTACTACACTCAATGGGCTCATGCTTACCCCTCTTTGCTCATAGCCACGGTTTGGCATCACTTCTGATCAACGACACTAGGCCTGGCTTATGGAAACAGTGGGTTGGGAGGAAGGGAGGTTGAGGTCTGTTAGTCTTCCCCTACTTAGCTGTCTGCTGTTCCTTAGATGAAAGTGTGTGAGGTAAAACGCATGAGGGGAAAATTTCTGAGGTGAAATTTCTTGAGGCCTAGTCTGCTTCCCCCAGGGCCTACCATTTGCTGATTCAGTCAAACTGGCCTGGTGTTTACCCTTCACCCAGGCCAATCCTCAGACCCTGGGATTCCTATCTTTTCTTGGGGTCTTAGGAGGACAAGTGCTTTACCTCTGTATTTTTGCTGCTCCATATTTATTTCAAGGCAATTTTCTGTCTGTGGAGGAAATCTGGTGAGCCTGGAAACTTCTGACTTACTCTGCCATCTTCCCAGTATGGATTAAAAATCTTTTCCCTCACTAAGGAACTAGCAGGGGCCACCTTATTGCCATTTGAATCTTTGCTGAGGGCCCTCAAGTCCAACAATCAGAAAGACTCCATCCTTTACATTGTTTGGGACAAGATTCAGCTGTCTCTCTGCTCTGACTGCCATGGTGTCAGTGCCTAAGAGGATGGAGAAAGATCCTGACACACTGGGAACCCAAGCAGGAGACTAGCTAGCACGAGAAGCAGCAGCATCTCTTTCTTCAGTGATGGACTTAGAGGAAGGATAGTCTGGGTTCAAATCTAGCCTCAGGTAATTGTTATGTGTAACTTGGAGTAATAGCAAGAATAAGGATGATAATAGCTCTTATATAGCACTTTAAAGTTTGCAGTGTCATTTTATACTCCCTTAAACTTGCTGAGGCTCAGTTTCCTCATGTGAAAATGAGAATAATAGCTATCTCCAAGGATCACAATCCAAAGGGATTGTGATCATAAATCGCATGCTTATAAAGCTTTATTTGGCTACATCTAAGGTTTTTTGTAAATGTCAACTTAAAAAGGAATATTATTTTTCTCATTCTGTGGGGAATATTTGGTACAGACACTCATCTGAGGGAATGAGCAGGTATGACACATCATTGGAAACAATCAAGTAAAGGAATCCCTTGTTTTGATTCTAGTATCTCTTGTCTGACAAAGTACCTGCCTAGGAAAAAAGTGGAAAGGCCAGATTTTCTGCTGTGTGTGCGTGGGGGGAGGCAGGGTTAGGTAGCCTGCTTATTACAATATGTATTTTACAGATGAGGAAACTGAACCTCCAAGAGAGCCTGGCCAGAGAGGCCTTTCTGACATTGAAATTAGTGCCCTTTTCAGGATGCTGTGCTGCTTAACAAATGCAAATACAGGCAGTGAATAACGGGTGAGAGTGAGCAAGAATGGAGTTGTGTGTCTTCTTTCACTTAAAAAGATGAAATGAAGGAGGCCTCCATCCCAAATCATCTACAGAGGCCTCTATGAATCAGGGTGGATTGGTTGTCTTATCAGATTCTTTTTGTCACCAATGACCCTTATATGGGTTGGGTCCACGTGTACTATGTGGACACAGCCAAGGTTCTTGGGTACCTGCAAATAGTCATGCTCCCTAAATGAGTTCCCTAAATAGTTTTCTACCCAAGGGTCCTCCCAAATAGGAGCATCAGAGATGGATGGACAAAGTCCATTCTGAGGAGGCAGCTTGGGGAAGCATATTGGCTCAAAAATCAGAGGACCTGGGTTCAAAATATGCCTCTGATCCTCCGTACTTGGGTGATTTTGACCAAGCCCTTCACCTTGCTGAGCCTCAGCTTCCTCATCAGAGAGGAAGAGGCACAGGGAGTGGACAGAATGCTGGACTTGGAGGCTGGAAAGCCTGAGTTCAAATCCTGCTTTGAATACTTAGGACTTGAGTTATCCTAGACATATCACTAAGTCTTTCTCAGTTTCAGTTTCTCATCTGAAACATGGGGATAATAAAATTGACTAACTTGCAGGGATGTTGTGAGGTTCCAGTGAAATCTTATGTATAAAACGTTGCAAAAGCCACATAAATTCTATCTATTAGGAATAAATGAAAGAGTTAGACAAAATTATCTCTTGGGTTGACCAGTTCATTTTTGGCCTCAGTGGGGCAGGAGTTCACCTTAAGTATCTCCTCAACTTGGTTATTGTTCAGTTGTTTTGAGTCATATCTGACTCTTTGTGACCCCATGTAGGGTTTTCCTTTTATTTCTTTAATTTTTTATTTAGCATTTTATTTTCCCCAGTAATATGCGAAAATGAATTTTAATATTCTTTTTAAAATCTTTGAGTGTCAAATTCTCTCCCTTCCACCCTCCCCAGCCCCACCTTATTTAAGAAATTTAATACATGTTATACTTGTGTAGTCATACAAAACATTTCTATAATAGTCATGTTGTAAAAGCAAACACAGGAAAAAAAAAACCTCGAGAAGAATAAAGTAAAAAGAAAGTGTGCCTCAAACTGTATTCAGACAGCATCAGTATTTTCTCTGGGGATGGATAGCATTTTTCATCATAAATCCTTCAGAGTTGTCTTGGATCTCTGTATTGCTGCTAATAGCGAGGTCATTTATAGCTGATCATCTTACAATATTGCTGTTACTTTGTGCACAGTACTTTTCAGTGTGTATTGACCTATGCAATTCTTTCCAGGTATTTCTGAGGGCATCCTGGTAGTATTTCATCATAGTGACATACCACAATTTGTTCAGCCATTCCGAATTGATGTGCATCCCCTCAATTTCTAATTCTTTGCCACCAGAAAACAGCTGCTAAAATATATTTATACATATAGATCTTTTTCCTTTTTTTTTTTTTAAATCACTCTTGGGATACAGACCTACAATACAGTGGTATTTCTAGGACAAAGGGTATGTATGGTTTTATAGCCCTTTGGGCATAATTCCAAATTACTCTACAGAATGGTTGCATCAGTTCACAACTCCACCAACAATGCATTAATGTCTCATTTGTCCCATATCCCCTCCACCATTTGTCATTTTCATTTTTCTGTTCTATTAGCCAATCTGATAGGTATGAGGTAGTATCTCAGAATTGTTTTAATTTGAATTTCTCTAATCAATAATGAGCTAGAGTATTTTTAAAAAAAATATGGCTATAGATAGGTATGATTACTTCATCTGAAAACTAGTAATATCTTTTGATCATTTATGAATTGGGCAATGACCCTTATTTTTATAAATTTGACTCAATTCTCTATGTTTAAGAAATGAGGCCTATATCAAACAAACTTGCTCCTAAATTTTTCAGTTATGATTGCTAAATGTATTTTCCTCCATCCTGTTACTCCTTTGATTCTCTTCTCTTTCCTCTCACCTTTTGCCTCTTCAAATATGTTTTTGCTCTTGACTACCCTCCCCAAATCTGCACTCCCTTCTATTATACACTTCCTTCTCTTACCCCCTTCTCTTCCTAATTTCTTGTTCTTTCTTTCTCTCCCTTTCCTCTCCCAATGCATCCTTCTCTCACCCCTTAATTTTTTATTTTAGATATCATCTCTTCATATTCAGCTCACACTTGCCCTCTGTCTATATATGTACTCTTTCTGACTATCTTAATACTGAGAAAGGTCTTATGAGTTACAAATACCACCTTCCCATGTAGGAATGTAAACAGTTTAAATTTATTAAATACCTTATGGTCTCCCTTTTCTGTTTGCCTTTTTATACTTTTCTTGAGTCTTGTACTTGAAAGTCAAACTTTCTCTTCAGCTCTGGTCTTTTCATCAAGAATGCTTGAAGGTCCTCTATTTCATTAAATATTCATTTTTGTTGGGCAGATGATTCTTGTTTAAATCCTACCTCCTTTGCCCTCTAGAATATTATTCTCCAAGTCCTCTGATCCTTTAATGTAGAAGTTGCTAAATCTTGTGTTATCCTGACTGTGACTCCATGATATTTGAGTTGTTTCTTTCTGTTTGCTTGCAATAGTTTCTCCTTGATGTGGGAATTCTGGAATTTTGTTATAATATTCCTGGCAGTTTTCATTTTGGGATCTCTTTCAGGAGGTTATCAGTGGATTTTTATTAATTTCTATTTTACCCTGTGGTTCAAGAATAGCAGGGCAGTTTTCTTTCATAATTTCTTGAAAGATAATATCTAGGATCTTTTTTTTAATCAAGGTTTTCATGTAGTCCAATAATTTTTAAATTATCTCTCCTGGATCTGTTTTCCATGTCAGTTGTTTTTCCAATGACATATTTCACATTATCATTTATTTTTTCATTCTTTTGATTTTGTTTTATTGTTTCTTGATTTCCCATAAAGGCATTAGCTTCCATTTGCTCCATTCTATTTTTTAAGGAATTATTTTATTCATTGAGCTTTTGGATCTTCTTTTCCATTTGGCCAATTCTCCTTTTTAAGACAATCTTCTCCACATTGGTTTTTTAGAACTTTTTTGCCATTTGGCCTAGTCTGTTTTTTAAGGTGTTATTTTCTTTGGTATTTTTTTGCTTTTCTTTTACTGATTTTTTTTCATGATTTTCTTGCATATCTATCATTTCTCTTCCCAATTTTTCCTCTACCTCTCTTACTAGATTTTCAAAATCTTTTTTGAACTTTTCCATGGTCTGAGACAAATTCATATTTTTCTTGGAAGTTTTCGACATAGGAATTTTGACTTGTCTTCTTAGGAATGTGTGTTTTGATCTTCCTTGTAACCACAGTAACTTTTTATAGTCAGAATTTTTATTTCTGTTGTATGTTCATTTCCCTAGCCTATTACTTGACTTTTAGCTCTTTTTAAGGTAGGGCTCTGCTTCCAGGGTGGAGGGCACAGCATTCCAAGCATGGACTTATTAAGGAAGACATAATCTACCTTCAGAGAAACAGATGATATAAGAGAGAATAAGCATAGCATGGTCTCACATATATGTGTATGAGTACATATGTGTATGTTTATAGATAGCTATGTATATATCTATATAAACATACATACACACATATGTACATGTGTGTGTGTATATGCATATACATACTCATATATATATATATATATATATATATATATATATATATGTATATATATATCCACACTTCATCATAGCCTTCTTTTGGGTGGTGGAGAGATGGAGGAGAAAAATAAAGTAAAAAGTGCACAACAGAGAACAAAAAAAAAACCAACAAAGAAATAAAGAAAATCTGGTCAGCTTTGAAAACAATATGTAGTATTTATCATATAGGTTTTCTTGAAATGGAAATTTATTGTTTTATACTGAATCCAATCTTATGGTCTGCTGTGCCTTTGAGTTTTGCCTTTATTTCAATCAAGAGTCTTTGATGACCTGTTTAAGTCACAAGGAAGCCTAAGTCACATGAGTTTGAGTCACATGGTAGATGCCCTCTGTGGGCTGGCCCTGAAGAAATGTATATATATGTATGCATACACACACACATATATATTGAGGTTAGCATGTTGCTTTGGGGGCTCATTCATTGGAAGAGTGTTCCTGTGACTTGGCCAGATAGGACTCTGGGTAGCCATTAAGGAGTGCCCCCCCACCCCGGCTTTGAAAACCCAGATGTTGGTGCTTCTCTCTCTGGTAACTATGTATGTATAGCTATGGACTGATGATTAGAAGCCCTGTCTACTGAATTGTGGTATTTGCTCTGTTTATATGATTTCTGCTTGTAATTTCAGTTTGTTTTCTCTGAAGTTCAGGGTGCTGACTTTTCCCCTAAACTAAGTGAATGACATATGTATGTTTCATTAAATTGACATTGTAAAACTCTTTAAGTTGCTTTCCTTAGAAAAGCAGATCAAAGGACCTGTGCTGGCAGCCCTCCCATGTGCTGGTGTTATTGGCCTTATACCCCCACAGCAGCTGTAAGAAGCATTGTTGTTATAGGGGATTACCACAACATATGACAAAGATCACACATTATGACCAGGGCAATTTATATAAGGAATGCAGGGCTGTTTCTATATTAGGAAAAGTAAAAGCATAATTGACTATATCAATTAAAAAACAGCAAAACATATGATTATATAAATAGATGCAGAAATAGCTGTTGACAGAGTGCAAGATCTTGTTCTCTTAAAAACACTAGAAAGGATAGGAATAAATAGATTTTTCTATAAATAATAATATCTATCTAAAACCAAGAACAAGCATCTTTTTTTCCTAATGGAAGAAAGAGATAAAAAAGGCGGAGTGGTAAGAGCCAGGGTAGGTTAAGGGAGGTGATGATAAAAGCTAAACAGATTTTTAAGTAATTGAGTAGGTAAAAAAGAGAAGATAATAGAAGAGAATAGGATGGCATGAAATACACCATTAACAATCATAATTGTGAAGGCAAATTGGATGAACTAACATATAGAATGGAAGCAGACAGCAGAATAGATTAACACATAACCCAGCAAAACATTGTTTATAAGACACACAATTGAAACAGAAAGACAAAAGTGGAATTTGTACCAAGAATGATTGGCATAAAGTAAAAGTCTTTCCAATAAGATCAGGGGCAAACCAAGGAAGTACAGTGTCACCTATATTATTCAATATTGTACTAAAATTGTGGCTACAGAAGGAAGACAAGAAAAATAAGTTGAAGAAATAAGTATAGATAATGTAGAAACAAAACTACCACCTTTTGTGCATGATATAATTGTATACTTAGAGAGAACAGTTAGACGCTATAAAGGATAGAGTACCAGGTCTTGAGTCAGGAAGACCTAAGCTCAAATTCATTCTCAGACTCTATCTGTATGACTCTGGGAAAATCACTTAACCCTGTTTGCCTCAATTTCCCCATGTAAAATGAGCTAGAGAAAGAAATGGCAAACTACTCTAACATCTTGTCCAAAAAGCCCAAAATGCAGGCAGGAAGACTCAGACACAACTGAAACAACTGAACAACAACAATGCTTAGAGAACCATTGCGAGTCAACTAAAAAATAATAAGAGTAATTAACAAGTTCAAAAAAGTTGCTGGATATAAAAAATCCACATAAATTATCATCATTTTTTATAAATTACTAAGAAAGTTCAGAAGGAAGAGAAATAAATAGAAATTGCCAAGACAAACATAAGAACCATGTGAATTCAGTTATAAAATACTCTTCCCACAAATATAGATCAAACTTAAATGGAGAAATATTAATTGCTCATGAGTGGGCTGAGTCAATATAATTAAAATAGCAATACTACCTATAGTAATTTACTTATTCAGTACTGTACCAATCAGTCTACCATGGAATTAATTAATTGACCCCCAAAATAACAACATTCATCTAGAGGAACCAAAGTTTGAATCTATTAAGAAAATCAATGAAAAAAATGAAGGAAGGGAGCTTAGCAGCACCAGATCTCAAATTATATTACACAATGATAATTATCAAAACAAATTTGGTACTGGATAAGAAATAGAGTGGCTCTTCAGTAGATTAAATTAGATCAAGATAAATTAAGATAGATTAGATTAGGTACACAATGTATAGAAGCATATGTGTTATTAGATGACTTCTCCTTTTTGAACATATTTCCACGTAAGTTATGTTGTAAAAGAAGAATCAGAACAAAAGGGAAAAACTACAAGAAAGAAAAAAAACACAAAAAACCCTCAAATGAAAACCATATGCTTCCATCTGTATTCAGACTCCATCATTCTTTCTCTGGATGAGGATAACATTTTCTATCACAAATCTTTTAGAATTGTCTTGGATCATTGCATTTCTGAGAAGAGCTAAGTCCATCATTGTTAATCGGCTCACAGTCGTTGTTACTGTGTACAGTGTTCTCCTGGTTCTTTACTCAGTATCAGTTCACGTAAGTCTTTCCAGGTTTTTCTGGAATCAGCCTGCTCCTGCTCATCATTTCTTATAGAACAACAGCATTCCATTACAGTTATAAACCACAACTTGTTCAGTCATCATCCAATTACTGGGCATTCCTTCAATTTCCAATTCTTTGCCACTGTGAAAAGAGTTGCAATAAATACTATTGTATATTTACTGAAGAGTAGTCCCAGAGATAGAAGTACTTGGAGAAGGTCGAACAACAAAAACCTGGTGTATAGAAAGGAGAGAAGGTAGTACAACAAAAACCTGGAGGAATGAGGAGAGGGCGGTCAATGTCAAATGTTACAGAGTTTATGTCTCTATCCTTACAAGGATAAGGAAGAAGAGAAGGCCGTTAGACTTGACCATTAAGAAATCCCTGATAACTCTTGAGTCTGGAGGGGATGGGGATGAGTCAGCTACTTATTAAGCACTTATTAAGTGTCTACTCTGTGCCTGGGCATTCAAAAAGAGGCCAAAAGCAGTCCCTGCTTTCAAGGAGCTTCCCGTCTTATGGAGATTACAACAAGCAAATAAATATATATGATCAAGCTCTATACAAGATACATAGAAAATAATTGAAAAAGGGAAGGCACAAGAGGGGTTGAGGTAGGTTTTCTGTGAGCTCATCATCAAGCACAATAGTATTCCATCACTATCATATACCATAACTTATTCAACCATTGCCCAGCTGATGGACATACCTGCAATTTCTAGTTCTTTGCTACCACAAAGAGCTGCTATAAACATTTTTAGAATATATAGATTCTTTTCCTTTTTCCCTAATTATCTTCAAAAATAGACCATGTAGTGGTATTGCTGGGTCAAATTTAAACAGGGATGGGGAACCTGCAACCTCGAGGCTACATGTGGCACTCTAGGTCCTCAGATGCAGCCCATTGACTGAATCCAAATGTCATAGAACAAATCCTTTTATGGGATTTCAAAGGGCCACACCTGAGGATCTAGAGGGCCACATGTGGCCCTGAGGCCACAGGTTCCCCACCCCTGGAGGTAATTTAATAACACTTTGGGTGTAATTCCAGATTTCTCTCCCAAAATGGATCAGTTTACAATTCCACCATAATAAATTAAAGTTCCAATTTGTCCCCATCCCCTCCAACATTTGTCACTTTCCCCTTCTATCATTTTAGCCAATCTTGTAGGAGTAAATTGATATCTCAAGGTTGTTTTAATTTCAATTTCTCTAATCAATAGTGATTTAGAACATTTTTCATATGACTGTAGATTATTTTGATATCTTCATTGGAAAACTGCCTGTTCATTTCCTTGACCATTTATCAATTGGAGAATGTCTCATATTCTTCTTATAGATTTGACAAAATTCTTTCAACATTTTTCAATATGAGATATTTCTCTAAGAATCTATAAATTTCCTCCCACTCTCAATTTTCTGCTTTGTTTCTAATATTGGCTAAATTTTTTTGTTTGTACAAAATCTTTTTAATTTAATGTAATAAAAATTTTCCACTGTACACCTAACTTTGTTCTCTCTCTCTTGTCTATTCATAAATTCTTAGCCTATCCATAAGCCTGATTAAGCAATATGTTCCATTATTAATTTTCTTGTAAAATCTTTCCTTATATCTAGGTCATATATCCATTTTCACCTTATCTTGTTAAATGGCATATGATATTGGTGTATGCCCAGCTTCTGCCATACTCCTTTCCAGTTTTCCCAACAATTTTTACCAAATAACAAATTCTTATCACAATATCTTAATACTTTTTCAAATAGATTAGGTTTATTTGCTACAAAAGTTGTATATCTATTCCATTGATCTACTTCTGTATTTCTTAGCCAGTACCAGATTTGATGATCATTGACATAATTTAAGATCTGGTACTGATAAATTTCCTTCCTTTACACTTTTTCATTATTTTATTTGAGATTTTTCACTTTTTGTTTTTCCAAGTGAATTTTGTTGTTGTTTTTCTAATTCAGTAAAAAAAAAATTAGTAACTTAATTGGGATTATGTTCAATATATAAATTAGTTTGGGTAAAATGGTCATTTTCATTATATTGGCCTGTATACTCCTACACAATTAATATTTCTCCAATTATTTAAATCTGATTTTATTTATATAAAACATATTTTATTATTTTGTTCATATAATTCCTGAGTTTGCTTCGGTGTATATACTCTCAGGTATTTAATACTGTACAGAACTATTTTAAATGGGGCATTTTCCCCGTCTTTTCTTGTAGCATTTTGTTTGTGACAAATAGGAATGCTGATGATTTATGTGTATTTATATCCTGCTACTCTGCTAAAATAATTGCCTCAATTAACTTTTTAGTTGACTCTTTGGGACTTTCCAAGTATATCATCATATCATCTGCAAAACAGAGAGTTTTATTACCTCACTTCCCATTCTGATACAATATTGGATGGTATTGATGACAATGGGCACCCTGCTTTCACACCTTATCTTACTGGGAAGGCTATCTAGTTTATCCATTATAAATAATGCTTGCTACTGGTTTTAGATAAATGCTTTTTATCAATTTAAGGGAGAATCCATTCACATCAATACTTTCAAGTCTTTTTTTTTTAATAACAATGCATGTTGGACTTCATCAAAAGCTTTTTCTGCATCTATTGATATAACCATGATTTTTAAATTTTTATTATTGATGTAATCAGTTAGTTTCCTCATGTTAAATCCCTGAATTCTTGGTATAAATCCTCCTGTATCATAATATTTAATCTTGGTAATATGTTCTTGTAATCATTTACCTAATATTTTATTTAGGATTTTTGCATCCATATTCAATAATGAAATAGGTCTATAATTTTCTTTTTCTCTTTTTACTCTTTCTGGCTTAGGTATCAATAACATTTCTTTCATAAAAAGAGTTTGTCAGGATCCCTTCTTTGCCTATTATTTCAAATTATTTAATATTGGAATAAGTCAATCTTTAAATGTTTGATAGAATCCGACTGCTTCAGATGATTTTCTTTTGGGAAGCTCATTTATGGCCTGTTAAATTTCTTTTTGTAAAATAGCTTTATTAGGATATTCTATTTCCTCTTTAGCTAATCTAGGCAATATTTTTGTAAATATTCTTCCATTTCACTTAAATTGTTAAATTTATTGGGATATAATTAGTCAAAATAACTACTTATTTTCTACTATTTACTTTAATTTCATCTTTGTTAGTATATTAACTCTTTTAATTTTTTACACTGTTGATTTGGTTTTCTTCTCTCTTTTAAAAAATCAAATTAACCAGTTGTTTATCTCTTTTATTTAAGTTTTTTCATAAAACCAACTGCTAGTATTATTTATTAACTCAATAATTTTAACTCTCAATGTTATTACTCTCACCTTTAATTTTTAGTATGAGAACTTAATATTTAGAATTAGAAAATGCTTATTTCTTTTAAAAATTAATTAACTTATCTTTTTAATTTTTTTTATTTTTAGTTTTCAACATTCAGTTCCACAGGTTTTTGGTTTCCAAATTTTTTCTCCCTCCCTCTTCTCACCCCCGCCCCCCAAGATGGCATGTAATCCAATGTAGGTTCTATATTTAACTTCACGTTGAACTTATTTACCTAATAGTCCAGTTGTAAAGAAGAATTATAACCAATGGAATGAATCAGGAGAAAGGAGAAATGAAACCGAAAAACAAGGGAAAAAAAAGAGCAAATAGTTTGCCTCTATCTGCATTCAGACTCCATAAAGTTTTCTTTGGATGTGCATAGCTTTCTCGATCATGAGTCTTTTGGAGCTGTCGTTGAATCTTGCATTGATGAGAGGAGTGAAGTCTATCAGAGTTAGTCCTTATAGATACCATGTGTCTATAATCGTGTGTATTGATCTCCTGGTTCTGCTCCCCTCACTCATCACCAGTTCATATAAGTAATTGCAGGTTGTAATAAAGTTTGTCGCTCCTCATTTCTTATAGCACAATAGTGTTTCATTGCATTCATATGCCACAATTTGTTTAGCCATTCCCCAATTGATGGGCCTCTCTTTGATTTCCAATTCTTTGCTACCACAAAAAGGGCTGCTACAAATATTTTTGTACATACGGGTCCCTTTCCCACTTCTCTGATCTCTTTGGGACATAGCTCTAGAAATGGTATGGCTGGGTTAAAGCGTATGCACATTTTAATAGCCCTTTGGACATAGCTCTAAATTGCTCTCCAGAATGGCTGGATCAGTTCACAACTCCATCAACAATATAGCAATGTGCCAATTTTCCCACATCCTCTCCAGCATTTATTGTTTTCCTTTTTTGTCATGTTAGCCAATCTGACAGGAGAGATGTGGTACCTAAGAGTTGTTTTTCATTTGCATTTCTCTAATCAGTGGTGATTTTGAGCATTTTTGCATATGCCTATAGATATCTTTAACTTCTTCCTCTGAAAACTGCCTGTTCATATCCTTTGACCATTTCTCAATTTGGGAATGATTTGTATTCCTATACATTTGGTTCAGTTCCCTGTATATTTTAGATATGATGCCTTTATCAGAGACACTGGTTGTAAAGATTTTTTGCCAATTTTCTTTTTCCCTCTTAATCTTTGTTGCATTGGCTTTGTTTATACAAAAACTTCAATTTAACATAGTTAAAATTATCCGTTTCGTATTTTGTAATGCTCTCTATCTCTTGTTGGATCATGAATTCTTCCCTTCCATATAAATCTGATAGGTAAACTATTCCTTGCTCTCCCAAATTGCTTATGGTATCAGCCTTTATTCCTAAATCATGAACGCATTTTGACCTTATTTTTGTATACAGTGTGAGATATTGGTCTATGTCCAGTTTCTGCCATAGTATTTTCTAATTTTCCCAGCAGTTTTTGTGAAATAGTGAATTCTAAACTCAGAAGGGGGATTCTTTGGGTTTATCAAAGAGTACACTGCTATAGTCGTTGACTACTGCGTCTTGGGTACCTAACCTATTCCACTGATCTACCACTCTGTTTCTTAGCCAGTACCAAGTAGTTCTGATGACCACTGCTTTATAATACAAGTTAATATCTGATATGGTTAGGCCACCTTCCCAAGCATTTCTTTTCATTAATTCCCTTGATATTCTGGACATTTTGCTCTTTCAGATGCATTTTGTTATTATTTCATCCAGCTCTGTAAAATATTTTTTTTAGTAGTTTGATTGGTATGGCACCAAATAAATAAATTAATTTAGATAAAATTGTCATTTTTATTATATTAGCTCAGCCTAACCATGAGCAACTGATGTTTTTCCATTTATTTAGATCTGACTTTATTTGTATAAAAAGTGTTTCATAACTGTGTTCATATAGGCCCTGGATTTGTCTTGGCAGGTAGACTTCCAAATATTTTATAATGTCTACGGTAACTTTAAATGCAATTTATCTTTCTATCTCTTGCTGTTGGGCTTTGTTAGTAATGTATAGGAATGCTGAGAATTTATGTGGGTTTATTTCATATCTTGCAGCTTTGCTAAAGTTTTTTTTTTATTATTTCAAGTAGTTTTTACTTGATTCTCTAGGATTCTGTAAGTAAATCATCATATCATCTCCAAAGAGTGATAATTTAGTTTCTTCATTGCCTATTCTAATTCCTTCAATTTATTTTTCTTCTTTTACTGCAATCGCTAACATGTCTAGTACTGAGTTGAATAAGAGGGATGATAATAGATATCTTTGTTTCACCCTTAATCTTATTGGGAATGCATCTAGCTTATCCCTATTACGTATAATGCTTGCTGATGGTTTTAGGTAGATGTTACTTGTAATTTTAAGAAAGACTCCATTTATTCCTATGCTTTCTAGTATTTTTAATAGGAATGGATGTTGTATTTTGTCAAAAGCTTTTCTGCATCTATTCAGATAATCATATGGTTTCTGCTAGTTTTGTTGTTCATATGATCAACTATGCTGATAGTTTTACAAATACTGAACCAGCCTTGCATTCCTGGAATAAATCCTACCTGGTCATAGTACATTATTCTTGTGATAAGTTGCTGCAAACGTTTTACTAATATTTTATTTAAAATGTTTTGCATTAATATTCATTAGGGAAATTGGTCTATTCCCTGTTTTGATTCTTCCTGGTTTGGGTATTAGTACCATGTTTGTGTAATAAAAAGAATTTGGCAGGACTCCTTTTTTGCCTATTTTCCCAAATAGTCTATAAAGCATGGGAATTAATTGTTCTTTAAATATTTGATAAAATTCACATGTAAAACCATCTGGCCCTGGAAATAGTTTCCTAGGGATTTTGTTGATGGTTGGCTCAATTTCTTTTTCTGAGATGGGGTTATTTAGGTACTTTTTTTCCTCTTCTGTTAACCTGGGCAATTTCTATTTTTGTAAATATTCATCCATTTCCCTAAGGTTGTCAAATTTATGTGCATACAATTGGGCAAAATAATTCCTAATAATTGTTTTAATTTCCTCTCCATTGTAGGTGAATTCAGACCTTTCATTTTTGATCCTGGTAATTTGGTTTTCTTCTTTTTTTTTTTAATCAAATTGACCAAAGGTTTATCAATTTTATTGCCTTTTTTTCATAAAACCAGTTCTTAGTTTTATTTATTAGTTCAATAGCTTTCTTGATTTCAATTCTATTAATCTCTTCTTTGGTTTTCAGTATTTCTAATTTTGTATTTAATTGGGGATTTTCAATTAGTTCTTTTTTCTAGCTTTTTCAGTTGCATGCCCAATTCATTGATCTTCTTTTTAATATATTTTATTCATATAAGCATTTAGAGATATAAAACTTCCCCTAAGAACTGTTTTTGCTGAGTCTCATAAGTTTTGGTATGTTATCTCATTATTGTCATTCTCTTGAATGAAGTTATTGATTGTTTATATGATTTGTTCTTTGACCCACTCATTCCTTAGTGTTATTTCCTGAAAAGTTAGAATTGGGCAAGTGGAAGCTAATGACTCTCTAGGATATCAAGAATCAGGCCAACAAAATCAAAAGAATGAAAAAAAACCCAGAAGAGAACATAAAATACCTCACTGGAAAAAAAAATTTGACTGGGAAAATAGATCCAGGAGAGATAATTTAAGAATTATTTAACTCCCTGAAGGCCAGTATCAAAAAAAAAAAAAAGCCTGGACAGCATCTTGCAAGGAATTGTCAAGAAAAGCTGCCCTGATATCCTAGGGCCAGAGGGTAAAACAGTCATTGAAAGACTCCACCAATAACCTACTAAAAGAGATCCCAAAATGAAAACTCTAAGGAATATTGTAGCCAAATTCCAGAATTACCAGGTCAAGGAGAAAATGTTGCAAGCAGCCAGATAGAAACACTTCAGAAATCAAGGAGCCACAGACAGGACTGCACAGGACTTAGCAACTTCTACATTAAAGGATCTGAGGGCTTGGGATATTATATTCCAGAAGGCAAAGGAGCTTGGATTACAACTAAGAATCAACTACTCAGGAAAACTGAGCATAATCTTTCAGGGGTAAAGATAGGAACTCAATGAAATAGGGAACTTTCAAACTTTCCAGATGAAAAGATCAGATCTGAACAAAAAATTCAATCTTCAAATATAAGACTCAAGAGAAGCATAAAAAGGTAAACAGGAAAGAAAGGAAAAACATGTTGCTCAATAAGATTAAACTGTTTACATCCTTATATGGGAAGATGATAATTGGGAACTTGGGAACTGAATCACTATCAGGGCAGTTAGAAGGCACATGCAAAGACAGAAAATGTGGATATAAGTTAACTTTAATGTGGTGATGCTAAAAAAGATTAGAAGGTGAAAAAATGATTGTATTGTGAGAAGAGGAAAGGGAGAGGTAGAATAGGGTAAATTGCATCATATGAAGAAGCACAAAAAACCTGTTACATTACAGGTAAAGAAAGGAGGGAGGGGTGAGCATTGTTTAAACCTTAATCTCATCAAAACTTGTTCAAAAAGCCAATAAACACTCAGTTGGATAGTAGAATTTACTTTATCCTATAGGAAAAGTAAGAGGGAAAAAGAGGGAAAAAGGAAAAGTGGGGGCTTATACAAGGTAGGGTGGATGGAGGGAGGTGGTGGTCAGAAGTAAAAGACTGGCGACGTGGGACAGGGTGAAAAATATAAACAGTAGGGAAAATAGGATGAAGGGAAATATAACATTTGTAATTGTGACTGTGAATGTGAATGTGAATGGAATGAACTCTCTCATAAAATGGAAGCACGTAGCAGAGTAATTTAAACATGATGATCCTACAATAGGTTGCTTACAAGAAGCACATTTGAAGCAGAGAGATACACACAGAGTAAAGGTAAAAGGAAGAGCAGAATATATTATACTTCAGCTAAAGTTTAAAAAAAAAAGCACGGCTAGCAATTTTGATCTCAGACAAAGCAAAAATAGATCTAATTAATAGACACACGGAAGGAAACTTCATCTTGCTAAAAGGTACCATAGATAATGAAATAATATCAACACAAAACGTGTATGCATCAATTGGTATAGCATCCAAATTCTTAGAGGAGAAGTGAAGTGAGTCACAGGAAGAAATAGACAGCAAAACTAGACTAGTGGGGGACCTCAAGCTCCTCCTCTCAAAACTAGAAAAATCTAGCTACAAAATAAACAAAAAAGAAGTTAAAGAAGTGAATAGAATTTAATAAAAGTTTGATATGATTGACCTCTGGAGAAAACTGAATGGAAATAGAAGGAATACACTTTTTTCTCAGTCAGTACATCGCACCTCCAGAAAATGTGACCATGTATTTTTTATGGCATAAAATCCTTACAATCAAATGCAGAAAGGCATAAGTATCATATGCATCCTCTTTGGATATATGTAATAAAGGGCCTTGGAAAAATAGGCTTAAAACTAATTGGAAGCTAAATAATCTAATTCTAAGGAATGACTGAGTCAAACAACAAATCCTAGAAACAATTAATAATTTCATGAAAGAGAACAACAATAGTGAGAGAACTACCAAAACTTATGGGATGCAGCTAAAGTAACTCTAAGTGAAATTTTATCTCTTAATGCTTGCATGAATAATGATATCAATGAATTTGGCATGTCACTTAAAAAAAAGCTAGAAAAAGAATAAAAAAAACTAAAATAACTAATTAAATACCAAATTAGAAATTCTGAAAATCAAAGGAGAGATTAATAAAACTGAAGGTAAGAAAAGTATTGGTGGCAGCTAGGTGGTGCAGTGAGTAGAGCACTGGCCCTGGAGTCAGGAGGACCTGAGTTCAAATCTGGCCTCAGATACTAGACACATGTACTAGTTGTGTGACCTTGGGCAACTCACTTAACCCCAATTGCCCTGCCCACAAAAACAACAAAACAACAACAACAAAAAAGAAAACTATTGAACTAATAAATAAAACTAAGAATTAATTTTATGAAAAAAACAGTAAGAGATAAACCTTTGGTTAGTTGGATTATGAAAAGATAGAAGAAAACCAAATAACCAGTATAAAAAATGAAAAGCATGAATTCAACATCGATGAAGAAGAAATTAAAACAATAACTAGGAGGTATTTTGCTCAACTGTATGCCAATCAATCTGATGATCCAATTGAAATGGATGAATATTTACAAAACTATAAATTGTCCAGATTAACAGAGAAGGAAATAAATACTTAAATAAGCCCATTTCAGAAAAAAGAAATTGAACAAGCCATCAATGAACTCCCTAAGAAAAATCTCCAGTGTCAGATGGATTTACAATTCAATGTTACCAGACATTTAAAGAACAATTGATTCCAATATTATGTAAACTATTTGGAAATACAGAAAGGAGTCCTTCTAAATTCTTTTGATGACACAAATGTGGTGCTGATATCTAAGCCAGGAAGAGCCAAAACAGAGAAAGAATATTGTAGGCCAATTTTCCTAATGAATATTGATGCAAAAATTAAATAAAATATCTACAAAGAGATTACAACAATTTATCATGAAGATAATACCAGCTTTCCTGTGGTGGCAAAGAATTAGAAATGGAGGCAATGCCTATGAGTTGGGGAATGGCTGAACAAGTTGTGGCATATGAATGTAATGGAAAACTATTGTGCTATAAGAAATGATGATCAGATAGACTTCAGATAAATCTGGAAAAACTTATGTGAACTGATGCTGAGTGAATTGAGCAGAACCAGAAGAACATTGTATGTGGAAATAAGAACATTTTGTGATGACAGACTTTGATAACTTATCTCTTCTTAACAATGAAAGAATCTGAGACAACTTCAAAGGACTCTTGATGGGAAATAATGTCCATATCCAGACAAAGAACTATGGAGTCTGAATGCAGATCAAAATATATTACTTTCTCTCTCTCTCTCTCTCTCTCTCTCTCTCTCTCTCTCTCTCTCTCTCTCTTTCTCTCTCTCTTTCTCTCCCTCTCTTTTTTTTCTTTGTTTCCTTCTTTCTTGTGGTTTCTCTCATTGGCTCTAATTCTTCTTTACAACATGACTAATGTGAAAATAGGTTTAATATGAATCTATATGTGGAGCCTGTATAAAATTACATGATGTCTTGGATTTGGTGGAGGGGAGAGATGGGGAGAAAATGTGGAACTCAAAATCTTATGGAAGTGAATGTTGAAAACTAAAAATGAATAAATTTAATAAAATAAAGCAATAAAATCTCACTTTTGCAAGAAAAAAAAAACATAAAAATCCAATAAGAGAGGTAGAAGAAAAATTCTGGAAAGAAATGAGTGATGCAAGAGACTCCTGAAAAGAAGAGTCAATAACTTGGTAAAGGAACTGCAAAAAACAGTGGAAACATTCACTGAAGAAAACACCTCCTTAAAAAGTAGAAATGACCGAATTGAAAGCCAGTGATAAAAGCCCACTGAAAAAAAGGATTCTTTAGAAATTAGAATTGGCCACATGGAAGATAATGATTCCATGAGATATTAAGAAACAATAAAACAAAATCAAAAGAATGAAAATAGAAAAAACTGTGAAATATATCATTGAAAAATAACTGATCTGGGAAAATAGATATAGGAGGGATCAAGTAAGAATGTTTTGGATTCCCTGAAAGCCATGACGAAAAACAAAGAATCTAAACATCACATTTCAAAAAAAGTTATCCAGAAAAACTACCTTGATATTCTAGAACTGAAGTGTAAAATAGAAATTGATAGGATCCACCAGCCACTTTCAAGCTTTCTCAGTGAAAAGACCAGAGCTGAATAGAAAATTTGACTTTCAAACACAAGAATCAAGAGAAGCATGAAAAGGTAATCAAGAAAAAGAACAAGAAAGAGAAATTGCAAGGGACTTACTAAAGTTGAACCGTTTTGTTTATATTCCTAC
>CM053622.1:811205060-811228232 GCA_028646595.1 Phalanger gymnotis | reverse complement strand
CTTTAGTAAGTCCCTTGCAATTTCTTTTTCTTGTTCTTTTTCTTGATTACCTTTTCATGCTTCTCTTGATTCTTGTGTTTGATAGGCAAATTTCCTATTCAGCACTGGTCTTTTCACTGAGAAACTTGAAAGTCCTCTATTTTATTGAAAATCCACATTTTGTCTTGGAGCATGATACTCATTTTGCTGGGTAGGTGATTCTTGGTTTTAATCCTAGCTCCATTGACCTCCTGAATATCATATTCCAAGCCCTTCGATCTCTTAATGTAGAAGCTGCTAGATCTTGGGTTATTCTGATTGTGTTTCCACAATACTCAAATTGTTTCTTTCTGGCTGCTTGCAGTATTTTCTCCTTGATCTGGGAGCTCTGGAATTTGGTGACAATATTCCTAGGAGATTTCTTTTTGGGATCTATTTGAGGAGGTGATCTGTGGATACTTTCAATTTCTATTTTGCCCTGTGGCTCTAGAATATCAGGGCAGTTGTCCTTGATAATTTCTTGAAAGATGATATCTAGGCTTTCTTTTTGATCATGGCTTTTAAGTAGTCCAATAATTTTTAAATTCTCTCACCTGGATCTATTTTCCAGGTCACTGGTTTTTCCAATGAGATATTTCACAGTCTTCCATTTTTTTCATTCCTTTGGTTCTGTTTGATAATTTCTTGATTTCTCATCAAGTCACTAGCTTCCACTTGCTCCAATCTAATTTTTAAGGTACTATTTTCTTCAGTGGTCTTTTGGACCTCCTTTCCCATTTGGCTAATTCTACTTTTCAAGGCATTCTTCTCCCCATTGGCTTTTTTGAGCTCTTTTGCCATTTGAGTTAGTCTATTTTTTAAGGTGCTGTTTTCTTCAGTATATTTTTCAGTATTGTTTTAGGTCTCCTTTAGCCAGTCATTGACTTGTTTTTTGTGGTTTTCCTACATCCTTCTCATTTCTCTTCCCAATTTTTCCTCTACTTTTCTAACTTTCTTTTCCAAATCCTTTTTGAGTTCTTCCATGGCCTAAGACCAGTTCATGTTTTTCTTGGAGGCTTTTGATGTAGGCTCTTTGACTTTGTTGACTTCTTCTGACTGTATGTTTTGGTCTTCTTTGTCACCAAAGAAGGATTCCAAAGTCTGAGACTGAATCTGGGTGCATTTTCACTGCCTGGCCATGTTCCCAGCCAACTTACTTCACCTTTTAGTTTTTCAGCAGGGTATGACTGCTTGTAGACTAAAGAGTTCTATGTTCCATGCTTGGGGGGATGCGCCAGCTCTGCCTCACCAACACTCCTTCTTCCCCAAGAACCCCCAACCTGGACTGGACTTAGATCTTCAGCAGGCTCTTCACTCCTGCTCTGATCCACCACTTAGTTCCTCCCACCAGGTGGGCCTGGGGTCAGAACCAACTGCAGCTGTAGTTCTGTAGCTGTCCCACCCCCATTGCCCTCAGGGTGGTGGCTGAACCTCAAATTCCCTGTCCCCAGCAGCTTTTCCCACTAACCTACTCTGTTGTCTTTGATGTTTGTGGGTTGAGAAGTCTGGTAACTGCTGCAGCTCACTGATTCAGGGCACTAGGGCACTAGGTCTGGTTGGTCCGTGCCACCCACGCTGGGCTCTGCTCTGCTCCCCTCTGCTCCCAGCTCTGTGCTGGACAGACCT
This sequence comes from Phalanger gymnotis, assembly GCA_028646595.1. Classification (NCBI taxonomy): domain Eukaryota; kingdom Metazoa; phylum Chordata; class Mammalia; order Diprotodontia; family Phalangeridae; genus Phalanger; species Phalanger gymnotis. The sequence continues at coordinate 811,226,588 of CM053622.1, read as the reverse complement.
TACTCAGAGACTATCCAGGCTGTCCTGGGCTAGAGCCCTGCTTCCCTCTGCTACCCTGTGGGTTCTGCAGTTCTAGAATTGGTTCAAAGTCATTTTTTATAGGTTTTTGGAGGGACTTGGTGGGGAGCTCATGCTAGTCCCTGCTTTCCAACCGCAATCTTAGCTCCACCCCAACTACATTCAATTTTGCTGAGTAGTTGATCCATGGTTGTAGTCCAAGTTCTTTTGCCTCTCAGAATATCATATTCCAGTTTTTCTTGTCATTTGATGTAGAAGCTGAAAGATCCTGTATGATCCTGACTGTAGTTCCATGGTATTTGAATTGTTTCTTTCTAGGTGCTTGCAGTATTTTCTCCTTGACCTGGTAGTTCTAGAATTTGGCTATAATACTTCTTGGAGTTTTCAATTTGGGATCTCTTTCAGGGATTATCGGTGGATTCTTTTGATGACAATTTTACCCTCTGGTTCTAGGACCTCAACATAATTTTCTTTAAGGATTTCATGGAAGATACTGTCCAGGCTCTTTTTTTTTTTTCATCATGGCTTTCAGGTAGACCAATAATTCTTAGATTGTCTCTCCAGAACCCATTTTCCAGGTCAGTTGTTTTCCAATCAGATATTTCATGTTTTCTTCTAATTTTTTATTCTTTAGATTTTGTTTGACTGATTCTTGATGTTTCATGGAGTCATTAGCTTCTACTTGCCTAATTCTAATTTTTAATGTATTGTTTTCTTCCTTTAGCTTCTCTATCTTCTTTTCCATTTGGTTTATTTTACTTTTCAATGAGACATTTTCTCCATTTATATTCTGATTCTCCTTAACCATTTCTCCGATTTTAGTTTTTAAAGATTTGTTTTCTTCCATGATTTTTTTTCCATTTTTTCTTTTACCTCCCTAATTTGGTTTTTAAAGTCCTCCTTAAGTTCTTCCACGAATGCTTTTTGATCTGGAGACCAGTTCACTTTCCCCTTTGAGGTTTCAGATGTGGGTATAGTGTCAATGCTGTCCTCTTCTGAATTGGTACTTTGATCTTCCCTGTCTCCATAATAGGAATCAATGGTCTTTGTCTTTTTAACATGTTTTTTCGTGGTGTTTTTTTTTCTCCTGGGTTCTAAAGTGGATCTCTGTTTCTGAGACTCAGAGTTCTCTGTCTCAAGTTTCTTGTGTTGGGATCTGTGGGCCAGGTCACTGGCTTTATGTTCTATGGCCTCTGGTTTCATGAGGTGTCAGGGAGGGGTGGTCTGGCTGCTGGGAGTCTCCTTTTCCCCAGGACTGCTCTGCAGCATGGGTGGTCTCGCCTGTGGTCTGCCACTTCCCTTGGCTGTGCAAAGCCATCTCTGGCATCCTGGCATTGACGTTTGTTAGCTCCACCCCCCTGGGACTCAGTTACTCTCGTTGTTCTGCTGAGGTGAGGGCTGCTGAGACACCTCTCTTCCTGCACTAGTCTCCTTCCACCATCACAGGAAGGGCCCTCTCCCCAACTTCTCTCACTACTCAAGCCCCACTTCTGGTTCCTCTGTTTCTACCATGGGAGCATTCTCTACGTTTCTTCAAGGTAGATATGACAAACATTTTACCTGGACATCATGGCTCCCAGAAGTTCAATTATTTAGGTCTGACTTCATTTACGTGAAAATTATTTTGTAATTGTTTTCATAAAGATCCTGACTGTGTCTTAGCAGGTAGGTTGCCAAATATTTTATATTGTCTACAGTTGTTTAAAATGGAATTTCTCTTTCTATCACTTGCTGCTTGGCTTTATGGGAATTTATTTTATATCCTGAAATTTTGCTAAAAGTATACCAGCATATTATCTATGAAAAGTGATAGTTTTGTTTCTTCATTGCATATTATGAATTCGTCAGTTTCTTTTTCTTCTATTCTTTCTCTATCTTATTTTTCTAGTACAATATTTAATAATAGTCGTGATAATGGTTATCTTTGCTTCACTCCTAATCTTATTGAAGAACGCTCTAGCTTGTCCCCATTACAGGTAATGCTTGCTGACGGTTTTGGATAGATAGTGGTGGTGGTCGTGGTGATTGGTGGTTTTTGTTCTTCATTCTCGAAAAGGACAAAAATGATGTCACTATATTTAGAGTGTGTCAGACCTTGGCTGATCAGACACATACAAGTTTGGAATGTTCTGCCACAGGTCAGGCACAAATAGTCCATGTGAATACTTGGTGTAGATTCTCTAAATATGTGCATCTTATGTTTCTTTTGAGCTACTTCAATTTTTCTTTGCTCACAGAGCACAGCACCTTCCCTGATGAGGGCACACCATGCTGGGCGGTCCTGTGCACAGTGTCTCTCATGTCACACAATCAGTTCCAAAGTTCTTGAGACCTTGAGAGTCCCTTGTATTGCTTCTTCTGACCTCCACGTGACCACTTGTCCTGTATGGTTCTCCATAAAACAGTCTTTTTGGCAAGTATATGTTTTGCATTTGAATAACATGACCTGCCCAACAGATGTAGTATTTAGCATCTCAAGGAAAGCTCCATTTATTCCTATGCTCTATTTCATTAAATATTCATTTTCCCCCTGAAACATTACAGTCAGTTTTGCTGGGTAGGTGATTCTTGATTGTAATCCTAACTCCTTTGCCTTCTAGAATATCATATTCCACCCCTTCCACTACTTAAGTGGACGCTGCTAATTCTTATATGATCCTGGCTATGGCTCAACAATATTTGAATTATTTCTTTCTGTCTCCTTGCAATATTTTCTCCTTGACGTGGAAGTTCTGGAATTTGGCTATAATCTTCCTGGAAATTTCATCTGGGGATCTCTTTCATGTGATAATCAGTGTGTTTTTTTAAAATTTCTATTTTACCCTCTGGTTGTACAATAGAAGGGCAGTTTTCCTTTTTGGGCAGCAAACACCTTATCGACCATTCCTTGGTCCTTTCTGAAGCCAGACTAGCTCTCAGATGGATATCCACCTACCAAACGAAGGATAAGCTTATTAAAAAGACTTTGACAAAAATCTTGCTAGCAGTGATTAGGAGAGAGAGAGCACCCACCACCACCACTGCGATTGTCACAGGACAATCTATTTCCTTTACCTTTATAAAGATTGAAAATTGAGGCATCCTTGAATTCCTGGGGCATACCTCCTCTGGCCATATAACGTGGAAAATTTCACTCCTTTTTTGTATGAGCAATGGACTTCCCACCTTGTAAATCTCAGCTGGGATGGAATCAGTACCAAGTGCTTTGCCAAACAAAAGGAGCCTAATGACATTAACAGTCTTTTCTTCAGTTAGGGAGTGATTTAAACTAACCTGAGGTAAATGGTCAATGGCTTCAGCATTGATTAATGATGAGTCTGTTGAAAATACTATGGAGGTATTCAGCCCATCTCTCTAGGATCATGTCCTTATCACTAAACAATGTGGCTCCATCATCACTGCCTAGTTGAGATGCACCATAGGTCTTTGGCCTATAAATAGCCTTCAGTGCATCATAAGAGCACTTTGGATTTTTTTGCCACTGTTCTTAATGGAATAGCAACCTTTAGATAAGGCCCTTGTAGTTGAAACTCTTATAACCAAGGGTTTTGCTCCCTTCAGTCACTCAGTTCTGGATATGCTTAGGATCTTCCAGGACTTACAACTCACTAGCAAACCACCCTTCCTGCCTCCACCCCTGGTTCAATTTCTTCATCAACTCTTGCCTGAGATCCTGACCTCCATAAACTCCCTCCTCCTGCCTCTGTCTTCCTTTTAAGCACTCAGTTCCATCCAAAAGTAGTTTTTTTTTCTCTTCTGTCTCCCTGCTCTAGAGGCCACTACAGTTCTCCACTGTCCTTATACCACTAATTGCTCAGCCAATCACTCCTAAGATACATGGCAAGTGTCAGTCCTTACAGAATGCTCATTAGGGAATTACCCTACCCTGAAATAAGAAACTTACCATATTCTGCTTTGTATCATACTTCTTTTGCACTTGTCTTAGGTTTCATATTATGGTATTATCTCTTTGATGACAAGGCCTGTTTTTTTTTCTTTGTCTTTATATCTCTAACACCACACAGACTATCTTGCTCACAATGGACATTTAACAAATATTCAATGAACTGACAAGAATTTGATTGATTTCTGTCATAGAATAATAGAGCTAAAATGGAACAGAGGATTATTTAGTTCAATATCTTCATTTTACCAATGAGGAAATGGAGTCCCAAAGAAGTAAAGTGTTCTTGCCTAAGGTTATATGCCAAGTAAAAGGCAAAGCCAAGATTTGAATCCAGGTACTCCAACAACAAAATCATTACTGTTTTCAGTGTACTTTGTCACCACTTTCTAACTTTTTTTCTCCATGTTCATCCAATGGTTGCATATTCCTAGGACTATAATGAGAAGTGAAAATGCTTATATTTTCTTTCTCTTTGACACTGAGCTATTTTGTTAATTCTTTATTTCATTTCCTAAAATGAGCCTTATGTTTGGACTCAATTACTCTCACTTTTCAGTCTCACATATGCCACAAACTTTAGGTCAGGGGATTTTTCTTATCTATTGTCTTATTCCTGGTGGGGACCACATGAGGAGAAGCTTTCATGAGGCATGAGGCCAAGTCTTAGTGCAGATTTTCCTCCTCATGTGCCATTTATTCTATATTCAGCAGCAGTCAAGATCAACTAGAAAGGCTAGAGGCTTGATTCTTGAGGGCAAAAGGACAGTTCAAAATAAATTTGGTGCGTAAGTCATTACCAGAAATTTTTCAAAATTGGAGAAAAATAGCTACTATTAGGGATGACACAGTGGCCACCCTCTGACAGGCAACATGAACACAAGTAGTAATACATTAGGAGAATGAGTAAAAGCATAACCTGGAGTGGACTTGAAAGAATCAGAGCTTGGAGACTGCTAGGGGCAGTGCCTGGCAAAGGTCTACAAACAGAAACCTGAAGGTGGCAATGTGCCAGAAGAAAACCATCCTTTCCAACCTATTGCCTCAGGGGAAGCCCATCTTCCATCCAATTTTGTTGTGCAGGGTCAAATCTTCATCAATTTCATGTTAGTTATAGGCTCTGTTCACTGTATTTTTAGCCTTCTCAATTCTATTCTTGACAATTCCAAGCCAGAAACAGTCACATGACCACTAGATAAGGTGTATAGGCCTTTTCCTAGTGCTTGTCCCCGTATTATCTCAGTGGTCATAACATGACAGCTCTCCACTCACACAGCCTAAACCTTAGTTCATCCATTCTAACTTGTCATCTGATCCACTGGAATGACCTCATTGGTCACTGTCTAGAATCAACATAAGAAGGATCAGTTATCTGGAGAGGCCAAATTTCAGGCCTGGAGGTTTGTGTAAGGATGAGTCTCGACAAGACGCAACAGTTCCCCTAAGAACAACAATCCTCCTTTACAACAATGAAGAGGTACTTAGCAAAAGGATTTTGGAGGTGAGAGGCAAAATAGCAGATTTCTCACACTCCTGGAAAAACCTCTGGGGCAACTTTCTTGACTCTGAAATCTGCTTTATTCCTTAACCATTCTAGAGTGTTTCTCTCTGGCCTTAGAAGGACCACATAGCACTTGGGAAAAAAGATGCAGCCCAGTAACCCAGCACTGGAGGCCAAGATGGCAAAAACCTCCACGACCACCATGGCCTTCCCCTTGGAACTCTGATATGTGGGGAGGAAAGAGAGCCACACGCTGCAGAAGACCAGCATGCTAAAGGTGATGAACTTGGCCTCATTGAAGGTGTCAGGAAAGTTCCTGACCAGGAAAGCCACCATGAAGCTGCCCAGGGCCAAGATGCCCATGTAGCCCAAGACACAGTAGAAGGCAATTGTAGAGCCCTCCTTACACTCAATGATGATGTGGCCAGGCTCAGAGTTAGTGTCCACACCTAAGAAGGGAGGTGAGGTTCCCAGCCAGATGCCACAGAGAATTACTTGGATTACAGAGCAGAGGAAAACTAGAGAATTGGAGACCTTAGGCTGCACCCACATCCTCAAATTGCTGTCTGGTCTTGTGGCCTTAAAAGCCAGAACCACTGTGATGGTTTTGGCCAAAACAGAGGAAATTGCCACTGTGAACACAACTCCAAATGTTGTTTGCTGAAGAAGGCAGGTTGCTGTGGTAGGACGGCCAATGAAAAGCAAAGAACAGAGGAAGCAAAAGATGAGAGAGATGAGAAGTGTGTAGCTGAGAACCCGGTTGTTGGCCTTGACGATGGGAGTATCTTGATGCTTCACAAAGATAATTAGGATCAGAACAGTGAGGAGAGAAAAGGAGAGTGCCATGCAGGTCAGAGTCCATCCCAAAGGTTCTTGGACACTGAGGAATGTCACTGCCTTTGGGAGACACTGGTCTTTCTCCCTGTTTGGATATTGATCTTCTGGGCACTTCACACAATTGTCCACATCTGCAATTAGCAACCAAAAAAGCATGTATTAAGAATCCACCTTGTCAAAGGCCTTGTACTAGGCAGTGGAAAAACAAAGGATAAATACACAACAGTCCACGCCCTCAAGGGTCTTGTGCTCATTTTCATGGTGAGATTCAACATATAAACAAATGTGTAAACTCAAGGTAATTAGATGAGGTCAAGAGAACAAACCTGGGAAAAGGAAAGTAAAAGTAGTAAAAGGAAGATTACACGAATTGTCAAGGAAGGCAAAGGATAGAAAGTGAAATTTTGGTTACAGCCCATAGTCTACTATAGGAGATAGAAAGGAGATCCCAAGAATGGGACTGATATGAGATAGGGCTTGAGGAGTAGTTTCCCTCTGAATTGTGTGAGAGCTTTCAACATGAAGGAATTAAGGATGACAAGTTAGCAGCTTCGGAGAGGTCAGGATTGAAAGGGAGAAAAGGAAGACCAGTTACCACTATTTACCAAGACAAAGTAAAAAGTAAGAAAAGCCTGAGATATAATTATAGCCATGACCATGAAAAAAGAAAGGGTTGGGAAAGAGAACAACAACAATGACAGAGAGGCCATTAAGAGATTTCTTTCCAAAAAGAACTCAGTGAGGCAAGGGTGAATGAAGAAATCAACTAAAAGCTGTTTCTCTTGCCCTCAATTCAATCATATTTGGTTTACTCAGTTTTGTATATCTTTTACACCATGCATTGAATTATTATAAGATCATTTTGACAAAAGCATCGACAAAGTATAGAAAGAGAAAGATTTATTATTATTATTATAAATATGTATTTCTAAAACAAAAAACAAGCGTCATACCTACTGGGGTTATGCTAGCTCCTTTCCCAAAAAAATTTAGGAGTTAAAGCAGGAATGCCCTCTCTCTCCATTATTGTTTGTTATACTTATAGCAATACAAGGACTAGCAATATGACATGAAACTAAAATTAAATTTAGAGGTGCAAAATGTGTCAAAAAGAAAATAAAACTATCTCTATTTGCTAACATGATGGTTTACTTAGAAAATCCTAGAGAATCATCAAACCTATGTAATGTTAATGGGATATATGATCTTCCTTGCCCATTAACAGACCTCACAGAGAGCCTTGAGGCAGAGCCAATTACGTTCTGGGCCACATGGATTTCTACACATTTCTAATTAAGTACTGATTTCCAAGCTTCTGGTCACTGAGCCAATCAAGTGCCAGGGCTTTGATTGGCAACTTTATATATTGTTTTGCTTGGAGGGAAAGGATCAGGCAGAGAGAGAGACAGGGGAAGAGAGAGAAATGGGAAGAGGGAGGAACTTGCCTAGGGGAACTTGCTTGTGGGGAGACTTGACCTCAAGAATGCTTGAGATGTCAGCGATCCCTAGATTGGTGATGAGTTCCTTGCTAAATTTTGCTTTCTGGTATCCCAATGGTGATGTTTCAAATAACTATTTTGGTTTTGTCTTGAAGGAAGAGAGTTTATTATATTTTGTGAACCAACCCTGGAAATAAATATGTACATTCATATCAGCTGCTATGGGCATTGCATTGGCACCACGGCATATTAAAAAGAAATTAAGAAAAACTTTTAAAGTTGGAGGAATATTCAGTACTCATGGCTGGGCCTTGCCATGATAATTAAAATGACAGCAAAAGTTGATTTACAGTAGTAATGCTATGATAATCAAATTATCAAGAGGATATCATACAGAAGTCAATAACGTAATAAAACACAAAACTTCAAAATCTAGACTACCAAGGTACATAATGGAATGAGATAGAATTGATGGGAATATAAGTAAGTTAACTTGGCATGAACACATCTAACTTAGAAATAAGCAAGTTAACTTGTTTTAAACCTCCATTTCATGAACAATTGTTTGGTGGTTCGTTATTGTTCTTCATTCTCAAAGAGGACCGAAATGACATCATTATGCTTGGGTCAAGATTCAGTGTGTTCAGCTGTGGCTTATCAGGCCAATATGATCTCAGAATGCTCTACCACAGATCTGGCACAAATAGTCTGTGTGAACATTTGGGATGGATACACCTAACGTGCATCTCGCATTTCCTTTGAACTGTTTCAATTCAGCTTTGCTCATAGAGCACAGCACATTCTCTGATGTGGGCACACCAGGCTGAATGGTTCTGTGCCAGTGTCTCCAATGTCACACAATCAATTTCAAAGTTCTTGACAGAGACGTTGAGAGGGTCCTAGTATCACTTCTTCTGACCACCATATGAATGCTTGCCCTATGTGAGTTTTCTATAAAATAGTCTTTTTGACAAGCATGTGTTTTGCATTCTAATAATGTTGCCAGCCCACTGGAATTATCCTCTCTGAAGCAGAGTTTGAATGCTTGGCAATATAGTTCAAATCTGGCCTTTATGAATAATTAATCGTTTCATAGGCTGCTTTTCTCTAATAAGATAAATACCTGAGGGGCATAGTTTTGCAACAATATGAGTATGTTGCCAGATCTGGTAAAAAGCTACTAATGAATATACTTTTATTAACAGTATCAACAGCACATAGCAAAGTGACTTCCACATAAGAGTTGTTTAATAACTGTTTCTTGGATTTAATGTATATTTCCCAAAAGCGAGAAGAAAGTGTTAATGACATGAGTATTTCAAATTTTATTAACAACTGATAAACATTTACCGATGATGTTAAATCTGATAGATTGCTTAAATCTTAAGATCATATAATCTATCACTAATTAGCATTTAGAATTTAGATTGCATCAAAGCAATGCAAATGCCCTTAGGAAGAACCATAAAAATATACAGAAACCATTGATATCAGCCTGCTCATCACTTGTACCTAGGACAGATTCCTCTTTTTCTTACACTTGGAGATTTGACCACTACGTGGCTACCATAGAAAGCATTTAAGTATGCACACACACATACATACCATATACACACACACACGTAAATAGCAGTGTGTGTTTATGTGTGTATACAGAAATATATACAAACATACACATATGTGTATATGTATGTCTATGCCTGTATTTACACACACTAGCACACTCTCATACACATATACCAAAAGTCATTCATAAAGAAATGAATGGTTAAAAGGTATGAGCAATCAGTTCCTAAAAGTTACAAACTATTAATAACGATAAGAAATAATGCTTTACACCACTTTCAGTGAGAAAAATGCAAATTAAAAAAAGTCCAAGGTTTACCTAATCTCCTATGAATTGTCAAGGGTGATATACAAAGGGAATTGTTCATGTTGGACAGGTTGTTTGAAGGTAGGCACACTAGTGTATTGTTGCTAGAGCTGTGAATAAGTACAATCATTTTTGAAAACAATTTCAAATTAGCCAAATAAAGTGACTAAAATGCCCATATCATCTGACCCAGAGATCCCATTGCCAGGCTTGTACCTGAGGGAGGCCAATGATACAAAGTCCTTGCATACATGAAAGATTTCTAGCAGCACTTTTGTGGTAGCAAAGAGCTGGGAACAAAGTAGGTACATGTCCATTGACTCAGAAATGGTTAAATACATTTTGGCAAATTAAAATAATAATATAGTACTGTAATTAATTATGAATGTGGGAAATGGAGAAGTAGCAGAAAGCAACACAGTGAAGCTCTACTAAAAAACCAAGCCCACTCCAAACCTCTCCAAATAGATCTAGAAAATGCCAAAGACTGAATCTTGAAGGAGCAATCCAGGACAAAGTCACAGTCATTTCTATAGCTGACACTGGCATCTGAAAAGGAACAGGAGGTCAGCAGCATGGGGGATTGGATGGGATCCAGTCAGGAGCACATGATATGGAACACTCCAAGTGCAAGGAGAGTCTGGAAACCAGAGCAAGAGGAAATGAAAGGCCCATAGCAGTATACCCCTAAACTAGTATTGGACCTCTGTGCAGGAATAGGTGCCAACCTGCACTTTTGGCACCATTCACTGAGTTCTCATACACAGCTCTAGGGTAGAGGACAAAAGGGAACCTATACCTAAAGAGTAGCATTCCAAGGTAAGGATGCAGCATTGGTCACCATCTCAAAGGAATAAATTTGGCAGAAATATAACTCTGAGCTCAGGAGCAAAGTGAGTTCACACCTTCTAACATAGTCTGGAGCTCACAAAGAAATAACCAAGGCAACAACCCCAGATCAAAGGGGAGTTTGCAACTGTGTTACCCAGAACCAGCAGAACTTCCAAGATGGCTGATTTTTGGCTACGTTGAACTTCACTCTTCTCTTGCTTAGTCAGATCAGGGGCTTTTGGAGTTGAGACTGTGGGCACAGCAATTACCTTTGGATACACTTTGAGAGCATTGGGAGCTTACAGGGCTTTAGGCTGGGTTCTCCTTGTGAATCTGGAGTAATGAAATCATAACATCCCAAGAAAGCAGCAATAGGACCAGCCTAGACATCCTCTCCTGAGGTGTGAAGAGCCTAACCCTAAAAGCAAGTTCAAAGTCAGGTGGAAGGCTAGAACAATGAGCAAGAAAAAAAAAGGAATCCCACTAAAACTTTTAACAAGAAAATTTAATACATAATTCCAGAAGAAGAGAATGACTCCAAAATATCTAAAGCAAAGCCTTAAAGAAAAACCCTGAGATTTGCCTCAATCTCTGAACATTGGAAAGTGTGATAAAAGATGAAAATAGTCAATGTTGGAGAAGTTGTGAACAATTTTAACTACAATTCCTGGAAGAGATCAAGACAAGATGTTTTAAAAAGACTTAAAAATAATTTTTATCAATGAAATTGGAATGCTAGAGGAGGGGAGGATTGGAAAATAAATGAGAGATATGGAATATAGATTTGGAAAAGAAATTAACAGCCTGGCACAAGAGCTACAAAATGTTGTCCTAGCAACAACTACTCTGAAAATTAAAATAAACCAAATAGAAATCGAAGACTTCATGAAACAAAAAGAAATCTTAAACCAAGTCAAAAGACTAAAACTAATTGATGAAGATAAGTAACTCATAGCAAAAATAGCAAGCTTTGAAAAAAGTTGAATGATAAAACATTTAAGACTCATTGGAATATTTGAATGCTATGACAATAAAAAAGAATCTATACTTTATATTTCAAGAAATATTAAATGGAAAACTACCCAGATCTTTTAGAATAACTGGGCAAAGTGAAAACAGAAGGAATCCATTGGTTATCTTCTGAAAGAAATGCCAAAATGGTAAGTTTTCCAAACATCATAGCAAAAGTCTGAGGCTTCTGCATCAAAGGAAGATACTACAAGGAGCCAGAAAAAAAGAATTCACCTACTGAAGGGCCAGTCAGGAACATACATGACATCAAGAAAACACATAATTTAGCAGCTACCACTCTAAAAGAGCAGAGAACATGGAATACAGTATTCCAGAAGGCAAAGAAGAACTTATTCTGCAGAAACGAGCATCTTCCTACAGGGGGCAAAATGGACTTTTAATGAAATAGGAAAACTTCAAGCATTCTTATGAAAAGACTACAGAACCTTTAAAGTTCAAACATACCAATTAAGACAAAAATAAATGGTAAAGAGAAACAAAAATGATAGAAGGACTAATAAGGATAGACTGCTTATATTCGAATATGTTAAGATAATCCATGTATTCCCTCTGAACTCAATCGTCATCAGGGGTCATAGGAGTAGTGTAAGGAGGGAAGACCTGGGAGTGGTTATATTATATTTTTATGATCATAAGAAAAGAATCGAGATATAGAGTAAGTATTCAGTATGATTGATTAAACTACTACCTATAATCAAACTGGAGATCCTTGGTCTCTTCCTTTGGTATCAAAAAGAACACCCTAGAAGTGTAAATCAGAGCAACCTGAGGTTCCGAATCACACCAAAATCTAATATTCTCATGACCTTCCATAATTCTATTGAGGACATCACAATCCTTCCAGTCTCTGAGGTTGGTAACTTGACTAGTATGCTCAAATACTTACCCTTCTGGTTGGAAATCTCTCCTTCTGGGCACTGGGCACAGTCAAAACAGCAGACAGGCTGTCCCTTCTGGGCAATTTTCCTAAATCCAGAATGACAGCTCTCGGTGCACACAGCCTGGAGGGTCTAGGAGGTCACAAGTGAACAAAATGAATCAGGTCCTGGCGCTATTTTTGCAGAGAGGAAGTTTTTTTATTATTATTATATGACAGATAATGATACCAGCTGAGAGTGGTAGAAGATGTTCTTGACATGATTCTTATAGAAAAGCATAATTTTTTAATTCATCAATTGGTACCTTTCTTTGATGACAAAGATGCTTTTTAAAGTTATATCCTTGGCACCTAGTACAAAGTATTCAATTAACAGATATTTATTGAGGAGCCAATGTTAAAGGCAATAACTCAGTTTATCAATACCAACATTTTCCTCCATTTAACTTTAAAATAATGTCTCAAATCAAATTTCGGAGCAGCAGAACCCATGAAAGGTGGGGCTGAGACATTTTTCCAGCCCAAGAAAACATAAGAAGTCAACAGAAGAGGTTGGGGTGGTGGTCAGGCCAGAGCACAGTGCATTTTATGGCAATACCAACAATAGGCCTTAGAGGCAGCTGCAACAGTGGTGTCAGTAGCTACAGGTGCTCTCAGTCCACAGATGGTAAGGGGTCAGAGAACACGTCAGAAAGAGATAAGAGAAGAATCTTTTGTGACCGTGGGTGCAGTAGCTCATATGAAGTTCTGGTTCACAGTTTCAAGATAATGAGGAATGCTAGCACTTGTAGCTATATTGGAGTAGGGGTCCTTGTAAGAGTTTTAAACTGGAGAAGAATGCTTGTGGTACCTCATAAAAGTAAAGGAACCCTGGACTCTATTCCAAGGCAGGAAAAAATAAAACACAAGAGCATGTGGCTGCAGGAGAGCAAGGGACCTGGTCACAGTTCCAGGGCCAACAGGAGACAACTTGTATCTGCAGTGGAATAACATTCCATGGTGAATACCTGAGCATAGACCAGAAAATAGTGATCACACCTCTCATTGGATCACAAAACCTTGGAAGCACTGAAAACTCCTAGTCCCCTCAGAACTAGCTCTGAAAACAGTAGCATGAAAAATCTAAAATTTGGGAGGGTAAGTAGAAAGTAGAGCCCAACTTTAACATAAAGTCAAGAATCAGGTTTAGAATATGAGCAAACAACAAAAAGACCGGACTATTAAACATACTATAGTGATGGAGAGGATCAAAACACAAACCCCTGAAACTTAGGACAGTGCACCCTCCACCTTGAAAGCAGAGCCCTACTTTAGCAAAGACTTGAAATGTCAGCTAATAAGCTGGGAAAATGAGGAAACAACAGAAAAAAAAAATTCTGACTACTGAAACTTACTGTGGTGACAAGGAAGATAAAAACACACACCCAGAAGGAGACAAGAAAGTCAAAGCTCCTACATCCAAACCCTCCAAAAAAATTGAACTGGTATCAGGCCATGAAAAAGCTCAAAAAGGATTTTGAAAATCAAGTAAGAGAGGTAGAGGAAAAACTGGGCGTGATGCAAGAAAATCATGAAAAAACGAGTCAACACCTTGGTAAAGGAGACACAAAAATACTGAAGAAAATAACACCATAAAAAACAGACTGATCCAAACAGTAAAAGAGGTCCAAAAAGCCAACCAGGAGAAGAATATCTTCAAAAGCAGAACTGGCCAAATGGAAAATGAGGTCCAAAACCTCACTGAAGAAAATGATTTCTTAAAAATTTGAATGGAGCAAATAGAAGTTAATGAATTGATAAGAAATCAAGAAATGATAAAATAAATCAAAAGAATGAGAAAAGTAGGAGACAAGGTGAAATATCTCACTGGAAAAACAATAGACCTGAAAAAGAAACATCTAGGAGAGATAATTTCAAAATTATTGGAATACCTGAAAGCCATGATCAAATAAGAGCATAGATATATCATCTTTCAAGTAATTATGAAAGAAAACTGCCATCATATTCTACAATCAGAAGGTAAAATAGAAATTGGAAGGATCCACCAATCACATCTAAAGGAAATCCCAAAATGAAACCTGCCAGGAGTATTTTAGCCAAATTCCAGAATTCCCAGGTCAAGCAGAAAATATTGCAAGCAGCCAGAAAGAAACATTTCAAGTATGGTAGAAGCACAGTCAGGATAAAACAAGATTTAGCAGCTTCTACATTAAAGGATTACAGGGTTTGGGGTATGATATTCCTGAGGGCAAAAGACCTAGAATTTCATATGAGAATCACCTACCCAGCAAAACCGGGTATAATCCGTCAGGGCTTATAAAGGACATTCAGTGAGATAGAGGACTTTCAAGCATTCTTGATGAAAACACCTCAGCTGAACAGAAAATTTGACTTTGAAATACAATACTCAAGAGAAGTATAAAAAGTAAGTAGGAAAGGGATATCATAAGGGACTTAAAAAGTTTAAACAGTTTACATTCCTACATGGGAAGATAACCTTTGTAACTCCTAAGATCTTTCTCATTATCAGGGTAGTTAGAGGTAGTATATCTAGATAGAGGGGACAGGTGTGAGTTGAATATGAAGGGATGATATCTAAAAAATAAAATTAAGGGGTGAGAGAAGAATATTCTGGGAGAAAGGAAAAGGGAGAGGTAGAATGGGGTAAATTATTTCCCATGAAAGAGACAAGAAAAAGTTTTTACAATGGAAAGGAAGGGGGAGGAGTGAGGGGGAGTTAGTGAATCTTGTTCTTATCAGAATGTGATAAAAGATGAAATAACATACACACTCAATTGCATATAGAAATCCATTTTACAGGAAAGTAGGAGGGAAAGAGGATTAGGGAATGGAAGATGATAAAAAAAAGAGGGCAGATTGGGGTAGGAGGCAGACAGAAGCAAAACACTGTTGAAGAAGGTATGGTGAAAGAGTGTGAATAGATTAAAAGTTGGGTGGAGGGAAATATACTTAGCTATAGCAAGTGTAAAAAAAAAAATTTAAAGCCAGTTTTTCTTGATAAAGGCCTCATTTCTCAAGCATATATAGAACTGAGGCAAATTTGTAAAAAATAAGAGCCATTTCCCAATAGATAAATTATTAAAAGTGTGATCAGTTTTCAGATGAAGTAATCAAAGCTATCTATAGCTATATTTTAAAAAAAACATTCTCACTATTGATTTGAGCAATTAAAATTAAAACAATTCTGAAGTACTACCTCATATGCAGTAGGTTGGCTAATAGGATCAAAAAGGTAAATGACAAATGTTGGAGGGGATATGGGAAAAATCAGACATTATTGCACTGTTAGTGGAGTTGTGAACTGATTCAACCATTCTGTAGAACAATTTGGAACTATGCCCAAAGGGCTATAATACCATGTATTCTATTTGACCTAGCAATAAAATGGAAAGGAAAGGGACCTACATGTACAAAAATATTAAAAACATTTCTTTTCTGGGGGCAAAGAATTGGAAATTAAAAGGATGACTATCAATTGGGGAATGGCTAAACAAGTTGTGGCATGTGATTATGATGAAATACTATTGTACTATAAGAAATAATGAGCAGGATACTCTCAGAAAAACCAAACCCTCTAATCCTTTAAGACTTGTGTGGGCTAATACAAAGTGAAATGTACTGTGTACAAAGTAACAATAATATTGTAAGATGGTCAGCTGTGAATGACAAATATTCTCAGCAATACAATGATCCAAGACAGTTCTAAAGGACTTAAAATGAAAAATGGTATCCATGCCCTGTGAAAGAAGTGTTGGTTTTCTGAGTACAGATTGAAACATATCTTTTTTTAACTTTGTTTTTCGAGAGATTTTTTTTTTCCTTATGGTTTCTTTCACAACATGACTTTTATGAATGTGTTTTCCATGACTACACATGTATAACTTCTATGGAATTGCTTGCTTTCTCCATTGAGTGGAGGGGAGAGAGAAAGGGAAAGAAAACTCAAAGTTTTAAAAATGAATGTTAAAATTGTTTTCATATGCAACTGGGGAAAGTAAAATACAAAAAGTTCAAAAATAAAAGAAAGAAAAAACTACCCTTACAAACAGAGGTTAAAATAGAAATCGAAAAAGTGCATTGATGATCTCATTAAAGGGATCCCCAAAGGTAACTCCCAGGATTATTACATCCAAATTTTAGAGCTTCCAGATCAAGGAGAAAATATTGCAATCAGCCAGAAGGAAATAATTCAAATATTGTAAAACCATAGTCAGTATCACACAGGAATTAGTATCCTTCCTGATAGAGGAGTGGAAGATTTTTTTATGATATTCCAGGAGGAAATGGAGTTAGGATGACAAGCAAGAATCATCTACCCAGAAAAACTGAGTATAATGATTTTGGGGAAAATAAATATTAATGAAATAGAGCATACAAATTAATCATACTTTCCTCAAAATGAGACTAATATCTATCTAAACCCATCAACAAGCATCAACATTACCAGAAATAATTTAGAAGCCTTCATAATAAACACCAATCATGACGCTAGGATGCTGATTCTTGCCACTATTATTCAGTATCATATTAGGTTTGTTTCACCGCATTGGTGACTGGGAAGGCACTAGAGCACTGTCTGTTATCTAGAACCCAGGCAAGCATGCCATCATGAACTTGACATATGATGATGATGAATTTCTCCAGGCAAACAAATTTTGACATAATTTTCCATAAGCCCTCATGACAACAGTATCAAAGACCTTGGTCAGATCTTTGTTCTGCTCCTGGCATTCCTCCTGGAATTGTTAGGCAGCAAACAACATACCACCTGTTCCACAGCCCTTTTTGAAGCCACACTGGCTCTCAGGTAGATAACCATCTTCCAGGTGAAGGATCAGCCTACTGAGGAAGACTCTGGCAAGAATCTTGCAAACAATCATCAACAGGGAGAACCCCTGTGATCATCACAGGACAATCTATTTCCTTTACCTTTATAGAGATGGACAATGGAGGCATCCTTGAACTCCTCGGGGATCACTTCCTCTTGCCATATAACCCGGAAAATTTCAGTCAGCTTTTGCATGAGCAATAGACCCCCTACCTTGTAAATCTCAGCTGGAACAGAACCAGTAGCAGATGCTTTGCCACATGAAAGGAACCTAATGGCATTCAGAACCTCTTCTTGAGTTGGAGCTTCAACTAGGGAAGGATTGCCTACAACCAGAGACAAATGGTCAATGGCCTCAGGATTGATTGATGATGCTCTGTTGAGAACACTATGGAAGTGTTCAGCCCGTCTCTCCAGGATCATGCCCTTATCACTAATCAATGTGGCTCCATCAGCACTGAGGAGTTGAGATACACCATAGCTCTTTGACTCAAAAGTAGCCTTCAGAGCATCATAAAAGCATTCTGGATTATTACTATCAGCATAAAAATGAATTTCACCTTCCTTCTTACTGAGTCAAGAATTCTATATCTCTCTAAACTTTGCTTGTACTTTACTTCTGATGGAATTAAATGCTGCCTTCTTAGAGATGGATGAGCTATCCTGCTGGTAAAACCTGTGGAATTCCCATTTTTCACTTAACAGCTTCTGAATTTCCCTATTATTTTCATCAAACCAGTCTCGGTGTTTGTGAGTGTTCTAACCCAGATGAGCAAATGTAGCAGTATACAACAAATCTCTGAAAGCTGCCCACTCCCTTTCTGCTCCTAGTTGTTGCCAAGTGTGTGTTGGCTCATTTTTCCCTCCAAGTTAGCAACAAACTGTTCTTGCTCACAGAACAGCTCTAATTTGTTGACATTAATTCTTCTGGTAGTCATTTTGCCTTGGGGTGCCACTTTGGCTGAATGAGAATATTTAGCTTGGAAAGGATAAGTCTATGATCACAGCTGTGTACTTGGCCCCATACTTTTTAGGATGAGGTTTCCAGTCACGTTGTCAAATGCTTTCAGTGACGATAAACATAGCATCAAGGTCAGCTACCACACTGATAGTAAATTCTTCAACTTGGAAAGGCTACAAGCCAAAACCAAAGTAGAGGGAGTGTTGGTGCATGATTTTCTATTTGCAGATGATTGTGCAAACCATACAGCCTCTGAAGCTGAGATGCATCAAAGTATGAATCAATCCTTTGCTGCTAGTGCAAATTTTGGCCTTACAATTAACACCAAGAAAACACAGGTGTTCTATCAGCCACCTGTAGGAGGAAGGCCGAATTTATAATCTCAAATATAATCATGTGTATGTTTGAATGGTTTGAAATCGCAAGGTATGAGAGATTCTCTAAGTAGAAAACAACAAAAAATTTATTTAGGCCCCACCGCAGCAGATCCATGAACCAGCCTCCCCATTCCAACATCTTGACAAAAAGACTCCAGGCCCAGAAAGCCTGCCTCGCAAGAGTAACTAGGAGGCCACAGGAAAACAAGATAGTATTTAGCCAAATCATTTGTACTGGCCTCAAGTCCTTGCTTGCACTCCTAGGTCTACACACGGTCAGCTCTGCTCCACAGTTTCCTGCTTCCACAGCTTCCTGCTTCTGCAGTTTCCTGCTTCCACAGCTTCCTGCTTCTACAGCTTTTGTTCCACTGCAGTTGTCTCTTGGCTCACCTTTCCTCGCAGCCGAGCTTCTGGAGTTCTCAAGCCCCACCTCAAGACCAGAGACCATTGGTTCCCAAATTTGGCCCCTCTTAAGTCATCAATCTACACCCACACAGGTTTCACACCTGATAGGGCTTTGGGCCTGGGGCTTAGCACTTAACAGCTGAAAGTACTTTCACTCAAAGTAAACAAAAGCCATGCTAAGGAGACAATTTTGCTTAACAACACACCACCACCACACCATCCATACATGGAACTATCAGTTACAGCAAATGGAGAAGTTTTAAATGCTGTGGATAAGTTAACCTACCTTGGTAGTGCTGTACACACTGATAATGAGGTTGATGCACACATTGCCAGAGCTAGCTCTGCGTTTGGGAGGCTCCAAAGGAAAGTATGGGAGAGAAAAGGTATTAGACTGATTACCAAACTGAAAGTCTATACAGCTATGGTGCTGTATGCCTGTGGAACCTGGACATTCTACCAGCACCATGTCAGGAAACTGAATTTCTTCCATTTGAAGTTTTTAGGAAGATTCTAAAGATCACCTCTTAGGATAAGGTACCAGACACTGAGGTCTTTGCTCAAGCTAAACTGCCAAGCATTCATACTCTGCTCCAACTGGCCACATTGTTTGAATGCAAAACATATGCTCGTCAAAAAGACTGTTTTGTGGAGAACTCATACAGGGCAAGCATTCTTATGGTAGTCAGAGGAAGCGATGCAAGGACACTCTCAAGGTCTCTGTAATGAACTTTGGAATTAATCGATTTTGTGACATAGGAGATATTGGCACAGGATTGCTTAGCATGGTGTGCCCATATCAGAGAAGGCACTGTGCTCAATGAGCAAAGCAGAATTGAAACAGCTCAAAGGAAATGCAGGATGTGCAAGTTTGAAGTATCCACCCCAAATGTTCACACGGATTGTTTGTGCCCGACATGTGGTAGAATATTCCAAGTTCATATTGGCCTGATCAGCAACAGTCAGATACATTGAATCTTGACTCAAGCATAGTGATGTCATTTTGGTCATCTTCAAGAACACAGGACAACAACCAGAAATATTAGCTATGATGATTGCAATGAAAGATTATTGTGATGTAAGAAATGACAATCAGGATGATTTCAGAAAAGCCTGGAAAGGTTTCGAGGAACTGATGCATAGTGAAGTGAACAGGACCAGGAGAACATTGTACACAGTAACACCAATATTGTTCAGCAAAGAACTGTGAATGACTAAGCTATTCTCTGCAATTCAATGATCTAAGACAACGCCAAAGGACTAAAATTATGAAACGTACTATCCATCTCCAGAGAAAGAAGTGATATTGATTGAATATAGACTAAAGCATGCTATTTCCCTCTCTTAATTTTTCTTTTACTGATCTTGTACAAAATGCCTAATATGGAAATGTTTTACATAATTGCACATGTATAACATATCTGATTGCTTACCATCTCAGGAAAAGGCAAAGGGAAGGAGGGAGGGACAGAAGTTTGGACTCAAAACATTAAATAGAAATGTTTAAAACTTTTTAAATTAGGTATAACAATAACAGAAGAAAAAAGAAATTGAAGGAATCATAACAGACAATAAGGAAACAAAATTACCACTTTTTGCAAGTGGTATGATATCTTTACAGAATCCTAAAGGATCAACTGAAAAGGCAATTTAAATTTCTAACAACTTTAGCAAAGTTGCAGGAAATATATAAAAAACCCACGGGAGGCCCAGAAGCAAGAGATAGAAAGAGAAATTCCATTTTAAATAACTGTGAAGAGCATAATATATTTGGGAATCTACCTGCCAAGGGAAATGATTTTGGGACAGATTCTGGAAAATGTATCAATGACGGTGAGTGGGAATTTGAAACCCAAAATAAATAAGGAGATGGTGAAAGAATACACTGTCACCTTTAGTGAGTTCAAGCCACCAGAACTGCATAAACACCATCTTATGGTGTTGGAAGAAGTAAAAGATGTGACTACTGACTCACTGTTGTTATTCACTGAAAGATCTTTGAGAATGAGTGTGGTGCTTCAAGTCTGAAGGGAAGCATTTCCATTTTTATAAAGCAAAGCAGGTGTGGCATGGAGACTCTATGTTGGTGAGCTTGAATTTTCTTCAATGCAAAATTCCAAAAATGTCATTAATGAATTGTGTTGGTCACTACAAAAGTGTCTTGGTTTCATCAAGAATGAGTCATGATGGAAATTTATACCCTACATGGTTGCACAACTAGCTAGAATCTAAATCGGTTGAATGACTGGAGAGTCATCATTAGTCAGTGAAGATCAACTTGGAGGAGGGGGCGGAGCCAAGATGGCGGCTGGGAAGCAGTGACTGGCGTGAGCTCCCCACCAAGTTCCTCCAAAAACCTATAAAACAATGGCTCTGAACCAATTTTAGAGCTGCAGAACCCACAAAGTGGCAGAGGGAAGCAGGACTCCACCGCAAGACAGCCTGGATGGTCCCTGGGTAAGGTCGGTCCCACACGGACCTCCCAGCCCCCAGCCGAGGGGAGCGGAGCTGAGCGCAGCGCGCACTGCGCGAACAGACCAGACGCGGACCTACCAGACCAGGAGATGAGCGGAAAGTGCCCAGGCATCCCGAAATATCGAGCTGTGGCAAGTACCAGACCTCTC
>CM053622.1:811171455-811204560 GCA_028646595.1 Phalanger gymnotis | reverse complement strand
TTATTGCTAATGTGGAGAATTTTCCCTCATCTGTTAATAGTTTGGATTTCTTCTTCTGTGAACTGGTTCTTCATATCTTTAATTACTGAACCATTGGGGAAAGGTCTCCTTTTTCTATCTCCTCCCCATGCTGTAAGATCTGTAATTCCCCTAGCTGGGGAGGCCTGTACCTTCTCCAAAATCATGGGGTGTTCTTTTTGATGCCAAAAGAAGAGACCAAAGATTTCCAGGTTGATTACATGTCATCATTTAATCAGTCCTTATGCATATTGACAAAAAAGGGGCAGTTATGTTTGGGGTGATAGCCAGACAGTTCAGTGAATTCCCTGCCAAAAAACCCCCATAGTAATTATATTAAACAGACGAAGGCAGGAGGAGCTAGAGAGTACACCACTACTGATTGGTGGATATTTTTGGTTTTCTGTTTAGTACTAAGCTTGAGTGTTGAGCCCAAACATAACTTTGTGCATTGATCATGTACCAGTCACATATATATCATGGTATTCTTGTCATAGCCTTCACATGTAATAGTATCTAAGTTTTGACTCAGTACTAAACTATGATTCAGTATGTAAGTCATGATTCTTTAAGAGGTCACCATGTAGGGGCAGCTAGGTGGCCCAGAGTAGAGCACCAGCCCTGGAGTCAGGAGAACCTGAGTTCAGAACTGGCCTCAGACATTTAACACGTACTGGCAAGTCACTTAACCCCACTTTCCCTGACTTCCCCCCTCAAAAAAAGAAGTCACCATGTTTGAGCTTCCACCTTTCACAGAATTTAAGTTCTACAGTTTTTCAATTATTACTGTATGTTATAGCTTTTCCTCAATCAGCACCCCACACATGCCCTGGTCTAAAACTTATTTTTACAAAAGCACAACTTCAGCTGACGCTGCCATTCCATCAAGTTATCCTTCTACATTTCTCTTCCTTTCCATTCACAAGCTGCTGCTTCTAATTTTGCTAATGACATCAGGATTCTGACCTCATTACATTATTTTTTTCAAGAGAAATTATGGCTCTATCTGCTACTTCCAATGACATTCTCTCAGTCTGAATTCTTCATGACTTTTCTGCAGCTTTGGAAAGTTGATCCACAACTCCTAAACTGTTATAAAATTATCACCTCCATTGTCTTCTGTGATTGTGACATGACTTTTTCTAGTTCAACTCTTATCTGGCTAACTACTTATTTTCAAACTCTTTGCTGAGTTCAAGTCAATTCAGCCAGCACTTACTAAGTACTCAGGATACAGCAGGTAATGTGTTAGGCACTGGAGAAAATAAACACTGGCTTCAAGTGCTTGGTGGTATACAGTCCATCTTCCATCTGATCAGTATAGGGGGGCCCTAAAGATTGTCTTCTGGCCCCTATCCTTTTCCCATATACTCTCCCTTGGGACTCATATCAGCTGCCATAAGCTCAAGGACAACTTATGTTCTGATAATTTTCAGATCTCTTTATTCTTTCCTAATTACTCCTCTAAACCCTACTCCTCCCTTTCCATCTGTCTGTAGGACATCTCCTTCGAAGAGCCCTTCAACATCTCAAAGGTAGCGTGTACATGGAGGATCTTACTATTTCCCCCCTAATCTGGCACTTGTCCAAACTTCCTTTTTCCTGTTTAGGACACCACCTTCCTCTCAGTCACTGAATGTCACAATATCACAATTACCTTTTACCTCCATGTAACATTTAAAAAATAACTTTATAATTTTTTTTATGAACCAAGCCACGAAGCACTCTCTCTGCCCCCTACTATCCCTACCAAAAGTCATTAAATATAAAAAATAGTATTTTTAAAGATTATATCTCTTTATAAAAGAAAAAGAAAAAACAACTTAATTGATCAATACATTGATAAAATGTGTAAATATGTGCCATATACACCCCTCGGGGACATCCCACTTTTGCAAATGGGTGAGTTGCTTGTGTTTTATCTCTTTTCTCATACTGTTTGTGGTTTTATAATTTTACAACACTCATTTTTGATTTTTTGTTTCTTTAGACTTTTTTTTATATTTAGGTTGTATATTGTTTTGTTTACATCAGTTCATGTAGATCTTTCCATACTTCTCTGTAATTATAACCTTTTCTTTCTTTTTTAAAATAAGTTCTATTTATGTTATTTTAATATCACCAGAATTTCTCCCTATATCCTTCTGATTCCCTCTCCAAGAGAGTCATCCAATATAACAATATTTAGGGACAAAAAGAGAAAGAAAAAAATGCAAAAATGGTCAGAATACCGGATAAATATATCTAAAAAGTATGACATATGCACAAAGTACACTCGAGGACTTGATTATCTGCAAAAACAACAACTGGATTAACAAGGTCTTATGATATCTAGATTCTTCTCTTATGATCATCAAAATGTAATTACTCCCAGGTCTTGCCTCTTTAAACTACTTTGCCCACCTCTGATAGTGATTGAATTCAGAGGTGACACGTGCCATCATCTCCTCATAGGAGAATGTAACCAGTCTATCCTTGTTAGTCCTTGTATTATTGGTGTTTCTCTTCATCTTTTTTTTTTTGTTAATCATTGTATTAGAACTTCAAAAGTTCTAAAGAGTTTTCATCAAGACTACTTGAAAGTTTCCCCTTTCTTTAAAGGTGCATTTTGTACCCTTTAGGAAGATGTTCAGTTCTGCACAATAAGATCTTTTTTGCCTTTTGGAATAATGCATTCCATGTTCTCTGCTCATTTAGAGTGATAGCTGCTAAATTATATGTGCTCCTGAATGGCCCTTCAGTACTTGAATTCTTTCTTTCTGGCTCCTTGAAGTATTTTTCCTTTGGAGCTTTCAGTGCTCCAAAAGTGTATCCAAAGCTAATTGCTGTGCCCACGGTCTAAACTCTAAAAGCCCCTAATCTGGCTTTGATTCTAAGCAAGACTAGACTGCAGTTCAACGTAGCTAAAATCAGCCATCTTGGAATCTCTGCTGGTTCTGAGTAACACAATGATAAGCTCCCCTTTGGTCTCGGTTTGTTGCCCTGGTTGTCCTTGTGGGCTTCAGACTAGGTTAGAAAGTGTGACCTTGCTTTATCTCTGGACTCAGAGTTACATTTCTGCTGAACTTATTCCTATGAGATTGTGACCATGGGTGTACCCTTACCTTGAAATGCCACCTCCTCAGCGTAGGTTCCCTTTTGTCCTCTACCTTAGAGCTGTGTCTCAGAACTATCTGCTGACAAAGCTGCCTGTTGGAACCTATTCCTACAGGAAGCTTCAATAGCAGTTTAGGGGTATCCTAGGATGGGCATGTGAGTTCTTCTTGTCCTCATTCCCAGACTCCCCTGGCACACTGGAGTGCTCCATATCATGCACTCCTGACTAGATCTCATCCCCAATATCTTCTAACCTCCTGTTCCTCATCTGATGCCAGTGTCTCCTAAAAAAAAAAAAAACTACTGTGATTTTTTTTCTTGGATTGCTTCTTAAGGATTCAGAATGTTGCATTTTCTAGATCTGTTTGGAAAGGTTTGGATTGGGAATGAGTGAAACTTCACTGTATTGCTTTCTGCTACTTCTCAATCTTTCGCACTCATTGTTTCTTATATTAGTATATTATTACATTAATGTGCCAAAAGTTGTTTAGCTATTTCCCAGTCAATTGGTATCTATCTACTTTGTTTCTAATTCTTTCCTGCCATGAAAAGTGTTTCTAGAAATCTTTTGTGTACACAAAGACTTTTTGTGATTGGCCTCCCTCAAGTATAAGCCTGGTAATGGGCTCTCTGGGTCAGATGGTATGGATGTTTTAGTCATTTTCTTTGCTTAATTTGAAATTATTTTCTAAAACAATTTTATTTATTCAGAACTATGCCATCAATGCACTTGTGTGCCTATCTTCTAACAACCTCTCCAACACCCCATTGTACATCACCCTTGACAATTTATTAAGTAAATCTTGGGCTTATTTTGATTTACATTGTTCTCATTGTTCATTATTTAGATCATTCTTTCCTATGGTTATTAATAGTTTGAAATTCTTTAAAGAACTAATTGTTCATATCCTTTGACAATTCATTTATTTGTTAATGGATTTTTGAGATGTGTGTGTGGGAGTGTGCAGGTATGTGTAAATGCATGTATAGATAGACATATGTACAAATACATACAAAAACACACACTTTTCTATGTGTATGTGTGCATATATACTGTATGCATGTTTGTGCATACTTAAATTCTTTCCATGGTAGACATGGGATGCTCAGATCTCCAAGTGTAAGAAAAAGAGAAATCTATCTTGGACACAAGTCATAAGCAGGTTGATATCAAAGGTTTACTATGTTCTTTTTTTTATGGTTCTGTTTAAGGGTATTTTCATTACTTAGATGTAATTTAAGTTCTAAATTATAATTAGTGATAGATTATCTCACCTTAAGATTTAAGCACTCTATCACAGTTAACATCATTAGCTATTGTTTATCGGTTGTTAACAAGTATTGTAATACTGATGTCATTAACAGGTACTTCTTGGTTTTGGGAAACAAACATAAAATCCAAGGAACATGTATGAAATAATTCTTATGTGGCAGTCACTGTGCAAAGTGCTGTGGATATGATTAATAAAAAAAGCATATTCATCAGTAGTTGTTTACCAGATCTGGGAACACACTCATATCATTGCAAAACTATGCCCCTTAAGTGCTTAGCTTTCTAAAGAAAAGTAGCCATCATAACAAATAGTTGTTCTTGAAATGGAGGCTTAAAACAGGTTGGACGTGCTTGTGCAAAGTTAATAGTTTCCTTATTTTCAATATACACCTTCAATTCTACAAGATTCCATTATTTGCTTTGAAATTCTGGATTTTGAAATTTCACATTTTATTATTTTGTTGAGTTCTTTATAATATTCTTTTGCTAATTTTATTGACATATCACTACTACTATAAATTAACTTTGCTCATCATTTTTGTTATAACAGCAAGGCCCATCCATGAGTACTGAATATTGCACTACCTTTTAAAGTTATTCTTAATTTCTTTTTAGTATGCTTGATGATTCCCTAGGATTTTCTAAGGATCCTAGCTCAGACTTTTCTCATCTCTTACCTTGTCTTGGTAAATCGTGGTAACTCATCTTCCTTTTTCTCCCTTTCCATTTCACCTTTTCCTAAGCTGCTAAACTAGTCACCAAAGCTCTCTTACAATTCACAGCAAACCTAATTCTCAAACCCTATCTCATGTTAGTCTGCTTCTTGAGATCTCCTTTCTATCCAGACAGGAGTACTGCCTGTACCCCAAATTTCACTCTCTATCTATTGCCACTGTGAGTTTGCATAGAATTTGCTTCATGGCTATAACACAACACTTTCCATTTCTGTCTACTGATATCCACATTTTCCCTCACAGTTCATGGAATCTTCCTTTTACGAAACTTTGCCCAGTTTTTTCTCTTACCTTCATCTGATCACCCTGAGGTTGCTCATTTGTGTCTATATGTTGAATCACACCAGAAAATGAACACAAGATTCCTAAAGGCTGACTGTTTTCTTTTTATATTTAGTTGCCCCCCCACCGCCGCCACCTAGAACAACATCTTGGACATAGAGGATTCTTAATATATGCTTTTTGGTTCCTAAACTGCAGGTATGGACAATTGTATGAAGTGCTCAGAAGATCAATATCCAAACAGAGAGAAAGACCGGTGTCTCCCAAAGGCAGTGACCTTCCTCAGTGTCCAAGAACCTTTGGGATGGATTCTGACCTGCATGGCTCTCTCCTTCTCTCTCCTCACAATTCTGATCCTAATTATCTTTGTGAAGCATCAAGATACTCCCATCGTCAAGGCCAACAACCAGGTCCTCAGCTACACACTTCTCATCTCTCTCATCTTTTGCTTCCTCTGTTCTTTGCTTTTCATTGGCCGTCCTACCACAGCAACCTGCCTCCTTCAGCAATCAATATTTGGAATAGTGTTCACAGTGGCAATTTCCTCTATTTTGGCCAAAACCATGATGGTGGTTCTGGCTTTTAAGGCCACAAAACCAGGCAGCACAATGAGGATGTGGGTACAGCCTAAGGTGTCCAATTCTCTAGTCTTCCTCTGCTCTGTGATCCAATTGATTCTGTGTGGGATCTGGCTGGGAACCTCACCTCCCTTCTTAGGTACAGACACTCACTCTGAACCTGGCCACATCGTCATTGAATGTAAGGAAGGCTCTTCAATTGCCTTCTACTATGTCCTGGGCTACATGGGCATCTTGGCCCTGGGCAGCTTCATGGTGGCTTTCCTGGTCAGGGACCTTCCTGACACTTTCAATGAAGCCAAGTTCATCACCTTTAGCATGCTGGTCTTCTGCAGTATGTGGATCTCTTTCTTCCCTACATATCAGAGTTCCAAGGGGAAGGCCATGGTGGCTGTGGAGGTTTTTGCCATCTTGGCCTCCAGTGCTGGGTTACTGGGCTGCATCTTTTTTCCTAAGTGCTATGTGATCTTGCTAAGGCCAGAGAGGAACACTGTGGAATGGGTAAGGAACAAAACAGACTCTAGAGCTAGGAACTTGGCCACAGAGGCTGTTCCATGGCCATGAGAAACACAGAATAAAATATTAATCTTAGCTTCAAATAACTATAATTTAATATCATATTGATACCTGCCCCTTGCTTGCTTTTCCTAGTTAAATCTTTCCAACCTTTGCCAGTGCTCCTAATTGGAATACAAACTTTAGATATAAACTGTTTATTTGAAAATCTAATAATCAGCAAGTTTGTTCCCTTTCCTTTCTTGGTTCTGGACATCCTTGGGATCTTCCTGGAGTTACTGCTATCTGGGTAACCATGCTCACTACCCTCCAGCCCAACTCAATTTCTTCATCACCTCTTTCCTGAGTTCCTGATCTACAAAGACTCCCTCGACTCTGCCTCAATTCCAACCAAAAGTAATTTTTTCTATTCTGTTTCACACCCCTAAATGCCAGTACAGTTCCACACTGTCCTTATCCCACTAGTAGCCCCACCACCTGCACCTAAAACAGATGGCAAGTATCACTCTTACAGAAACTGGATTAGGGAAGGACACTGCCCTCAACCAAGAAGCTTACTATATTCTGTTCTGTATCATACTTCATTTGCTCTTGCATTATGTTCCATATCATGGTATTAGCTCCTTAAAGGCAGGGCCTTTTTTCTTTGTCTTTGTATCTCCATCACTTAGCAGAATATCCTGCCCAGAACAGGGATTTAATAAATATATTTTGAATTGATATGATTTTGATTGATTTCTTGTATAGCATCACAGAGGTGGAATGGAACATGGGGTAATCTAATCCAACATCTTCATTGTATCAATGAGGAAACTAGGTCTCACAGAGGTAAAGTGTTTTTGCCTAAGTCACATACCCAATAAAAGGCAAAGCCAGGGTGTGAATCCAGGGTCTTCTACACAAAAAGCTGTTACTCATCTCACTGTACTGTGTCACCGATCTAGGTTATTTCTTCATGTTAATCCTGTGAATGCATATTCCTAGTATTATGAGAAGTGAGAATGGCTCACATTTTATTTGTCCTTGACATTGAGATGCTTTATTTATTCATTATCTGTTTCCCAAAATGAATGTTATGTTAGGATGCAGGTACTCTCACTGCTCTATCTCACACATACCACACACTCTGGGGTTCCTTTTTCCCCATTGTCTCATTCCCAGTGGGAACCACCTAAAGATCAGCTGCCATAAGGAGACATGAGGCATGAGTCTAGTTCTTAGTGGGATCATTCTCCTCACATTCTATTTATTCTACATAGAGTAGCAGGCAAGAAAACTAGGAAGCCTAGAGGTTTGATTCTTGAAACCAAAACCTGGGTTTGAATAAAATTAGGTGCCCAAGTTATTAAAAGGAATTTTTCAATATGAGTAAAAAATTGCTATTATTAGGGATTGCATAATGGCCACCTCTGGAAAGACAGCCTGGACACAAGGAAAGCTACATTAGGAGAGGGAGTAAAAATGTAGCCTGGCATTGGCTTGAAAGAATAAGACCCTGGGGATTGCTAAGGACAGTTATGCCACCCAGTGGCTGGTGGAGGTCCACAAACTAAGAACTGAAGGTGGCAGTATGCCCGAGTAAAAATCTTCTTTCTACCCTATTTCCCTAGAAGGAGCACATCCTCCATCCCATGTTGTTTGGCTAAGGCAAAGCCTCATCCATCTCATGACAGTTATGGGCTTTGCTCTATGTCGTCTTAGCCTTCTGAACTCTGATCCTAACAATTCCAAGTCAGAACCATAGTCACATAACTGGTAGATGAGGTGTGCAGCCCTTTACCTTGTCCTTGCCTCCATATCCCCACAGTGGTCATACCTTAAATTTTCTCCACTCAGAGATCCTACACCTTAGTTTATGCATTTTAGCCTCTCATCTGATTCAGTAATATGACTTCACTGGTCACTACTTCTAGAATCAGCATGATAAGGGTCTGGGTGTCTGTATGAGTATCAACAAATTTCTAGCCTGGAGGTCTGCAGAAGCATGAATTCTAACAAGAATCAACAATCCCAGGGTAGAACAAAGATGGCAGCTGGAAAATAGGGACTTGCCTAAAGCTCTCCCCAAGGACCCTCCAAAGAGCTATAAAAAATGGCTCTAAAAAAATTCTAGAACTGCAGAACCCACAAAATATCAGAGGAAAGCAGGGCTCCAGCCCAGGACAGCCTGGATGGTCCCTGGGTAAGGTCTATCAAACCATGCTGGAAGCAGAGCAAAGCAGGATAGGAGGGAGGGAAATGTAGTTAGTCTTTCACAACATGACTATTTATGGGAGTATTTTGCATAATGATACATGTGGTCTATGTTGAATTGCTTTCCTTGTTAGGGAGGGTAGGTGGGGAGGGAAGAGGGGAGAGAATTGGGAAGTCAAAGTTTTAAAAGCAGATGTTCAGAAAAAGATTTTTGCATGCAACTAGGAAACAAGATATACGTGCAATGGGGCATAGAACTCTATCTTGCCCTACGAGAAAGTAAGGGAAAAAGGGATGGGGTGGGGAGTGGGGTGAGAGAAGGGAGGGTTGACTGGGGAATGCAGAAATCAGAATATATGCCATCTTGGAGTGGGGGGAGGGTAGAAATGGGAAGAAAATTTGTAATTCAAACTCTTGTGGAAATCAATGCTGAAAAATAAAAATATTGAATAATTAAATGATAATTTAAAAACCTGTAGAAAAAAAAAGAATCTTCAATCCTAAGAACCATATTCCTCCTTCACAACAGTAACGAGGCACAAAACAAAAGGATTTAGGAGTCAGA
This sequence comes from Phalanger gymnotis, assembly GCA_028646595.1. Classification (NCBI taxonomy): domain Eukaryota; kingdom Metazoa; phylum Chordata; class Mammalia; order Diprotodontia; family Phalangeridae; genus Phalanger; species Phalanger gymnotis. The sequence goes on along the minus strand of CM053622.1, from coordinate 811,195,305 downwards.
AGGCAAGACGCACAAGTGAAATGAGCATTTAACTCTTGCATCAGAACTCTCTAAACCACTTTTTAGAGTGTGCCAAATAAAATTCTGAGCAAGATAACCAACACAAAGGCACAATGAGTCATCTTTCCAGGCCAAGAGAGCTTAATAGTTCAAAAAAGAGATCTGCAGATACTAGGGTTGGGGGTGGCAGGAAGCCTAGTGCAGTGTTAGCATTATCCATTATGGCAGGTAGAAGAAACAAGAGCAGCAGTGACACTGGGATCACTTAGAATCCAGGGGTAGTAAAGATTATGATGCATTTAGGTAAACACTTGGTTATAAATGACTATAGTGGCATCCTTACTTACCATGGGACACAGGACTAGGAACACTTTGGTGGTCCCTTTAGCCATTATCTAATCCTAGGTCATAATTCCAGAATGAAGAGGAGCCCTTGCAGCTTGTGGTAACATGGGAGCAGTGGCTCCTTACCTAGATTAGGAACAGAGAGTGGACCAGCAGAATGATGACCAGAATTCTACCAAGATCACACAACCTTAGAAGCACTGAAAGTACAGGTCCCTGAATCAAACTACAAAACCTATGGTTACCTCCCTACCCCCAAGACAAGTAGAGTCCAACTCTGACATAAAGGACAAAGTGAAGTAATTTCCTGGAAAGTGAACAAACACCAAAAAAAAGACAATTGAACAAAACAATTTTTTTGATACTAGGAAGGCTCAAGAAACAAACTTAGAAAAATACGACTTGAAACATCAACAAGGAAAACCTTAAATAAAATGCAACAAAAGACTTCAAAGAAAAGTTAAAGAGTTTTATTTAAAAAGAAAAAAAAATGATTCTTATAACCAAATAAAAGTGGCAGAGCCAAGATGGGAGAGTAAAAGCAGGGACTTCCTTGAGTTCTCCTCCAAACCCATACAACTACCTGTAAAAATTACTCTAAACAAGTTCTAAAGCAGCAGAACCCACAACATGACAGAGTGAAACAAATTTCCAGCTCAAGACAACCTGGAAGGTGGACCAAAAAAGTCTGTTGCACCAGTCTGGGAGAAGAGTTCAGTCTAGCACAGGTTGTGCCGCAACAGATGGGCCCTAGCAGAACTAGAGCAGGCTCAAGGACACCAAATCACTGGCAGCTGTGGCAGTTTCCAGATTTCTAAACCTGCAAAGGCAAAGATAACTTATAAGGTCAGTAGGAAAGGTCTGTCAGACTTGGTTGAGAGAGGAGCAGGGTCCAGCCCCAGGGTGGTGGTGGTGGTTGCAGGGGTGATGGCAGCAGTGGCTGCTTCTGGAACTCTTGGACCACAGAGGGAGGGGGGATCAAGTGGCTGATCAGAGTGGGATTGTAGGGATATCTTTGCTGGCTCTGTGGTAGGATTCTCTTGCTTTGCTGGTGCTTCAGTCTGGGTCATCATCCTGGGTCGCAGTCCTGCGGCAAGGAGTATTGGCATGGAAGAGCATATGGCAACTGTGGAGAGGGAATACTCAGAGTTCCAAGGCAGAAAGAAATGTTTGTGGTCACTCACAGACCAGAGCACAGTCCAGGAGAGGAGTAAAAAGGTCTCCTTAGATCATACCACCTTGGAAGAACTGAAAATTTATAGGTCTCTAGAAATATCTTTGAAAACAGCTACACAAAATCCCTGAAGCTAGGGCCAATATTCTCTCCACAGTAGAAGCAGAGTTCTACCTTAACAAATTTCTAAAAAGTCAAGTAATTGGCTGGAGAAGTGAACAAACAGTGGAAAAAAGTCAAAGTATACAATTTTATTTTGGTGACAAGGAAGATCAAAACATACAATCAGAAGAAGATTTTGTTAATCAAAGCTCCCAGACCCAAAGACTCCAAAAAAAATATGAATTGGTTGCAGGCCATGGAAGAGCTCAAAAAGGAGTTTGAAAATCAAGTAAGAGAAGTAGAGAAAAAATTGGGAAGAGAAATGAGAGTGATGTAAAGAAATCATGAAAAAAAAACAAGTCAATAACTTTCTAAAGGAGACCCCAAAATTTTAAATAAAATAACACCCTAAGAAATAGACTAACCCAAATGTCAAAAGAGGTCCAAAAACTAGGCGAAGAAGGCCTCAAAAAGCAGAATTAGCCAAATGGAAAAGGAGGTCTAAAACCTCATGAAGAAAATAAGTCTTTAAAAATTAGAATGGAACATATGGAGGCTAATGACTTTATGAGAAATCAAGAAATTATAAAACAAAATCAAAAGAATGAAAAAAATAGAAGACAATGCGAAATATTGTGGTAGGAAGTCTGAATTTATGATCTCAAATATAATCATATATATATATTTGAATGGTTCAAAACCGAAAGGTATGAGAGATTGTCTAAGTAGAAAGCAACAAAACATTTATTTAGGCCCCACAGCAACAGATTCATAAACCAGCCTCCCCATTCTGACATCTTGACCAAAAGACCCCAGGACCAATAGGCTCGCCTCACAAGAGTAACCAGGAGGTCACAGAGAAACAAGATAGTATTTAGCCAAATCATATTTACTGGCCTCAAGTCTTTTGCTCGAACTCCTGGGTTCACACAGGTCAGCTCTGCTTCCTCAGCTCCTGCTCTGGCTTTTATTTCAGCTTTAGCTGTAGCTGCCTCCTGGCCTAGCCTCTGGCATTCTGAAGCCCCGCCTGAATGACCAGAGGCCATTGGTTCCTGACTTGGCCCCTCTTAAGTCATCAGTCTACACCCACACAGGTTTCACACCTGATAGGGCTTTAGGCCTGAGGTTTAGCACTTAACAGCTGAAAGTACCTTCACTCAAAGTAAACAAAAGCCAAACTCCTGAAGTGCTAAGGAGCCTATTTTGCCTTACCGACACAAATATGGCATTGGAAAAAACAACTGACTTGGAAAACAGATCCAGGAGAGATAATTTTTAAATTAATGTACCACTTGAAAGCCATCATCAAAAAAAGAGCTTAGACATCATCTTTCAAGAAGTTATCAAGAAAACTGTCCTGATATTCTAGAACCAGAGGGGAAAATAGATATTGAAAGAATTCACTGATCACCTCCTGAAAGAGATCCCAAAACAAAAACTCCTAGGAGTTTCCACAGTTCCCAGATCAAGAAAAAAATATTGCAAGCAGCCAGAAAGAAACAATTCCAGTATTGTGGAAACACAATCAGTATAACACAGGACTTAGCAGCTTCTACATTAAGGGATCAAATGGCTTAGAATATGATATTCTAGAGGTCAAAGGAGCTAGGATTAAAGCCAATAATCACCTGCTGAGCAAAACTGAGTATAATACTTCAGGGGAAAATGGACCTTCAATGAAATAGAGGCCTTTCAAGCATTCTTGACGAAAAGATCAGAGCTGAATAGAAAACTTGACTTTCAAACACAGGATTCAAGAGAAGCATGAAAAGGTAAACAGCAAAGAGAAATCATAAAGGACTTATTAAAGTTGAACTCTTTACATTCCTACATGGAAACATGATGTTTGTAACTTGTGAGACCCTTCTCAGTATTAGGGTAGTGATGGGAAGATAGATAGATAGATGGATAGATAGATAGATATAGATAGACAGATGGACAGAGAGCAGAAGGTGAGTTGAATATGAAGGGATGATATGTAAAAAATAAAGTTAAGGGGTGAGATATGAATCTACTGGGAGAAGGAGAAAGGGAGAGGAAGAATGGGGTAAATTATCTCACATAAAAGAGGCAAGGAAAAGCTTTTACTGTGACAGAAAGAGGGTGGAAGTGAGAAGGCATGAGTGAATCTTACTCTCATCAGTTTGGGCTTAAGGAGGGAAAAACATGCACACTCAATTGGGTACGAAAATCTATCCTACCCAACGGAAAAGTTTGGGGGGGAGGGGATAAGAGGGGGATGATAGAAGGGAGGGAAAATGGGAGGAAGGGGTAATTAGAAGCAAACACTTTTGAGGAAGAACAGGGTCAAAGGAGAGAATATAATAAATGAGGGGTGGGTAGGATGGAGGGAAATGTAGTTAGTCTTTCACAACATTACTGTTATGGAAGTGTTTTGCAATAACCACACATGTATAACCTAAATCAAATTGCCTGCCTTCTCAATGAGAGTGGGTGGAGAGGGAGGAAGAGAGAGAATGTGGAACTCAAAGTTTTAAAAATGAATATTAATTTTTTCCATGCAACAGAAGAATAATATATACAGACAATGCAGTGTAGAAATCTATCTTGCCCTACAGGAAAATAGAAGAGCAGGGGATGAGAGAAGGGGGTGGTGATAGAAAGGAGGGTAGATTGTGGTAAGAGGTAGTCAGAATGCATGCTGTCTTAGGGTGGAGGGAAAGGAGAGATGAGGAGAAAATTTGGAATTCAAAAATCTTGTGGAAGTGAAAGTTGAAAACTTAAACTACATTAATTTTTAAAAATAATCAAATAAAAAAGATACAGGAAAAACTGGGGGGGGGGAATGAAAACAATGCAAGAACATTATGAAATGGCTCATTGGTCATTGAGATAGGCCATGGAGGAGGGGCAAAGCCAAGATGTTAGTCTCACCTGAACTTTCCTAAATTCACTTCCAAACAACTATGAAATAACAGCACGAACCACATTCTGGAACAGCAGCATCAGCAAAAGGAATGGGATGAAACAATTTTGCAGTCCAAGACAACTTAGAAGTTAAGCAGGTCTATCTCATTCTGATACAAAGAGAGCAGAGTCCAGTACAGGCAGCTTCTGGGCAAATCATCAGCCACAGCCCAAACCCCAAAATAGGTCAGTGGTAAGGCCCACTGTCCCAGCACAGGTCATTGGCAAGGCTTCACGTGTTTGGTGTGGCAGGCAGGCAGTGAGGCTACATATGTTCAGTGAAAGAAGCTTGAGACGTTCCTACCTCTACCTCATGTCCAAAGCCCACCTTTAATAACATAAAATCCAAAGTCACAAAGTATACTGGAAAAATAATCAAGCAAACAAACAAGAAAGAAACTGATCATAGAAACTTATGACAACAGGGAAGATGGCAACAAACTCGGAAGAGGAAAACAAAGTCAAAATGGCTACATGCAAAGGCTCAGACATAAAATTAATTGGTTTCAGGCCAAAAAAAGAACTCCTGAAAGAGCTCAAAAAAGTATTTTAAAAATCAAGTAAAAGTGGTAGAAGAAAAAATGGGAAAAGAAATAAGAGATATGCAAGAATCTCACGAAAAAAAGAATCAACAGCTTGGTGAAGAAAGAACAAAAAATGGAAAAAAAATATGTAAAAAAATTCACTGAAGAAAACAACTGCCCACAAAGTAGAATTGGACACATGGATGATAATGATTCCATGTGACAATAGTTAATAATAAAACGCAATCTAAAGAATGAAAAATTGGGAGAAAAGATGATTTTTTTATAACAACTAACCTGGAAAATAGATATGACAGGGATAATTTACAAATTTTGGGGCTTCCTGAAAGTCATGAGAAGATAAAAAGCCTAGACATCACATTTCAAAAAAAAAAAATTATCAGTGAAAACTATCCTGATAGCCTACAAATAGAGGTTAAAATAGAAGTTGAAAGAATCTACCAATTGCTTCTTTAAAGAAATCCCAAAATGAAAATTCCTAGAAATATTATGGTTGGTTGGTAATTGTTCTTCATTCTCTAAGAGGTCCTAAGTGACATCACCATGCTAGAGTCAAGTTACAGTCTGTCCAACTGTGGCTGATCAGATGAATATGAGCTCAGAATGCTCTACCAGAGATTGGGCACAAATAGTTCATGTGAACAGTTGGGGTGGACTGTACAAATTTGCACATCCTGTGTTTCCTTTGAGCTGTTTCAATTATTCTGCTTTGTTCATATAGTGCAGCACCTTCTCTGATGTGGGCACACTATGGTGGGGAGTCCTAAGCCAGTGTCTCCCACGTCACACAATCAATTCCGAAGTCCTCAAGAGAGAACCAGAGAGTTTACTTGTATTGCTCCTTTTGACCACCATGCAAACACTTGTCCTCTATGACTTCTCCATAAAATAGTCTTTTTGGCAAGTGTATGTTTTGCATTCATTCACTGAATAGGCCTCCTTAAGAGCTGAGTAGCGATGACTCCTTTAATGAGAAAAATAAAATCCAAGGAAAAAAATCAAGCTGGGAAGGGAAGACCCTCAGGGTTTCTGTTCCAAAGAGAAACAGTCATCATTTACATTCACTCTAAGCTAGGAAGGCCAAAAATGCAGCAGCCATTAAGTGAAGCATGGGCAGGGACCTATTGTGGTCCAACCTATGAGCTTCAGAGTCAACTGGGTTTATGGTTTTGAGAGAGAGAGAGAGAGAGAGAGAGAGAGAGAGAGAGAGAGAGAGAGAAGGAAAGAAAGGAGGAAAGAAGGAAAGAAAAAAAAAAGCAAAGAAAGAAATCTATCCAGTAAACCCCAAGTTAAGTGGGCAGCTTCTGGCCATCAAAATTTACCTTCTTTGGAGAGGAGGAGAGGGAGAGGGAGAGGATGAGCTGAGTTATCCAACTAGCTTGGTCCCAGAAGGTTTGAATATATATTGACTTTTATGAAAAGATATCCAAAAAATAAAATTAAGGAGTAAGAAAGAAGAATAAACTAGAAAAAGTGGGGAGAGGTAGAATGGGACAAATATTCTCACATAAAGAGGCTCAGAAGACGTATTATATTGAATGGAACAATCTGGGAGCAGGCATCAGTTGAACTTTCTCCTCAGAATTGGCTGAAAGAGGGAATAACATAACCACTCATGCCCAGAGTCCCATGTCAACACTCCACCAGGAGTGAGAGCCTCAAGCAGAACAGCTCTGTCCTCTCTTTATATACACTCTTTAGATGCCATCAAACATCATCTGTGTGACCAGAAGTTAGGCTCCTACTGTTGACTCTGGTCTTACCAACTCCACTTAGGACCCTAAGGACTTCACACCCACATCAGGTAAGCAACTAGTAATTACAGGTTTGGGCCTGGGGCTTTGCACCTAGTAAGGCTCAATGAAATACGCTTAATTAATTTACCATTCTAAAACAGTAAAATAAAAAGTCTTAATTAATATTATGACAACCATCCTAGGAAGAAGGTGCTATTATTATCCCCATTTTATAATTGAGTAAACTGAGGCAAACAAAGGTATAGTGACTTGGCCTGGGTCATAGAATTAGATGATGTCAGAAGCTGGATTTAAACTTAAGTCTTCCTGATTCCTGGCCTATTGCTCTCTCCCCTGTGCCACCTAGCTGCCACCAGCTGGAATGCTTGGGAAGTGGTTGCAGAAGAAGGGAAACTAATTAGGAGCCTTGTTAAGTACCTCAGGTATGTGGTGATGATGATCTAAAAGCTGATACCAAATTGCCCTCTCTGGTCCCACTGTAGCTTCTGATATTTCTCCTCACAGCACTTCTCCCTCTATAGTACTTCACTTCATAAAGGTGCAGAATGAGAGGTATATTTTTTATGCAGTCAAAAAGGGAAGTTGTTTGGCTTGCCTATGCATGTTTGTTTCAAGGAATTAATTTTTTTTTGTCTTTTTTTCCAGTTGGAGAGAGGATGAGGGGTAGAGAAAACAGCTTTCTTTCAATTAAAATTAGACTTTAAAAAATAGATTTTAGGGGTTGCTATAGATATGAAAAGTGGCATGCACTTTCATAAGTGGTTACCAGGGGAAGCTAAGTGATACAGTGATTAGAGCAATGGCTCTGGAGTCAGGAAGATCTGGATTCAAATCCAGCATTGGACGCTTAATAGCTGTGTGACCCTGGGCAAGTCATTTAACCCTGATTGCCACCCCCCCAAACAACGAACAAGAATAACAGAAGTGGTTACCATTATTAGCTTTGATTAACTACTTTACTTTGTTACAAGAGCTCTCACAGAGCGGGTATAATATGAAAATATTTGAAATGTAAAAACAGAACAAATAAAAACTACCCATGGTTGATAGAATACTCAGAAACCCCCTACTTCAATATCTTGCATATGTTCTTTAAAGAGAGTTGGAAATGCTGGACCTGCTGAACAATTATGTACTTAAAGATCTATGATTACACTGGTTATTACTTACACTGCTCCTTTCACCAAGCAAAGGACACAGCCTCTCTCTAACTCAGTCTTTAAGATATGGTAAGACTGAACCATTTATCACTATGCTGTAGGTAAACAGAGATGAGCCACTGTACATTTACGTAGGATAGTCCAGAGACACGGGACCTAGGAGTTATCAGAGTTATGTTCTGCTGTCATAGTGTCTAGAACTTAGAACCCAATGAGGCAAAGTAGAACTCTGGTGCAACACTAAACACCTCCAAAAAACTATTGGAAAAAAATGCTGTTGGAAAAGAAATGTCCAGGCATCCAGGAAAGAGGCTGTCAGACTGTCAGACAATTCCAGATCCTTGCACCTGCACATCATGAATATTTTCTTCAAGAGAATGTGACTATCTTACAGCATCCCTTTGTTCTCTTCCACAAGTGCCCAGCACAGAGCAGGTATTCAAATGCTTGCTGACTGAGAAACAGATCTCTCCAGAGCTAATACATACATTTTGGAGAGGGCATAAACCACTGAGAAGATTTGGGAAAGACCTCATATATAAGGCTGTCCTTGAGCTTAGACATGACAGAAAGCACCTAGTGGGAAGGCCAGAGGGGAAGAGAGAGTGCGTTCTAAACATGGAGGTCAGCCTCTTCATTTTATAGATCAAGACAAGGAAGTTCAGAGGATGCCAAAAGCCAAGTCAATGAATAGCAGCAGAGCTAAAAGCTCCCAAATCCTAGGGTTTATGTTCTTTCTACAATGCTGGCCATCTGATCTCAAAATCTAACTCTGGACAATACAATAAAGTTTTAACCTCAGCAACACCACTAGACTCTTCAGTGTTTTTCTTATCCGTGCTGTAGTAAAGTGAGATGTTTTTGAGGACAAGGTAATTGGTCCCCTGGACATGGGGCACAGACACCCGGAGTTCAAACCATGGTTCTGCTGTTTCACAATTATACAATCTTGCCTCAATCATTTGCCCCCCCCCCCCAGCTCTTGAGCTGGAAAGGGCCTCAGAGGCCATCTAGGTCAACATTTTCACTTTACGAAGCATGAAGTTGCATCTCTAAGATCAAAGGTTTGTAATCAAAAAATTTTAGGCCATTTCTAAACCTAGCATTTAACTGAAAACGAGAAAAAATGACGAACAGCTAAGATGGAATTGAAATGGGAAAGTCTCAGCCATTTAAACCCCCTAGGAACTGAGTAAGAAAAACTTGTTCCAGTTCTTGCATCCTCTTCTTAGATTTCTCTGCTCCAGCCAGCAGTCATTGTTAGCTGTTGGGCTTTTCACTCACTCACATGGAAAGGGACTTGGAACTTTTCTCCCAAGCAGCCATCTTGCACCTCCTCTTTCTAACTTGGAGATCACTTTTGGTTTGGAAATTGGAAACCCTGCTCATGGAGAAAGAAATGGGAAATTTGGGGGTACAAGGAACCATTCCAGAATCCAAACCTAACTTCAGCCTGTTTTATCCCATCTACCCAGATGGTTAGTAAGTGCAACCTAAAAGAAGATCCAGAAAAGGAGACTAAGGAATAGTCAGATAGGTAGGAGAGTGATGAGAGAATAGTGTCTGGAATTCTTCAGCCCAGAGATCCTATGATCCTCCTGGGCATACAGTCCAAAACAGGTTGTGGGTAACCAACAGGCCTTAAATCTGTTGTTGAGCTAGGGTTATGTCTCTCCCAAGCATGTGAATACAGCCCCCTTGGTAGAATGAGCTGCTGAGAACAATTCGTTCCATTGGTCATGAATGCAGTTGAAGCAGGCCAGACATCAAAGATGCCAAGGTCATCCTGACTTTTGTCTTGCCACTGGATATATCAGTAAGGCAAGTGTCACAATATCGATGGTGACCATGAATATGCCTGTATAGTTCTGTATTGCAGAATATAAGAGACACTCCATATAGAAGGGAGAAGAAGTAAAAGATTTATTCAGACACCAGAAGATCAAATCCCAAAACCAATAACTCCAATCCAATGTAGCAGCAATTATATCCACAAACCAGTAAGTCCACATCATTATAACAACTAAGAACTTAAGACACAATATCACAGCAGGGAACCAAGCCATCCTATAACCATCCCCCTCTGCTGGGCAAACAGTCACTCACTCACAAATCCTAGATATCTGCTTGCCTGCCTGCTCTCCTCCTGCAGTTCTGAGAGAGAGCTTAACAGCTACTGTCAGAGAATACATGCATACATACATATATATATATGTATGTATATATATATGTATGTGTATATATGTAAGGGCTTCACAACCCTCATGACCTAATTAGCAAAATGGTGTGGGCCTTCCTAAAAACAAGCCTTCCCTAATCAAGTTTCCCTTCACTAGCTCCACCTGAGACCTATGGGCAGGGAAGATCTTTAATCACATTAACACATTGGATGACTCAGGAAGAGAAATTGAGGCTGACAACTTTGTGCAACTCTGCTTCACTCAAATTCAATTCATGAGCAAGTCAAGATATTACACTGTAATGTCATTAGTCATCTTCAGAATTGAAGGAGAAACAGCAACTAACCTTGGGTGTCCCTAAATGCACTGTCTTAGCACCTCTATTCTTTTATCTACATGCAATTGTGGCAAATGGATAGAACCCCAGCTTTCCAGAAGTTGGAAACATCTAAGTTCACATGCTACCTTACATATGCATAAGCTGTGCGATCCTGACCAAGTCACATAACTTATGTCTACCTCTGTATCTTAATCTGTAAAATGGGTCATAATACCTTCCAAGATTGTTGAGAGGGTTGTTATAAGATAATTTTAATATTGCTGCAATTTGCCTGAAACAGCAAGTCATCATTAGGCATAGCTTGCAGAATTTAGTTCAAACATCAAATTTTATTTCATTAAAGTCCTGAAGATTCACTTCCTATTGTTTCTGTCTCCACATCTGTCCCTCTGGCTGATAAGGCTGGAGACTGAAGGACCAACAATGATAAGAGCACAGAAAAACACCTTGGGGAACACCCTGATTAAGTGGAAGTAATCTGGGTGAAGTTTCAACAAAGGCATCTGAGAGGATCCCAAGGAAAAGATACCAGTTGCCAATGGTGTCCTAGGGATAAAAGCCTCCTAAGTTAATCAGAATGCAAGATGAGAAGGCTGCTAGTAATGGCACCATGACACAGACTGAGGTGGAAGAAGTCTCTACTTTCCATTTCTGCACTTTGTTTCGAGAAAATATTATTAAAGCCAGAACAAAAACAAAACAAACAAAAGTAAGTACCATTATGTGTCTAAATGTATTGATCAAAAACATGTCCTGCCTATGTGTGTCAATCTCTAGTTACTAGCAAAATGCCTTTTATGTGTGTTTAATAAATGGAGGTGGCATGCAAAACTAACAATTTCTTTTTTTGAACAGAGTGCCTAGATTGATAAATTAAGGAGATGCTTTACAAGAAATTCATCTAATTTAAGCAAACTATTTGGGAATGTCTCCTGCTATTTAGGACAAGATACAGAGATATGGGCTAAATGACAGTACTATTGTGTGGACTCAGAGGTGATGGGATGCCCAGACCCAATGTTAGTAATGTCAGTTGGAGGCCATTTCCAGTCGTCCTTCTCTATATCTTACCACTAGATCCAAATGTCTCTGGAGGAAAAAGGGAGGCTGGTGATCTTGCACAACCCTCCCTCACTTAGTTCCAATTCACTCACAAGTCATGGCATCATCTTCCTGTTGTTATGGTCCTCTTCAAAACAAAGGACAAATAACAACCACAACAGTGTCAATTTCAACACAGAGAGAAGTCTCTAGTGGAATATACCAATACAATAGCAGGGACATTTGTTTTATGGAGACTGAACTAGTTTCTGTTTAAGGAAGAAAGGAGGCTGCCCCCAGAATTTAATAGATCTGGTGTATGGGGTTGGGAGTAATGAAGGGCTTGAATCATTGCCATAATTTTCTGGTTTCCTGAGTCACAAAGTCACAGCTTTTGCTGAGTTTGGCCCTGGGTAGAGGTATAGAATACCTCTTTCTGACCATGCACTGAAGAAATGGCAGATTCAGAGGTGGAGGAGAGTTTTTTTTTTCTTTCCACTAGAATCAATGTTGTAACCTCCTCGGTTCTTTTTAATGGTGGAGTCAACTTCTCTTTGTTAAATATTGTATATCCCACAAGTGTATCAATGGTAAGAGGGTGGGTAGATTAAGGGAGACAGTGATCAAAAGTTAAACAAATATTTAAGGAGTGACTAGGTTAAAAAGAAAGATAATTGAAAAGAATAGAATGGAGTGAAACATTTACATTAGCAATCACAACTGGGAATGCAAATGGGATGAATTTGCCTATAAAATGATAGCAGACTGCAGAATGGATTAGAAAATTGAAGCCAACAAAACATTGTTTATAAGATAACACAACTGCAACAGAAAGACATACAGGTGGGATTTGTACCAGGAGTAGCTGGAATAAAGTAGGAGTCTTTCTGATAAGAATAGAGGTGAAGCAAAAAAATTTATTAACCCCAATATTATTCAGTATTGTAGTAAAATGATAACTACAGCAGGAAAACAAAAAGAAATGGAAGGAATAAGTGGAGACAATAGAGAAGCAAAGTATCTTTTTTTGCAAATGATATGATAATATATTTAGAGAGGGCAGCTTGTTGGTGTAGTGAATAGAGTTCAGGTCTTGAGTTAGGAAGCTTGAGTTCAATTTCAGCATTGGACACTTGATTAAAGCACTGAAACCTGTTTGTCTCAGTTTCCCCATCTGTAAAAATGAGCTAGAGAAAGAAATGACAAACTACTACAATATCTTTTCCCAGGGAACCTCAAGTGAATACAGGAAGACTCAGACACAATTGAAACAACTGAACAACAACAATAGTTATAGGAACGCTGACAATCAATTACTAAACTAATTTTTAAAAATTAATAACTTCAGCCAAGTTGAAGAATATAAAATGAACCCACACAAATTGTGATAGTTTCTATACATTATCAACAAAGTCTAGCAGGAAGAGAAAGAAAGTGAAATTCGATTTTAAATACCTAGATTATATAAAGTACTTAGGCGTTTACTTGCCAAGACACAAAGAGGAAATATATGAACACAATCATAAAACACTTTTTCCACAAGTAAAGACAAGTCCAAATCAAATAGAGAAATATTAATTGCTCATGGGCAGGCTGGGCCAATAAAATTTAAATAACACTACTACCTGCAGTAATTTACTTATTTGGTGCTGAACCAATCATTTTACCAAAGAATTACTTTATACAGCTATAAAAATAATAAAAAAAATTCATCTGGAGGAACAAAAGTTTCAAGAGAATCAATGAGAAAAATGAAGGAAAGGAGCTTAGCAGTACCAGATCTCAAATGATATTACACAGAAATTATCACCAAAACAAATTTGGCACTGGATAAGAAATAGAGTGGTTAATTAATGGATTAGATTAAGTACACAGTATACAGAAGCAAAGGAACAAGTACAATGGCTAGGGCAAGAACTCCAGTATTGGAAAATAAATTGACCAAAAAATTAGTCTGGCAGACACTTGTTGGTTGGTTCTTGTTTTTCTTTCTTTAAGAGGACCAAAGTGACATCACTATGTTGGGGTCAAGGTAACTGTGTCTGACTGTGATGATCAAACCAATAAGTGGAAGGCTCTACACCAGGTTGGGCACAAATAGTCCACATAAACATATGGTGTGAAGATGTCTCTTAATTTGCATATCTCATTTTTTTTTTGACCTACTGCAATTCTGCTTTGCTTATTGGACATAGTACCTTTTTTTGATACTGGCCTCCTCTACCGGGCCATCCTTTGCTAGTGTCTCCCATATTTTGCAACTGATTCCAAAGTTCTTCAGAGAGACCTAGAAAAGTGTCCTTGTATCAATTTTCCTGACTTCCATGTGAACACTTGCCTTATGGGAATTCTCTGAAAAATAGTCTTTTAGGCAAAGGTATTTTGGGCATTTGAATTTGGCCAGCCCACTGGAGTTGTGCTCCCTGCAGTAGAGTTTGAATGCATGGCAATTTAGGTCAGGAAAGGACTTCTGTATTGTTCTCTTCTCCTTACAATGACATTGTCTATTAAATGTCAATGATTTCTGTAGGAGTGCATCCATGAAGTTTTATTGAATTTAGATAAGGAAATGGAAGCTAGTGTTGCTGATGAGAAGGTCATATCATGCACAAGTCTTCAGCATTTAGTGACCATCTCTGTTGCTATTTCTAACTCCATTCCTCCCAAGGACTCCCTGCCATGGCTGATATTCAGTACTTATGATGAGGTGCTTGGTTGCTTGTGCTTTGACCCTAATTTTAACAGCCTCTGCTTGGGTGTCTGTGCCTGGACCCCAATTCCAAAATCACATCCAGTTCTAAAATCACATTTCTCCCTAGTTTCAAAGCATTGGCCCTAGCAATTCCTCTCCAGTTCAAGGGCAGCATGCCTTAGCAAAACACTTATCTCTCCTCCTGATACTGTGGCCAGCTGCACCTATAGAATTTATTGGTCTGACTCTCTGTGTACATGCTAATTGGCTGTGAACTGGGACATAACAATATTTACTACTTACTAACCTTACTAATATGTATCCTAGACATAGGCAAATGTATAATCCCTTGCATTCATCTTGTCTAAAAAGATATTTAATGGAAGCCACCTAGATATTTCCAGTCAGCCCTGACTGTTGGTTGACTTAGTGACTTTTCACAGTCAAAACCACACCCCCAGGTAGCCCCCACCTTGGATTATTTCCCAGGGAACTCTGGGTAAGATACCTGCACAGTAGATACAAAAAAAAAACAACCCGCGTATTCCTTTAAGAACTGACTACCCCTGAACCACTCCTTAATCCCACCCCAAAACACCTAATTGACATGTTTTACCCCCAAATCTCATATTTAAACTTTCCCTGCACCCCTATAAGGTTGCAGGTTCCCTAAGAACACTTGCCTGCTGTGAGAAGTAATAAATCTTTGCCACCTTGACTTACAGAATGCTTGAGATCATGAATTCATTCCAGATGGCCCTGACTCTCTCTGGTATTCAGGTCTTTGAGGGGCACTCCCTCTCAATGACCCCTTCTGGGAATTCCAGTCTTGGGCTTCCTGGACCTCATCTCCCTCAACCCTCAACACCTACTCTGGTATTAAAGGCATGAGGACATAATATAAGGTTGTTCATTTTCAGCATATTTATGATTAGACTCTCCAAGTCTTCATAAAATTTGTCTTTGATGTCATCAGAGTTCATAATGCTGGGAATATACACACTGACGATTATAGGTAGGATAATGCTTTCCTCTTTTGTCATGAGCCTGCTATTCAGTCATTTTTGGAGGAATACCAGCTTGCCAACTAGATTAATTTTAATTGTAAAACCTACAACACTTTCATGGTTTTCCCCATCACTTCTGCCACTACAGAAAAATGTCAGTCTAGTTCCCACTTGATAAGCTAGGCTTCATTTGCCAGCCTTGCTTCACTCCGAGCTGTTATTCAGATACGATGCCTGTTGAGTTCTCTCATAACAAGAGATATTTGTCCTTCAGGTCTATTGGCTTTCATGTTGAGAGACCACAAATTTGTAGTCCAACACCTTAGTTCTCTAAACTGAAAAAAGCTGCCAAGACCAGTTAAAATTTTGTTTTTCTATATGGTCTGTCACTCTTATTCTTATCACTTGTGCCTGAGAAAACTGTGGTTCATTGGAAAGACCTCCTCAATTTTAGAGTGAATAACTGGGTAGGTATAGGATTTTTCCAAACCAGTTTCCCTTCTCCTTATTTTCTGCAGGTAAATAACCAAGGGAACTGTCTCTCTGATTGTCATTACGTCACCTGTGATTATTGTATTGTCTTGCCATTCCGTCCTGTATAAATTTTCTGTTTAGTTTCTAAGTTAACATAAAACTCAAGTAGTAAACAGTGTTCCTAGTACTAATGATGCAAGCAGATGTAAGCCTTGATTCTGACTTGAGACATCACTCTTCATGATGAAGTCATGATAGTCCCTTGCCAAATACTTCTGACATGATTCTGACAAAAATAGAGTTGGCAACTGTTGTTATGGGAGCAACATGTTTTGGGAGAAAGCCCTGTTGAGCTTCTTTTGGGAAACTGAAAAAACAAATTCCAGGAAGGACCACTTTGTCTAAGTCTGTACTTATTGATGCTGGTCCATCTAAACAACTAACAATCTTGGCCATTAAATGGTAACTCTTACAAATTCTAAAGTGTTTAACCATCAATTCTCATTCTAAATTTCCCTTTCCAATAAGCAGGGACTTCTACTGTCCCTTTTATGGAACTTTTGGTAGAATGATGAGTTTAAAAACCGGGCAAGAAAGAGGGGGAGGTTTTCTGTCAAAAATTTCAAAGCTGTGAGCTCTTCCATTAGATTGTGAACTCCTTGAGGGCAGGGCTGACCTTTGGCTCTTTTTGAATTGCCAGTGCTTAGTACAATGCCAGGTACATGGCAGTTGTTATTGTTGTTTTTGAGTTATTTTGTGGTCTCTTTGTGATCCCATGGACCATATAGTAGATGAGGTTTTCTTGGCAAGGATAATAGAGTAGTTCACCATTTCCTTCTCAGTGGATTAAGGTAAAAAGTGGTTATATGACTTTCTGTGGGTCACCAAGTAAGTGAGGCAAGTCTTCCTGATTCCCAACCCAGTCTTTATCCACTTTGGCACCTATTGCCCCAGTATACCTGGTAGTGTTGAGGTTTAGGGGTGCTAGAATGCTGAAATAGTAACACACAGGTTCTGCCCACATTAATTCAACTCGAGCCTTTTTTCAGCCAAAGACAAACAGTTTACTAAAGATCTGCCATATTGACCAAACTCTTAAGGAATCTGAACATTTATAACCCTAAGCCAGCCTGAGCCAGATCGAATCTGAGGACCTTCATGGAAACAAGATAGAACTTATATACAGAAAGACTGAGGGAGGGATCTAGGGGTGGCCAAGTAGTCTGGTGTGATTAGAGGAGGAGTCTAGGGAGGATCTTGATGGGATTGGTCAATAGACTGGGGTCACCAGAGGTCTAACACCAGAAACCAAGAGAATGGGATTAAGGGTGGGAAGTAGCCAAAGGCTATCTAGAGATAACATACAGTTAATTGAGGGCTAGGCTAGGTTAAGAGTAAAGGAGAATTGGGCTGGGCAGTAATGAAGGGCTTATAACCTGAGAGGAATGTGGGAAGATTCCAGGAGCCTTCCAGGGGCTTCCCAGAGCCTGTGCCTGGTCAGTTAGTAGGTGCTTGGTAAATAGTTATTGACTATATTTTTATTAGGGGGCACCTAGGTGGTGCAGTGGATAGAGTGACAGGCACCGAGTCAAGGAGACCTGAGTTCAAAATCAGCATAAGTGAATGACTAGCTTTGTGACTCTGGGCAAGTAACTTAAACCTGTTTGCTTCAGTTTCTTCATCTGTAAAATGTGCCCAACAAGGAAACAAATCATTCCTTCTTTCTTTGCCAAGAAAACCTCAGCTGGGGACTCACACAGAGTCAGACACTACTGAACAACATCTTTTAGTTCCCAATTCTGGCCAAGTTAGTAAGGCAAATAGACAGTTAAGAAGGATTTGTTTTAACAAATGAGGCAATATCCCAGCAAGTTTTAGAAGTTACGGCTCCCTCGATTGGCTTTATGAAATTGTTATACAAATAGGATGATCCTGTCATTTATCTCTTCCCTAAAGAGAGACAAACTATTTAGCTCTTAAATTAAACTGAAACAACTATAAAAATTCTGTCTTCCAAAGTGGGTGATTTTTTTTTTTTTGTGAAACCTGAAGCTCATTATCCACCTAAGTGTGTCTGTTGTGAATGATTTAGAACTTAATTTCCTAAGTGAATTAGAAGCTAAGTGACCTCAAAGAATTGGAACCACGGTTGGGGAATGTGTGGCTTCAGGGCCACACCTGGCCTTCTACATCTTTGAGTGGCACCTTTTGACAATCCAAGTTTTATAGAACAAACCTTTTATTAAGGAGACTTGTTCTGTGACATTTAGATTCAGCCAAGGGGCCACACTCCAGAACCCACAGGGCCTCTCCTGGCCTTGAGGCTGCAGGAATAGGCCATGAATTTGTAAGCTCTTCAGAAATCAAACTGGTAGAGTCTTAGCTGACAAGATGAAAAAACATTTGTGGACCTTGGAAATTTCCATCTTCCTCAAGGAAAGAACATAGAACTAGTCATTTTAATCAAATTGGAACAGTAAAGCCCTCATTTTTGTCACTTATCAAAATATCTAGTACAAGCCAAAATAAAAGCCTAATATTTAGTAGAATGTTGCAGAAAACATAATTTAAGAAAGCTTTAGGTTTCATTTAAATGACAGAAGCATAGGAAGATTTCCAAGTCTGAAAATTCGTGAACTTGGCTTTGTAGAAATTCTATTTCATTTGAGAAAGTTAAAAAGAGGAAAAGTCTTCTTTTTCATTACTTTATGCTGGTCTCCCAATGCAATGCAAAAATTGGTAAATGGAGTGACCTTTCCATGTAAGATAAACTAAGAAATGCACTCTATTGGATTAGCAAAAAGTTTTGTTTGGGGTCTATGTCTAAAATCCATGACATTGTTTTATGATAATGTTATATGTATTTTTCCAATTGTAATTTTGAGAAACCATTGTACAAAAATTCTGCTACTTTATGGCTTTAATTTTAACTCTGTGAGCCTTTGCAGAGTGTCCTTCTAGTTAAAGGTTGTCTGTCATATTCAAATGGGTAGGCTGTGTTTACTCCATTTTTTTTTCTACCTTCTCAAGTCTCATTGTCTATGAGATTTTTCCAAACTTGGAATTTTCTGACCTTGTTAAGAATTACTCTGTGGGAAAAAAGAGGAAGGAAACCTCTTGGAAAGAGGCTGTAAATAATAGAACTTTTTGAATTCTACCTGTGACTACTGACAATTATCCCATTGAGGACTCAGTTTAGACAGACTCTCTCAAAGTTAAGTCACCTGAAACCATGTAGTCAAACTTAGACTAGGATAAGAATTCCCTCTCTACTCTTCCCAAGCCTGATTATTCAGCATCTATTTGGAGACTACCAAAGACTAGAAATCACTACCACCCAAAGCAGACCACATCCATTTTGAATAATTATGACAGTTACAAAGGTTTCCCCTCTTCCGTGAAGGTTCCACTGGCATCTTTCTACCTTCTATCCATTTGTCATGGATCAACTGTTTGTGGCCAAGAAAATTCAACTGAATTCCTCTCTCATGATTTCCCTTCCAATACTTATATTGAATAGTCATGTCCACCCAACTCCTCTCCAAGCTGAGCATCCCTATTTTGGGCAGTTGATCCTCATGAGAAAAGAACTTGAGATCCTTGGCCATCTTGGTTGGCTTCTGGACACACTTGCTTATCACTATCCTTCCTTCATTGTAGCTCCAACAAATGATAGAATCACATAATTCAAAGTTAACTCGGCAGTCACTGGGTCCAAACCAAGAATCAGTCAATCTGTCAGGCAGTGAGCTAGGTGCTAGGAATACAAGGGCAGAAATGACACAGTCAGCGAACACAAGCTTGCTATGTGCCAGATACTGTGCCAAGCCCAATGAATATAAAGAAAAGCCCAACCACAATCTTTTCCTATAAGAATCTCATATTCTAATAGGGGAAACATGAAAACACTTGTGTCAAAACCAACTCTGTATAGAGTAGATGAAGTAGATAAGAGCATCTTTAAGAGGGGAAGACACAAGCAGTGGAAGAGTTGGGAGTGGGGCTAGAAAAGGCTGCCTAGAGTAGGTCAATCAATAAGCACTGATTAAGTGTCTACTGTAGCCAAACAGTGGCCTAAGTGCTGGTGAGAAAAAGACTCAAATGAAAGGCTGTGCCCTCAAGGAACTTCTCTTCTATCAGAGAAAGTGACATGGACCCCCAGAAATGATCAGGATTGTTAAACCCAAGCAAGCACCACTCAGGTGTGTGTGTTGTTGAGGCAGCTTGGGCCCAGCGTCAGTAGCCTGTTCATGTACAGCCTTTGAAGAGGGGTATTTTCAGGCTCTGAATTTGGAAGACATATGCTGCCCAATTCATGGAATGATGATCCAGGAGGCTGGCAGCATCACTAATATCAATGCATTCTCTCCCCCTTCTCAATGAATTGGGGATGATCACATGTGATCCACCTCATGCCCCTGTCTGAGTCCTGAGAGTTTTGCTGTCAGCTACACACAGGCTTGCAAGACTCAGGAAATGTCCTTGAGGCAAGAGGCTGCCTGATTACCATGGGGATTTGCTGACAAGGGGGAGGAAGATGTCCAAACATCTTCAAGTTTTCCCTTGGAGGCTAAGATGCAGATGCAGAATCCTGGGCAGGGATACTCTCTAGAGCTCCTTCTCCACACATGCACCTTCACCAACCAGGGTCCATATCGCCTCCCATGTTTCCTAAGATTATAAATGGCACTTGGTTCCTGCAGTTTGGCTCCTGGTCAGGAGCTGGACTTCAATTCTGTTTACTCCAGTGTCAGGGCCAGATCAGTGTCTGGGCTTCTGTCCAGAGAAGGCAGCTATCAGAAAAAGAATAATTTTCCCACTGAAGTATAACTGAAGCAGTGGCTGTGGATGTCTTGCCTTCTCTCAGGCTCAGAGTTTGGGGCACTGCTCAGGACACAGGCCCCAGTGTACCTTCTAATGGCCCTCTTCTTTCTCCTGAACATACCTTCTTCTTTAGCCAGGGAAGAAAAGTTCCCCCGCTTTGAGCAAATCAATCCACAAGTCCACAGAGATGGAGACCTGGTCATTGGTGGGTTTTTCCCCCTATATTTAATGGCAATGAAGAGTTTCACAGGAGCTGAGCATCCACACAAGTCCTGTAATGTACACCAGTAAGTGGATAGGTACCTGGACTTTCATTTTAGGAAATAGAGAAGCAAATCTGAGTATTCACTCCCCTCTCCTGGGGACTTTCCCTATCCTCTTGTCTGTATCTCTTCTTCCATCTTTCTCAGCCTTTGATCTATCATTAATATGTGTAAACAATGTTTCCCTAGGCTTCAGATCCTCCTTACCTTTGTTTTCTGAATTCCTTCCAGGAGCTCAATGTCAGGGGCTCCTCTCCTCCTCCCCTAAACCCTGGTTAGGGCCCCATTCATGCTGTCTCATGTTCTTGCTCCTGGCAGTACCACACTTCCTGAGCTTGTGCTCACAGCTCCTTGCCCACAGGCACATTTTTGGCATCTCTTCTGATCAGCACCACTAGGCTTGGCTTCTGGAAACAGTGAGTGGGGAGTGGAGGAGAGGTCCTTCAATCTTTCCCCACTCAGCAGTCTGCTATTCCTTAGATGAACATTTATGAGGTAATAACTCTCTAGGTGAAAGTTCCTGAGGCTGGGAGGTAAAAGTTTCTGAAGTGAAATTTCTGGAGACCTGGTCTGCTTCCCTCAGGTCCTACCATAGACTGAATCAATGGAATTTACCTGGTGGTTATACTTCCCACAGGCCAAACCTCTGCCCCTGGAGGTCCTGTCTTTATTCAGGTCCTCTCCAGTCGTCTTAGGAGGGTAACAGCTTTACTCCTGTATTTCTGTAGCTCTGTACTCATTTCATGGTCATTTTTGATCACTTTAGGGAGGAAATCTGGCGAGTCTGGAAATTTGTGACCTATTCTACCATCTTGCCAGAATACATCTAAAAAATCATTTTCCTCACTTAGGAATTAGGAGGGGCTGCCTTACTGCCATTTGAATCTTTGCTAAGGCCCTTCAAGCAGGCAGATCACAACCTTTAACTCATTGCCTGGGACAAGGTCTA
Source organism: Phalanger gymnotis (assembly GCA_028646595.1). NCBI lineage: Eukaryota > Metazoa > Chordata > Mammalia > Diprotodontia > Phalangeridae > Phalanger > Phalanger gymnotis. The sequence continues at coordinate 811,173,524 of CM053622.1, read as the reverse complement.
TCCCTCTACCCTGCTCTAAGTGCCATGCTGTCTATGCTGAACAAGATAGAGGAAGATCCTGACACAATGGGAACCCAAGCAAGAGGCTAGCTATCAGTAGAAGCAGCAGCATCACTTTCTTCAGTGTTGGCCTTACAGGAAGGATGATCTGAGTTCAAATCTATCCTCAGTCAATTGTTATGTGTGATTCTGAGTAACAGTAATAAGAAAAATGACAGTATTGTTGTGTGGTGGCCTTCATTTTTGAAGATGACCATGACACCAGGGAAATGATGACATGACTCGCAGGTGACTTTGAGTGAGGGAGGCCTGTGAAAGGTCACCAGCCTCACTTTCCCCTTCAGAGCCATCTGGGTCCAGTGGCTCTCATATAGCACTTTAAGGTTGCAATGGCATTTTATGGTCCCTTCAACTTGCTGAGGCCCAGTTTCCTCCTGTGAAAATGAGACTATAATAGCTGTCTCCTAGAGAATTGTCATCATCAATGTTATAATTTATATAAAGCTTTAAAAAACCCTCAAGTGTCATATAAATGTATTTTTTTATTCTGTGAAAAAATGTATTGGTATGGGCCCCCATACCAGGGAATGAGCAAGTATGCCACATCATTGGATGCAACCAAGTAAAGGAATCCTGTATTTTAGTATCAGAATCACTTATTCTGCATTGATTCTACCCAGAAAAGTGGAGAGCCCAGAATTGCTTGTGTGTGTGTGTGTGTGCATGGGTCTGTGTGTGCGTCCTGTGTGCACCTGCACACCCAGGAGAACTAAGCATTCCCTGTGGGGCAGGCAGCCTATTTATTATTATATATATTTAACAGATGAGAAAACTGAAGCTCCAAGAAATCCTGGCTAGAGACACCTTTCTGTTGCTGAGACCAGTGCCCTTTCCAGGATGCCATGGTGCTTATCAAATGCTGAATAAATGTAGGCTTTGAATAACAGCTGAGGGTGAGCAACAGTGGAGTTATGTGTCTTGTTTCACTTAAGATGATGAAATGAAGGAGGCTGCTCTCCCAAATCATTAGAGAATGCATGTGCAGAGTCATCCACTGGTCAGGGTGGATTGGTTGTCCCATAAGGTTCTTCTTTATCACCAGTGAAACTTATAAAATGGGTTGGGTACATATGTACTGATGGACACAACCAAGGAAACTGGTCACTGAAACTAGTTTTCTTGTCATTTGTGCTCCCCAAATGAGCTTCACAAACACTTTTCTATACATGGATTCTCCCTGAGTGCGAGCAAACAGGATCCTCAGAGATGGATGGTCAAAGTCTATTCCAAGAAGGCTGCTTGGGGAAGCATATTGGCTCAAAAATCAGAGGACCTGGGTTCAAAATGTGCCTCTGATTCTTATTACTTGGATGATTTTGACCAAGTGCTTCACCTTGCTGGCCCACAGCTTCCTCATCAGAGATGATGACATATAGAAAGATTGGAATTTAGGAAGATGAGTCTCCCTGACTCCAGGCCCAGCACTCCATCCACTGTGTCACCTAGCTGCCCTCCTTGACTTGGTGCCTTAATCATTCTAGAAATCCTGAGTTTTAAGGTAACTGAAAGGTGTGTCTGGATATTTTTTTTTACCAGTTACTAAAATTATAGCTTTTTGTTAATTCACTAATCCGATCTGAATCCTTACACCAGATTACTAAATATTATTTAGTTTATATAATAAAGTAATAAAATGATTTCTCCAAAGCAATTCATTTCAATGCTTCCCAAAATGTCAAAAGCAGCATTCAGTCCATTGCTCTAAGTCCCCATCAGGATTCATTCCTCATTTTTCCATTCATTTTCTACTACTTTATGATTGTACTTAGTGTATACATTATTATTCTCATTCTGCTTTTTTCTTTTACAATGTTTTATGGATTATTTGATGCTTTTTTAAAAAAATATTTATTTATTTATTTATTTTTTTGAATTTTTTTTTTTAAATTTATTTTTGACATGTTTGGTTTTCAGCCTTGATTTTCACAGGCGTTTGAATTACAAATTTTCTCCCCATTTCCTCCCCCCCCACTCCAAGATGGAGTACATTCTGGTTGCCCTGTTCCCCA
>CM053622.1:811149114-811170955 GCA_028646595.1 Phalanger gymnotis | reverse complement strand
TCTAAAATTATATTCACCTCCTTAAGTTCTTTCTTGTTTATTTTGAGATTAGATTTATCAAATTCAGAGAGGAGGGGGTTGAGGTCTCTCATTATTATAGTTTTTCTGTCTTTTTTCTTCCTGTAACTCCCTTAACCTCTCCTGTAAGAATGTGCATGCTATAGCACTTGGTGCATATAAGTAATGATATTGCATCATTATTTATGGTGCCTTTTAGCAGGATATAGTGTCCTTCTTTATCTCTTTTAATTAGATCTATCTTTGCTTTTGCTTTGTCTGAGATCAGGATTGCTACCCCTGCTTTTTTACTTTAGCTGAAGCACAATATATTCAACTCCAGCCTCTTACCTTTACCCTGTGTTTATTCCTGTTTCACATGTGTTTCTTGTAAAGATCATATTGTAGGATTGTGGTTTTTAATCCATTCTGCTATCTGCTTCCATTTATGGGAGAGATCATCCCATTCACATTCACAGTTATGATTGCTACCTGTGCCTTTTTCTCCATCCTATTTCCCCCGCTCCCGTTTATGCTTTTATTTCTTCCTTCCAACAGAGTTTTGCTTTTGACCGCCACCTTCCCCAGTTTACCCTCCCTCTTGATTCCCCTCCCTTATCTTACCTTCTACCCCTTGCTACTTCTTCCCTCCCTTCTGACCACCCCCTCCCTTTTCTTTCCCCTTTTCCCTCCTACTGTCTGTAGGAGAAGTTTGATTTCTGTACTTATTAGGGTATGTCATTCCCTTCTTGAACCAAATCCAATGATAGTAAACCTCAACCACTGCTCTTCTCCCTCCCTTCTTTCCCTTGACAATAATATGATTTTGTGCCTCTTCATGTGATGTAACCTACCCTTTTCTACTACCTCCTTACCTCTTCTCCCAGAGTCATCCCTTTATATCTCTTAATTGTATTTTTATCATTATATCAGTTATTTTATGCTGACACCCACAGTCTATCATATCCTTTTCAATTGTCATAATAACTATACTATTCTCAAGACTAACATATATATATGTATATATATAAAACATATATAAAACAAAATAATCCTATATAAGGATGTCACTAACTAGTTTTATTAATTAACTAGGGTTTTATTCCCCTTTTTCTCCTATTATGTCTCTCTTGAGGTTTGTATTTGGAGAATAAATTTTCAATTGACCTCTGGCCTTTTCATCAGGAAGGTCTGTAATTCCCTTATTTCATTGAATGTCCATCTCCTTGCCTGGAAAACTACACTCAATTTTGCTGGGTAGTTGATCCATGGTTGTAGTCCAAGTTCCTTTGCCTTTCAGAATATCATATTCCAGTTTCTCTTGTTGTTTGATGTGGAAGCTGAAAGATCCTGCATGATCCTGACTGTAGTTCCATGGTATTTGAATTGTTTCTTTCTAGCTGCTTGCAGTATTTTCTCCTTGACCTGGCAGTTCTAGAATTTGGCTAAAATATTTCTTGGAGTTTTCAATTTGGGATCTCTTTTGAGGGTGATCAGTGGATTCTTTTGATGACAATTTTACCCTCTGGTTCTAGGACCTCTACGTAATTTTCCTTAAGGATTTCATGGAAGATACTGTCCAGGCTCTTTTTTTTCATTATGGCTTTCAGGTAGACCAATAATTCTTAGATTGTCTCTCCAGGACCTATTTTCCAGGTCAGTTGTTTTCCAATCAGATATTTCATGTTTTCTTCTATTTTTTTTTATTCTTTAGATTTTTTTGACTGATTCTTGATTTTTCATAGAGTCATTAGTTCTACTTGCCCAATTCTAACTTTTAATGTATTGTTTTCTTCCTTTAGCTTCTGTATCTCCTTTTCCATTTGGTTTATTTTACTTTTCAATGAGACATTTTCTCCGTTTATATTCTGATTCTCCTTAACCATTTCTCCAATTTTAGCTTTTAAAGATTTGTTTTCTTCCATGATTTTTTTTTCCATTTTTTCTTTCGCCTCCCTAATTTGGTTTTTAAAGTCCTCCTAAAGTTCTTCCAGGAATGCTTTTTGATCTGGAGACCAATTCACTTTCTCCTTTGAGATTTCAGATGTGGGTATAGTGTCCTCTTCTGAATCAGTACTTTGATCTTCCCTGTCTCCATAATAGGAATCAATGGTCTTTGTCTTTTTAGCATGTTTTTTCATGGTGTTTTTTTTTCCTCCTGGGTTCTAAAGTGGATCTCTGTTTCTTAGACTCAGAGTTCTCTGTCCCAAGTTTCTTGTGTTGGTATCTGTGGGCCAGGTCACTGGCTTTATGTTCTATGGCCTCTGGTTTCATGAGGTGAGGGGAAGGGATGGTCTGGCTCCTGGGAGTCTCCTTTTCCCCAGGACTGCTCTGCAGCATGAGTGGTCTCAGATGTTGTCTCTGCTGGTGTCTGCCACTTTCCCTGGATATGCAAAGCCATCTCTGGCATCCTGGCATTGACGTTTGTTAGCTCCACTCCCCTGGGACTCAGTTACTCTCATTGTTCTGCTGAGGTGAGGGCTGCTGGGACACCTCTCTTCTTGCACTAGTCTCCTTCTACCATCACAGGAAGGGCCCTCTCCCAAACTTCTCTCGCTACTCAAGCTCCACTTCTGGTTCCTCTGTTTCTCCTGTGAGAGTGTTCTCTGCGTTTCTTCAAGGGAGAGATGAGAGCCATTTTACCTGGACATCATGGCTCCCAGAAGTTCAAGTATTTAGGTCTGACTTCATTTATGTGAAAATTATTTTGTAATTGTTTTCATAAAGATCCTGTGTCTTAGCAGGTAGGTTCCCAAATATTTTATATTGTCTACAGTTGTTTAAAATGGAATTTCTCTTTCTATCACTTGCTGCTTGGCTTTATGGGGGTTTATTTTATATCCTGAAATTTTGCTAAAGTTGTTATTTCAAGTAGTTTTTTAGTTGATTCCCAGGATTCTCTAAGTATACCAGCATATTATCTATGAAAACTGATAATTTTGTCTCCACAGCACCTTCTCTGATGAGGGCACACCATGCTGGATGATCCTGTGCCAGTGTCTCTCATGTCACACAATCAATTCCAAAGTTCTTGAGACCTTGAGAGTCGCTTGTATTGCTTCTTCTGACCTCCGTGTGAGCACTTGTCCTGTATGTTTCTCCATAAAACAGTCTTTTTGGCAAGTATATGTTTTGCATTTGAATAACATGACCTCTCCAATAGATGTAGTACTTAGCATCTCAAGGAAACTCCATTTATTCCTATGCTCTATTTCATTAAATATTCATTTTCCCCTTGAAACATTATAGTCAGTTTTGCTGGGTAGGTGATTCTTGATTGTAATCCTAACTCCTTTGCCTTCTAGAATATCATATGCCACCCCTTCCACTACTTAAGTGGAAGCTGCTAATTCTTATATGATCCTGGCTATGGCTCAACAATATGTGAATTATTTCTTTCTGTCTCCTTGCAATATTTTCTCCTTGACATGGAAGTTATGGAATTTGGCTATAATCTTCCTGGAAATTTCATCTGGGGATCTCTTTCATGAGATAATCGGTGTATTTTTTTAAATTTCTATTTTACACTCTAGTTGTATGATAGCAGGGCAGTTTTCCTTTTTGGGCAGCAAACACCTTATCAACCATTCCTTGGTCCTTTCTGAAGCCAGATTAGCCTTAGATGGATATCCACCTACCAAGTGAAGGATAAGCTTATTAACAAGGACGTGGACAAAAATCTTGCTAGCAGTGATTAGGAGAGAGAGAGAAAGCACCCACCACCACCACCATCACCACCACTGTGATTGTCACAGGACAATCTATTTCCTTTACTTTTATAAAGGTTGAAAATTGAGGCATCCTTGAATTCCTGGGGCATACTTCCTCTGGCCATATAACATGGAAAATTTCACTCCGTTTTTGTATGAGCAATGGACCTCCCACCTTGAAAATCTCAACTGAGATACAATCAGTACCAAGCGCTTTACCACACAAGAGGAGCGTAATGACATTAACAGTCTTTTTTTCAGTTAGGGAGGGATTTAAATTAACCTGAGGTAAATGGCCAATGGCTTCAGCATTCACTAGTGATGAGTCTGTTGAGAATACTATGGAAGTATTCAGCCCATCTCTCTAGGATCATGTCCTTATCACTAATCAATGTGGCTCCATCATCACTATCTAGTTGAGATGCACCATAGGTCTTTGGCCTATAAATAGCCTTCAGTGCATCATAAGAGCACTTTTGATATTTTTGCCACTGTTCTTAATGGAATAGCAACTTTTAGATAAGGCCCTTGGATTTGAAACTCTTATAACCAAGGGTTTTGCTCCCTTCAGTCACTCGGTTCTGGATATCCTCAAGATCTTCTAGGACTTACAACTCGCTAGCTAACCACCCTCCCTGCCTCCACCCCTGGTTCAATTTCTTCATCATCTCTTGCCTGAGATCCTGACCTCCATAAACTCCCTCCTCCTGCCTCTGTCTTCCTTTTAAGCACTCAGTTCCATCCAAAAGTAGTTTTTTTTCTCTTCTGTCTCCCTGCTCTAGAGGCCACTACAGTTCTACACTGTCCTTACATCACTAATTGCTCAGCCAATCACTCCTAAGATACATGGCAAGTGTTAGTCCTTACAGAATGTTCATTAGGGAATTACCCTACCCTGAAATAAGAACCTTACCATATTCTGCTTTGTGTCATACTTCTTTTGCACTTGTCTTAGGTTTCATATTATGGTATTATCTCCTTGATGACAAGACCTGTTTTTTTCTTTGTCTTTATATCTCTAACACCGCACAGACTATCTTGCTCACAATGGACATTTAGCAAATGTTCTATGAACTGACATGAATTTGATTGATTTCTGTCATAGAATAATAGAGCTAAAATGGAACAAAGGATTATTTAGTCCAATATCTTTATTTTACCAATGAGGAAATGGAGTCCCAAAGAAGTAAAGTGTTCTTGCCTAAGGTTATATGCCAAGTAAAAGGCAAAGCCAAGATTTGAATCCAGGTTCTCCAACAACAAAATCATTACTGTTTTCAGTGTACTTTGTCACCACTTTCTAACTTTTTTTCTTCATGTTAATCCTATGATTGCATATTCCCAGGATTATAATGAGAAGTGAAAATGCTCATATTTTCTTTCTCTTTGACACTGAGCTATTTTGTTAATTCTCTATTTCATTTCCCAAAATGAGCCTTATGTTTGGACTCAGTTACTCTCACTTTTCAGTCTCACATATGTCACAAACTTTAGGTCAGGGGATTTTTCTTATCCATTATCTTATTCCTGGTGGGGACCACATGAAGAGAAGCTTTCATGAGGCATGAGGCCAAGTCTTAGTAGAGATTTTCCTCCTCATATGCCATTTATTCTATATTCAGTAGCAGTCAAGATCAACTAGAAAGGCTAGAGGCTTGATTCTTGAGGCCAAAAGGAGGGTCTAAATCAAATTTGGTGCATAAGTCATTACCAGAAATTTTTCAAAATTGGAGAAAATAGCTATTACTAGGGATGACACAGTGGCCACCCTCTGACAGGCAGCATGAACACAAGTAGCAGTATATTAGGAGAATGAGTAAAAGCATAACCTGGAGTGGGCTTGAAAGAATCAGAGCATGGGGATTGCTAGGGGAAGTGCCTGGCAAAGGTCTACAAACAGAAACCTGAAGGTGGCAATGTGCCAGAGGAAAACCAACCTTTCCAACCTATTGCCTCAGGGGAAGCCCATCTTCCATCCAATTTTGTTGTGCAGGGGCAAATCCTCATCAATTTCATGTTAGTCATAGGCTGTGTTCACTGTATTTTTAGCCTTCTCAATTCTATTCTTAACAGTTCCAAGCCAGAAACATAGTCACATGACCACTAGATAAGGTGTATAGGCCTTTGCCTTGTGCTTGTCTCCATATTATCTCAGTGGTAATAACATGACACCTCTCCACTCACACAGCCTACACCTTAGTTCATCCATTTTAACTTGTCACCTGATCCATTGGAATGACCTCATTGGTCACTGTCTAGAATCAACATAAGAAGGATCAGTTATCTGGAGAGGTATCTCCAAATTTCAGGCCTGAAGGTTTGTGTAAGGATGAGTCTCAACAAGAATCAACAGTTCCCCTAAGAACAACAATCCTCTTTCACAACAATGAAGAGGTATTTAGTGAAAGGATTTTGGAGGTGAGAGGCAAAATAGCAGATTTCTCACACTCCTGGAAAAAACTTTGGGGCAACTTTCTTGACTCTGAAATCTGCTTTATTCCTTAACCATTCTAGAGTGTTTCTCTCTGGCCTTAGCAGGACCACATAGCACTTGGGAAAAAAGATGCAGCCCAGTAACCCAGCACTGGAGGCCAAGATGGCAAAAACCTCCACAGCCACCATGGCCTTCCCCTTGGAACTCTGATATGTGGGGAGGAAAGAGAGCCACACACTGCAGAAGACCAGCATGCTAAAGGTGATGAACTTGGCCTCATTGAAGGTGTCAGGAAGGTTCCTGACCAGGAAAGCCACCATGAAGCTGCCCAAGGCCAAGATGCCCATGTATCCCAAGACACAGTAGAAGGCAATTGTAGAGCCCTCCTTACACTCAATGATGATGTGGCCAGGCTCAGAGTTAGTGTCTGCACCTAAGAAGGGAGGTGAGGTTCCCAGCCAGATCCCACAGAGAATTACTTGGATTGCAGAGCAGAGGAAAACTAGAGAATTGGAGACCTTAGGCTGCACCCACATCCTCAAATTGCTGCCTGGTCTTGTGACCTTAAAAGCCAGAACCACTGTGATGGTTTTGGCCAAAATAGAGGAAATTGCCACTGAGAACACAACTCCAAATGTTGTTTGCTGAAGAAGGCAGGTTGCTGTGGTAGGACGGCCAATGAAAAGCAAAGAACAGAGGAAGCAAAAGATGAGAGAGATGAGAAGTGTGTAGCTGAGAACCCGGTTGTTGGCCTTGACGATGGGAGTATCTTGATGCTTCACAAAGATAATGAGGATCAGAACAGTGAGGAGAGAAAAGGAGAGTGCCATGCAGGTCAGAGTCCATCCCAAAGGTTCTTGGACACTGAGGAAGGTTATTACTTTTGGGAGACACTGGTCTTTCTCCCCGTTTGGATATTGATCTTCTGGGCACTTCACACAATTGTCCACATCTGCAATTAGCAACCAAAAAAGCATGTATTAAGAATCCACCTTGTCAAAGGCCTTGTACTAGGCAGTGGGAAAACAAAGGAAAAAAACACAACAGTCCATGCACTCAAGGGTCTTTTCCTCATTTTCATGGTGAGATTCAACATATAAACAAATGTGGAAACTCAAGGTAATTAGATGAGGTCTAGAGAACAAACCTGGGAAAATGAAAGTAAAAGTAGTAAAAGGAAGATTACATGAATTGTCAAGGAAAGCAAAGGATAGAAAGTGAAATTTTGGTTACAGCCCATAGTCCAGTATAGTTGGAAAGGAGATCTCAAGAATGGGACTAATATGAGATAAGCCTTGAGGAGTAGGTTCCCTCTGAATTGTGTGAGAACTTTCAACATGAAGGAACTAAGGATGACATGTTTAGCAGCTTCGGAGAGGTCAAGATTGAAAGGGAGAAAAGGAAGACCAGTTACCACTATTTACCAAGACAAAGTAAAAAGTAAGAAAAGCCTGAGATATAATTATAGCCATGCCCATGAAAAAAGAAAGGGTTGGGAAAGAGAACAACAACAATGACAGAGAGGCCATTAAGAGATTTCTTTCCAAAAGAACACAGTGAGGCAAGAGTGAATGAAGAAATCAACTAAAAGCTGTTTCTCTTGCCCTCAATTCAATCATATTTGGTTTACTCAATTTTGTATATCTTTTACACCATGCATTGAATTATTATAAGATCATTTTGATAAAAGCATCGACAAAGTATAGAAAGAGATTTATTATTATTGTAAATATGTATTTCTAAAACAAAAAAACAAGCATCATACCTAATGGGGTTATGCTAGCTCCTTTCCCAAAAAAATTTAGGAGTTAAAGCAAGAATGCCCTCTCTCTCCATTATTGTTTGTTATACTTATAGCAATACAAGGACTAGCAATATGAGAAGAAACTAAAATTAAAATTAGAGGTGTAAAATGTGTCAAAAAGAAAATAAAACTATCTTCATTTCCTAATAACATGATGGTTTACCTAGAAAATCCTAGAGAATCATCAAACATATGTAATGTTAATGGGATATATGATCTTCCTTGCCCATTAACAGACCTCACAGAGAGCCTTGAGGCAGAGCCAATTAGGCTCTGGGCCACATAGATTTCCACACATTTCTAATTAAGTACTGATTTCCAAACTTCTGTTCACTGAGCCAATCAAGTGTCAAGGCTTTGATTGGAAGCCTTAAATATTGTTTTGCTTGGAGGGAAAGGATCAGGCAGAGAGAGAGACAGGGGAAGAGAGAGAAATGGGAAGAGGGAGGAACTTGCGTAGGGGAACTTGCTTGTTGTGAGGCTTGACCTCAAGAATGCTTGAGATGTGAGTGATCCCTGGATTGGTGATGAGTTCCTTGCTAAATTTTGCTTTCTGGTATCCCAACGGTGATGTTTCAAATAAATATTTTGGTTTTGTCTTGAAGGAAGAGAGTTTAATATATTTTGCAAACCAACCCTGGAAATAAATATGTGCATTCATATCACCTGCTATGGGCATTGCATTGGCATATTAAAAAGAAATTAAGAATAACTTTTAAAGTTAGAGGAATATTCAGTACTCATGGCTGGTCCTTGCCATGATAATTAAGATGACAGCAAAAGTTGGTTTACAGTAGTAATGCTATGACAATCAAATTATCAAGAGGATATCATGTAGAAGTCAATAAAATAATAAAACACAAAACTTCAAAATCTAGACTACCAAGGTACATAATGGAATGAGGTAGAATTGATGGGAATATAAGCAAGTTAACTTGGCACGAACACATCTAACTTAGAAATAAGCAAATTAACTAGTTTTAAACCTCCATTTCATGAACAATTGTTTGGTGGTTGGTTATTGTCCTTCATTCTCAAAGAGGACCCAAATGACATCATTATACTTGGTCAAGATTCAGTGTGTTTAGCTGTGGCTTATCAGGCCAATATGATCTCAGAATGCTCTACCACAAATCTGGCACAAATAGTCTGAGTGAATATTTGGGATGGATACACCTAACATGCATCTTGCATTTCCTTTCAACTGTTTCAATTCTGCTTTGCTCACAGAGCACAGCACATTCTCTGATGTGGGCACACCAGGCTGAATGGTTCTGTGCCAGTGTCTCCAATGTCACACAGTCAATTCCAAAGTTCTTGACAGAGACCTTGAGAGGGTCCTAGTATGACTTCTTCTGACCATCATATGAATACTTGCCCTATGTGAGTTTTCTATAAAATAGTCTTTTTGAGAAGCATGCGTTTTGCATTCCAACAATGTTGCCAGCCCACTGGAATTATCCTCTCTGAAGCAGAGTTTGAATGCTTGGCAATATAGTTCAAATCTGGCCTTTATGAATAATTAATTGTTTCATAGGCTGCTTTTCTCTAATAAGATAAACACCTGAGGGGCATAGTTTTGCAATGATATGAGTATGTTGCCAGATCTGGTAAAAAGCTACTAATGAATATACTTTTATTAACAGTATCCACAGCGCATAGCAAAGTGACTTCCACATAAGAGTTCTTTAATAACTGTTTCTTGGATTTAATGTATATTTCCCAAAATCGAGAAGAAAGTGTTAATGACATGAGTATTTCAAATCTTATTAACAACTGATAAACATTTACCGATGATATTAAATCTGATAGACTGCTTAAATCTTAAGATCATATAATCTATCACTAATTAGAATTTAGAATTTAGATTGCATCAAAGTAATGCAAAAGCCCTTAGGAAGAACCATAAAAATATACAAAAACCATTGATATCAGCCTGCTCATAGGACAGATTTCTGTTTTTCTTACATTTGGAGATTTGACCACTACATGGCTACCATAGAAAGCATTTAAGTATGCACACGCACATACATACCGTATATACACGCACATGTACATAGCAGTGTGTGTTTATGTGTGTATACAGGAATATATACAAACACACATATGTGTATATGTATGTCTATGCCTGTATTTATACACACTAGCACACTCTCATACACACATATCAAAAAGTCATTCATAAAGAAATGAGTGGTTAAAAGGTATGAGCAATCAGTTCATAAAAGAGTTATAAACTATTAATAACCATAAGAAATAATGCTTTATATCACTTTCAGTGAGAAAAATGCAAATTTAAAAAAGTCCAAGGTTTACCTAATCTCCTATAAATTGTCAACGGTGATATACAATGGGAATTGTTCGTGTTGGACAGGTTGTTTGAAGGTAGGCACACTAGTGTATTGTTGCTTGAGCTGTGAATAAGTACAATCAATTTTGAAAACAATTTCAAATGAACCAAATAAAGTGACTAAAATATCCATATCATCTGACCCAGAGATCCCATTGCCAGACTTGTACCCCAGGGAGGCCAATGATACAAAGTCCTCACATACATCAAAAATTTCTAGCAGCACTTTTGTGGTAGCAAAGAGCTGGAAACAAAGTAGGTACATCCCCATTGACTAAGAAATGGCTAAAATACATTTTGGCACATTAAAATAATAATATAGTACTATTGTTAATTATGAATGTGGAAAATGGAGAAGTAGCAGAAAGCAACACAGTGAAGCTCTACTAAAAAACCAAGCCCACTCAAAATCTCTCCAAATAGATCTAGAAAATGCCAAAGACTGAATCTTGAAGGAGCAATCCAAGAAAAAGTCACAGTCATTTCTATAGCTGATACTGGCATCTGAAAAGGAACAGGAGGTCAACAGCATGGGGGACTGGATGGGATCCAGTCACGAGAATATGATATGGAGCACTCCGAGTGCAAAGAGAGTCTGGGAACCAGAACAAGAGGAAATCACAGGCCCATAGCAGTATACCCCTAAACTAGTATTGGAGCTCTGTGCAGGAATAGGTGCCAACCTGCACCTTTGGCACCATTCACTGAGTTCTCATACACTGCTCTAGGGTAGAGGACAAAAGGGAACCTATACCTAAAGGGTAGCATTCCAAGGTAAGGATACAGCATTGGTCACCATCTCAAAGGAATAAATTTGGCAGAAATATAACTCTGAGCTCAGGAGCAAAGTGAGTTCACACCTTCTAACGTAGTGTGAAGCTCACAAAGAAATAACCAAGGCAACAACACCAGATCCAAGGGGAGTTTGCAATTGTGTTACCCAGAACCAGCAGAACTTCCAAGATGGCTGATTTTTGGCTATGTTGAACTTCACTCTTCTCTTGCTTAGTCAGATCAGGGGCTTTTGGAGTTGAGACTGTGGGCACAGCAATTATCTTTGGATACACTTTGAGAGCATTGGAAGCTTACAGGGCTTTAGGCTGGGTTCTCCTTGTGAATCTGGAATAATGAAATCATAACACCCCAAGAAAGCAGCAATAGGACCAGCCTAGTCCTCCTCTCCTGAGGTGTGAAGAGCCTAACCCTAAAAGCAAGTTCAAGGTGGAAGGCTAGAAGAATGAGCAAGAGAAAAAAGGAATCCCACTAAAACTTTTAACAGGACAATTTAATACATAATTCCAGAAGAAGAGAATGACTCCAAAATATGTAAAGCAAAGCCTGAAAGAAAAACCCTGAGATTTGCCTCAATCCCTGAACATTGGAAAGTGTGATAAAAGATGAAAATAGTCAATGCTGGAGAAGGTGGGAACAATTTTAACTAGAATTCCTGGAAGAGATCAAGACAAGATGTTTTAAAAAGACTTAAAAATAATTTTTATCAATGAAATTGGAGTGCTAGAGAGGGGAGAGATTGGAAAATAAATGAGAGATATGTAATATAGATTTGGAAAAGAAATTAACAGCCTGGCACAAGAGCTACAAAATGTTGTCCTAGCAACAACTACTCTGAAAATTAAAATAAACCAAATAGAAATCGATGACTTCATGAGACAAAAAGAAATCTTAAAACCAAGTCAAAAGACTAAAACTAATTGATGAAGATAAGTAACTCATAGCAAAAATAGCAAGCTTTGAAAAAAGTTGAATGATAAAACATTTAAGACTCATTGGAATATTTGAATGCTATGACAATAAAAAAGAATCTATACTTTATATTTCAAGAAATATTAAATGGAAAACTACCCAGATCTTTTAGAACAACTGGGCAAAGTGAAAACAGAAGGAATCCATTGGTCATCTTCTGAAAGAAATGCCAAAATGGTAAGTTCCCTAAACATCATAGCAAAAGTCTGAGGCTTCTGGGTCAAAGGAAGATACTACAAGAAGCCAGAAAAAAAAAAGGATTCAACTACTGAAGGGCCAGTCAGGAACATACATGACATCAAGAAAACACATAACTTAGCAGCTATGGCTCTAAAAGAGCAGAGAACATGGAATACATTATTCCAGAAGGCAAAGAACTCATTCTGCAGAAACGAGCATCTTCCTACAGGGGGCAAAAATGGGCCTTTAATGAAATAGGAAAACTTCAAGCATTCTTATGAAAAGAGTGTAGAACCTTTAAAGTTCAAACATACCAATTAAGACAAAAATAAATGGTAAAGAGAAACAAAAATGATAGAAGGACTAATAAGGATAGACTGCTTATATTGGAATATGATAAGATAATCCACATAATCCCTCTGAATTCAGTCATCATCAGGGGTCATATGAGTAGTCTGAGGAGGGAAGACCTGGGAGTGGGTATGTTATATTTTCATGATTGTAAGAAAAGAATCGAGATATAGAGTAAGTATTCAGAATGATTGATTAAACTACTACCTATAATCAAACTAGAGATCCTTGGTCTCCACCTTTGGTATCAAAAAGAATACCCTAGAAGTGTAAATCAGAGCAACCTGAGGTTCCAAATCACACCAAAATCTAATATTCTCATGATCTTCCATAATTCTATTGAGGACATCACAATCCTTCCAGTCTCTGAGGTTGGTAACTTGACTAGTATGCTCAAATACTTACCCTTCTGGTTGGAAATCTCTCCTTCTGGGCACTGGGCACAGTCAAAACAGCAGACAGGCTGTCCCTTCTGGGCAATTTTCCTAAATCCAGAATGACAGCTCTCGGTGCACACAGCCTGGAGGGTCTAGGAGGTCACAAGCGAACAAAATGAATCAGGTCCTAGCGCTATTTTTGCAGAGAGGAAGTTTTTTTTTTATTATATGACAGATAATGATACCAGCTGAGAGTGGTAGAAGATGTTCTTGACATGATTCTTATAGAAAAGCATAATTTTTTAATTCATCAATTGGTACCTTTCTTTGATGACAAAGATGCTTTTTAAAGTTATGTCCTTGGCACCTAGTACATAGTACTCAATTAACAGATATTTATTGAGGAGCCAAGGTTACAGCAATAACTCAGTTTATCAATACCAACATTTTCCTCCATGTAACTTTAAAATAATGTCTCAAATCAAATTTCAGAGTGGCAGAACCCATGAAAGGTGGGGCTGAGACATTTTTCCAGCCCAAGAAAACATAAGAAGTCAACAGAAGAGGTTGGGGTGGTGGTCAGGCCAGAGCACAGTGCATTTTATGGCAATACCAACAATAGACCTTGGAGGCAGCTGCAACAGTGGCGTCAGTAGCTACAGGTGCTCTCAGCCCACAGATGGTAAGGGGTCAGAGAACATGTCAGAAAGAGATAAGAGAAGAATCTTTTGTGACTCTGGGTGCAGTAGCTCATATGAAGTTCTGGTTCACAGTTGCAAAATAATGAGGAATGCTAGCACTTGTGGTGGCTATATTGGAGTAGGGGTCCTTGTAAGAGTTTTAAAATGGAGAATGCTTATGGTACCTCATAAAAGTAAAGGAACCCTGGACTCTAATCCAAGGCAGGAAAAAAAAACACAAAAGCATGTGACTGCAGGAGAGCAAGGGACCTGGTCACAGTTCCAGGGCCAAAGGGAGAGAACTTGCATCTGCAGTGGAATAACATTCTGTGGTGAATACCAGAGCATAGACCAGAAAATAGCGATCACACCTCTCATTGGATCACAAAACCTTGGAAGCACTGAAAACTCCTAGTCCCCTCAGAACTAGCTCTGAAAACAGCAGCATGAAAAATCTAAAATTTGGAAGGGTAAGTAGAAAGCGGAGCCCAACTTTAACATAAAGCAAGAATCAGGTTTAGAATATGAGCAAACAACAAAAGGACCTGACTATTAAACGATACTATAGTGATGGAGAGGATCAAAACACAAACCCCTGAAACTTAGGACAGTGCACCCTCCACCTTGAAAGCAGAGCCCTACTTTAGTAAAGACTTAAAATGTCAGCTAATAAGCTGGGAAAATGAGGAAACAATAGAAAAAAAAATTCTGACTACTGAAATTTACTGTGGTGACAAGGAAGATAAAAACACACACCCAGAAGGAGACAAGAAAGTCAAAGCTCCTACATCCAAACCCTCCAAAAAAATTGAACTGGTATCAGGCCATGAAAAAGCTCAAAAAGGATTTTGAAAATCAAGTAAGAGTGGTAGAGGAAAAACTGGGAAGAGAAAGAGAGTGATGCAAGAAAATCATGAAAAAACGAGTCAACACCTTGGTAAAGGAGACACAAAAATACTGAAGAAAATAACACCATAAAAAACAGACTGATCCAAATAGTAAAAGAGGTCCAAAAAGCCAACCAGGAGAAGAATATCTTCAAAAGTAGAACTGGCCAAATGGAAAATGAGGTCCAAAACCTCACTGAAGAAAATGATTTCTTAAAAATTTGAATGGAGCAAATAGAAGTTAATGAATTGATGAGAAATCAAGAAATGATAAAATAAATCAAAAGAATGAGAAAAATAGGAGACAAGGTGAAATATCTCACTGGAAAAACAATAGACCTGAAAAAGAAACATCTAGGAGAGATAATTTCAAAATTATTGGAATACCTGAAAGCCATGATCAAAGAAGAGCATAGATGTCATCTTTCAAGTAATTATGAAAGAAAACTGCCATCATATTCTACAACCAGAAGGTAAAATAGAAATTGGAAGGATCCACCAATCACATCTAAAGGAAATCCCAAAATGAAACCTGCCAGGAGTATTTTAGCCAAATTCCAGAGTTCCCAGGTCAAGCAGAAAACATTGCAAGCAGCCAGAAAGAAACATTTCAAGTATGGTGGAGGCACAGTCAGGATAACACAAGATTTAGCAGCTTCTACATTGAAGGAATAGAGGACTTGGGGTATGATATTCCTGAGGGCAAAAGACCTAGAATTACAAACGAGAATCACCTACCCAGCAAAACTGGGTATAATTAGTCAGGGCATTCAGTGAGATAGAGGACTTTCAAGCATTCTTGATGAAAATACCTGAGCTGAACACAAAATTTGACTTTGAAATACAAGACTCAAGAGAAGTATAAAAAGTAAGTAGAAAAGGGATATCATAAGGGACTTAAAAAGTTTAAACAGTTTACATTCCTATGTGGGAAGATAACCTTTGTAACTCCTAAGATCTTTCTCATTATCAGGGTAGTTAGACGTAGTATATCTAGATAGAGGGGACAGGTGTGAGTTGAATAAGAAGGGATGATAACTAAAAAATAAAATTAAGGGGTGAGAGAAGAATATTCTGGGAGAAAGGGAAAGGGAGAGGTAGAATGGGGTAAATTATTTCCCATGAAAGCGATAAGAAAAAAGTTTTTACAATGGAAAGGAAGGGAGAGGAGTAAGGGGGAGTTAGTGAATCTTGTTCTTATCAGAATGTGATAAAGGAGGAAATAACATACACACTCGATTGCATATAGAAATCTATTTTACAGGAAAGTAGGAGGGAAAGAGGATTAGGGAATGGAAGATGATAAAAGAGAGAGCAGATTGGGGTAGGAGGTAGACAGAAGCAAAACGCTGTTGAAGAAGGTATGATGAAAGAGTGTGAATAGATTAAAAGTTGGGTGGAGGGAAATATAGTTAGTTATAGCAACTGTAAAAAAAAAAATTGAAGCCAGTTTTTCCTGATAAAGGCCTCATTTCTCAAGCATATATAGAACTGAGGAAAACTTGTAAAAAATAAGAGCGATTTCCCAATTGATAAATTATCAAAAGTGTGATCAGTTTTCAGATGAAGTAATCAAAGCTATCTATAGCTATATTTTAAAAAAAGACATTCTCACTACTGATTTGAGCAATTAAAATTAAAACAATTCTGAGGTACTACCTCATACACATTAGATTGGCTAATAGGACAGAAAAGGTAAATGACAAATGTTGGAGGGGATGTGGGAAAAATCAGACATTATTGCACTATTAGTGGAGTTGTGAACTGATTCAACCATTCTGTAGAACAATTTGGAACTATGCCCAAAGGGCTATAATACCATGTATTCTCTTTGACTTAGCAATAAAATGGAAAGGAAAAGGATGTACATGTACAAAAATATTAAAAGCATTTCTTTTCTGGGGGCAAAGAATTGGAAATTAAAAGGATGCCTATCAATTGGAGAATGGCTAGACAAGTTGTAGCATGTGATTATGATGAAATACTATTGTACTATAAGAAATAGTGAGCAGGATACTCTCAGAAAAACCAAACCCTAATCCTTTAAGACTTGTGTGGGCTAATACAAAGTGAAATGTACTGTGTACAAAGTAGCAATAGTATTGTAAGATGGTCAGCTGTGAATGACTTAAATATTCTCAGCAATACAATGATCCAAGACAGTTCTGAAGGACTTACAATGAAAAATACTATCCATACTCTGTGAAGGAAATGTTGGTTTCTGAGTACAGATTGAAACATATCTTTTTTAACTTTATTTTTCTTATTTAACTTATTTTTTTCCTTATGGTTTCTTTCACAACATGACTGTTACAAATGTGTTTTCCATGACTACACATGTATAACCTATATGGAATAGCTTGCTTTCTCCATTGGGTGGAGAGGAGAGAGAACAGGAGAGAATTTTAAACTCAAAGTTTTAAAAATGAATGTTAAAATTGTTTTTATATGTAACTGGGGAAAATAAAATACAAAAAGTTCAAAAAGAAAAGAAATAAAAAATTACCCTTACAAGCAGAGAGTAAAATAGAAATTGAAGTTACCACAAAGGTAACTCCCAGGATTATTACATCCAAATTTTAGAGCTTCTAGATCAAGGAGAAAATGTTGCAATCAGCCAGAAAGAAATAATTCAAATATTGTGGAACCATAGTCAGTATCACACAAGAATTAGTATCCTTCCTGATAGAGGAGTGGAAGACTTTTTATATGATATTCCAGGAGGAAATGGAGTTAGGATGACAAGCAAGAATCATCTACCCAGAAAAACTGAGTATAATGATTTTGGGGAAAATAAATATTTAATGAAATAGAGCATACAAATTAATCATGCTTTCCTCAAAATGAGAAGTAATATCTATCTAAACCTATAACAAGCATCAACATTACTGGAAATAATTTAGAAGTCTTCATAATAAACATCAATCATGAAGCTAAGATGCTGATTCTTGCCACTATTATTCGGTATTGTACTAGAAATATTAGCTTTGTTTCACTGCATTGGTGACTGGGAAGGCACTAGAGCACTGTCTGTTATCCAGAACCCAGGCAAGCATGCCATCATGAACTTGACATATGATGATGATGAATTTCTCCAGGCAAACAAATTTTGACATAATTTTCCATAAGCCCTCATGACAACAGTATCAAAGACCTTGGTCACATCTACAAAGGTAGTATGCAGACCTTTGTTCTGCTCCTGGCATTCCTCCTGGAATTGTTAGGCAGCAAACAACGTATCATCTGTTCCACAGCCCTTTTTGAAGCCATACTGGCTCTCAAGTAGATAACCATCTTCCAGGTGAAGGATCAGCCTACTGAGGAGGACTCTGGCAAGAATCTTGCAAGCAGTGATCAACAGAGAGAACCCCTGTGATCATCACAGGACAATCTATTTCTTTTACCTTTATAGAGATGGACAATGGAGGCATCCTTGAACTCCTGGGGTATAACCTCCTCTTGCCATATAACCTGGAAAATTTCAGTCAGCTTTTGCATGAGCAATGGATGCCCTACCTTGTAAATCTCAGCTGGAATAGAACCAGTAGCAGGTGCTTTGCCACATGAAAGGAACCTAATGGCATTCAGAATCTCTTCTTGAGTTGGAGCTTCAACTAGGGAAGGACTGACCAGAGGTAAATGGTCAATGGCTTCAGGATCGATTGATGATGCTCTGTTGAGAACACTATGGAAGTCTTCAGCCCATCTCTCGAAGATCATGCCCTTATCACTAATCAATGTGGCTCCATCAGCACTGAGGAGTTGAGATACACCATAGGTCTTTGACTCATAAATAGCCTTCAGGGCATCATAAAAGCATTCTGGATTATTACTATCAGCATAAAAATGAATTTCACCTTCCTTCTTACTGAGTCAAGAATTCTATATGTCTCTAAACTTTGCTTGTACTTTACTTTTGATGGAATTAAATGCTGCCTTCTTAGAGATGGATGAGCTATCCTGCTGGCAAAACCTGTGGAATTCCCATTTTTCACTTAACACCTTCTTAATTTCCCTATTATTTTCATCAAACCAGTCTTGGTGTTTGTGAGTGTTCTGACCCAGATGAGCAAATGCAGCACTATACAACAAATCTCTGAAAGCTGCCCACTCCTTTTCTGCTCCATTGTTGCCAACTGTGTGTTGGCTCAATTTTCCCTCCAAGTTAGCAACAAACTGTTCTTGCTCAGAGAACAGCTCTAATTTGTTGACATTAATTCTTCTGGTAGTCATTTTGCCTTGGGGTGCCAGTTTGGCTGAATGAGAATATTTAGCTTGGAAAGGATAAGTCTATGATCACAGCCGTGTACTTGGCCCCATACTTTTTAGGATGAGGTTTTCAGCCATGTTGTCAAATGCTTTCAATGACGATAAACACAGTATCAAGGTCAGCTACCACACTGATAGTAAATTCTTCAACTTGGAAAGGCTACAAGCCAAGACCAAAGTAGAGGGAGTGTTGGTACATGATTTTCTATTTACAAATGATTGTGCAATCCATGCAGCCTCTGAAGCTGAGATGCAACAAAGTATGAATCAATCCTCTGCTGCTAGTGCAAATTTTGGCCTTACAATTAACACCAAGAAAACACAGGTGTTCTATCAGCCACCACCACACCGTCCATACATAGAACTATCAGTTGCAGCAAATGGAGAAGTTTTAAATGCTGTGGATAAGTTAACCTACCTTGGTAGTGCTGTACACACTGATAATGAGGTTGATGCACACATTGCCAGAGCTAGCTCTGTGTTTGGGAGGCTCCAAAGGAAAGTATGGGAGAAAAAAGGTATTAGACTGATAACCAAACTGAAAGTCTATCCAGCTATGGTGCTGTATGCCTGTGGAACCTGGACATGCTACCAGCACCATGCCAGGAAACTGAATTTCTTCCATTTGAAGTTTTTAGGAAGATTCTGAAGATCACCTCTTAGGATAAGGTACCAGACACTGAGGTCTTTGCTCAAGCTAAACTGCCAAGCACTCATACTCTGCTTCAGAGAGCTCAACTCCAACTGGCCACATTGTTTGAATGCAAAACATATGCTTGTCAAAAAGACTGTTTTGTGGAGAATTCACACAGGGCAAGCATTCTTATGGTAGTCAGAGGAAGCGATGCAAGGACACTCTCAAGGTCTCTGTAATGAACTTTGGAATTAATTGATTGTGTGACATAGGAGATATTGGCGCAGGATTGCTTGGCATGGTGTGCCCATATCAGAGAAGGTACTGTATTCAATGAGCAAAGCAGAATTGAAACAGCTCAAAGGAAATGCAGGATGTGCAAGTTTGGAGCATCCACCCCAAATGTTCACACGGATTGTTTGTGCCCGACATGTGGTGGAATATTCCGAGTTCATATTGGCCTGATCAGCCACAGTCAGATACACTGAATCTTGACTCAAGCCTAGTGATGTCATTTTGGTCATCTTCAAGAACACAGGACAACAACCAGAAATATTAGCTATGATGATTGCAATGAAAGATTATTGTGATGTAAGAAATGACAATCAGGATGATTTCAGAAAAGCCTGGAAAGGCTTCGAGGAACTGATGCATAGTGAAGTGAACAGGACCAGGAGAACATTGTACACAGTAAAACCAATATTGTTCAATGAAGAACTGTGAATGACTAAGCTATTCTCTGCAATTCAATGATCCAAGACAACGCCAAAGGACTAAAATTATGAAACGTACTATCCACCTCTAGAGAAAGAAATGATAATGCTTGAATATAGACTAAAGCATGCTATTTCCCTCTCTTAATTTTTTGTTTTATTGATCTTGTACAAAATGCCTAATATGGAAATGTTTTACATAATTGCACATGTATAACATATCTGCTTACCATCTCAGGAGAAGGCAGAGGGAAGGAGGGAGGGACCAAAGTTGGTACTCAAAACATTACATAAAAATGTTTAAAACTTTTTAAATTAGGTTTAACAATAACAGAAGAAAAAAGAAATTGAAAGAATAATAACAGACAATAAGGAAACAAAATTACCTCTTTTTGCAAGTGGTATGATATCTTCACAGAATCCTAAAGAATCCTAAACTGAAAAGGCAATTTAAATTTCTAACAACTTTAGCAAAGTTGCAGGAAATATATTAAAAAAAAAAACCACAGGAGGCCCAGAAGCAAGACATAGAAAGAGAAATTCCATTTTAAATAACTGTGAAGAGCATAAAATATTTGGGAATATACCTGCCAAGGGAAATGATTTTGGGACAGATTCTGGAAAATGTATCAATGATGGTGAGTGGGAATTTGAAACCCAAGATAAATAAGGAGATGGTGAAAGAACAGTGTTGTCACCTTTAGTGAGTTCAAGCCACCAGAACTGCATAAACACCATCTTATGGTGTTGGAAGAAGTGAAAGATGTGACTACTGACTCATTGTTGTTATTCACTGAAAGATCATTGAGAATGAGTGTGGTGCTTCAAGTCTGAAGGGAAGCATTTCCATTTTTATAAAGCAAAGCAGGTGTGCCATGGAGACTCTATGCTGGTGAGCTTGATTTTTCTTCATTGCAAAATTCCAAAAATGTCGTTAATGAATTCTGTTGGTCACTACAAATGTGTCTTGGTTTCATCAAGACTGAATCATGATGGAGAGGGGCGGAGCGAAGATGGCGGCTGGGAAGCAGTGACTGGCATGAGCTCCCCACCAAGTCCCTCCAAAAACCTATAAAAAAATGGCTCTGAACTAATTCTAGAGCTGCAGAACCCACAAAGTGGCAGAGGGAAGCAGGGCTCCAGCCCAGGACAGCCTGGATGGTCTCTGGGTAAGGTCTGTCCCGCACGGAACTCCCAGCTCCCGGCTGAGGGGAGCAGAGCTGAGCCCAGCACAGCCCAGCGTGCGCGGCACGAACCAACCGCAGACCAAACAGACCAGACCAGCAGCCCAGCAGAGAGTGCCCTACAATCCTGAATTACTGAGCTGTGGCATCTACCAGACCTCTCAACTCACAAAGAGCAAAGACAACAGAGAAGGTTAGTGGGAAAAGCTGCAGGACCTAGTTTGCAGTTCGGCCACCGCCCCTGCGGCAGCAGAGGTGGGGCAGCTTTAGAACTATGGCTGCAGTTACTTCTGGCCCCAGGCCCACCTGGTGGGAGGAATTGAGTGGTGGATCAGAGCAGGAGTGAAGAGCCTGCTGAAGATTTAAGCCCAGTCCAGGTAGGGGGTTCTTGGGGAAGGAGGAGTGCTGGTGAGGCAGCGCATCCGCCCAAGCGTGGAACATAGAACTCTTTAGTCTATAAGCAGCCATACCCTGTTGAAAAACTCAAAGGTTAATTAAGTTGGTTGG
>CM053622.1:811124118-811148614 GCA_028646595.1 Phalanger gymnotis | reverse complement strand
TTTTTTTAACTTCTTCTTCCTTCTTTCCTGTGGGGTAAGATACTCAATTGAGTATGTATGGTATTCCCTCCTCAGGTCAAATCTGATGACAGCAAGATTCACTCATTCCCCCTCACCTGCCTCATCTTCTCTTCCTACAGAGCTGCTTTTTCTTGCCACTTATATGTGAGATAATTTACCCCAGTCTATCTCTCCCCATCTCCCTCTCTCAATATATTCCTCTCTTATCCCTTAATTTGATTGTATTTCTTTTAGATATCTTCCCTTTGTCTTCAGCTCACCCTGTGCCCCCCCCTTTCTCTCTCTCTCACTTTCTCTCTCTCTCTGTATATATATATATATATATATATATATGTATATATATGAATACATATATATATATATATGCACGTACATATATACATACATACACACTCATATATATCTATATGCATAGTTCCTTCAGCTACCCTAATACTGAGGTCTCATGAATCATACACATCATTTTTCCATGTAGGAATGTGAACAGTTCAACTTTAGTAAGTCCCTTGCAATTTCTTTTTCTTGTTCTTTTTCTTGATTACTTTTACATGTTTCTCTTGATTCTTGTGTTTGAAACTCAAATTTTCTATTCAGCTCTGGTCTTTTCACTGAGAAAGCTTGAAAATGGTTGGTGGATCCTATCAATTTCTATTTTACATTTCAGTTCTAGAATATCAAGGTAGTTTTCCAAGATAAGTTTTTTTTTTTTGAAATGTGATGTTTAGATTCTTTGTTTTTCATCATGGCTTTCAGAGAATCCAAAAAATTCTTACTTGATCCCTCCTATATCTATTTTCCCAGATCAGTTATTTTTCAATGATACATTTCACAGTTTCTTCTATTTTCATTCTTTTGATTTTGTTTTATTGTTTCTTAATGTCTCATGGAGTCATTATCTTCCATGTGGCCAATTCTAATTTTTAAAGAATCATTTTCTTCAGTGAGCTTTTGTCACTGGCTTTCAATTTGGTCAATTCTACTTTTTAAGGAGATGTTTTATTCAGTGAATGTTTCCACTGTTTTTTGCAGTTCCTTTACCAAGTTATTGACTCTTCTTTTCAGGAGTCTCTTGCATCACTCACTTCTTTCCAGAATTTTTCTTCTACCTCTCTTATTTGATTTTTATGTTTTTTTTTCTTGCAAAAGTGAGATTTTATTGCTTTATTTTATTAAAGTTATTCATTTTTAGTTTTCAAGATTTACTTCCATAAGATTTTGAGTTCCATATTTTCTCCCCATCTCTCCCCTCCACCAAATCCAAGACATCATGTAATTTTATATGGGCTCTACATATAGATTCATATTAAACCTATTTTCACATTAGTCATGTTGTAAAGAAGAATTAGAGACAATGAGAGAAACCACAAGAAAGAAGGAAACAAAGAAAAAGAGAGAGAGAGAGCAAGTAATATATTTTTATCTGTATTCAGACTCCATTGTTCTTTTTCTGGATATGGACAGTATTTTCCATCAAGAATCTTTTGAAGTTGTCTCACATTCTTGCATTGTTAAGAAGAGATAAGTTATCAAAGTCTGTCATCACAAAATGTTGTTATTTCCATATACAATGTTCTTCTGGTTCTGCTCAATTCACTCAGCATCAGTTCACATAAGTTTTTCCAGGTTTATCTGAAGTCTATCTGATCTTCATTTCTTATAGCACAATAGTTTTCTACTACATTCATATACCACAACTTGTTCAGCCATTCCCCAACTTATAGGCATTGCCTCCATTTCCAATTCTTTGCCACCACAGGAAAGCTGCTATTATCTTCATGATAAATTGTTGTAATCTCTTTGTTGACATTTTATTTAATTTTTGCATCAATATTCATTAGGAAAATTGGCCTACAATATTCTTTCTCTGTTTTGGCTCTTCCTGGTTTAGATATCAGCACCACATTTGTGTCATTAAAAGAATTTAGACTCCTTTCTCACATGTCTTTCCAAATAGTTTACATAGTATTGGAATTAATTGTTCTTTAAATGTCTGATAGCATTGAATTGTAAATCCATCTGGTGCTGGAGATTTTTCTTAGGGAGTTCATTGATTGCTCTTTCAATTTCTTTTTTCTGAAATGGGCTTAAGTATTTTATTTCCTTTTCTGTTAATCTGGACAATTTATAGTTTTGTAAATATTCATCCATTTCACTTGGATTGTCAGATTGATTGGCATACAGTTGGGCAAAATATGTCCTAGTTATTGTTTTAATTTCCTCTTCATTGATGTTGAATTCAGGCTTTTCATTTTTTATACTGGTTATTTGGTTTTCTTCTATCTTTTCATAATCCAACTAACCAAAGGCTTATCTCTTATTGTTTTTTTCATAAAATTACTTCTTACTTTTATTTATTAGTTCAATAGTTTTCTTTTTTTTGTTGTTTTGTTGTTTTTTGTGGGCAGGGCAATTGGGGTTAAGTGAGTTGCCCAAGGTCACACAACTAGTACATGTGTCTAGTATCTGAGGCCAGATTTGAACTCAGGTCCTCCTGTCTCCAGGGCCAGTGCTCTACTCACTGCACCATCTAGCTGCCACCAATAGTTTTCTTACCTTCAGTTTTATTAATCTCTCCTTTGATTTTCAGAATTTCTAATTTGGTATTTAATTAGTTATTTTAGTTTTTTATTCTTTTTCTAGCTTTTTTGTTTTTAGTTACATGCCAAATTCATTGATATCATTATTCATGCAAGCATTAAGAGATAGAATTTCCTTTAGAGTTACTTTAGCTGCATCCCATAAGTTTTGGTAGTTCTCTCACTATTGTTGTTCTCTTTCATGAAATTATTAATTGTTTCTAGGATTTGTTGTTTGACTCAGTCATTCCTTAGAACTAGATTATTTAGCTTCCAATTAGTTTTAAGCCTATCTTTCCATGGCCCTTTATTACCCATTATTTTTATTGCATCATGATCCAAAGAGGATGCATATGATATTTATGCCTTTCTGCGTTTGATTGTAAGGATTCTATGCCATAAAAAATACATGGTCAAATTTTGTGGAGATGCCATGTACTGACTGAGAAAAAAGTGTATTCCTTCTATTTCCATTCAATTTTCTCCAGAGGTCAATCATATCTAACTTTTATTAAATTCTATTCACTTCCTTAACTTCTTTTTTGTTTATTTTGTAGCTAGATTTTTCTAGTTTTGAGAGGAGGAGCTTGAGGTCCCCCACTAGTATCGTTTTGCTGTCTATTTTTTCCTGTGACTCACTTCACTTCTCCTCTAAGAATTTGCATGCTATACCAGTTGATGCATACATGTTTTGTGTTGATATTATTTCATTATCTATGGTACCTTTTAGCAAGATGAAATTTCCTTCCACATGTCTATTAATTAGACCTATTTTTGCTTTGTCTGAGATCAAAATTGCTAGCCCTGATTTTTTTTTAACTTTAGCTGAAGCAGAATATATTCTGCTTTTCCTTTTACCTTTACTCTGTGTGTATCTCTCTGCTTCAAATGTGCTTCTTGTAAGCAACATATTGTAGGATTATCATGTTTAAATTACTCTGCTATACGCTTCCATTTTATGGGAGAGTTCATTCCATTCACATTCACAGTTACAATTACAAATGGTATATTTCCCTTCATCCTATTTTCCCTACTGTTTATATTTTTCACCCTGTCCTGCCTCACCAGTGTTTTACTTCTGACCACCACCTCCCTCCATCCACCCTCCCCTGTATAAGTCCCCACTTTCCCTTTTTACCTCTTTTCCCCTCTTACTTTCCCTATAGGATAAAGTAAATTCTTCTATCCAACTGAGTGTTTATTGGCTTTTTGAACAAGTTTTGATAAGATTAAGATTTAAACGATGCTCACCCCTCCCTCCCTTCTTTACCTGTAATGTAACAGGTTCTTTGTGCTTCTTCATATGATGCAATTTACCCTATTCTACCTCTCCCTTTCCTCTTCTCACAGTACAATCATTTTTCACCTCCTAATCGTTTTTAGCATCACCACATTAAAGTTAACATATATCCACATTTTCTGTCTTTGCATGTACCTTCTAACTGCCCTGATAGTGATTCAGTTCCCAAGAGATACAATTATCATCTTCCTAAGTAAGGATGTAAACAGTTTAATCTTATTGAGCAACATGTTTTTCCTTTCTTTCCTGTTTACCTTTTTATGCTTCTCTTGAGTCTTATATTTGAAGATTGAATTTTTTGTTCAGATCTGGTCTTTTCATCTGGAAAGTTTGAAAGTTCCCTATTTCATTGAATTCCTATCTTTACCCTGAAAGATTATGCTCAGTTTTCCTGAGTACTTGATTCTTAGTTGTAGTCCAAGCCCTTTGCCTTCTGGAAGACCATATCCCAAGCCCTCAGATCCTTTAATGTAGAAGTTGCTAAGTCCTGTGCAGTCCTGACTGTGGCTCCTTGATATATGAAGTGTTTCTGTCTGGCTGCTTGCAATATTTTCTCCTTGACCTGATAATTCTGGAATTTGGCTACAATATTCCTTACAGTTTTCATTTTGGGATCTCTTTTAGTAGGTTATTCGTGGATTCTTTCAATGACTGTTTTACCCTCTGGCCTAGGATATCAGGGCAGCTTTACTTGATAATTCCTTGCAAGATGCCATCCAGGCTTTTTTTTTGATCCTGGCCTTTAGGGAGTTAAATAATTCTTAAATTATTTCTCCTGGATCTATTTTCCCAGTCAGATTTTTTTTTTCCAGTGAGGTATTTTATGTTGTCTTCTGGGTTTTTTTCATTCTTTTGATTTTGTTGGCCTGATTCTTGATATCCTAGGGAGTCATTAGCTTCCACTTGCCCAATTCTAACTTTTAAGGAATTCTTTTTGAAAAGCAGAAACTGTGGTTTTGGAACAGGGAGACAAAAGGAGAGGTATGGATTTATTCCTACTAATGAGATACAGAATGGCCTTTTTCAGGAAGACCTGGAATCAGGAAATCAGGGTTGAGTTAGGAAAACCTGGGTTTCAGTCCTGCCTTTGTTTGCCATTGTGTTGGTTAGCAAAATGGGCTCCTTAGCACCTACTGCCCTTGAAGAGTTTGGCTTTTGTTTGCTTTGAGTAATTCAGTGTATTTCATTGAGCCTTACTAGGTGCTAAGCCCCAGGCCCAAACCCCTATTAGGTGTGGAACCTATGTGGGTGTGAATTGGTGACTGGGGTGGGGCCCAAGGTGGGGCTGACGAAGGGGAGGTACTAATTCCAGAGCTATGCCCTATTAGGTATTAACCTAACCTATGTGGATGTGAACCTCCCAGGATCCTAAGGGGAGGGGCTAACTCAAGAGCCAGTCAGCAGCCTAAGTTCTGGTCATTCAGATGATGTTTGATGACATCTGCAGCCCTATAAGAAGGGAGGACAGAGCCATTTGTGCAGGGCTCTTGAGATGGTGTTGATGAGGAGACTCTGGGCACCTATAGCTAAGGAGCCCTCCAGCTTGTAAACCTAGATGCTGAGACTTTGTTGAACTCTGGTAACTATGTATTGGGATTTGAATCAGACAAGGTCTGTCTGTTGATGTTTGTAATTTGTTTGTATTTTGTTCTGAAGTTCAGGGTGCTGGCTTTTTCCTCTGAACTAAGTGAATGATATTTGTATGCTGAATTAAAGCAAGCTTGTCAACCCCTTCACCTTGCTTTCCTTAGTTAAGCAGATCAAAAGAACATGTGCTGTTGGCAGCTTTCTGGGTGCTGGCTGTGGGTGGATCTTACACTAGCCGGATTGTTGAAACAACCATGTACAACACCAATGTAAGTAGCATCTCTCACAGAGACTAGAGATGCTGTTACTATATCTTTATGACACTATAGAATACTTAGAGAATGACAGTTTAAATATATTTCTGGAGAGACTGTTACCTGCTATGGTGGAAGAGAGACTGGATGAGGTATAGAGAAAAAGAATATGCAGATGAAAAACTGTTTTAGTTATACCCTCTGAGGAAACATTACATAGAAAAAATTGAAAACCTTTAGTTATCCTGGGAAAACTAAATTGTAGGAGTATGTTTCCAAAACATCAAAGACAGCAATTACAGAAATATGACAAATGTAGTGATTGTTATAAATGTTCTCATAGCAGATGTAATATAAATGATCTTTATAACTTTGTATTAATTCGTTACACTGTTAGCAAATAGTTTATATAGTAAAGTTAGTGTTTGTTCAACCATAGGAGGCCAGAGAGTTTGGAATTATACATACATGTGGATACTATGATATAAATACATTTATACATATCTATCTTTATCTGTAGCTATCGGTCTGTCTATACAAACACCCACATGCACATATTTGAAGAAAGAGAGAAAGAAAAAAGGAGGGAGGGAGGAACAGTAAGCTGAAGTAATGATTTGGAGAAATTATTAAACTAGTTCATTATATAAATTAATAATATTTAATAAATTGGAGTAAAAATTCAAATCTGATTAGGTAGTTAAGGAGAGAAAGGCTATAATTTTATTAATTGGTGAGCAGGCAGACCCTTGTGTTGCTTTAAAACTCAGGATTCTTAGAATGATTAACATACCCAGTCAATGTGGGCAATGAGGCGAAACAGTGGATAGAGTGCCAGGCCCCAGGACAGGAAGTCTCATCCTCCTGAATTCTAATCTGGTCTTAGACACTTACTAGCTGTGTGACCCTGGGCTAGTCACTGCCTCAGTTTGCCTCAGTTGCCTCATCTGTCAAATGAACTGGAGAACAAAATGGCAAATCACTCCAGTACCTTTACCAAGAAAATCCTAAATGGGATCACAAAGAGTCAGACATCAATCAAAAGAACTGAACAAAAACCAAGTCAAGGATCTGCCCCTCTGGCACTCAGGAACTCCCATTGCTTGGCCACTGAAGCTCCACTTCTGTCTCCTCTTTTCCAGTGTTTTTTTTTTCCCTGAGGAATTCTCTGGGTCAGGGACGGGGGAAGGAATTAGAGCCATTTACCTGGCTGTTATGTCTCCTGGAAGCTCAAGAAGATGCGTTTCATACCTTTGGGCTGCAAGCCTCAGGAGTTGATGTCTCATAGCCAATGGCATTGCTCTGCTGCCTCGTATGGCTTCCGCAAACTCCCATCCTGTGTTGGGAGTCCTGGGGATCTCTGGCACTTCTGGGCATCCAGCTTTCTCTCAGCCTGTCTCTCACATTGGTTTCTGCAGCCGCTTCTACTTTGGTGCTGTCTGGAGCAGCTCTGCACACCGAGTGCTCTCCCAGCCCACAGATTTGTCCTGTCGGCCTTTTGGGGTCTCCTGGCTTGGAAATTTGCCTCACTCAGACTGCTCGCAGTTTCTAACTCTCTCAAGTCTGCTCACTTTCACTTTTTTATGGGAATGTGACAGAACTTGTGAGAGAGCTCTCCTAAGACGTTGTTTTCCCTTGGCCATCTTAGCTCTGCCCCCTGTCGCATTATTCTTACAGGAGGGGTGTGTCTGTGTAACCTTCCTGTTCCAGACTCTTCATTGCTTTCCCATTGCCTCTAACATCAGAGACAAAGCCTTCTGTTTGCATTAAAAGCCACTTGCAACTTAGATCCAGTCTATCTCTCTAGCCTCATTACATATTATCCCTTTCATGTACTCTGCATTGCAACTAAAACTGCTTTCAAGATGATTTTTCCCTCACATGATATTGTATGTGTTTGTCCCCCAGGCCTGGAATTTACTTCTCCTCACCTTTGCCTCCTAGAACTCTGCACTCCCTTGCAATGTTGGCTTCCAAGCCCCCTCCTACAGGAGTCTTTTCTTGATAATTCCGGTTGTCATACTCCACTCCTCCCTTACTTTTTTATTTGCCATATAACTTGTATTTACTTATCTTTGGACACATTCTGTCCTTCCCACTGCCTAGGTCCTTAGGTAGAGGGACTAGGCTGGGTGTTTCCAATATATCCCCAGTGCCTGTCAGTATATGGCCCATGATATTAATAATAGTAATAATAGCTAACATTTATATAGTACTTCTGTGACAGTCACTGTGCCAAGCACTTTTTACAATTATTATCTCACTTCATCCTCAACAAACCATAGAGAAAGGTGCTTTTATTATCCCTATTTTATAGATGAGGAAACTAAGGTAAACAGAGATTAAATGACTTCTCCATGGTTACTAGCTAATATGTGCCTAAGGGCAGATTAGAGCTCTGGTCTTCCTAACTCTAGGCCCAGAACTCTATTTATTGGACCACATAACTGCCCTTAATACATGCTTTTTTTGAGTTTCATTGACTGAAACATAACTTTCCAAAGCTCCAGGAAACTCACTAAATACAGAAGAATTGCTGCTTGGTATAAGTACAGGATTTGTCTACCATGAGTTCCTTACCCTATTGAAATCACATGCCAGACTAATGATTTGTCATTTCCAATGAAGCTGACTCTCTAAACACACACACACACACACACACACACACACACACACACACACACACACACACAACCCAATGCTGTTTCCTAGTATCATTAGTCTTCAGTGATCTTAAAGTGAAATTGGCATGAGTAGGTGGCCCCAAGGAGGGATTCATACCTTTCCTAACTCAGACTTCTCTTTCTTAGGGTGCATAGCGATTGATCACTTAAATGCGTCTTCATAGAAGGTCAATACCTCATGTATCATCCTGCATTTTCCCATCAGGTACAGAATGGACAAATTCTCCTCCTACACAAAACTTCAAACAGTGCCCAAACCATCAGCACAATATAGGACAAGATCACCTTATGATATTTTACCTCAGAAACTTTCATCTAAGGAACAGCAGATGGCTGAATGGGAAAAGATTGAAGGACCTCCCCTCCCTTCCCCCCACCTACCCACTGTTTCCAGAAACCAGGCATAGTGGTGCTGATCAGAAGATCCAGACCTGTGGCTGTGGGCAAGGAGGAGTGAGCACAAGCCCAGCAAGTATGGTACTGAAGGGAACAAGAACATATTTGTATAGCAGGACTGGGACCCTACGTGTGGCTCAGGGGAGGAGGAGAAAAGAAATCCCTGAGGTTGAACCCCTGGAGGGAATTCAGAAAACAACAGTAAGGAGGATCTGATGCATAGGCCAATATTGTCTACAGATTTTAAGGATAGATCAAAGGATGAGAAAGATGCCAGAAAAGTCAAAGACAAGAGAAGGGGGAAAACCCCCAGGAGCTGGGGACTGGATCTTCAGGCTTGTTCCTCTGTTTCCTAAGATGAAATCCTAGGCATCCTAATCTAAGTGTTTCCCTCTCCTTTTTTTCCTCAGAGTAAATATTACTGTGGTCAAAATATTCTGTTTGGCAAATTTTATTGAGAACTAGACTTCAGAATGCTATAATTTAGATTTGACTAACCACAGCATCCCTATTTGAATATGAAAGACAACCTTTCACCAGCAGGACACTCTGCAAAGGTCTGCAAAGAGGAAAAATTCACAGCTATACAGTAGCATCATTTCTTATACAACGGTGGTTTCACAAAATTGCAATAGGAGAAATAAGTATAACATCTGTTAGACGTAGCAAGAATTTCACCTGGCCATGTGTGAACTTGGAAAAAACAAAGATTTTATTTCTCATCATTATTTGATGAGGTGACTTGGCCCCTGAGCTGGCACAAGCCCACCCCAAGCTAGGAACAAAGCTGTTTTATTTCTTCCAGATTCAAATTTCATGCCTTGAACCCCATTGGTCAGCATCTTGGGGTTCATTAAACGCCAACCCTTGATTACATACTTTCACTTCATATTTCAATTCCCCCTTCTCCTCAACACACTTTATTCTTCTTATTTATAGTTTCCTTTCTGTTTGTCTGTATCAGATAGCATGAGAAAGAGATCTCTTTCAATTGCTAAAGAGAATTGACAAAACACAAGTCTGAAGATTCAAACCCAGGATATCAATGTTAAAGATACATTTTTTAATACTGAGTCTGGATTGAGTCTTAACATTTTTGTGACTGACACCTGGCCTGGCATTTCCTTTGAGATACAGGGACAGGCCTCCTTAGAATAAAGATAGAAGTCTGCCTTTTAGATATACTGATTTTCAAGTGACCAAACTCCACTGCCTCAAAAACCAGTTTAATTCCCTATAATTAGCCACCAGTATGGCTTCAAATCATATTTTTATATAATCTCTGTGTAAACAAAATTCAATCATACCTTATAAACTCTGCCCTTTTGTGTCAAAAATGTTTTGTTTCCACATTGTTCTCAATTTCCTTCCTCACTTTCTTTCCCACATGAATTCTTCCCTTTATCCATCTCCCCTTTGAGTAAATATGGGAATGGGGAGAGGTTGATTGTGGCATTGAAAAATCAAAAGGGGCAGTCCCCTTTATAAATACAGATACAGAGGCCCAAAAGAAAATAATAATCAAATAACAATCAATTGTCCGTTAAGATTCAGAAGTCTCTTCTCATACAGCTTTCTGAGGAAACATTATCCAAAGAAGTCCTCTGGTCCTTGGTATTTGTTCTAGCCACCTCCAGCACAGAATCTCAGCATCTTATTCTTCTTGTCTTCTACCTTCTGATGTCCACCCTTCTACAAAAGTGACCTCAGCACGATTTTAAATTACCATTGCTACAAAACCAAGATTGGAACCTTGGCCAATTGTCATGGTTAAGAAATTCACACCAGAACCCAGTTTCTTATACTTTACATTAATCCACTATTAATCTCCCAACCAGGAGGATGAGATTTCACTAAGAAATTAATAACAGGTTATGGTACATACATAAATGCATTAAATATTTTAAAACAGTGCATATAAAATAATAAAACAATTCCATCTCCTAGTCATGCCATGTTTCTTTTAAGGCATTTACAAAATAAACCTCCAGCCATTGTTCTTTGAACATTATTAACTGTAACAAAACTTGAGACAAGTAAGATGTTAACCAAATAACAAAATAACATTCTCACAAGCCCTTGACCTAATTGTGTCCATACTATCACAAAGAATTAAAGGACCCTAACTTATACAGGAATGTGTGTGTGTGTGTGTGTGTGTGTGTGTGTGAGTGTGTGTGCGTGTGTGTGTGTGTGTGTGTGTGTTAGCTAGTTCTTGTTTGGGATATATTCCTAAAGCTGATGTCTTGGTCTTATGTTAACCTAAGATGTTCCAGAATCAATTATTTTAATGGATTTGTTACTGTACTTGCAAAACCTTCTGATTATAGAAATTTGCCACTAAGAAATTAGGGACTTAACTTATAAGAAGGGAACAATATTGCCCCAACTTCATATCAACTCCAGACAGAAGTTGTGTGTGTCAAACTGCTAACTGCATTTAGCCAGGCTTATAGCCTGCCAGGTTTCAGTTAAGGAATCAAGTCAAGAGAGTTCCACCACAGCGCATGCAGAACATTGCCCTCTCAACCTCCCCATGAGCATACTTACAGTTCATACTTGCCTGTCAGGGTAGCTGGTATCATAATCAGTGACTCAGACAGCCTTCCTTGATATTCACACCTGGAGTTAGACTCAGAAAAACAATCAGTTAACAGTTCCATTAGGCCTTTGAGTAGCAATTTCCAGTAATCGGTTTAAGATATGACTGTAATTTCACATTGCTTAAAGAACATCTTTAAAGTGAGCCTTAAGTGGTTTGCATATACTTCTACCTTTATTCATAAGCTCTTCCCATTAGGATCATAACTTATTGCTCTAACAGATTTACATCAGATTCCCAAAGTTTTTTTTTTTTCTATTCTCCTCTAACTATGCCTGATCTGAAAGAATGAGATATAATTCAAGAACTGAACCATATAAATAACATTGATAGGTTCAAACACTAACTTATCTTATGTTTTAGATCATGGAATGAATTCAAATCAAAACAACCACATTTAAGTTTTTTCCCATCAATGTAAAAGTATTTTAAACATTATCTCTCTAAGAAACTTACACTGACATTCTTTTCCCAAAACTGAAGATATATCTGATCTGGTTCCAGTAATTAATTACACCATTTGTATTAATACTCAATGGCTCTTACATCATCTTGAAACATTTAAGGACCTTATTCCATAGAGATACATAGTACCATATTCTATGTGATGATGAATGAACATTGCACTTGTATCTTTCTTTCTTTTCCTTTTATCTAATTATCCCCATTAATATTTAGAAAGAATGTTATCTTTCACCTGACTGTATAAGAGTACCAGTTTACCCAATTATTTGATTAAAAACAGCAAGATTTCACATATTTGCATTAATCAAATTTTCCATTTTTCCCCATAAAACCTTTGGGTACCACAACTTCACTCCATGATAGCAACAACCTCCAACAGAGACTTTTCCTTTTATCATTAACTACTTGTTTTTATTGCAGAGACATGCCATAGAAAAGAAAAGAAAACATCACAACCTTCCACATACAACATCATGTCCATCTGTTATTCCTTCTTAATCTGATCTATGACAAAGAGAAAAATCCCAAGACTGTTTGCAATCCACTTGAACTAGAAACTTCAGAAAATTCACAGCAGATTTGAACATAAATTTCAGCATCAAGTTGTTAAAACCAATTAGAAATCATAAAAATGATTTTATGAAACATTCCTTTGTAAAAAGTACTTTCCCTCTCTCAAAAAAGTTTATAATTTATACTTAAGTAGCATAAATCCCCCAAGTATTTTAACAAACTAAATTCCTAGTTATTACAGAATTACAAAGTTCTCAAAATTTCTGGTCACAAAACCTCTTGTACATAATTGACAAAAATTACAAGAGGAGATCTCAAACAAAGCCTTTGCATAAATATTTAATTTATAACAAAAATTTTTAACTGAAACTTCCTTTTAAATGAAGACTAAACTTGGAAGTTTATTATTTCTTAGATTAGAGCAATGGTCCAACTTCTTAACCCATTCATCATTTTTCTCTGACAGTACAATTCTTAACAACATTTTTAAAACCACACAAATGTAATAATGACTTAATCATTATGTATTTAAAACTTGAAACTACCCATTATCGAATTAAGTGGATGCATTTCTAAATCATTTTGTACAGAGAATAAACTAGCACCCTAAACCACTGTATACACTTTAAATGGAAAATCTGCTATCATAGTAAATACCAGTTGTATTATTGCTATTTGTTTATAACCAAATACAATAGTTTCAAATTATCACATTTTTATCACACTCTTTTAAAAGATCAATTCATATATAACAAAATTCAGAAACCACTTCTACCTCACAACAGTCTCTCACATTTTACAACCTAAGTGAACTCTAAAAATACAATTTAGAAATAAGATGACCTCAATTAAATTTCCAGGTTATCACATATATAAATTATTGATCCTATTACTTTTGGTATTTAAAAACCACCTTCAGAGTTATCAGATATGGCCTGTCATTTGCCAAATAGAAATATGTAAACATTTTAATTACATCCTGGTATTTACATATTCCCTTAAATACATTTTATTTAACTATATTCCCAGCACTAAATAACACCAACATACAAATTTTTAACCTTTAGGACCTAATTGAACCTTATTTCAGAACCCTCAGCTTTCTTCTACCTATCAGCCCTCACTTCCTCTTGGCTGCTTTGACTCTGATTCTTTATCAGTTCTAAAACCTGCTGGCTCTTTATAATTTAATTTTGCATCTGGTATTCCAACATGGCCAGTGTTGGAAATAAAAGAATCTTAATCACTCACTGAAAGCCTAAGAGTGGGAATTCTTTCCCAATGTTCTCTTTCCGTAAGTATAGACCTTAGAAATTTCTCACCCCAAACCATGAAACTTTTCTCGAACACACAGACAAGACATTAGACAAGACATTTGACAAAATAGGGTGCATTAAAAAAATTTTGAAAACCGATTTAGAATTCGAAGTCAGACTGGTCAAAAGAAAATAGCATTGTAATTTACTCTGACTTTTATAGCCAATTTTAAAAGGATATCCTTCCCAGAACCTCTTCAAGATCTCTTCCCCTGACCCAATGGAATATTCCAAATCCTCCTTCTAGGACCCACACCTTAATGTTCACTTAAGGTTACCAATGGGACCTTATATAAGGCTCACAATTCATCAGAGAAATAATCCTTTCCTTTCCTCTTCAGCTGGAGACACTGTCTTTTGAAATGCCCCCGCTTTTTACAATGAAAGCATCTAGCCTGCCTGACCAGCTGAAAAGCTCTTCCTTGGCCAATTCCTTGTCCAAAACTCCCTTTTTTTTTCTCAGCACCCCAGTTTCTGTATCCTTTATACTTATATCTCCCCATTTAGGCTTTTTCTCAGTTATCTCATTAATGCTTTTTACCGTGATCCTTGCCTGACATTTCTGACTTTCTTCATCTCTGTTCACAAAAATTCTCTCACCAGCTCCTCCACAGACTTAGAACTCTAATCTTCTCTCCTTACACTTTCTTTGTTATATCAAGCCATGCCCTAATCACAAAGGGCACTTTTAAGAGTTCTGCCATTAGGGACTCAATATCTGTCCCCTAGTATTTAGTCATCTAATCCCTCAGCCTCTGTAAAAAAAAAAAAATGTTAATCTGCTCTCTTTGTTCTCCTTAGTCTGCTCTGTCTCGAAGGACTTAGAGCAAACTTTCTGTGCTTTGGTCTCTGGTGTGGTCTTCCAGTATTTGAACATCTTTCCTAAGGGATTATCTGGAGTTATATTCATATGAGAATCTCTTCCCTTTTCCTTAGGGAAATCTTCCCTTTTTTCCTTCCTGTGGGAATCCACCTTCTGGTGACTTACTTTCTTTATTCCCCATCCTGATAATCTGTCAAGACTCCTCAAGGTCTTGTGTCTCAGCAGGATCCCCCAGTCACTAATCCTTTCACATTTGCCCTGTTTATACCTTACTCTGTCTAATTTGCTGACAGCCTCAGTTACCCACTCACTTACTTTTTTCTTTTCCTTCCTTTCCCAGGTGCTTACTTCCTTCTCCCCTTACTTTTTTCCCTTTTCTTCACAGTGGCCCCTTTAATTCTTGTGGTCCTGAGACTCTGAATACTCTGCCAGCTAGAGTATGAAACCAGGAAAACTATTAAAAACAATGGGATGCATCTTTCTTTTCCTCCAGCACTTTTGGCTCCAGAAGTTTTTTTTTATCATGGACCGAGCCCCCACCTGTTAGAAATAGCAAGAATTTTACCTGGCCATGTGTGAATTTAGAAAAAAAGATTATATTTCTCATCATTATTTGGTGAGGTGACTTGGCCTCTTTGTTGGTACAAGCACCCACAAGCTAGGTACACAGCTCTCTTAATAATACATTAAGATTCGAATTTCCCACCTTGAACCCCATTGGTCAGTGGTTTTAAGGTTCCCTAAACCCCACCCCTTGTTTATATCTTTTCACCTAACATTTCAATCCCCTCCTTCTCATCCACACACTTTATTCTTTATATTTTTAGTTTCTTCTCCATTCGTCTGCATTACACAGCATGAGAAAGGGATCGCTTTCAATTGCTAAAAAGAATTGACAAACATGAGTTTGGAGATTCAGACTCAGGTTATCAATGATAAAAGACCCATTATCTAATGCTGAGTCTGGAGTGAGTCTTAACATTTTTGTGATTGACACGTGGCCTGGCATTTCCTTTGAGATATATAAGAGAGATATAACAAAGAGAGGGGTCTGCCTTTTAGATACACTGATTTTCAAATGGCCAAACTCCACAACTGCCTCAAAAAGCATTTTGATTTCCTATAATTTACCACCACAATGGCTTCAAAACTTATTTTCATATAGGCTCTGTGGAAACAAAATTCAATTGTATCTTACATCACCAGCATAATACAGCACCATGTATTTAAAACTTAGACCCAAAACAAAACATTTTGCCAATCCTAGAGTATAAATTCAGTAAATTCATTTTTTAATTTATCTTACATGGAAAAGCCATTTTATCTACAAATTTTTGCATTGCATTGAAAGAACAATATAAAGAAATGAAAAGGAAGACATTTTTTTACTTTGTTTTTCACTTTTATTTTTGTTAGCTTTAACTCTCTGATGAAGAAAGAGAATTTCTGAAAGCTAACTTCACAAATTTTCAGACTTGGAAATCTTCCTATTCTGTTATCTAAATCTAATCTAAAGCTTCCTCAAACTATTTGGCAATATTCTACTAAATCTTATGTTCTTATTTTGGCTTATACTACATCTTTCGATAAGTGAAAAAAATAAAGGCTTTATTTTTCCAATTGGATTAAAATTGGTTCTATATCATTTCCTTGATTAAGACTGAAATTTCTAATGTACACAGATATTTTGTCATCTTGCCAAATAAAATGATTTCTCTCCCCCAACCTCGTCTCTTTCACCCTGTCTCGCCTCATCAGTGTTTTACTTTTGACCACTGCCTCCCTGAATCTGACTTTCTTTCTCTCAGTCCCAACTCTTTTCCTGTATCCCTCCTCTCTTATTCCACTCTTGGATAAAATAGATTTCTATACCCAGGAGACTGAGTATGTTATTTCCTTTTAAGCCAATTCCAATGAGAAGGATCTAGTGATGCACACCCACTCCCATCTTTCCATCAATTGCAATATGTCTTCTATGCCCTTCATATGAGAGAATTTAATGCATTCCACCTCTTCCTTCCCTCTTCTCTCAGTGTCTTTCTCACCCTTAATTTTATTTTATTTTTTTTGGATATCTTCTCATGAAAGCCAACTTATACTCACAT
This sequence comes from Phalanger gymnotis, assembly GCA_028646595.1. NCBI lineage: Eukaryota > Metazoa > Chordata > Mammalia > Diprotodontia > Phalangeridae > Phalanger > Phalanger gymnotis. Next base: position 811,131,972 of record CM053622.1, on the reverse strand, counting down.
TCTCTATCTATGTATACCTCTTCTAACTGTCCACATAGTGATAAATTACTTAAGAGTTACAAGAAGCATCTTCTCCTATATAGATGTAAACAGTTTAAATTTATTGAATGTCTTATGTCTTTTGTTTCCTATTTATCTTTTAATGCCTCTCTTATCATTGTGTTTGCGTGTGAAATTTTCTATTCAGGTCTAATGTTTTCATCAGGACTACTTGAATCTCCTCAATTTCATTGTTTATTATTTTTTCCCATGAAGGATTACTATAAGTTGTATTGGGTAGATGATTCTTGGTGGTAATCGTAGCTCTTTAACCTTTTGAAATATTTTATTCAAAGCTCTTTGATTCTTGAATGTAGAAGGTGCTAAATTTGGTGTAATCCTGACTATGACTCAATAATTTTTATTTATTTACTTTTGCTTCTGTTTGGTTGCTATATTTTCTTCTTACCATTGCAGCTCTAGAATTTGACATTGATTTTACTTGGGAGTTTTTATTTTTCTATTTCTATTTAGGAGTTCTTTCAACTTCTATTTTGCCCTCAGATTCTAGTATATCATGTTAGTTTTCCTTGATATTTTTTTTAAATATGATGTCTAGGCTCTTTAATTTTAATCATGGCTTTAAGGTAGTCCAAAAATTCTTACATTATCCTTTCCATATCTATTTTCTAGGCAAATTGTTTTTCAATGAAATATTTTGCATTTTCTTCCATTTTTAATAATTAAAATTTTAAAATTGTTTCTTAATGTCTCATGGAGTCATCCAAATTTAAGGAATTATTTTCTTCAATGAGCTTTTATAACTCCTATTGTCTTTGGCCAATTCTATTTTTTATGGAGTTATTTTCTTCTGTTTTTTTTCCTTTTCTGTGGTTCTTTTAACAATATATTGACACTTTTTTTTCATGAGTCTTTTACATAACTCTCATTTCTTTTCTCAATTTTTCCTCTACCTCTCTTATTTGATTTTACAAATCCTTTTTAAGCTCTTCCTAGGTGTTCTTTTAGGGACTGAGAATTAATCTTATTTTTCTTTGAGACAGTGCATGTAGTCATTTTGGCACTGATATCCTGTTCTAAATTTATTTTGGTCTTCCATGTTTCACAGTGTCTTTTTTGGTCAGATTCTTTTTGTTTGTTTGTTTGATCATTTTTCCAGCCTATTTCATGACTTGTAATTTTATGTTCAAGTTGTATTTTGGTCTGGGATAGAGAAAGGAATTTCCCAAACTTCTTGCACTGGATATGTGGAACCTCTCTGCTGGCCTGCTGCACTGGGGACATGAAGTCTTGCTGTCGACCTTTGCTATGATTTTTGGGTCTCGCTACTAACCTATCTTGGTGGGTGGGGTGTGGCTGCTCATTTGCCTGGAAGCTGTCTGCACTAAATTCTTCTATTTTATCACAGTGAGACAGACCAGCTGACCTCTAAGTTGTCCTGGGCTGCAAAATTGTTTCACACTTTACTTTATGCTTATGCTAGTGCTCTAGAGTTTGTTTTATGGTGTTATTTTAGAGTTGTTTGGAAGTGAATTCAGGAGAGCTGAGGTGAGTTCCTGATTTGCTTCACAATCTTGTCTCTGCCTCTCCTTAATGGCCTTTCTCATTGACTAAAGACCCATTTCATAATATTCTCACACTGTTTTTGTATTCCCAGTTTTTCCACTAACATTCTTATTTGATTATGAAATTAATTATTTTTGATATTTGAAAAATATTTTTCTTTAGCTTTTCCAGGAATTTCTAGGAATTCTTGTGGTGCATTTTAATTTGAAGCTTTGCCATAGTTGTTTTTGAGTCATTGTCTTTTTCTAAGTTTGTGTCCTGAGCTTCCCTGTAATCAGAAATTTTTATGTTCAGGTCTTTTTATTTTTTTAGTGTTTGTTCATTTTCCAGGCTATTTCTACACTTTAGACTTTATGTCAGAGTTGGGCTCTCCTCATCTCAGGGGTAGGGAGCTAATCTGAGGTTCTATAGTTTGATCTGGGGACCTGTACTTTCAGCACTTCCAAGGTTTCGTGATCTTGGTAAAGTTAGGGTCATTATCCTCCTTGTCTACACTGTGGTTCTTACCCATGTAGGGCCTCTGCTCCCATGTCACCAGGAGCTACAAGTGCTCCTCTTTGTTCTGGAATTAGGACCTAGGACTAGATAATGGCTAAAGGGACTGTCAAAGGGTGCTTAGTGCCTAATCCTAAGAAAGGATTACCCTTCTGGTCTTTTTCTGACCATTCATCTTAATTCATCTGACCAAATTCATCTCAGTCTTTACCACCCCTAAATGCTAAGTGATCCCTAAGCACTGAACACTATTGTTCCTTCCATCTCCAATACCATATGATGCTTCTTCCACATTGATCTTCTTGCCAACCTCCATCCTAGTATCTGGAGTATCTCTGCCCTACTAAGTTCTCTTGAGATGGAAAGATGTCTTACTGTAACTTTTTGTTGGTTATCCTGTTCAGAATTTGATTTGACACATTTTTTAAAAAATTGTTTATAGATTCTGTTTGAAGAACTCATCGTAAAGTCTCATTTACCTGGGCCATGTAGCCTCTTGCCTTCTAGGTCCTTTTGTTCAGTGCCTCTTCACTTTTGTGAAGGAAGAATATGGTACTTAGAAGTGATCACTCTTGTTGGGATTCATGCTTCCACAGACCTCCAGGCCAAAAATTTGGGGATACTTAGACTGATACCTGGACCCTTCTCATGCTGATTCTAGAAGTAGTGTCCAATGAGGCCATTCTAATGAATCAAGTGAGTGTTAAAATGAATGAACTAAGGCATAGTCTGTGTGAGTGGGGAGGTGTTATGCTATGAGCACTGTGGTGATATAGAGACAAGGACTAGGCAGAGGGCTAAACATCTTATCTATTCTGGCTTGTTAGGATCAGAATTCAGAAGGCTAAGACTACACTGAGCAAAGCCCATAATGAGCATGAGATAGATGAGGCTTTGCCCCAACAAAACAACATTGCATGGAGTAAGGAAATGGGTTGGAAAGGATGTTTTTATTCTGGCATACTTCCACCTTCAGGTCTCAGTTTGTGGACCTCTGCTAGCCACTAAGTGGCATAACTGCTCATAGAAATCCCTAGGTTCCTATTCTTTCAAGCACATCCCAGGGTATGCCTTTACTCCTCTTAATGTAGCTCAGGCTGTCCTGCCAGAGGGTTTCCGGTACAGTATCCCTAATAATAGGTATTTTTTACCCTTGTTGAAAAATTCTTGGCAATGCCTTAGGCACCTAATTTGATGTGAACCCTGGTTTTGGCCTCAAGAATCAAGCCTCTAGTCTTCCTATATGACCTTGACTACTGTTACTTAATATAGAATAAATGGCACGTGAGCAGAATAGCCTCCAGGAAGACTTAGCCTCATGCCTTATGCCTCATTATGGGAGCTAATCCTCATGTGGTCCTGATCAGGAATAAGACAATGGGTAAGAAAAAAACCCTGGAGACTTAGAGTTTGTGAGGTATGTTAGATTGGGCAGAGAGGATATCTGAGCCTTAACATGGGATTCATTTTTGCAAATGAGATAAATGAAAAAGGAGTTCATTGTCAAGAAGACACAAATGCAAGGTAATCTCACTTCTCATAATTCTGGGTCTATGCCTTCATAGGATTAACAAGAAGAAATAAGTTAGAGAGTGCTGACATAGTACACTGAGAAGAGTGACAATTTTGTTGTGAGAAGACCTGGATTCAAATCCTGGCTTTGCCTTTTTCTTGGTATATGACCTTAGGCAAAAATGCTTCACCCCTCTGGGACTCAGTTTCCTCATCAGCAAAATGAAGATGGTGGACTAAAGGACCTCTATGTTCCATTCCAGCTCTATTATTCTGTGGAATCAAATTCTTGTCTATTCATAAATATTTGGTTAATGCCCATTGTGGGCAAGAAGCTCTTCTTGGTGTTGGAGATGCAAAGAAAAAGAAGAAAAAAAAACAGGCCTTGTCCTCAAGGAACTAATACCATAATAGGGAACATAAGCCAAGTGCAAATTAAGTACAGTACATAGCAGAATATGGTAAATTTCTTGTTTCAAGGCAGGGCCCTTCCCTAATGCAGGTTCTGTAAGGAGTGCCACGTGCCACATGTCTTAGGTACAGATGGCTGGGATACTAGTAAGTATAATAACAGTTGGGAATAGTAGTGGCATCTAGAGCAGAATAACCAAACAGAAAAAAAAAACTATTATTGGATATAATTGAATCCTTTAAATGAAATTAGAGGCAAGAGGGAGGAAATCTCTATATGTCAGTAATTCAAGCAAGAGGTAATAAAGAAATTGTGAAAGCAATGGAAAGTTGGGAGGGTGGTTAGCTGGATAATAGTAAGTCCTGGAAGATCCCAAGGATATCCAGAACCTAGGGAGGGAAGGGAACATAACTCTTGCTTATTAGATTTTTAAATGAAAGGGTCATATGTATAAGTTGCTATTCCATTCAGAGAAGTGGCAAAGGTTGGAAAGAGGACTTAACAAGTAAAAGACAGCAAGGGGTAGGTTTCACCAACATATTATATTAGTTATTTGAAGCTAATGAAGATCTCTTTTCAGCATTTCTGATGCCCTAGGAAGGGTCTCTGGGTCCAAATTTCTAGCTATAAAATCTTATTTATTACTTAACAATTCCAGAGTGTTCCTCTCTGGCCTTAGCAGGATCACATAGCACTTGGAAAAAAGATGCAGCCCAGTAACCCAGCACTGGAGGCCAAGATGGTGAGAACCTCCACGGCCACAGTGGCTTTCCCCTTAGAACTCTAGTATGTGTGAAGGAAAGAGGCCCACACGCTGCAGAAGACCAGCATGCTAAAGGTGATAAACTTGGCTTCATTGAAGGTATCAGGAAGGTTCCTGACCAGGAAAGCCACCATAAAGCTGCCAAGGGCTAGGATGCCCATGTAACCCAGGACACAGTAGAAGGCAATGGCAGAGCCCTCCTTACACTCAATGATGATGTGGCCAGGCTCAGAGTCAGTGTCTGTACCTAAGAAGGGAGGTGAGGACCCCAGCAAGATCTCACAGAGAATTACTTGGATTACAGAGCAGAGGAAAACTAGAGAATTGGAGACCTTAGGCTGCACCCACATCCTCAAATTGCTGCCTGGTCTTGTGGCCTTAAAAGCCAGAACCACTGTGATGGTTTTGGCCAAAATAGAGGAAATTGCCACCATGAACACAACTACAAATATTGTTTGCTGAAGAAGGCAGGTTGCTGTGATAGGATGTCCAATGAAAAGCAAAGAACAGAGGAAGCAAAAGATGAGAGAGATGAGAAGTGTGTAGCTGAGAACCCGGTTGTTGGCCTTGATAATGGGAGTATCTTGATGTTTCACAAAGATAATGAGGATCAGAACAGTGAGGAGAGAAAAGGAGAGTGCCATGCACATCAGAGTCCATCCCAAAGGTTCTTAGACACTGAGGAAGGTTACTACTTTTGGGAGGCACTGGTCCTTCTCCCTATTTGGATATTGATCTTCTGGGCACTTCACACAATTGTCCATAGCTGCAGTTTAGCAACCAAAAAAGCATGTATTAAGAATCCACTGTGTTCAAGGCTTTGTATTATGCAGATGGCAAGCAAAGTAAAAAAGCAGAGCAGCCCCTACCCTCAAGTATCTTGTGCTCCTTTTCCTGGTGAGATACAACACATACATAAGTAAGTGAACTGAAAGTGATTAGATGAGGGCAAGAGAACCAACTGGACAAGGTTTAGCAAAAGGCAGATTACATGAACTATGAAGGAAAATGAGGATGTCAGTACACAGAAAAGGGAAGCATTGTGTTGCAGACATGAAGCACAGCCTGTGCCAAGTCACAGAGGCAAGGGATAGAAAGTGAAATTTGGGGTAGGATGGAAACGAATCTGAAGAAGCAGACTAATATGAGATAGGGCTGAAAAAGTAGGTTTGCTCTGAATTGTAAGAGAGCTTTGTTGACTAGTTCAGCAGCTAAGAAAAGTATGAAATTCAAAGGGAGAAAAGGAAAACCACTTACCACAATTTACCAAGCCAAGGTAAGAGGTGAGAAAAGTCTGAGCTACAATTATGACCACATCAATGAAAACAATGAGATGGATAAGAGAAAAATAACAACAATAAAGAACCCATGAAGAGATTTCTTTCTAAAAGTACACAGGGATGCAAGGGTCAATGAAGAAATCAATTAGAAGTGGGTTCCTTGCCTTCATTCAATCACATTTGGTTTACTCCTGTTTGTATATGTTGCATCTCATGAGTAGAATGATTATAAAATCCTTTTTGCTAAACATCTTTATGAAGTGTAGGCAGAGAAAGATCTTTTTTTTTTATTAATATGAAGATGTATATCTAAAACCAAAAGCAAACATCATATGTAGTGGGTTTTCCTAGCACCTTTACCAAAAATATAGGAGTAAAGCAAAGATGTGTATTCTTCTCCTTTTTTATACTTCTACCAACACTAGCAATAGCAATACAACAGGAGAGCATAATTAAAGATTTAAGAAGAGGTAAATATGAAGTAAAACTATCCCTATTTGCTAATAGCATGAGGACTTACCTAAAATATCCTAGGAATCATCAAATGTACTATTAAGAAATTAAGAATCACTTGAAAGGCGGGGCAGAGCCAAGATGGTGGCTGGAAAGCAGGGACTAGCGTGAGCTTCCAACCAAGTCCCTCCAAAAACCTATAAAAAATGGCTCTGAACCAATTCTAGAATTGCAGAACCCACAAAATAGCATAGGGAAGCAGGGCTCTAGCCCACGGCAGCCTGGATGGTCTCTGGGTAAGGTCTATCCTGCATGGAGCTGGGAGCTGAGCGGAGCAGAGCCCAGCCGCGGACCGAGCAGACCGGGAGCCAGGGGGAGAGTGCCCTAGTGGCCTGAATCAGTGAGCTGTGGCATTTATCAGACCACTCAACCCCCAAACACAAAAGATAACAGAGAAGGTTAGTGGAAAAAGCTGGTGGGGACAGGGAGTTTGTGGTTCGGCTACCGCCCCTGGGGCAGCAGAGGTGGGGCAGCTACAGAACTACAGCTGCAGTTGCTTCTGGCCCCAGGTCCACCTGGTGGGAGGAATTAAGTGGCTGATCAGAGCAGGAGTGAAGAGCCTGCTGAAGATCTAAGCCCAGTCCCTGAAGGGGGTTCTTGGGGAAGGAGGAGTGCTGGCATGGCAGCGCATCCACCCAAGAGTGGAACATAGAACTTTTTAGTCTACAAGCAGTCATGCCCCTCTGAAAAACTCAAGGGTCAAGTAAGTTGGCTGGGAACATGACCAGGCAGGGAAAACACACCCAGATTCAGTCTCAGATTCTGGAATCCTGCTTTGGTGACAAAGAAGACCAAAATATACAGTCAGAAGAAGTCGACAAAGTCATAGAGCCTACAACAAAAACCTCCAAGAAAAACATGAACTCGTCTCAGGCCATGGAAGACCTTGAAAAGGATTTGGAAAAGCAAGTTAGAGAAGTAGAGGAAAAATTGGGAAGAGAAATGAGAAGGATGGGAGAAAACCATGAAAAACAAATCAATGACTAGCTAAAGGAGACCCAAAAAAATACTGAAAAATATACTGAAGAAAACAACACCTTAAAAAATAGACTAACTCAAATGGGAAAAGAGCTCCAAAAAGCCAATGAGGAGAAGAATGCCTTGAAATGCAGAATTAGCCAGATGGAAAAGGACATCCAAAAGACCACTGAAGAAAATACTAGCTTAAAAACTAGAATGCAGCAACTGGAAGCTAGTGACTTGATGAGAAATCAAGATATTATCAAACAGAACCAAAGGAATGAAAAAATGGAAGACAATGTGAAATATCTCATTGGAAAAACCACTGACCTGGAAAATAGATCCAGGAGAGA
>CM053622.1:811106334-811123618 GCA_028646595.1 Phalanger gymnotis | reverse complement strand
GGGGGGGGAGGAAATGGGGAGAAAATTTGTAATTCAAACGCCTGTGAAAATCAAGGCTGAAAACCAAACATGTCAAAAATAAATTAAAAAAAAAAGTGTTCCCAAACACACACACAAAAAAAAAACCAAAAAAACAAAAAAAAAATTTGGATGCTACACTGTTCGGTGTACATAAAAGTTGTTCTTGCTATTACTTCGTTGTCTTCCTTTTAGGAAGATGTAGATGTCTCTTTCCTTATTTCTTTAATTGGATACATTTTTGCTTTTTCTTTTGTGAGATCATTTTTGCTACTCCTGCTTTTTATTTTACTTCAGCTGAAGCAAAACAGATTCTGTTGTAGCTATTTACGCTTAATCTGTGTGTCTCTCCACTTCAAAAATATTTCTTGTTTTAGGGTAGTTAAAGGGAATGTATATGTATGTGTGTGTGTGTTTGTGTGTGTGTATGTATAGACAGAGGGCAAATGGTGAGTTGAATATGAAGGGATGATATCTGAAAATAACATTAAAGGGTTAGAGATGAATATATTGGGAGAAGGAGAAAAAGAGAATTAGGATAAGGTAAATACTTTTACATAAGAGAGAAAAAAAGAGAAGAAAAAGCTGTTAAATGGAGGCAAAGAGGGGGGAGGTGAAAGGGAATTAGTCAATCTTACCCCCATAAGGAGGGAATAACACACACACACTCAGTGGGTATCTTACCCTACAGGAAAGTAGGGAGGAAGGGCAAAAGGGGGGATGATAGAAGGGAGGGCAGATTGGGGGAGGGGGTAGTCAGAAGTAAACACTTTTGAAAAGGAACAGGGTCAAAGGAGAAAATAGAATAAATGGGGGTGGAATAGGATGGAGGGAAATATAGTTAGTCTTTCACATGGAAATGTTATGCATAACTACACATGCATAACCTATATTGAATTGTTTGCCTTCTCAATGAGGGCAGGTGGGGAGGGAAGAAGGAAGAGAATTTGGGGCTCAAAGTTTTAGAAAGAAATGTTAAAAATTGTTTTTACATGCAATTGGGAAATAAGATATACAGGCAATGGGGTATAGAAATCTATCTTGCCCTACAAGAAAGTAAAGGGGAAGGGGATGCGGGGATGACAGAAGGGAGGACAGACTGGGGGAAGGGGTAATCAGAATGCATGCCATCTTGGGGTGGGGAATAGGGGAGAGATGGGGAGAAAATTTGGAACTGAATTTGGAAATGAATGTTGAAAACCAAAAACAGATAAATTAAATTAAAAAAAATTGTTGTGAACAACATATTGTAGGATTCTGTCTTTTAATCCACTTTGCTGTCTGCTTGTGATTTTTGGTGAGTTTATCCATTTCACATTTCAAGTAATGCTGACTATTTCCCTCTGTCCTATTTCCTTTCTCTCTCTCTCTCTCTCTCTCTCGCTCTCTCTCTCTTTCTCTCTCTCTCTTTCTCCCCCCCTTTCTCTCTCTCCTGCTGTCTCTCTTCTTTCACCTTGTCCCTCCTCACCAGTATTTTGCTTCTGACCACTACCTACCACAATCATACTTCTTTTCTATCAGCCCCCACTCTTTATCTTTTATCCCTCCTGTCTTACTCCCCTATTGGGTAAGATAGATATCTAAACCCACATGAGTGGGTATGTTATTCCCTCTTTCAGCCAATTCTGATGAGAAGGCTCAAGTGATGCCTGCTCCCAGATTGTTCCATTCAATATAATACGTCTTCTGAGCCTCTTTATGTTAGAATATTTGTCCCATTATACCTCTCTCTTCCCATTTTTTTCTAGTTTATTCTTCTTTCTTACTCCTTAATTTTGTTTTTTGGATATCATTTCATAAAAGTCAACATATACTTAAACCTCCTGGGACCCAGCTAGTTGGATAACTCAGCTCATCCTCTCCCTCTCCCTCTCCTCCTCTCCAAAGAAGGTAACCCGCTTAACTTGGGGTTTACTGGATAGATTTCTTTCTTTGCTTTTTTTTTCTTTCCTTCTTTCCTCCTTTCTTTCCATCTCTCTCTCTCTCTCTCTCTCTCTCTCTCTCTCTCTCTCTCTCTCTCTCTCTCAAAACCTTAAACCCAGTCGACTCTGAAACTCATAGGTTGGACCACAATAGGTCCATGCCCAAGCTTCACTTAATGGCTGCTTTTTTGGCCTTCCTGGCTTAGAGTGAATGTAAATGATGACTGTTTCTCTTTGGAAGAGAAACCCTGAGGGTCTTCCCCTCCCAGCTTGATTTTTTTCCTTGGATTTTATTTTTCTCATTAAAGGGGTCATCCCTACTCAGCGCTTAAGGAGGCCTATTCAGTGAATGAATGCAAAACATACACTTGCCAAAAAGACTATTTTATGGCAAAGTCATAGAGGGCAAGTGTTTGCATGGTGGTCAGAAGGAGCAATACAAGAAAACTCTCTGGTTCTCTCTTGAGGACTTTGGAATTGATTGTGTGACATGGGAGACACTGGATTAGGACTCCCCACCATAGCGTGCCCACATCAGAGAAGGTGCTGTGCTGCATAAACAAAGCAGAATAATTGAAACAGCTCAAAGGAAACACAGGATGTGCAAATTTGTACAGTCCACCCCAACTGTTCACATGAACTACTTGTGCCCAATCTCTGGTAGAGCATTCTGAGCTCATATTCATCTGATCAGCCACAGTCAGACAGACTGTAACTTGACTCTAGCATGGTGATGTCACTTAGGACCTCTTAGAGAATGAAGAACAATTACCAACCAACCATGATATTTCTAGGAATTTTCATTTTGGAATTTCTTTAAAGAAGCAATTGGTAGATTCTTTCAACTTCTATTTTAACCTCTGTTTGTAGGCTATCAGGATAGTTTTCACTGATAATTTTTTTTGAAATGTGATGTCTAGGCTTTTTATCTTCTCATGACTTTCAGGGAGCCCCAAAATTTGTAAATTATCTCTGTCATATCTATTTTCCAGGTTAGTTGGTATAAAAAATCATCTTTTCTCCCAATTTTTCATTCTTTAGATTGCGTTTTATTATTAACTATTGTCACATGGAATCATTAACATTCACATGTCCAATTCTACTTTGTGGGGAGTTGTTTTCTTCAGTGAATTTTTGTGCATCTTTTTATTTCCATTTTTTGTTCTTTCTTCACCAAGCTGTTGATTCTTTTTTTCATGAGATTCTTGTATATCTCTTATTTCTTTTCCCAATTTTTCTTCTACCTCTTTTACTTGATTTTTAAAATACTTTTTGAGCTCTTTTAGGAGTTCTTATTTTGGCCTGAGACCAATTAACTTTATGTCTGAGACTTTGCATGTAGCCATTTTGACTTTGTTTTCCTCTTCCGAGTTTGTTGCCATCTTCTCTGTTGTCATAAGTTTCTATGATCAGTTTCTTTTTTGTTTGTTTGCTTGCTTATTTTTCTAATATACTTTGTGACTTTGGATTTTACGTTATTAAAGGCGGGCTTTGGACGTGAGGTAGAGGTAGGAATGTCTCAAACTTCTTTCACTGAACATATGTAGCCTCACTGCCTGCCTGCCACACCAAGCACATGGAGCCTTGCCAATGACCTGTGCTGGGACAGAGGGCCTTACCACTGACCTATTTTGGGGTTTGGGCTGTGGCTGATGATTTGCCCAGAAGCTGCCTGCACTGGACTCTGCTCTCTTTGTATCATAATGAGATAGACCTACTTAACTTCTAAGTTGTCTTGGACTGCAAAATTGTTTCACCCCATTCCTTTTGTTGATGCTGCTGTTCCAGAATGTGGTTCGTGCTGTTATTTCATAGTTGTTTGGAAGTGAATTTAGGAAAGTTCAGGTGAGATTAACATCTTGGCTTTGCCCCTCCTCCATGGCCTATCTCAATGACCAATGAGCCATTTCATAATGTTCTTGCATTGTTTTCATTTTCCCCCCAATTTTTCCTGTATCTTCTTTATTCGATTATTTTTAAAAATTAATTTATTTTAAGTTTTCAACTTTCACTTCCACAAGATTTTGAATTCCAAATTTTCTCTTCATCTTTCCTTTCCCTCCACCCTAAGACAGCATGCATTCTGACTACCTTTTACCCCAATCTACCCTCCCTTCTATCTACCCTTTGGGGCTCTTATCTCCTTCTCTTCTATTTTCCTATAGGGCAAGACAGATTTCTACACCACATTGCCTGTATATCTTATTTTTCTCTTGCATGGAAAAAATTAATATTCATTTTTAAAACTTTGAGTTCCAAATTCTCTCTCTTCCTCCCTCTCCACCCACCCTCATTGAGAAGGCAAGCAATTTGATTTAGGTTATACATGTGTGGTCATGCAAAACACTTCCGTAACAATAATGTTGTGAAAGACTAACTATATTTCCCTGCATCCTACCCCACCCCTCATGTATTCTATTCTCTCCTTTGACCCTGTTCCTCCTCAAAAGTGTTTGCTTCTAATTACCCCTTCCTCCCATCTTCCCTTCCTTCAATCATCCCCCCTCTTATCCCCTCCCCCCAAACTTTTCTGTTGGGTAAGATAGATTTTCATACCCAATTGAGTATGCATGTTTTTCCCTCCTTAAGCCAAAACTGATGAGAGTAAGATTCACTCATGCCTTCTGACTTCCACCCTCTTTCTGTCACAGTAAAAACTTTTTCTTGCGTCTTTTATGTGAGATAATTTACCCAATTCTTCCTCTCCCTTTCTCCTTCTCCCAGTAGATTCATATCTTCATATCTTAATTTTATTTTTTACATATGATCCCTTCATATTCAACTTACCCTCTGCTCTCTGTCCATCTATTTATCTATCTATATCTATCTATCTATCCATCTATCTATCTATCTTCCCATCACTACCCTAATACTGATAAAGGTCTCACGAGTTACAAACATCATGTTTCCATGTAGGAATGTAAACAGCTCAACTTTAATAAGTCCGTTATGATTTCTCTTTCCTGTTTACCTTTTCATGCTTCTCTTGAATCCTGTATTTGAAAGTCAAGTTTTCTATTCAGCTCTGATCTTTTCATCAAGAATGCTAGAAAGTCCTCTATTTCATTGAAGGTCCATTTTCCCCTGAAGTATTATACTCAGTTTTGCTCAGCAGGTGATTATTGGCTTTAATCCTAGCTCCTTTGACCTCTAGAATATCATATTCTAAGCCATTTGATCCCTTAATGTAGAAGCTGCTAAGTCCTGTGTTATGCTGATTGTGTTTCCACAATACTGGAATTGTTTCTTTCTGGCTGCTTGCAATATTTTTTTCTTGATCTGGGAACTGTGGAAACTCCTAGGAGTATTTGTTTTGGGATCTCTTTCAGGAGGTGATCAGTGGATTCTTTCAATATCTATTTTCCCCTCTGGTTCTAGAATATCAGGGCAGTTTTCTTGATAACTTCTTGAAAGATGATGTCTAAGCTCCTTTTTTGATGATGGCTTTCAAGTGGTACAATAATTTAAAAATTATCTCCCCTGGATCTATTTTCCAGGTCAGTTGTTTTTTCCAATGACATATTTCACATTGTCTTCTATTTTTTTCATTCTTTTGATTTTGTTTTATAATTTCTTGATTTCTCATAAAGTCATTAGCTTCCATATGCTCCATTCTAATTTTTAAAGAATTATTTTCTTCATGAAGGTTTTGGACTTCCTTTTCCATTTGGCTAATTCTGCCTTTTGAGACCTTCTTCCCCAAATTGGTTTTTGGACCTCTTTTGACATTTGGGTTAGTCTATTTCTTATGGTGTTATTTTCTTTAAAATTTTGGGGGTCTCCTTTAGAAAGCTATTGACTTGTTTTTTTCATGATTTTCTTCCATCACTCTCATTTCTCTTCCCAATTGTCCCTCTACTTCTCTTACTTGATTTTCAAACTCCTTTTTGAGCTCTTCCATGGCCTGCAACCAATTCATATTTTTCTTGGAGTCTTTGGGTCTGGGAGCTTTGATTAATAAAATCTTCTTCTGATTGTATGTTTTGATCTTCCTTGTCACCAAAATAAAATTGTATACTTCGACTTTTTTTCCACTATTTGCTCATTTCTCCAGCCAATTACTTGACTTTTTAGCAATTTGTTAAGGTAGAACTCTGCTTCTACTGTGGAGAGAATATTGTCCCTAGCTTCAGGGGTTTTGTGTAGCTGTTTTTAAAGATATTTCTAGAGACCTGTAAATTTTCAGTTCTTCCAAGGTAGTATGATCTAAGGAGACCTTTTTACTCCTCTCCTGGACTGTGCTCTGGTCTGTGAGTGACCACAAACATTTCTTTCTGCCTTGGAACTCTGAGGATTCCCTCTCCACAGTTGCCATATGCTCTTCCATGCCAATACTCCTTGCCACAGGACTGCGACCCAGGATGATGACCCAGACTGAAGCACCAGCAAAGCAAGAGAATCCTACCACAGAGCCAGCAAAGAGATCCCTACAATCCCACTCTGATCAGCCACTTGATTCCCCCTCCCTCTGTGGTCCAAGAGTTCCAGAAGTAGCCACTGCTGCCATCGTCCCTGCCACCACACCACCACCCTGGGGCTGGACCCTGCTCCTCTCTCAACCAAGTCTGACAGACCTTTCCTACAGACCTTATAAGTTATCTTTGCCTTTGCAGGTTTGGAAATCTGGAAACTGTCACAGCTGCCAGTGATTTGGTGCCCTTGAGCCTGCTCCAGTTCTGCTAGGGCCCGTCTGTCGCAGCACAATCCATGCTAGACTCAACTCTTCTCCCAAACTGGTGCAACAGACCTTTTCAGTCCACCTTCCAGGTTGTCTTGAGCTGGAAATTTGTGTCACTCTGTCAGTTTGTGGGTTCTGCTGCTCTAAAACTTGTTTAGAGTAATTTTTACAGGTAGTTGTATGGGTTTGGAGAACTCAAGGAAGTCCGTGCTTTTACTCTCCCATCTTGGCTCTACCCCTTTTTGGTTATAAGAATCATTTTTTTTTCTTTTTAAATAAAACTCTTTAACTTTTCTTTGAAGTCTTTTGTTGCATTTTATTTAAGGTTTTCCTTTGTTGATGTTTCAAGTCATTGTATTTTTCTAAGTTTGTTTCTTGAGCCTTCCTAGTATCAAAATTTGTTGTGTTCAATTGTCTTTTTTGGGTGTTTGTTCATTTTCCAGGGGATTACTTCACTTTGTGCTTTATGTCAGAGTTGGACTCTACTTGTCTTGGGGATAGGGAGGTAACCCTAGGTTTTGTAGTTTGATCCAGGGACCTGTACTTTCAGTGTTTCTAAGGTTGTGTGATCTTGGTAGAATTCTGGTCATTGTTCTGCTGGTCCACACTCTGTTCCTAATCTAGGTAAGGAGCCACTGCTCCATGTTACCACAAGCTGCAAGGGCTCCTCTTTATTCTGGAATTATGACCTAGGATTAGATAATGGCTAAAGGGACCACCAAAGTGTTCCTAGTCCTGTGTCCTGTGCTAAGGAAGGGTGCCACTCTAGTCTCTTTATAACCAAGTGTTTACCTAAATTCATCGTAATCTTTACTACTCCTGGATTCTAAGTGATCCCAGTGTCACTGCTGCTCTTGTTTCTTCTACCTGCCATAATGGATAATGCTAACACTCCACTAGGCTTCCTACCAGCCCCAACCCTAGTATCTGCAGATCTCTTTTTTGAACTATTAAGCTCTCTTGGCCTGGAAAGATGACTCACTGTGACTTTGTGTTGGTTATCTTGCTCAGAATTTTATTTGGCACACTCTAAAAAGTGGTGTAGAGAGTTCTGATGCAAGAGTTAAATGCTCATTTCACTTGTGCATCTTGCCTTCTGACTGCTAAATCCTTTTGTTTTGTGCCTCTTTACTGTTGTGAAGGGGGAATATGGTTCTTAGGATTGAAGATTCTTTTTTTTTTCTAGAGATTTTTAAATTATCATTTAATTATTCAATATTTTTATTTTTCAGCATTGATTTCCACAAGAGTTTGAATTACAAATTTTCTCCCCATTTCTGCCCTACCCCCACTCCAAGATGGCATATATTCTGATTTCTGCATTCCCCAGTCAGCCCTCCCTTCTCTCACCCCACTCCCCACCCCATCCCTTTTTCCCTTACTTTCTTGTAGGGCAACATAGAGTTCTATGCCCCATTGCATGTATATCTTGTTTCCTAGTTGCATGCAAAAATCTTTTTCTGAACATCTGCTTTTAAAACTTTGACTTCCCAATTCTCTCCCCTCTTCCCTTCCCACCCACCCTCCCTAACAAGGAAAGCAATTTAACATAGACCAGACATGTATCATTATGCAAAATACTCCCATAAACAGTCATGTTGTAAAAGACTAACTATGTTTCCCTCCCTCCTATCCTGCTCTGCTCTGCTTCCAGCATGGTTTGATAGACCTTACCCAGAGACTATCCAGGCTGTCCTGGACTGGAGTCCTGCTTCCCTCTCCTATTTCGTGAGTTCTGCAGTTTTAGAATTTGTTTAGAGCCATTTTTTATAGCTGTTTGGAGGGTCCTGGGGGAGAGCTTTAGGCAAGTCCCTGTTTTCCAGCTGCCATCTTTATTCCACCCTGGGATTGTTGATTCTTGTTAGAATTCATGCTTCTGCAGACCTCCAGGCTAGAAATTTGTTGATACTCATGCAGACACCCAGACCCTTATCATGCTGATTCTAGAAGTGGTGACCAGTGAAGTCATATTATTGAATCAGGTGAGAGGTTAAAATGCATAAACTAAGGTGTAGGATCTCTGAGTGGAGAAATTTTAAGGTATGACCACTGTGGGGATATGGAGGCAAGGACAAGGTAAAGGGCTGCACACCTCATCTACCAGTTATGTGACTATGGTTCTGACTTGGAATTGTTAGGATCGGAGTTCAGAAGGCTAAGACTACATAGAGCAAAGCCCATAACTATCATGAGATGGATGAGGCTTTGCTTTAGCAAAACAACATGGGATGGAGGATGTGCTCTTTCTAGGGAAATAGGGTAGAAAGGATATTTTTACTCGAGCATACTGCCACCTTCAGTTCTCAGTTTGTAGACCTCCACCAGCTGCTGGGTGGCATAACTGTCCTTAGCAACACCCAGGGTCTTATTCTTTCAAGCCAATGCCAGGCTACATTTTTACTCCTTCTCCTAATGTAGCTTTCCTTGTGTCCAGACTGTCTTGCCAGAAGGTGGCCATTATGCAATCTCTAATAATAGCAATTTTTACCCATATTGAAAAATTCCTTTTAATGACTTGGGCTCCTAATTTTATTCAAACCCAGGTTTTGGTTTCAAGAATCAAACCTCTAGGCTTCCTAGTTTTCTTGCCTGCTACTCTGTGTCGAATAAATGGAATGTGAGGAGAATGATCTCACTAAGACCTAGACTCATGTCTCATGTCTCCTTATGGCAGCTAATCTTTAGGTGGTTCCCACTGGGAATGAGACAATGGGGAAAAAGGAACCCCAGATTGTGTGGTATGTGTGAGATAGAGCAGTGAGAGTACCTGCATCCTAATATAACATTCATTTTGGGAAACAGATAATGAATAAATAAAGCATCTCAATGTCAAGGACAAATAAAATGTGAGCCATTCTCACTTCTCATAATACTGGGAATATGCATTCACAGGATTAACATGAAGAAATAACCTAGCTCGGTGACATAGTACACTGAGATGAGTGGTGGCTTTTTGTGTAGAAGACCCTGGATTCACACCTTGGCTTTGCCTTTTATTGGGTATGTAACTTAGGCAAAAACACTTTACCTCTGTGAGACCTAGTTTCCTCATTGATAAAATAAAGATGTTGGATTAAATTACCCCATGTTCCATTCCACCTCTGTGATGCTATACAAGAAATCAATCAAAATCATATCAATTCAAAAAATATTTATTAAATCCCTATTCTGGGCAGGACATTCTGCTAAGTGATGGAGATACAAAGACAAAGGAAAAAAAACCTTTCCTTTAAGGAGCTAATATGGAACACAAGGCAAGAGCAAATGAAGTATGATACAAAACAGAATGTAGTAAGCTTCTTGGTGGAGGGCAGTGTCCTTCCCTAATCCAGGTTCTGTAAGGAGTGATACTTGCCATCTGTTTTAGGTGCAGATGATGGGGCTACTAGTGGGATAAGGACAGTGCGGAACTGTATTGGCATTTAGAGCTGTGAAACAGAATAGAAAAAATTACTTTTGGTTGGAATTGAGGCAGAGTCGAGGGAGTCTTTGTAGATCAGGAACTCAGGAAAGAGGTGATGAAGAAATTGAGTTGGGCTGGAGGGTAGTGAGCATGGTTACCCAGATAGCAGTAACTCCAGGAAGATCCCAAGGATGTCCAGAACCAAGAAAGGAAAGAGAACACACTTGCTGATTATTAGATTTTCAAATAAACAGTTTATACCTAAAGTTTGTATTCCCATCAGGAGCACTGGCAAAGGTTGGAAAGATTTAACTAGGAAAAGCAAGCAAGGGGCAGGTATCAATATGATATTAAATTATAGTTATTTGAAGCTAAGATTAATATTTTATTCTGTGTTTCTCATGGCCATGGAACAGCCTCTGTGGCCAAGTTCCTAGCTCTAGAGTCTGTTTTGTTCCTTACCCATTCCAGAGTGTTCCTCTCTGGCCTTAGCAAGATCACATAGCACTTAGGAAAAAAGATGCAGCCCAGTAACCCAGCACTGGAGGCCAAGATGGCAAAAACCTCCACAGCCACCATGGCCTTCCCCTTGGAACTCTGATATGTAGGGAAGAAAGAGATCCACACACTGCAGAAGACCAGCATGCTAAAGGTGATGAACTTGGCTTCGTTGAAAGTGTCAGGAAGGTCCCTGACCAGGAAAGCCAGCATGAAGCTGCCCAGGGCCAAGATGCCCATGTAGCCCAGGACATAGTAGAAGGCAATTGAAGAGCCCTCCTTACACTCAATGATGATGTGGCCAGGTTCAGAATGAGTGTCTGTACCTAAAAAGGGAGGGGAGGTCCCCAGCCAAATCCCACAGAGAATCAATTGGATCACAGAGCAGAGGAAGACTAGAGAATTGGACACTTTAGGCTGCACCCACATCCTCATTGTGCTGCCTGGTTTTGTGGCCTTAAAAGCCAGAACCACCATCATGGTTTTGGCCAAAATAGAGGAAATTGCCACTGTGAACACTATTCCAAATATTGATTGCTGAAGGAGGCAGGTTGCTGTGGTAGGACGGCCAATGAAAAGCAAAGAACAGAGGAAGCAAAAGATGAGAGAGATGAGAAGTGTGTAGCTGAGAACCCGGTTGTTGGCCTTGACTATGGGAGTATCTTGATACTTCACAAAGATAATCAGGATCAGAACTGTGAGAAGAGAGAAGGAGAGAGCCATGCAGGTCAGAATCCATCCCAAAGGTTCTTGGACACTGAGGAAGGTCACTGCCTTTGGGAGACACTGGTTTTTCTCTCTGTTTGGATAGTGATCTTCTGGGCACTTCATACAATTGTCCATACCTGCAGTTTAGCAACCAAAAAAGCATATATTAAGAATCCTCTGTGTCCAAGACATTGTTCTAGGTGGCGGGGGTGGGGGTGGGGTGGCAACTAAATATAAAAAGAAAACAGTCAGCCTTTAGGGATCTTGTGCTCATTTTCTGGTGTGATTCAACATATAGACACAAATTAGGATACTCAGGGTGATCAGATGAAGGTAAGAGAAAAAACTGGGCAAAGTTTAGTAAAAGGAAGATTCCATGAACTGTGAGGGAAAATGTGGATATCATTAGACAGAAATGGAAAGTGTTGCGTTATAGCCGTGAAGCAAATTTTATGCAAACGCACAGTGGCAATAGACAGAGAGTGACATTTGGGGCACAGGCAGTAGTCCAGTCTGGATGGAAAGGAGATCTCAAGAAGCAGACTAACATGAGATAGGGTTTGAGAATTAGGTTTGCTCTGAATTGTAAGAGAGCTTTGGTGACTAGTTTAGCAGCTTAGGAAAAGGTGAAATGGAAAGGGAGAAAAGGAAGACCAGTTACCATGATTTACCAAGACAAGGTAAGAGATGAGAAAAGTCTGATCTAGAATCATGTCCATGTACATGGAATGAAAGTCATGGAAATGAGAACAACAACAAAGACGCCAGGAACAAATTTCTTTCAAAAAGTACACAATGAGACAAGAGTGAAGGTAGAAATCACTTCAAAGTTGGTTCTCTTGCCCTAATTCAATCAATCACATTTGGCTTATTCAAATTTATATATATATATATATATATATATATAAATGTATATGTATATGTATATGTGTATGTGTATGTGTATATATATAATATATACGTATGTGTGTGTGTATATATATATATATATATATATATATATATATATATATAGTATCTCATGCATAGAATTATTATAAGATCATTTTGCTAAAAGACCCTTACAAAGTATAGGCAGAGAAGGATCTTTTGTCATTGTTAACATGTTTGCTTAAAACTAAAAGCAAGCATCATATGTTGTGAGGCTATGCTAGCACCTTTCCAAAAGAATAGGTGTTATAACAAGAATGCCCTCTCCCCATTATTGCTTTTTATACTTCTAGCAACAAAATCTATAGTAATATGACAAAAGACTAAAATTAGAATTAAAGTATAAAAAGAAGAAAAGAGAAAATAAAATCATTCGTATTTGCTAATAACATGATGGTTTACTTAGTAAATCTTAGGGAATCATCAAGCATACTAGAAGGAAATTAAAATGTGGAGGAATATTCAGTACTCACGGATGGGCCTTGCTGTTATAACAAAAACAATGAGCAAAGTTAATTTACAGTAGTGGTGTTATTCCAATAAAATTATCAAAAGAATATTATAAAGAACTCAACAAAATAATAAAATGTGAAATTTCAAAATCCAGAATATCAAAGCAAATAATGGAATCTTGTAGAATTGAAGGTTCATATTGAAAATAAGGAATCTATTAACTTTGCATAAGCACATCTAACCTGTTTTAAGCCTCCATTTCAAGAACAATTATTTGTTATGATGGCTACTTTTCTTTAGAAAGCTAAGCACTTAAGGGGCATAGTTTTGCAATGATATGAGTGTGTTCCCAGACCTGGTAAACCACTACTGATGAATAAACTTTTTTATTAATCATATCCACAGCACTTTGCACAGTGACTGCCACATAAGAATTATTTCATACATGTTCCTTGGATTTTATGTTTGTTTCCCAAAACCAAGAAGTATCTGTTAATGACATCAGTATCACAATACTTGTTAACAACCGATAAACAATAGCTAATGATGTTAGCTGTGATAGAGTGCTTAAATCTTAAGGTGAGATAATCTATCACTAATTATAATTTAGAACTTAAATTACATCTAAGTAATGAAAATACCCTTAAACAGAACCATAAAAAAAGAACACAAGAAACTTTTGATAGCAACCTTCTTGTGACTTGTGTCCAAGATAGATTCCTCTTTTTCTTACACTTGGAGATCTGAGCATCCCATGTCTACCATGGAAAGAATTTAAGTATGCACAAACCTGCATACAGTATATATGCACACATACACATACAAAAATGTGTGTTTTTGTATATATGTCTATCTATACATGTATTTATACATACCTGCACACTCCCACACACATCTCAAAAATCCATTAACCAATAAATGAATTGTCAAAGGATATGAACAATTAGTTCTTTAAAGAATTTCAAACTATTAATAACCATAGGAAAGAATGCTCTAAATAATGAACAATGAGAACAATGTAAATCAAAATAAGCCTAAGATTTACTTAATAAATTGTCAAGGGTGATGTACAATGGGATATTGGAGAGGTTGTTAGAAGATAGGCACACAAGTGCATTGATGGTATAGTTGTGAATACATAAAATCATTTTAGAAAATAATTTCAAATTAAGCAAATAAAATGACTAAAACATCTATACCATCTGACCCAGAGAGCCCATTACCAGGCTTATACTTGAGGGAGGCCAATTACAAAAAGTCTTTAAGAAGCAATCCAAGAAAAAATCACAGTATTTTTTTAGGAGACACTGGCATCAGATGAGGAACAGGAGATTAGAAGATATTGGGGATGAGATCTAGTCAGGAGTGCATGATATGGAGCACTCCAGTGTGCCAGGAGAGTCTGGGAATGAGGACAAGAAGAACTCACATGCCCATCCCAGGATACTCCTAAACTACTATTGAAGCTTCCTGTAGGAATAGGTTCCAACAGGCAGCTTTGTCAGCAGATAGTTTTGAGGCACAGCTCTAGGGTAGATTACAAAAGGGAACCTACACTGAGGAGGTGGCATTTCAAGGGTAAGGGTACACCAGTGGTCACAATTTCATAGGAATAAGTTCAGCAGAAATGTAACTCTGAGTCCAGGAATAAAGAAAGGTCATACCTTCTGACCTAGTCTGAAGCCCACAAGGACAACCAGGGCAACAAACCGAGGCCAAAGGGGAGCTTATCATTGTGTTACTCAGAACCAGCAGAGCTTCCAAGATGGCTGATTTTAGCAATGTTGAACTGCAGTCTTCTCTTGCTTAGAATCAAAGCCAGATCAGGGGCTTTTAGAGTTTAGACTGTGGACACAGCAATTAGCTTTGGATACACTTTTGGAGCACTGAAAGCTCCAAAGGAAAAATACTTCAAGGAGCCAGAAAGAAAGAATTCAAGTACTGAAGGGCCATTCAGGAGCACGTGTAATTTAGCAGCTATCACTCCAAATGAGCAGAGAACATGGAATGCGTTATTCCAAAAGGCAAAGAAGATCTTATTGTGCAGAACTGAACATCTTCCTACAGGGTACAAAATGCACCTTTAAAGAAAGTGGTCTTGATGAAAACACTTTAGAACCTTTGAAGTTCTAATACAATGATTAAAAAAAAATAAAAGATGAAGAGAAACACCAATGATACAAGGACTAACAAGGATAGACTGGTTACATTCTCCTATGAGGAGATGATGGCACGTGTCCCCTCTGAATTTGATCACTATCAGAGGTGGGCAAAGTAGTCTAAGGAGGCAAGACCTGGGAGTAATTACATTTTGATGGTCATAAGAGAAGAATCTAGATATAATAAGACATTGTTAATCCAGTTGTCGTTTTTGCAGATAATCAAGTCCTTGAGTGTACTTTGTGCATATGTCACACTTTTTAGATATATTTATCAGGTATTCTGACCATTTTTGCATTTTTTTCTTTCTGTTTTTGGCCCTAAATATTGTTATATTGGATGACTCTCTTGGAGGGAGAATCAGAAGGATATAGGGAGAAATTCTGGTGATATTAAAATAACATAAATAGAACTTATTTTAAAAAAAAGAATGAAAAGGTTATAATTACAGAGAAGTATGGAAAGATCTACATGAACTGATGTAAACAAAACAATATACAACCTAAATATAAAAAGATAAGTCTAAAGAAACAAAAAAATCAAAAGTGAGTGTTGTCAAATTATAAAAACACAAACAGTATGAGAAAAGAGATTAAACACAAGCATCCCACCCATTTGCAAAAGTGGGATGCCCCCAAGTGGTGTATATGGCACATATTTACACACTTTATCAATGTATTGATCAATTAAGTTGTTTTTTCTTTTTCTTTTATAAAGAGATATAATCTTTAAAAATACTATTTTTTATATTCAATGACTCTTTTAGGAGGGATAGTAGGGGGCAGTAGAGAGTGCTTCATGGCTTGGTTCATAAAATAAGAAATTTATAAAAAGTTATTTTTTAAATGTTACATGGAGGTAAAAGGTAATTGTGATATCGTGACATTCAGTGACTGAGAGGCTGGTGGTGTCCTAAACAGGAAAAAGGAAGTTTGGACAAGTGCCAGATTAGGGGGGAAATAGTAAGATTCCCCCATGTACATGTTGCCTTTGAGATGTTAAAGGGCTCTTCGAAGGAGATGTCCGACAGACAGGTGGAAAGGCAGGAGTAGGGTTTAGAGGAGTAATTAGGAAAAAATAAAGAGATCTGGAAATCATCAGAATAGAAATTGTCCTTGAGCTTATGGCAGCTGATATGAGTCCCAAGGGAGAGTATATGGGAAAAGGATAGGGGCCAGAAGACAATCTTTAGGGCCCCCTATACTGATCAGATGGAAGATGGACTGTATACCACCAAGCACTTGAAGCCAGTGTTTATTTTCTCCAGTGCCTAACACATTACCTACTGTATCCTGAATACTTAGTAAGTGCTGGCTGAATTGACTTGAACTCAGCAAAGAGTTTGAAAATAAGTAGTTAGCCAGATAAGAGGTGAACTAGAAAAAGTAGTGTCACAGTCACAGAAGACAATGGAGGTGATAATTTTATAACAGGTTAGGGGTGGTGGATCAACTTTCCAAAGCTGAAGAAAGGTTGAGAAGAATCCAGACTGAGAGAATGTCATTGGAAGTAGCAGATGGAGACATAATTTATCTTGGAGAAAATAATGTAATGAGGTCAGAATCTTGATGTCATTAGCAAAATTAGAAGCAGCATCTTGTGAATGAAAAAGAAGAGAAATGTAGAAGGATAACTCGATGGAATGGCAGGGTCAGCTGAAGTTGTGCTTTTGTAAAAATAAGTTTTAGACCAGGGCATATGTAGAGTGCTGATTGAGGAAAAGCCATAAAATACAATAATAATTGAAAAACCATAAAACTTAAATTCTGTGAAAGGTGGAAGCCCAAACATGGTGACCTCTTTTTTTTTGAGGAGGGAAGGCAGGGAAAGTGGGGTTAAGTGACTTGCCCAAGGTCACACAGCCAGTACATGTGTCAAATGTCTGAGGCCGGTTTTGAACTCAGGTTCTCCTGACTCCAGGGCTGGTGCTCTACTCTCTGTGCCACCTAGCTGCCCCTACATGGTGACCTCTTAAAGAATCATGACTTACATACTGAATCATAGTTTAGTACTGAGTCAAAACTTAGATACTATTACATGATCAATGCACAAAGTTATGTTTGGGCTTAACACTCAAGCTCAGTACTAAACATAAAACCAAAAACATCCACCAATCAGTAGTGATGCACTCTCTAGCTCCTCTTGCCTTGGTCTGTTTAATATAATTACTGTGGGGTTTTTTTGGCAGGGAATTCACTGAACTGTCTGGCTATCACCCCAAACATAACTGCCCCTTTTTTGTCAATATGCATAAGGACTGATTAAATTATGACATGTAATCAACCTGGAAATCGTTGGTCTCTTCTTTTGGCATCAAAAAGAACACCCCATGATTTTGGAGAAGGTACAGGTCTCCCCAGCTAGGGGAATTACAGATCTTACAGCATGGGGAGGAGATAGAAAAAGGAGACCTTTCCCCAATGGTTCAGTAATTAAAGATATGAAGAACCAGTTCACAGAAGAAGAAATCCAAACTATTAACAGATGAGGGAAAATTCTCCACATTAGCAATAA
>CM053622.1:811090678-811105834 GCA_028646595.1 Phalanger gymnotis | reverse complement strand
AAATTCACATAGTACTCAACTGAAAAACATTTCTTGAGGAGCCAAGGTTATAAACAATAACTCGGTTGATCACTACCAACATTTTCCTAAAAAAAACCTTTAAGATAATGATTCAAATGAAATTTCAGAGCATCAGAGCATACAAAAGGTGGGGGTGAGATATCTTTCAAGCTCACAACAACATAAGAAATCAACAGGAGATGTCTACGATACTGGAGTAGTGGTCAGCTGAGAACATAGTGTATTCCATGGCAGTATCAGCAGTGGGCCTTGGAGGCAGCTGAAACAGTGCTGTCAGCAGGCGTAGGAACTTTCAGCACACAGATGGTAAGGGGGTCAGAAAACTGGTCAGAAAGGGTTAGGAGAATCTTTTGTAACTCTGGATGCCTATGTGTCTCATATGAAGTTCTTGGTCACAGTTGCAGAATAATGAGGAGCACTAGCACCTATGGCTACTTGGGAGTATGCTGCTTGTAAGAATTTTAAAATGGAGATGAATGCTTGTGGTCCCTCACAAAAAGGAACCTTAGACTCTGTTGCAAGGCAGAAAAAAGCACTAGAGCTTGTGGCTGCAGGAGAACAGGGGACCTAGTCACAGTTCCAGGGCCAAGAGGAGAGAATCTGTATCTGCAGTGAAACCAAGTCCTAACTTGATAAAAAAAACCAGAGCATATACCAGAAGAACACTGATCATACCTCTCATTGGATCACACCACCTTGGAAGCACTGAAAACTTCTAGACCCTCAGAACTTGCTCTGAAAATAGCAGCTTGAGAAACCTAAAGTTTGTGACAGTCCTCACTCTCCACCTCAGAAGTAGAGTCCAACTTTAACATAAAGTCAAGAAACAGGCTTAGAGTATGAGCAAACAAAGGACCTGACTGTTAAAAGATACTGTAGTGACAGAGAAGATTAAGACACAAACTTGGAAGGAGACGACAATATCAAAACAGCTAGAAGCAAAACCTCAAAGCCATATTTGAATTGTACATAATATCACAAGAATTCCTACAAGAGCTAAAAATGGAGATGAAAATTCTAATAACAAAGGTAAAATAATAATGACGAAAATAAATGACAATGATGCAAGAAAGTTAAGAAAAGTAAACAGCTCAATAAAAGAGGCAATAAAAATACTGAAAAGATTAATACTTTCCAAAAGAGAAAAGAGAGGCACTAAAATTCTTGGAAGAGAAGGACTCCTTAACAATCAGAATTCAATAAATAGAACAAAAGGCACAAAAATTCAGTAAAATTCCTTAAAAGTTAAAATTGGGCAAGTGGAAGCTAATGTCTCCATGAGACATTAAGAAACAATAAAACAACACTAAAAGAATGAAAAAGAGAGAAATATTTAAATGTATCATCAGAAAAAACAACTGAATTGAAAAGTAGCTTTAGTAAAGTTATTTAAAAAATATTTGTACCACCTGGAAAACATGATAAAAAATAGAATAGACATTATACTTCGGGAAATTATCAAGAAAAACTAGTCTTGGGAGGTGGAGCCAGGATGGCAGAGTAAAAGCAGGGACTCACCTGAGCTCTCCCCCAAAGTCCTCCAAATACATTTAGAAAGTGAATCTAAACAAGTTTTAGAGCAGCATAAAGCACAAAAAGACAATGACACAAATTTCCAGCCCTAGACAATCTCAAAGGTAGGCAAGAAAGGTCTGTTATACCAGGGTGACAGAGTAGGGCAGGCTGTGCCAGCCCCGATGGGGCCCTAGCAAACCCAGAGAAAGGCTCAGGGTGATTGAATCACTCACAGAAGTGGTGGTTTCCAAACTTCTCAGCCCTTAGATGCCAAAGACAACTTAGAAGGTCAGCAGGAAAGGTGTATCTCACCTGAGTGAGAGTGGAGCACAATCCAGGCCCAGCCCCTGCAAACCATGAGCAGGCCTTGGATGTGATATAATTATCAGTAGCATAACAAAACTTGCAGCCACAGCAGAGGAGGAATTCTCCTCACAGTTCCAGGGCAGAAAAGAATGCTTGTGGTCTCTCACAGACAGAACACAGGCCAGGAGAATAGAAAACATCTCCCCTAAAATCATAACACCTTGGAACAAATGAAAACTTACAGGTCCATAGGAATATATCTGAAAACAACTAAAAAATCCCCTGATACTTGGAACAATGTGCCATCCACCCTGGAAGCAGAGCCCTACTTTAACAAAGACTTAAAAATCAACTAATGAACTGGGAAAATGAGCAAACAACAGAAAAACTCTGACTATTGAAAATTACTATTTTGGAAAGATCAAAACACACACTCAGAAGAAGACAACAAAGTCAAAGTTCCTATATCCAAAGCCTCCAAGAAATAATAGGAATTGTTCACAGGCCATGGAAGAGCTAAGAAAGGATTTTGAAAATCAAGTAAAAGAGATAGAGGAAATATTAGGAAGAAAAATGAGTGGGATGCAAGAAAATCATGAAAAATGAGTCAACAGCTTAGTAAAGGAGAAACAAAAATATACTGAAGAAAATAATGCCTTGAAAAACAGACTGAGTCAAATGGTAAAAGAGGTCCAAAAAGCCAATGATGAGAGGAATGCCTTAAAAAGCAGAATTGGCCAAATGGAAAAGAAAGTCCAAAAATTCAGTAAAGAAAATAATCCCTTAAAAATTTGAGTGGAGCAACTGGAAACTAATGACTTTGTGAGAAATCAAGAAATGATAAAACAAAACCAAAGTAATGAAAAAAAATAGAATACACTGTGAAATTTCTCACTGGAAAAACAACTGATCAGGGACAAAACATCTAAGAAAGATAATTTTAAAAATATTTTACTATCTGAAACCATGATCAAAAAATGAGCTTAGACATCATCTTTCAAGAAATCATCAAGGAAAACTGCCCAAATATTCTAGAACCAGAATGTAAAATAGAAATTGAATGAATCCACTAATCACTTCCTGAAAGAGATCCCAAAATGAAAAAAGCTAGGAATATGATAGACAAATTCCCGAGTTTGCAGATAAAGGAGAAAACATTTCAAGCAGCCAGAAAGAAACAATTCAAGTATGATAGGAACTGGAGTTGGGATGACACAAGATTTATCAACTTCTACATTAATGGATTGGAGGGTTTTGGAATATGATTTTTCAGAGGGCAAAGGATTTAGAATTTCAGGTAAGAGCCATCGATCCAGCAAAACTGAGTATAATCCTTCAGGGGAAAAGTGGATATCCAATGAGATAGAGGATTTTCAAGTATTCTTGATGAAAAAACCATAGCTGAGTACAGAATTTGACTTTTAAATTCAAGACTCAAGAGAAGCATATAAAGGCAAACAGGAAAGGGAAATCATAAGTTACTTAATAAGTTTAAACTATTTACCTTTCTCCATGAGAAGATATCTGTAACTCATAAGACCTTTGTCATTATTAGGGTAGTTAGAAGTAGTATATATTGACAGGGGGCAAAGGTATGAGTTAAATATGAAGGAATAATATCTAAAAATAAAATTAAAGGATGAGAGATGAATGTATTGGGAGAAAGAGAAAGGGAGAGGTAAAAAGTGATACATTATCACACATAAAGGAGGCAAGAAAAAGCTTTTACAGTGGAGAAGAAGAGGGAGAGTGAGGTGGAGTTAGTGAACCTTACTCTCATCAGAATTGGTTTGAAGAAGAAATAACATACACATTCAATTGGGTATAGAAATCTATCTTACCCTGGAAGAAAGTAGGAGAGGAAGGGGATAAGAGAAGTTGGGGGTGATAGAAGGGAAGGCTACTTGGGGAAAGGTGTAGTCAGAAGAAAAACACTATTGATGAAGGAAAGGATGAAAGGAGACAATAGAATAAATGATGGATGGGGTAATAGAATGGAGGAAAATACAGTTAGCTATAGGAAGTGTAAAAAAACTATTGGAGCCATTTTCTCTGATAAAGGCCTCATTTCTCAAACTAATAGATAACCGAGTCGAATTTATAAAAAATAAAAGCCATACCCCAACTGATAAATGATCAAAAGATATAATCTTTTTTCAGATGAAATAATCAAAATTATGTGTAGCCATGAAAGAAAATCTAACTCATTGTTGATTGGCGCAATGGAAATCACAATTCTGAGATACTACCTCATATCTATTAGATTGGCTAATAGGACAGAAAGGATAAGTGACAAAATTTGGAGGGGATGTGGGAATATATATATACATATGTATGCATATATATACATATATATATGTGTGTGTGTATGGGTGTGTATATGTGTATGTGTATATGTATATATGTGTACATATACTCATATACATACATATACACATGTATATACATACATACATACATATCTGTATATGTGTGTGTGTATACATATACATACACTGATATGAGACTGAGAAGCATGAAATTGAAAGAGAAATTCCATTTAAAATAATGTAAAGAGCATAAAATAATTGGGAATCTACCTACCAGGGGAAATGATTTTGGGACTCTCAAGAATACAACAAGGCTGGTGAGTGGAAATTTGAACCTTTAGATAAATAAAGAGATGGTGAAAGAACAGCCTGTCACCTTCAGTGCCTTCAAGCCACCAGAACTGCATGACCAATATCTTAGGGTGTTGGGAGAAATAAGAGATGTGACTGCTGACACATTGTTGTCATTCGCCGCAAGATCATTGAGAAGCAGTGTGGTGCTTCAAGTATTAAGGGAAGCATTTCCATTTTTTATAAAGGAGAGCAGGTATGGTCTGTAAACTTTATTCCTGGGAGCTCGATACAGCTTTATTGCAAAATTCCAAAACATGTTATTAATGGATTGAGTTGGTCATTACAAAAGTGTACTCGTTTCATCAAGAGTGAATCATGACGGAAATTTATAGCCTATATGGTCACACAATTGAGTAGAATCTTAACTGGTTGAATGACTGGAGAGTCATCTTTAATCAGTAGATATCAGCTTGGAGCAAGAATGATCTGTCCTTATCCCTGAACTTTTTAATTTATTAATTTGGATGAAGTTTTGGTTGTAACCTGAGAAGGATAGTTACCATGTTTTATGACAGTATCAGAATTATAAAAGATTTCAATAGGGTAGAATATTGGGGCAAATGTAACAACATGAAATTAAATAAGAAACTATTTAAAGTGTTATGTTCAGATTTAAAAAGTCAACTCTGCAAGTATAAGTTGGGCAAAGCATGGATTCCATCACAAATTTTTGCCTGAAAAAATTGATATTTTGCATGTGATACAGAGAGTACAAGCACTTTATATTTTTAGGATATGTGAGTTCAAATCCTTTCTCATGTTTATTTCCTTTGTAGAGATGAATAAATCAGAATCCTCATTTCTCCACATTAAAATAAATAACTACCTACCTCACAGGGTTATTGTAGGAGAAGAAAGAGATTACAAATCTTGAAAAACCATGGAAAAGTGAGCAGCTATCATTTTAATGGACTTTGAGCTTAGTAAATTAGGAGCATGATGAGGCAGATGAAATGGCTTATTGACTCTGATCCCGGTCTACAGTAAGAGCAGGGCACAGTGTGGCTAGAAAGGTGAAAGAAATGTCTGCATCCATAATTCAATGCAATGAAGATAACCAAACCTGTAATCTAATGACTAATTAGCCACATGCAAGCCTTAAGGATTTTCAGCAAATTTAAGGAAACAAATAAATTCATGAATTACTTAATTCTGCATTGATGACATCATGCTCAGGCCTTCTATTTGTGATTATTTGCATTTTATCCTGCACATGTCTTGTACGTACTTGATTCTTTGCATGTTGTCTCCACAATTTCACACGCTTGAGACTGTGTATTAATCTTCTTCCTCCTGTTTACTGAGAATTTACGAATCTTTTGTATAGCAGTATTATCATACAGATTGAGGAAGGGAAAAATGATGGGATCAAATCTGTGATTTCATTATCATGAGAAATCGTAGTTAGGAAATACCCTTGGAGTTGCTAGAGAAGTTGGAAAGCAGGGACTCACTTAAACCCTCCCCAAGATCCTTCCAAACACCTGTAAAAATGGCTCCAAATTCTAGAGCTGCAGAACCCACAAAATAGCGGAGGGAAGCAGGGCTCCTGCCCAAGAAAGCCTGGATAGTCGCAGGGAAGGGTCAATCACATGGTACAGAGCACAGCCCAGCATGGGCCGTGCCAGGACCAACCAGACAGGCAACCAGGCAGAACAGGTTGTAGGGCCCTGAATCATTGAGCTGTGGCACTTACCAGACTTCTCAACCCACAGACACCAAAGACAAAAGAGCAGGTTAGTGGAAAAAAGTGCTGGATCAGAGTGAGAGGAGGGCATGGTCAACCCCAGCCCCAGGGCCTGTGAAGGTGGTGCAGGCTGTGGCTACTTCCAGAGCTCCTGCTTGCAGTTGCTTCACGTACCAGGCCCAATTGGTTGGAGGAATTAAGCAGTGGATCAAAGCAGGAGTGCAGACCTTGCTTTGCCCTGCTTGGATCTGGGTCACAGTCCTGTTTGGTGGTTCCTGGGGGAATAGGAGTGCTGGTGTGTCAGAGCATGCTGTGTAGAAGTAACTCTGAAAACAGCATTGCAGCCCCTAAAGCTTGGGACAAAGTATTCTCTACTGTACAAGCAGTTATATGCTGACAAACAGCTCAAAGGTCAAGTAGTTGGCTGGGAACATTAACAGGCAGCAAAAACAGACTCAGACTCAGACTCAGACTTTAGAATCATTTTTTTTTTGTGACAAAGAATATGAAAACATACAGCCAGAAGTCAACAAAGTCAAAGAGCCTACATCAAAAGCCTCCAAAAAATATGAATTGGTCTCAGGCAATGAAAGAACTCAAAAAGTATTTGGAAAAGCAACTTATAGAAGGAGAGGAAAAATTGGGAAGAGAAATGAGAGTGATGGAAGAAAATCATGAAAAACAAGTCAATGACTTGCTAAAGGAGACTCAAAAAATACTGAAGAAAATACCACCATAAAATGTAGACTAACCCAAGTGGCAAAAGAGCTCCAAAAAGTCAATGAGGAGAAGAATGCCTTGAAAGGCAGAATTAGCCAAATGGAAAAGGAAATCCAAAAGACCACTAAAGAAAGTGGTACCATAAAAATTAGACTGGAGCAAGTGGAAGTTAGTGACTTTATGAGAAATCAAGATATTATAAAACAGAACCAAAGGAATGAAAAAGTGGAAGACAATGTGAAATATCTCATTGGAAAAACCACTGACCTGAAAAATAGATCCAGGAGGGATAATTTAAAAATTATTGGACTACCTGAAAGCCATTATGAAAAAAAGAGCCTAGACATCATCTTTCAAGAAATTATCAAGGAGAAGTGCCTCGATATTGTAGAACCAGAGGGTAAAATAGAAATTGAAAGATTCCACTGGTTGCCTCTTGTAAAAGATCCCCCAAAAGAAAACTCCTAGGAATACTGTCGTCAAATTCAGAGTTCCCAGGTCAAGGAGAAAATACTGCAAGCAGCCAGGAAGGCACAATTTGAGTATTGTGGAAAAACACAATCAGGATAACACAATATCTAGCAGCTTCCATATTAAGGGATTGAAGGGCTTGGAATATGATATTCTGGAGGTCAAAGGAATTAGGATTAAAACCAAGAATCACCTAACCAGGAAAACTGAGTATCATGCTCCAGGGCAAAATATGGATTTTCAATAAAATAGAGGACTTTCCAGCTTTCTCAGTGAAAAGAACAGAGGTGAATAGAAAATGTGGCTTTCAAACACAAGAATTAAGAGAGGCACAAAAAGATAAACAAGAAAGTGAAATCATAAGGGACTTACTAAAGAGGAACTGTTTTGCTTACACTCCTACATGGAAAGACAATGTGTATAATTCATGAGACCTTTCTCAGCACTAGGGCAGTTGAAGGCAATACATACATACATGCATATACATATACATATACATAGATATGTATGTATGTATGTATGTATATTTACATATATATGTGTGTATATATATGTATAGACGGAAGGTACAGGGTGAGTTGAATATGAAGGGATAATGTCTAAAAAATAAAAATAAAATTAAAGGGTGGGAGAGGAATATACTGTGAGAAGAAGAAAGGGAGAGATTGAATGGGGTAAATTATCTCACATAAAAGTGGTAAGAAAAAGCAGTTCATTGGAAGGAAAGAGAGGGCCGGTAAGTGGGAATGAGTGAATCTTGCTCTCATCGGATTTGACTTGAGGAGGGAATACCATACACACTCAACTGGGTATCTTACCCAACATGAAAGTAGGGGGAAATAGATGAAAAAGAGGGGATGATGGAAGGGAGGGTAGATAGGGGAGGAGGTAATGAAGAGCAAACACTTGAAAAGGTAGAGGTTCGGGGGAGAAAACTGAATGAAGGGGGATAGGATAAGAGGGAGGGAAATATAGTCTTTCACAACAGGACTATTTATGGGAGTGTTTTGCATAATGATACATGTGTGCCCTATGTTGAATTGCTTGTCTTGTCAAGGAGAGTTGGTGAGGAGGCAAGAGGGGAGACAATTTGGAACTCAACGTTTTAAAAGCAGATCTTCAAAAAATAGTTGTTTTTTCCATGCAACTGGGAAATAAGATATGCAGGCAATGGGCTATAGAAATTTATCTTGCCCTAAACGAAATTAAGGGAAAAAGGGATGGGGTGGGAGTGGGGTGCCAGAAGGGAGGGCTGACTGGGGAATGTGGCAATCAGAATATATGCCATCTTGGTGTGGAGGGGAGGGTAGAAATGGGGAGAAAATTTGTAACTCAAAATCTTGTGGAAATCAATGCTGAAAACTAAAAAATATAAAGTAATAAAGTATGGAATTAAAAAAAAAACTCCTAAGAATATTGCTGCCAAATTCCAGAGTTCCCAGGTCAAGGAGAAAATACTGCAAGCACCCAGAAAGAAACAATTTGAGTATTGTGGAAACACAGTCAGGATAACACAAGATCTAGCAGCTTCTATGTTAAGGGATCGAAGGACTTGGAATATGATATTCCGGAGGTCAAAGCAGCTAAGATTACAACCAATAATTACCTACCCAGAAAAACTGAGTATAATGCTCCAAGGCAAAATATGGATTTTCAATAAAACAGAAGACTTTCAAGATTTCTCAAAGAAAAGGCTAGTGCTGAATAGAAAATATGACTTTCAAATACAAGAATCAAGAGAAGCATGAAAAGGTAAACAAGAAAGAGAAATCATAAGGGACTTACTGAAGTTGAACTGTTTTTTTACATTCCTACGTGGATAGACGATGTGTGTAATTCAAGAGACCTTTCTCAGCATTAGGGTAGTTGAAGGGAATATACATATACATATATATATATATATATATATATACATGTATATATTATATATATCTATATCTCTCTCTATATATGTATACACAAATGGAACAAGGTGAGTTGAATATAAATGGATATCTAAAAAATAAAATAAAATTAAGATGTGGGAAAGGAAGATATTGAGAGAGGGAGAAAGGGAGAAATGGAATGGGGTAAATTATCTCACATAAAAGTGACAAGAAAAAGCAGTTCTTTTGGAAGGGAAGAGGGGGCAGGTGAGGGGGAAATGAGAGAATCTTGCTCTCATCCAATTTGACTTGAGGAGGGAATAAAATACACACTCAATTCGGTATCTTACCCCACAGGAGAGTAGGGGGAAGTGGATAAAAAGGGAGGATGATAGAATGGAGGGTATATAGGG
Organism: Phalanger gymnotis; assembly: GCA_028646595.1. Classification (NCBI taxonomy): domain Eukaryota; kingdom Metazoa; phylum Chordata; class Mammalia; order Diprotodontia; family Phalangeridae; genus Phalanger; species Phalanger gymnotis. The sequence continues at coordinate 811,096,173 of CM053622.1, read as the reverse complement.
GGAGAAGGTAACCAAAAGCAAACACTTTTGAAAAGGGAAAGGGTCAAGGGAGAAAATTGAATAAAGGGGCACAGGATAGGATGGAGAGAAATATACTCAGTCTTTCACAACATGACTGTTATGGAAGTGTTTTGCATAATGATACATGTGTGCCCTGTGTTGAATTGCTTGCCTTCTTAGGGAGGGTGGCTGGGAAGGCAGAGGGGAGAGAATTTGGAAGTCAAAGTTTTAAAAGTAGATGCTTAAAACAAAAAGCTGTTTTTGCATGCAACTGGGAAATAAGATATATAGTCAATGGAGCATAGAAATCTATCTGGCCCTGCAAGAAAGTAAGGGGAAAGGGAGTGGGGCAGGGAGTAGAATGACAGAAGTGAGGGCTGACTGGGGAATGGGGTAACCAGAATATATGTCATCTTGGAGTTGGGGGGGGAAGGTAGAAATGGGGAGAAAATTTGTAACTCAAAGTCTTGCAGAAATCAATGCTAAAACTTAAAAAAATAACAAATAATAAAATATGGAATTAAAAAAAAGAAATTCCCTCCCCTTATAGAGATTGGCAAAGTTCCACAGACTTAGAGTTGTCTGGAACACTGAGAAGATAAGGGAGTTGCCTGAGTCTCAGCCAATAGATGACAAATGCTGTAAATGAACCCAATACCTTTGCCAACTCTCTAGACTCTTCCCCCAGGCTGGCCACAGTTTTTGTTATTATTGTGATCTTTAGACTAATGCTAATTGCCAAACATCCATCTTATTTACAAACCTCCTTGGTTCATTTTTATTTAAGATAATAATGATAGTAAACATAGATTTGCTGTGTTTAAAAAACTTAGAGAAGAGATAAACAGCTGGGGTTGGAGTAGGGTGGGTTAAATGAATGAATAAAAACCAAAATGGCATTAAAGTGGATGGAAACATCAATTGGCACTTAATTTTTGTACAGACCTTCAAATCAACCCTGTGTTGATACAACTCTTTCTCACGAATGGTGAAATCTTGACCAAGTAGAGACTGGGGGACAAACTGTCCCACTTTCACAAGAACTTCAACATCATTAGACAGTGCCCCAAAGTTCATGATATCATATTTAGCCACAGGATTCTTTTCTTCATCTAAAATCACTTGGTCCCCAGCACTGTTGTTAAAATAACTATTCCTCAGAGATGAGTGAAGCTAGATGGGGAAAGAACTGAGTCACTCCCACATGTCCACAGGCATGGAAAACAGGACCAAAATCAATGGTCCTGGCAGGAAGACTACAAGCAAATTCATTTATTCATTCACTCAACCATTCATTTGCTCATACAACATTTCCTAAGCATATCCTTACAGAAAGAATAATTGCAGGTAGCCTACATGTTGTTTTATTGTGATAGAATTAAATTTTCAAAACTCCTGTTTTTTTCCAGGATTTAGATATGAAGGAAACTCAAAAATTGTTGGTGAATGGAACTGCTGCTATCTCTCTCATTGCTGCCTTGAACCCACATTAAATGCCTGTTTGAGAGTTTCATGAGATAAACTATGTAAAGTACTGGGCAAATCTTAGAGTGTGATGTAAATGTTAGCTACTGCTACTACTATTGCTATTACCACTACTGTTGCTTCCAATATTTAAAAAAATTATATTAAATTACATCCCAGCTGTTATCATTCAATAATTCATCCATTTGGTGACGTTGGAGGTTCCCAGGTAAATGGGCAAAGGGAAAACTGGTTGAACTTTTCTCATTCTAAGTCCCTGATCACTGCTATTCTCCAGGGCTAACTCCCACATCAGTGTCAAGTACTAATGCTCTCATTCCTGGTGACCAGTGCATGCCTCTGAGCTCATTCAATGTATAATAAGCATGAGGCGTGGAGAACTAAAAGTTCAATAAGCGTCAATATATGCTTTTGTAGACATTGATATTCATGAAAAGAAGTGCCCATTCAGTAATCTAAGGTGGCTTTCTTTTTTCCAGAACAGGAACCTGGGTTCCTGAGTTCCATCTATTCCACTAATATTGGCATTCTTTACACTGACAGTCATGATCACCACCTCATGCCTGAGAACATAATCATGAGAAGCTGCTGTGGCCAAGACCAGCATGGTACTCATTTGCTCCTATATGCTTAGCTAGACTGGTTGGCAGATACATAGTTGGTTACTTCCCCAACACATGAAGCATTTCTGGCCCTTCTTCAGTCATACGCAAGTAGGGGTAAGTCTTCAGTATGTTAGTGTATCTTTAATGCAATTAGTGAACAAATTACTAGTGCTCTGAAAGGAAGCCAAACTAAGAAAATCACATAGAATAAGAAATACACATGTGGGAGCCTAGGACATATCAAATAAAAGTAAGAGAAATGCCAATTCCAGAATGTCCACTTGAGAGCTTTGGAATACCAACAGATATCACCTCAGCAATGTGGGACATTACCTGCCATGGCTGAAGCACCAGGTCCCCTTCATCTCTCACAGATCCCAATTCTGATCTGGCATGGAGTATTTCATGAAGAGCCCATGCCACAGCATACACAGCATTGTAGAGCAAGTAACTGAGGTTAGACATGGTCATGTCAAAATAGTGCAAAGGCAGCATCTCCAAGGAAGCATTCAGTGAGCAATCCTCTTTCTCCAGTTTGTTTGGCTCATCTGGACACTCAAATGCTGACACCCAGAAACTCTTAAGGAAAATGTCTCCTGGATATTTAGTTGGGGTGACCGTCCTGAGAAAGTCTTTGAAACCAGGAATCTCACTTGTCTGATGTGAAAATATGAGTGATCCATAAAAAGGATAACCATAATGACCAAAGGGTCTCATGGTGACATCCCAGTGTGATGTGATAATCCAAACCTTCCAAATTCCAAAAACAGGTGGCTGAGAATATCTCAGGATCATCAGGGAGTCTGTATCACCATGGATAATGATCACCATGGCTGATGATTCCACAATTCTGGGCATGAAATCTACCTGGGATTCAGCATGACGTCTCTCACTGACAGGGATCTTCTTTGTGAAGGCCATACAAGCTTTGTTCCTTCTCATTTCTTCTCTCATGTCCCAGAGGAACTTCTCACCTCTCATGTCATCTGTGACAACCAGCCCCACCCAGGTCCACCCAAAATGTAACAGCAACTGGACAATGCCCAGGTGCAGAGAGGAGTCCTGAGGGGCCATCTGGTAGAGGGAAGGAAACTGGAACTTTTCACTCAGGACAGGATCAAACGGACCATAGCTTATCTGGATGGGAAAGAAAGATTGGTTTCACTGAGCTATATGAAAGTCAAACAGAGGCACAGCAAGGAATCTCAAAACATTACCCTATCTAACTTTGTTAGGGAAAAAATATAGAACAGATTGCTCCAGGTGACAATAGTGGTGAAATTCTAATCCCCCAAGATTAGGTCAGCTGAAAGACAATGGCTAGTAGATAGAATACTGTGATGCTATTGGTTTTAAATTCTTCTGCCCTGTACCTTCCATGACTTATTGTCCAAACAGATCAAGATTTCTACTGATGCAATGTCCTTGTTTGTGGATCCAAAAAAATTTCCTGGGTAAAACTGACACACTATTGCTATGTATTGGAGATGGTGGTGGTTAAGAAGTGATTCCTTGTTCAAGCAAAATGTAATTCCTGAAGCATGGTGTTGGCAAGACCAAATTGCCTGGTGAATAAATATATGCTCATATTTATGAGGCAGTTTTGTGTCACAGTGGACAGAACACTAGTCCTGGAATCAAGAAGATCTAAGTTCAAATTGAGTGTCAGACCCTTACTATCTGTGTGTCCCTGGGCAAGTCAGTTAACCACTGTTGATGTCAATTAAAAATGAGCATAATATTAGTACCTAATTTGAGGGTTGTTTTATGAATCAAATGAGATATTTCAAAATTACTTTGCCATGTTCACAGCTTTATTTAACTGCTAATTTTTATTTTTTAACAGTAACTGAAATAACTTTTTTGACTTATGTGTGCAACATTGATGACTCATTTTGAAACAATATGAAGTTTCCAAATAGAGACCTGTCTAATCATTTGGGTAAAGAGGGTCCTTCTACCAATGCAGATCACCACCTTTTATGCAACATGTACGTGTAGAATAACCTAGAGCATTGAGAGTTTAAGTGATTTACCCAATGTAATGTAACCAACCTATTTCCACACCCTGGGTTCACTATGCCAGCCCTGGCAGACCAGGTTCCTAGAGGCCACCTGGATACTTCTCACTTGAGGCTACTAGGGGTAACCTTTAGAAGTGGGGTATACCTTTCTAATACTATCTCTCCTTAGTCCCTAGCATGATTCTCACCCTATTTAATATCACGTAATATCAATTAGCAAGTTAGATTAACTAGCTTTTAGAAATAATTATTTAATAAGGTTATATAATGAGAATAGTTGATTCAAGCATTCCTCACAAGAGTTAATAAATGTCAAGGAATAACCCAAGCTCTAATACTAAAAAGGAAGACCTCACACAATTCATTGAAATTATCTGAATATCTGTTTCTGTTGTCTTAAAAATTACAAAATCAGGTTACACTTCTTGAAGGCTTTTCCAGGTCTAAAATTTAAATGACTACAATCTGTTCTGTTAAAGTGTTTTCCCCATGTCTCATGGTATTATGGTGTGGAAGCAAAGATGAGGTTGCTATGGACATGCCAGCAGAGTTCAAATGGAAAGGTGAGGCCTAGTAAGAAGGCTGATTGAATAGGAACAAATACCAGAAAGTTTGACACTAGGTGAAGAATTGTCTTGGCAATACTTCCTGAGCCCTAATGGCACTAAGATCTGGGGAAGGAAGAGTAGGAGGGCACTGCCTGTCATGTTGATGTCTTCTAAGCCCTACCGAGGGATGAATTCCATTCTATGCAGACTGACTCAGAGTGCTGGAAGTAGAATTAGAAAGCCCTCAGTTCAAATCTTGCCTCAACCTTTAACATCTATGTGGCATGTAGGTGGCACAGTAAACAGAATTTTGGGCCTGGATTCAGGAAGATGTGAGTTCAAATATAGCCTCAGTTACTTAGTAGCTTCAAGTCCCTGGGCAAGGCACTTGACTTCTCCATATATACGATGTGGGGGCAACCCTGAGCTTGACAAGGATGTGTCAGCAGAGTTCAAGTGGAAAGAGAAGGTCTACAAGAAGCTTGACTGAATTGGAACAAATACAACAGAAAGTAGGACATCTGGTGAGGAATTGATCTTGGTCATAATAACTCCTGAGCCCCAGTGACACTGTGATCTGGAGTAGGAGGAGGAATGTGACACTGGTCATCATGCAGGTGCTCTATAGTTATGAAATCCATTTTGGCTGCCTTGTCTCTAAGTGTTGGACTTGGAGTAGGAAAGACCTCAGTGCAAATCCTGCCTGAACACTTAATAGCTGTGTGGCATCTTGGTGCTGTAGTCTGGCGAGTGATTGGCCTGGAGAACAGGAAGCTCTGAGTTCAAATCTTTCCTCAGTCAGTCACTAGTTGTGTGACCCTGGGCAAGTCATT
>CM053622.1:811071467-811090178 GCA_028646595.1 Phalanger gymnotis | reverse complement strand
ACTTCTTAGGGAGGGTGGATGGGAAGAGAAGAGGGGAGAGAATTTGGAACTCAAGGCTTTAAAAGAATAGATGTTCAAAAGTAAAAAAGTTTTTTTTTATGCAACTAGAAAATAAGATGCACAGGCAATGGGGCATAGAGATTTATCTTGCCCTACAAGAAAGGAAGGGAAAGGGGGATGAGAGGGGAATGGGGTGACGGAGGGGAGGGCAGACCGGGGAACAGGGTGTACGCCATCTTGGAGTTGGGGGGAGAAGGAAATGGTGAGAAAATTTGTAATTCAAACACCTATGAAAATCAATGCTGAAAACCAAACATATTAAAAATAAATTTTAAAAAAAAGAAAATGAATTCTATAACAGTAACACAACCCTCAGGCCTTGAGGCTTCCACACCTGCAATGATTCTTTGTTTAAAGACTGTGCTTAGAAAATGTTTGTTTTATGAGCAAATGAACAATTGAGTCAATGGATGAATGAATGTGCTACTAGGTTTCCTTCCTGGACCATTGACCTTGGTCCTGTTTTTCCCTGCCTCTGGACATGAGAGAGTGACTCAATTCTTTCTCCATCTTGCTTCACTTACCTCTGAGGAATATTTCCTTTAACAATACTGCTGGGGACCAGGTGGTTCTGGATGAGGAAAAGAATCCTGTGGCAAAATATGATATCATGAACTATAGGATACTGCCTAATTATGATGAGGTTCTGGTGAAAGTAGGACAGTTTGTCCCCCAGTCTCTACTTGGTCAAGATTTCACCATTTGTGAGAAGGAGCTATATGAAAAGAGGATTCATTTGAAGGTCTGTACAAAAATCTAAATGCCATTTAATGTTTCCAGCCACCCTAACCCCATTTGGGTCATCATTCATTCATTCAACCCTCCCTCTTCCACCCCAGGCAGTTTATATCTTTCTCTTCTCAGCAGTGGCCCATTTATGGTGAAGTCGAAAAAAATTATCATTATTATCATCGTTATTTTAAAGGAAAATGAACTGAGTAGATTTGCAAATAATATGGATATTTGGCAATTGACATTAGTCCACAGCCACAAACAATTGAGGCAGCCCTGGGGGAGAGGATAGAGAGATGGTATATGTGTCAGAAAGACATGGGGTTAATTTTGACCTCCTACATAGACTACCTCTGTGACCCTGGACAAGTCACTTTGCTTCTCAGGGCTGCAGAAAACTCTGCCTCTGCTCATCTGATGCTAATCTTTATAGGCTGAGGGAATTTCTTCATTAAGATTTCCTATAATAGTTTCCCCCTTCTCGATTTGTACAATATTAATGCTATCTGAGGCCTATGACCCCATATACAGAGATTAGTACATTCGCATTAGAGAGGAGGAAAAGGATTGAAGCACAGTCTGAAGCACATGAAATTGGGAAGACAACATTCAAATAATTCTGTACATACAAGATATATCCAGGATAAAATGGAAACAATTACAGTGAGAAGGTCAGAGTGTGAAGGGATCAAAATAGTTAAATCATTGATTGAGTTGATTTATTTCCTTAAATTGGCTGAATGTCCCAGAAAGTTGACATTGGGCTAATTATTCATTGGGTTACCCATTTGGTTATTTTCACTGCATTGAACTATGGATACGGGTATTTCTTTTCCTTCTAGCCACACTGTGCCCTGCTCTTGATGTAGACTGGGATCACACTCAATAAGCCATCTTGTCTGACTCATCATTCTCTTGCCTTAATAACTTTGAAGTCCACTAAAATTACAGCAGTTTCAGCTGTGAGCTCTTCTGCCCAGCAAGCACTTGCCTCCCCCTTGCCTCCAGGTGCAGCACCACTTCCTCTCTCTCTTAATGGTTTAAACTTTCCATTTCAAAGTTTGCCATGGCTATAGCTGCTCTTGCTGTTGACAATGGCTCTGGGATGTGCAAAGCTGACTGCAGGAAACGATGGCCCTCAGTCTGTCTTCCCTTCCATTGTTGGGTGCCCCACACATCAAGATTTGATGGTGGATATAGGCCAGAAAGACAACTTCATGGGGAGTGAGGCTCAGACCAAGAGAGGTATTCAGACCCTGAAGTACCCCATAGAACATGGTATTGTCACCAACTGGTATGACATGGACATGTGGCATCATACTTTCTACAATGAGCTCTCTCTGGCCCATGAAGAGCATCCTGTGCTACTCACAAAAGCCCCCCTGAGCCTCAAAGCCAACAGAGAAAAGATGATTTAGATTATGTGTGAGACCTTCAATACTCCAGCCATGCACATTTCCATAAAGACTGTGCTGTCCCTGTATGCCTCTGATCAAACCACTGGTATTGTTATGGAGTCTGGTAATGGTGTGACCCACACTGTGCCCACCGATGAAGGTTGTGCCCTTCCCCACACCATCCACTGTCTAGATCTCTCTGGCCATGATCTGATGGACTACCTCATGAAGATCCTGACCACAGTCAAGAGGGAAATTGTACATGACATCAAGGAGAAACTGTATTATACTGCCCTAGACTTTGAGCACTAAATGGCCACTGATGAATTAAGCTTCTCTGTGGAAAAGAACTATGAACTCCCTGATGGTCAGGTTATCACCATTGGCAACAAGAGTTTCTGATGCCCAGAAGCTCTCTTCCAACCATCTTTCTTAGGTTTGGAATCCTATGCAATCCATGAAACTACCCTCAACTCAATCATGAAGTGTGATGTTGACATCTGTAAAGATTTGTATGCCAATACTGTATTATCTGGTGGCACCACCATGTACCAAGGCATTGCTGACAGGATGCCAAAAGATTATAGCCCTAGCACCCAGCACAAAGAAAATATTATCACTGTGCCACCTGAGGTCAAATATTCTGTCTGGTTTCTAGGCTCCATTGTGACATCTCTTTCCACCTTCCAGCAGATGTGGATCAGTGTGAAGGAGTATGATCCATCTAGGCACTCCATTGTCTACCACAAATACTTCTGAATGGATTGTTTCTTTAAAAATACTTCCTTATTAATCATATTGTGAATGAAGAATCAGAACAAAGTGAAAATCCACAAGAAAGAAAAAAAACAAATGAAAAGAATATGCTTTGATCTGCATTCAGACTCCATAGTCCTTTCTTTGGATGTGAAAAACATTTTCCATTATGGATGTTTTGGAATTGTCTAAGATCATTATATTGCAGAGAAGACCTAAATCTATCATAGTTGATCATCACACAATGTTGTTGTTGCAATGTACAGTGTTCTCCTGGTTCTGCTCATTTCACTCAACATTAGTTCATATAAGTTTTTCCAGGGTTTGTTTTTTTTTTTCTGAGAGCATCCTGCTCATCATTTCTTATTGTACAATAGTATTCCATCATAATCACATACCAGAACTGTTCAGCCATTGGCATATTGATGTGTATTCCCTCAATTTCCAGTTCTTTGCCACCACAGGAGCTGCTATGAATACTTTTGGATATATAGGATCTTTCTTCTTTTTTATTATCTCTTTGGGATACAAACCTAGTAGTGATATTACTGGATCAAAGGGTATGCAAAGTTTGGTTTCTCTTTAGCCATAGTTTCAAGTTGCTCTCCAGAATGGTTGGATCAATTCATAACTCCACCAACAATGCATTAGTGTTCCAATTTTTTCACATCTTCTCCAACATTTCTCATGTTCATTTTCTGCCATATTAGGCAATTTGATAGGTGTAAGGTAGTATCTCAGAGTTATTTGAATTTTAATTCTCTAATCAATAATGCTTTAGAGCATTTTATATGATTATAGATAGCTTTGAATCTTTCATCTGAAAACTGCATGTTCATATCCTTTCACCATTGATCAATTGGGGAATGACTTGCATTCTAATAAATTTGACTCAGTTCTCTATATATTTTAGAAATGAGGCCTTTATCAGAAACACTGGCTCTAAAAATTGTTTCCTGTCTTTCTGCTTTCCTTTTCATCTTGATTGCATTGGTTTTATTCATGTAAAACCTTTTCAATTTAATGTAATCAAAATTATCCATTCTGTATTTCATACTATTCTCTATCTCTTCTTTCATCGTAAGTTCTTCCTGTCTCATAGATCTGACAGGTAAATTATTCCTTGCTCATCTGACTTGCTTTATGGTATCACACTTTCTGTCTAAATCACATATCCCTTTCAACCTCCCCTTGGTATACAAGGTGAAATATTGGTCTATGCCTCATTTTTGCCATACTATTTTCCAATTCTCACAACAGTTTTTGTTACATAGTGAGTTCTTATCCCAGAAGTTGTAGACTTGTAAGTAGATGACTTCTTTGCTTAACTTTGATGGCCACACAGATGAATTTACCTTAGAGATGCTTATCTTACTCCAATAAAACTAAGTAGCTTAGGATATCCCAAGACAGACCCTAAGTTATTCTCTTCTGAGATAACTGTGCTGAAATTATTTTCTGATTTACCCAAACTAATAGTTTTATACCTTGGTCCCACAAACTGATGAAACATAGTTGGGAAATAGTTGAAAACACAGTTGTTTGCATAATATTCTGAGATATTTGAAGGACCTCATTCTATACACAACAGGTTTATAACAAGCCCAAGTACTGATTTTTTTAGTAGTTTGGAATGTTAAAGTAGCTATAATTTCAGATTGAACAGTTTTGATCTTCCAAATCTGTATTTTGTTATAGTAACTAAGGGGCATTAACTTATAAGATAAAGATTTAATCTGCTTTCCTCCTGCCATGATTATAGAAAATTGACATAAAAAGAAAAGATTTAATGTAAATTTCAGGAAAGAGTCCATATAGTCATAAAAGTCACATATTTAAAATAAGTCTAGACAGTATAATATGCATAGGAGTATGCCTGCAAAAACTATCCCAGCAACTATATAAACAAAATTATTAAAAAACATTTACACAGATTTGTCAGTTTATTAGTAGCAGATCTTAAACTATATGGCAGTAATTGTCAGAACTATCTCCTATTTTCTATGATAGAGAAATGTAGACCAAGGGAACAGAGATACAGTTTACAGAAGTTTACAGAAGCAAATAAATATAATAACTTTGTATTTGACAAGTATAAATGCAAGATTTTGGGATAATAATTCCTTATTTAGTAAAAATTGTTGGGAAAACTTGAAAGCAGTATGACAGAAACTGGGAATAGACCAGTATCTTACAATACTTACCAAGTTAAGGTCAAAATGGATACATGATCTAGATATAAAGATTTTCAAAGAAAATTAGAAAAACATGGAACATATTACTTATCAGACTTGATGACAGGCAAAAAAATTATGAATAAACAAGAGAGAGAGAGCAAAGTTAGGTGCAAATGGATAATTTCAATTATATTAAAATAAAAAAGGTTGTGCAAATAAAATAAATATTGCTAAGATAAAAAAAGCAGAAAATTGGGAAAATATTTTTATAGACTTTCTCAGATAAGGATCTCATATCTCAAATATGCAAGGGGAATGTGCTTTTACTATAAAAAAGAAAACAACAGTTTAAGATAGTTTGCAGAAAACATGAGCATGAGCAGGATAAAGCAGAGGGTGACATCCTCCAGACTGTCAACAGTGTACCCCCATGAAGAATCAGCTGTCATATAGACCACCAACTCCACCATTGTGCAGCATACGACACAAACCCTAATCAACTCCTGGAACCAGGTAGGATAAGAGACTCCAACATCAATCAGTGGTCCTTAGCTGCCTCTTTCTTTGACCTCATGATTTGAGCCTTATCTGGCATCTGTAAGACATTATGTTTTTGTTTTCTGTACTTTCTGTCCCATTTTGTGCACTTGGGTTTGAGGGATCAGAGGAACCCAATACTTAAATGCACTTGATGTAAAATGCCAGCCACACTTTTAGCTGGACTAATTGTGCATTATATACCCATAAGCCTTTAATCTTGGAGAAGGGCTAGCTCATCATTAGAAGAATGCAATTTCATTAAGGCAAATCAAGAATTTATTATCTACTTTGCTTTATAAGTAGGGATTATTTCATTCATTGTGCTGGTATCTCCAACACCTCACACAGTGGCTGGCACATAGTAGATAATTATTAAATGATTGTTGGTGGATGGATTTGGCAGAGAGTGAACTAGAAGACTTTTAGGCAATTGAATTACTACACAATTACTATATCATGCTTCCTCCGCAGATTTATAATCCAATTTCTACAATCCTTTTGTAGACCCTTTTGTCTAGATCATCTTTAGTATACTCTCATCGCTAGAGTATTCCTGGTTTTTCTTATGTGAAGATTTTTCACAACAGAGTGCTACCCCACCATCCTTTTATCTATTATGTTACTTTTGATTTAGGTTTATTCTTCCAAAGACTTATTTTTTACAATCCATCTGTGACATCGATCTGTACAAATTTATTCAGAACTCCTTTATACCTCTTTGAATGTGCTTACATTTTGTGTTTCTTTGTAAATTTTCTGAGTCCAAGGTTTTTATATTTTAGTTTTTAGGGTTTTTTTCTGTGTCTCTTTTTGGGATTCTCTCTTTGGATGACTGAAATCTCTATTGTTATTCTTTTTAAATGAGAGTTATTTGAAGAAAAGCAATAATTTTGAAAGAAAGACTGCATAGCATGGTTTTGAAAATAATTCAATTGGAAAAGCATTCTGGAAAGATGGCAGAGTAGGACAGAAATTTCCAGGTTCTTCAGATTTCCTCCTTAAACACACAGAAAATTACCTAGAAGTGAACATAGTGCAGGAAAAATAAGGGGACAAAGCAGGTGTCCTCCTGAAAACTTCTTGAGAGGACCTCAGAGAAGACTCTAGGGGCTGAGTTTTGGTCTGAGTAAAGTATAAACATCTTTAGGTTGACTCCACTGAATCAATAAATAGTGGGCCCTGAAGGAAGCAGACTAAGCACAATAAATTTTACCTCAACCCTCACATCATATATGGCCTTAAGAAACTTCATCATAGGAATTTATATCTCACAGCCTCAGGAACTTTCACCTCCCGGACTTTAACCTAACAAACCTTCATCTAAAGATCAATGGATGGCTGACTAAGAAAAGACTGAAGGATCCCCTGCTAATTTCAGAAGTCAAGTCTTCTGTTGCTGACTAGACATGGTGTTCTGTCACAGCTATGGGCAAGGAGAAGGAAACATAGGTTAAAGGAATGCAGCAGCATAGGGAGGTAGAACATTTTCTGAAAAGTGTGTCTGGGGCTCAGGGGAGGAAGAGAGGATTCCCTGATACTGAGCCCCTGGACAGGATTTAGAAAACAACTGTTAGAAGGACCTGAGGCCTATGACAATATTACCCACTACTTGCATTTAAAACTTAAAGATAATGATGAGCTGCAAAATTAAATAAGAAAAATTAAAAATGAAACTAAGTGGAGGAAAAAGAACCTGACCATTAATAGCTTCTTTGGTGAAAAGAACATCTAGGCTCATATTGAAAGGAAGATACTGAGGTAAAAAATAAAAATAAAAAAGCCACTCAGATCCCAAAGCGGGTTGAGATTGAGGTTAAATAGTTAGTAAAGTAAGGTTAAGTAATCATAAGCCCAAAAAGTAATCTCAGAAGACTCAAAAAGGAATACGAAAATTCAGTAAGAGAAAATGAAGAAAAAATAGAAAAAATAACAGCAATTCAAAAAATTATGAATAGAAAGTTAGCCATTTAGAAACATATATACAAAATCTTAAGGAAGAAAATAAAAAAAGAATTAAAAAATCAAATGAAGGAGAACAAGGAAAAATTTTAAAAAAAAATAAAAAGCCATTCAAAAAATGATGAAAATCAAGTTAGCCATTTAGAAAAGGAAATACAAAAATCTTAAGAAAGAAAATAACTCCTCTAAAACTAAAATCAGGCAAGTGAAATTGAATGATACTTAAGACATTGAGAAATAATAAACCTAGGAAAAGCTAGAAGAGAATCTGAAATATCTCATTAGAAAAACAAATGATCTGGAGAACAGACCAAGGACAGAAAATATAGGAATTGTCAGTCTACCTGAAAGTTATGATAAAAAATATGAATACAATATTAGAAGAAATTAAGGAAAATTGCTCTAAAGTTCTAGAACAAGAAAGTAAAGTAGAAATAGAAAAAATTCACCAATCATCCATCACCTGAAAGAGATCCTAAGAAGAAAACTTACAGGAATGTCATATCCAGGTTTCAGGCTTCCAAGGTTAAAGAGAGAATGTTGCAAGCAACAAGAAAAAAAAATTCAAATGGTGCTGGAAAACAATGATGATTTCACAAGACCTAGCAACTACTACAGTAAGAAACCACAGTTTTTGGAACATTATATTTCAAAGAGTAAAAGACCTTGGGTTGCATCTAAGAGTAACTAATCCAAAAAGGTTCAGTATAGTTCTGAATGGAAAAAAATAGTCCTTTTGATTAATTGAAAGACTTTCAGGTATTCATAACAGAAAGACCAGAACTCAAGGGAAAATTTTATATAAATCATCCAGAAGAAATATAAGGAAGTAATTAAAGACCAATTATAAGGCACTGATAAAGGTTAAACTGTTTATTTGTGACATATGAAAATGTTATCATTGTTCTTTAGACAGCTATCATTACTGAGATAGTTTGAAAGAAAGGTTGTGGCTGAGTTGTATATGATGGGGTAATTCTGAAAGACAAAACTGGATAAGAAAAGGTAAAAAGGAGCAATTATCACAAAATGGGTCATAAAAGAAAAATCTAATACAAAGGAAATGAGTGATGGTTGAGGGATGGTAATGTTAGAATCTTACTCTCATCTGGGTTGAAAAGGAAGCAAAGTGTACAGCTGAAGAGGTTTAGAAGTCTTCTGAACTCCTAGAGAGGTGAGAAAATGGAGATAGCAGGGTAAATGATCTTTAAAAAGGTATATTGAATAAGATTAGGAGGGAAGGGGAAGAAGATAAGTGAGGGAATTTTAGAGGGGTGAGTAAAATAAGGAATAAGGGGGTAAATGGAAAAGATAAGGAAACAAAGATAGGATAAAAAGGAAGAATGAGAATGAAAATAGTAAAAATAAGATGGAGGGAAATTCACAATTAGTGCTTAGACTTTTTCAAATCCATAGCAATACAATCCATTCCTCAAATGATAAATGGGCAAGGGATATGAACAGGCAGTTTTCCAATGAAGAAATTAAAAAATTTATAGTCAAATAAAAATGCTCTCAGTCATGATTTTTATTCATTCATTCATTCATTCATTCATTCATTCATTCATTCATTCATTTATTTATTTATAATGTTTAGTTTTCAGCATTGATTTTCACAAGAGTTTGAATTACAAATTTTCTCCCCATTTCTACCCTCCCCCCCACTCCAAGATGACATATATTCTGATTTCTGCATTCCCCAGTCAACCCTCCCTTCTCTCACCCCACTCCCCACCCCATCCCTTTTTCCCTTACTTTCTTGCAGGGCAAGATAGATTTCTATGCCCCGTTGCCTGTATATCTTATTTCCTAGTTGCATGCAAAAACTTTTTTTTGAACGTCTGTTTTTTAAAACTTCGAGTTCCAAATTCTCTCCCCTCTTCCCTCCCCACCCACACTCCCTAAGAAGGCATGCAATTCCACATAGGCCACATGTGTATCATTATGTAAAACCCTTCCACCATACTCATGTTGTGAAAGACTAACTATATTTTGCTCCTTCCTATGCTATCCCCCTTTATTCAGTTTTCTTCTTTGACTCTGTCTCTTTTCAAAAGTGTTTCTTTTTGATTAACTCTTCCCCCTATCTGCCTTCCCTTCTATTGTCCCCCCTTTTTAATCTCCTTCCTCCTTTTTTCCTGTGGGGTAAGATACCCAAGTGAGTGTGTATGTTATTCCCTCCTCAGGTTAAATCCGATGAGAGTGAGGTTCACTTATTCCCCTTCACCTGGCCCCTCTTCCCTTCCTACAGAACTGCCTTTTCCTGCCACTTCTATGCAAGATAATTTACTCCATTCTATCTCTCCCTTTCTCTCTCTCTCAATATATTGCTCTCTCATCCCTTAATTTGACTTTATTTTTTTAGGTATCATCCCTTCATATTCAACTCACCCTGTGCCCTCTCTCTCTCTGTCTCTCTCTCTATCTCCATCTCTCTCTGTCTTTGTCCCTCTCTCTGTCTCTGTCTCTCTCTCTCTTTCTCTCTCTCTCTGTGTCTCTCTCTCTCTGTGTCTATATATATTCCCTTCAGGTACCCTAATACTGAAATCTCATGAATTATACACATCATCTTTCCATGCAAGAATGTAAACAAAACAGTTCAACTTTAGTAAGTTCCTTATGATTTCTCTTTCTTGTTTACCCTTTCATGCTTTTCTTGATTCTTGTATTTAAAAGTCAAATTTTCTATTCAGCTCTGGTTTTTTCACTGAGAAAGCTTGAAAGTCCTCTATTTTATTGAAAATCCATATTTTGCCTTGGAACATGATACTCAGTTTTGCTGGGTATGTGATTCTTGGTTTTAATCCTAGCTCCACTGACCTCAGGAATATCATATTCCAAGCCCGTCAGTCCCTTAATGTAGAAGCTGCTAGATCTTGTGTTATGCTGATTGTGTTTCCACAATGCTCAAATTGTTTCTTTCTGGCTGCTTGCAATATTTTCTCCTTGGTCTTGGAGCTATGGAATTTGGTGACAATATCCCTAGGAGTATTCTTTTTAGGATCTTTTTTCAGGAGGCAATTGGTGGATTCTTTCAATTTCTATTTTACCCTCTGGCTCCAGAATATTGGGGAAGTTGTCCTTGATAATTTCTTGAAAGACAATATCTAGGCTCTTTTTTGATCATGGCTTTGAGGTAGTCCAATAATTTTTAAATTCTCTCTCTTGAATCTATTTTCAAGGTCAGTGGTTTTTCCAATGAGATATTTCACATTGTCTTCCATTTTTTCATTCCTTTGGTTCTGTTTGATAATATCTTGATTTCTCATCAAGTCACTAGCTTCCACTTGCTCCAATCTAATTTTTAAGGTACTATTTTCTTCATTGATCTTTTGGACCTCCTTTTCCATTTGGCTAATTCTGAATTTCAAGGCATTCTTCTCCTCATTGGCTTTTTGGAACTCTTTTGCCATTTGAATTAGTGTATTTTTTAAGGTGTTATTTTCTTCAGTACTTTTTCAGGTCTCCTTTAGCAAGTCCTTAACTTGTTTTTCATGGTTTTCCCACATTACTGTCATTTCTCTTCCCATTTTTTCCTCTACTTCTGTAACTTCCTTTTCCAAATCCTTTTTGAGCTCTTCCATGGCCTGAGACCAGTTCATGTTTTTCTTGGAGGTTTTCGATGTAGGCTCTTTGACCTTGTTGACTTCTTCTGGCTGTACATTTTGGTCTTCTTTGTCACCAAAGAAAGATTCCAAAGTCTGAGTCTGAATCTGAGTCCATTTTCGCTGCCTAGCCATGTTCCCAGACAACTTACTTGACCCTTGAGTTTTTTGTTGGGATATGACTGCTTGTAGAGTATAGAGTACTTTGTCTCAAGTTTGAGGGGATGCACTGTTGTTTGTTTTCAGAGCTACACAGCAAGGTCTCCCACCCCAGCACTCCTCCTCCCCCAAGAACCAGCAACCTGGACTGTGACTCAGCACTCCTGCTCAGATCCAGCACTTAATTCCTCCCACCAGGTGGGCCTGCGGCAAGAAGCAACTGCAGCTGTAGTTCTGTAGATGCACCACCTCTGTTGCCCCCGGGGTGGTGGCTGAACTGCAAACTCATTTTACTCTGTCCCTGCAGCTTTTCCCACTAACCTTCTCTGTTGTCTTTGGTGTTTGTGGGTTGAGAAATCTGGTAACTGCCATAGCTCACTGATTCGGGGTGCTAGGGCCTGTTCCTCCCCACTCTCAGTCTGGTTGATCCACACAGCACACTCTGGGTTCTGCTCCCCTCCGCTCCCAGGTCCATGCAATAGACCTTACCCAGTGACCATCCAGGCTGTCATGGGCTGGAGCTCTGCTTGCCTCTGCTATTTCGTGGGGTCTGTAGTTCTAGAATTTCTTCAGAGCCATTTTTTATAGGTGTTTGGAGGGACCTGGGTCAGAGCTCATGCAAGTCCCTGCTTTCCAGCCCCCATCTTGGCTCTGCCCCCCCACTCCCAAGTCATTATTGATTAGAGAAATGCAAATTAAAACAACCTTCAGATATCATTTTATCCCTACCAGATTGGCTAAAATAATAGAAGGGGAAAGTCACAGGTATTGAGAGGATGTGGAAAAAATGGAGGAATTTTAAAATTGTAAAATGATCTAATGATTGTGGAGAGCAATCTGGAATTATGCCCAAAGAATAAATAAACTATCCATAACCTTTAATCCAGCAGCACCATTACTTGGTCTATTTCTAAAGATGATTAGAGAAAAAGAAAAAGAATCTATATGTTCTAAAATATTTATAGCAGCTCTCTTTGGAAATAGTAGGGATGCACATTAATTGGGGCATGGCTGAATAAACTGTGGTATGTGATTGTGATGGAAAACTACTGTACTGTAAGAAGTGAGTTCAATGATTTTAGAAGATAACATGGAAAGATTTGAATGAAATAATGAAGAGGAAAATTAGCAAAACCAAGAAAACATTGTATAAAATAAAAACAATATCCTTTTTTTTTCTGATTACTCCTCTCCTCTTTGGAATAGCAACTTTCTTTTTAAATTAAATAATTTATATATTTTTGGTTTTCCACATTCACATTTGTAAGATTTTTAGTTCTAATTTTTGCCCCCTCTTTCTCCTCTTCCTTCCCCAAGATGGCATGGAATCTAATATAGGCTATACATTTTGTCAAAAGGTTTTTCTGAATCTACTGAGATAATCATATGATTTCTGTTCATTTTTTGTTGATATTGTCATTTATGGTGATAGTTTTCCTAATATTGAACCAGTCCTATGTTCCTGCTATAAATCCTTCCTCATAATAGTATATTATTATTATCATAAGTTGCTGTAATCCTTGCAAATATTTTATTTTAAAATTTTGAATTTATTCACTAGTAAATTGGTCTATTTTTCTCTGTTTTGACTTCCACTTTTAAGTAATAGCACCATATTTTATCATACAAAGAATTTAGTAGGACTCCACGAATTTTTTTTAATTTATTTTTAATATGTTTGGTTTTCAGCATTGACTTTCACAGGCGTTTGAATTACAAATTTTCTCATGGATGGATTGTTCAATTTCTTTTTCTAAGATGGGGTTATTGAAGTATTTTACTTCCTCTTCTATTAATCTGGGCAATTTATATTTTCATAAATAGTCATCTATTTCACTAAGATTCTCAAATTAATGGGCATACAATTGGGCGAAATTATTCCTAATTATTTTTTTAAATTTCCTCTTCATTGGAGGTGAATTCTTTTCAATTTCGATACTGGTAACTTGATTTTCTTCTTTTTTTCATCAAATTAACCCAAGTTTATCAATTTTATTGTTTTTTTTTTCACAAAACCAGGTCTTAATTTTATTTATTAGTTCAATAGTTTTCTTAATTTCAATTTTATTAATCTCACCTTTGGCCCTCAGTATTTCTAATTTGGTATTTAATTAGAGATTTTTAATTTGTTGTTTTTCTAGCTTTTTTGCATACCCAATTCATCGATCTCCTCTTTCTCTATTTTATTCACGTATGTATTCAGAGATATAAAA
This sequence comes from Phalanger gymnotis, assembly GCA_028646595.1. Classification (NCBI taxonomy): domain Eukaryota; kingdom Metazoa; phylum Chordata; class Mammalia; order Diprotodontia; family Phalangeridae; genus Phalanger; species Phalanger gymnotis. Next base: position 811,076,580 of record CM053622.1, on the reverse strand, counting down.
CTTCCACTAAGAACCACTTTTCCCATATGCCATTAAGTTTTGATATGTTGTCTTATTGTCATTCTCTAGAATGAAGTAATTGGTTTTTTTATACAATTTGTGGTTTGACTCATTCTTTAGGATTAGGCTATTTAGTTTCCAATTAATTTTTAGTCTATCATTCCATGGCCCTTTATTACAAGTATTTTTTACATCATGATCTGATAGTTCTGCCTTTCTGCACTGGATTGTGAGGTTTTTATGCCCTAGCACATGGTCAATTTTTATGTAGGTGCCATTACCACTGAGAAAAGGTATATTGCTTTCTATCCCCATTCAGTTTTCTCCAGAGGTCTGTCATATTTACCTTTTCTAAAATTCTATTCCTTTATTGTTTATTTTGAGGTTAGATTTATCAAGTTCAGTGAAAGGCACATTGAGGTCTGTATTGCCAATCACAGCAGCACATCTGAGGACCACTGCCGTGAACAATTTCTGGGGTCCAATCACACACTATAATGAACTCTCTATTTATTCATATATCTCATAACATAACATCCTTAAGCAAAGTATATCATTTATATTATATACCTTATAACATAATATCCTTAAACAAAGTAACCAATGTTCAATTAAAGCAAAGCATAACATTCATATATGTTATATTTCTCATGTACCTCATAACATAACATCCTTAAGCAAAGTATATAATTTATCTCATATATCTCATATCCACCCCTAGGTTACAGTAAGAACATCACACTCCATTGTATATATCATTGCATCCACTATATATTAACTATATATATATATATGTGCATATACATAATATATATGTACATATATATAATATAAACACATACACACATATCATCACACCACATAGTATATATAATTACATCCCCATATCATTTCTTTACACAGCAGAGTGTCCCAGGCTAGGGTCTTACCTAGCACAACACATCTTTACTAATTTCCAAGTGTCCAAGCAAAGTCCTCTTTTCATCTTGACCCTAGAGCTACTTTCAAGTCCTGTATCTCTTGCTCTGTGAGCTGACTACTCTCAACTCTCGCTTAGACTCACATGTAGGCATCTCTCTGTTTCTGCTCCAAATCTCAGCTCAAGGGGACTGCTCTACTCCAATCTCTTCCCTCTCCTGCCCAACAGCAAACTTCAGGGGTTCCTGCCCTCAGCTTCTATCCCTGTGAAAATGAAATCCAACAGGGCAACAATACATACTATCAGCAACACCATCCCAATTCACCCCCAAAGTCTAGAGGCCTCATGTCTTCTCTTCTCTCTTAGAGGTCTCCTCTACACTCTCAGAGGCTCTTCCTAGCTCTGTGACATTTCCTCTCAGCTCTTAGCTCAAGGCAGCTTGTTTTTGTTCTTGTTCTTGTTCTTATTCTTGTTCTTGTTGTTCTTCTCTTCTCAATGCTGGCAGCTGTTCTTCTCTTCTTTTCTCAGTGCTGGCAGATCTCTCGATGTCTTCTCTTCAATACTTTCTTGATGTCTTCTTCTTTCACATTCTGGGCCCTCCTTATATACAGTTCTAGCCAGCATCTGATTGGCTAGAGGCACATGTAATTCTCTGATTGGCTGAAACTCATGCAATCTGATTGGCTAGATCTCAAAGCACTTTCAATCCAGCAAAAATCCCACTTTGCTTACCATTACAAAGTCCCCCACTAATACACATCTGCTGTCTATTTCTTCCTGTAACTCCCTTAATTTCTTCTCTAAGAATCTGGGTGCTATGCCTCTTGGTGCATATAAGTTTAGTAGTGTTATTACTTCATTGTCTATGGTGCCTTTTAGCAGGATATAGGTTACTTCCTTATCTCTTTTGATAAGATCCATTTTTTGCTTTTGCTTTGTCCGAGATTTGGATTGCTCCCCCAGCTTTTTACTTCACTGAAGCATAATATATTCTACTCCAGCCTCTGACCTTTACCCTGTGTGTATCCCTCTGTTTCTAACGAGTTTCTTGTAAACCACAAATTTTCAGATTATGTTTTTTAATCCACTCTGCTTTCTGTTTCTATTTTATGGGAGAGTCCATCTCATTCACATTCACAAATATGATTACTATCTGTGCCTTTCTCTCTATCCTATCCCTCCCATCTGTGTTTTTATTTCTCCCTTCTCCCTTTGCTCCTCAAAAGAGTTTTATTTTTGACCAATGCCTCCCCCAGTCTTTCCTCCTTTTTATCAGCCCCCCTCCCTTTTATTTCCCTTTTCTCTTACTACTTGTTCCCTCCCTTCTAAATACCCCTTTCCTTTTCTTTTCTTTCCTCTTTCCCCTCCTACTGATTGTGGGGCAAATTAGTTTTCTATACTTAAGTGAGTATGCTATTCCCTCCTTGAACCAAATCTGATGAGAGTAAAGCTCAAACAATGCTCATCTTCCTCCCTTCTTTCCCTCTGCTATAACAGGTTTTTGTGCCTCTTCATGTAATGTAATTTTTCTGCCTCCTCCTTTCCTCTTCTTCCATTACAATCCCTTTGCACCCCTTAATAAGTTTTTTTATCATCACATCAGTTAACATATACCCACACCTTTTGTCCATGCATATCACTTTTAAATGTCATAATAAATAAACAATTATCAAGATTAACAAGTATGATCCAGGGGCAGCTAGATGTCACAGTGAGTAAAGCACTGGCCCTGGAGTAAGGAAGACCTGAGTTCAAACCCAGCCTCAGACACTTGGCACATGTACTAGCTGTGTGAGCTTGAGCAAGTCACTTAACCCCAACTGCACTGCCAAAAAAAAAAAGCAAACAAAAAAAACAAGTATGATCCTCCCATATAGTCATGTAAACAGTTTGCCCTTATTGAATAGCAAAGTTTTTTTTCTTTTTTTTTCCTGTTTACCTTTTTATGCCTCTCTTGAGTCTTGTATTTGAAGATAAAAATTTCCATTGAGCTCCGGCCTTTTCATCAGGAAGGTCTGGAAATCTCTTATTTGATCAAATGCCTATCTCCTTACCTGAAAGATTATGCTCAGTTTTGGTGGGCAGTTGACCCTTGCTTGTAGTTGAAGTTCCTTTGTCTTATGGAATATTTTATTCTAAGGCCTCTGATCTTTTAATGTAGAAACTGCAAGGTCTTGTGTCATCTTGACAGTAGTTCCATGATATTTGAATTGTTTCTTTCTGGGTGCTTGCAGAATTTTCTCCTTGACCTTATAATTCTGGAATTTGGAAACAATATTCATTGGAGTTTTCAATTTGGGATCTCTTTCAGGAGGTGATTGGTGGAATCTTTCAATGACTATTTTACCCTCTAGTTCTAGGATGTCAGGGCACCCTTCCTTGATGATTTCTGGGAAGATACTGTCCAGGCTCTTTTTGTCATCATGGCTTTCTGATAAACCAATAATTCTTAGGTTCTCTCTCCTGGATATGTTTTCTAGGTTAGTTGTTTTTCCAATGATATATTTTATGTTTTCTTCTATTTTTTCATCCTTTAGATTTGGTTTGACTAATTCTTGATGCCTCGTATAGTCATCAGCTTCTACTTGCCCAATTATAGGGTTTTTTTTTAATAGTTTTTATTTAATATTTTTAGTTTTCAGGATTGATTTCCACAAGATTTTGAATTAAAAATTTTCTCCCCATTTCTACCCTCCCCCCACTCCAAGATGGCATATATTCTGATTGCCCCTTTTCCCTGTCAGCCCTCCCTTCTGTCACCCCACTCTCCCCCCGTCCCCTTTTCCCTTACTTTCTTGTAAGGCAAGATAGATTTCTATGCTCCATGGCCTGTATATCTTATTTCCCAATTGCATGCAAAAATAACCTTTTTTTTTGAACATCTGCTTTTAAAACTTTGAGTTTCAAATTCTCTCCCCTCTTCCCTCTCCACCCACCCTCCCTAAGAAGGTAAGAAATTCAACATAGGTCACATGTGTATCATTATGCAATACCCTTCCACAATACTCACGTTGTGAAAGACTAACTATATTTTGCCCCCTCCTATCCTGTCCCCATTTATTCAGTTTTCTCCCTTGACCCTGTCCTTTTTTTTGAAAGTGTTTGCTTTTGATCACCTCCTCCTCCTATCTGCCTTCCCTTCTATCATCCCCCCTTTTCTATCCCCTTACTCCATCTTTCCTGTTGGGTATCTTACCCCACAGGAGTGTGTATGTTATTCCCTCCTCAAATCAAACCCAATGAAAACAAGATTCACTCATTCCCCCTCACCTGCCCCCTATTTCCTTCAAACGAACTGCTTTTTCTTGCCACTTTTATGTGAGATAATTTACCCCGTTATATTTCTCTCTTTCTCCCTCTCTCAATATATTCCTCTCTCATCCCTTAATTTGATTCTATTTTTTTAGATATCATCCCTTCATATTCAATTCACCCTGTGCCCTCTGTCTATATGTGTGTATCTATACATATGTATATATATGTATGTATATTCCCTTCACCTACCCTAACACCGAGGTCTCATGAATTACACACATCATTTTTCCATGTAGGAATGCAAACAAAACAGTTAAACTTTAGTAAGTCCCTTGCAATTTCTTTTTCTTGTTCTTTTTCTTGATTACCTTTTCATGCTTCTCTTGATTCTTGTGTTTGAAAGTCACATTTTCTATTCAGCTCTGGTCTTTTCACTGAGAAAGCTTGAAAGTCCTCTATTTTATTGAAAATCCATATTTTGTCTTGGAGCATGATACTCAGTTTTGCTGGGTATGTGATTCCTGGTTTTAATCCTAGCTCCATTGACCTCAGGAATATCAAATTCCAAGCCCTTCGATCCCACAATGTAGAAGCTGCTAGATCTTGTGTTATCCTGATTGTGTTTCCACGATACTCAAATTGTTTCTTTCTGGCTACTTGCAATACTTTCTCCTTGATCTGGGAGCTCTGGAATTTGGAGACAATATTCCTAGGAGTTTTCTTTTGGGGATCTTTTTCAGGAGGCAATCCATGGATTCTTTCAGTTTCTACTTTACCCTCTGGCTCTAGAATATTAGGGCAGTTTTCCTTGATAATTTCTTGAAAGATGATATCTAGGCTCTTTTTTTGATCATGGCTTTCAGGTAGTTCAATAATTTTTAAATTCTCTCTCTTGAATCTATTTTCAAGGTCAGTGGTTTTTCCAATGAGATATTTCAC
>CM053622.1:811047388-811070967 GCA_028646595.1 Phalanger gymnotis | reverse complement strand
TGAAACTAAAAAATGAAAACAATTGTCTAAAACTGGTTAAGTTACTTTCTCAGCCTTGCTAACCCTGTCTAGTGAAAAAATAGCAGCCCTCAAGGTGATAGTTCAGGAACAATTAGAGGCTGGTCACATAGAACCTTCCACCAGCCCATGGAATTCTCCTGTATTTTGCATCAAGAAAAAATCTGGTAAATGGAGGATACTTACTGACCTTTGTCAGTTCAATGCCTCAATGCAGACAATGGGGGCCCTTCAGCCAGGGCTCCCTTCACCAAACATGGTCCTGAGAGGATCTAAAATTTGGGTTATTGATATAAAAGGCTGCTTTTATAGCATTCCACTGCATCCCAATGATACTAGGCAATTTGCCTTTTCCATTCCTTCAGTGAATTTACAGGAACCTTATGTCAGGTATTAATGGAAAGTGCTCCCCCAGGGCATGAAAAATAGTCCCACCTTACGCCAATGGTATGTTCAACAAGTTATCTGCCCTGTCCGCAAGTGCTATCCAACTGTTCTTTTACTACGTTATATGGATGACCTCTTGGCAGCTCATCCCGACTGTGACCTCTTGGAAGAGGTCCTGCAGACCTCTGTTACACAGTTAGAAGTTTATGGGCTTACTATAACTCCAGAAAAAATCCAGAAGGCATTGCCCATAGATTATTTGGGAGTAAAGTTACATGAACAAGAGGTGCAGATGAGAAAACCCCATTTAGAGCCTTGTAAGGTCCGCTCCTTGAATGATTTTCAAAAGCTTATTGGAGATATTCAATGGCTCCGCCCTCGGTTGGGGCTAACCACTCAACAGCTTGCCCCTTTATATGAAATGCTCCTGGGGCCCTCTGACCTTAAATCCCCCTGGCATTGGATCCCTGAGGCCCTTCAGTGCCTTCAGGAAGTACAACCTGCCATCCATGCCGGATCCACTGTGAGGTTCCTTGCAACTGATCCCTTAGAGCTTACTGTCCTTCACACTCCATCACTCCCCACAGGGGTTCTTCATCAGGCAGCTGGGATTATTGAATGAGTACACTTAGCTCAGATCAAGAATAGAAAGTGCTCTCCCTATACCAATTTTGTTGCCCAAGTTGCCTGGAAGGGCATAGATAGAGCACGAGCACTCAGTGGCAGAGACCCTCAGTTCATCTACACTATGTATACTAATCAACAGTTACAAAAATGTTTCTAAGAGGACCCTGATTGGCAGCTTATAATTAGGCACACTTTTCACCATGGTACACCTCTTCCTCTGGCCCACCAATTCACAAGTTGGCCTTGGGCACAAGGGAACAAATTTTCTTCTGCACCTATTAATGGGTTCCATGCTTTTAGACACTCCCATTAACATTATTACTGATAGTCATTATGTTGCAGGCCTTATACCGCATTTGGAAACAGCTTATGTCCCTCCCCACAGTGATTCTATTACCCAGCTCACGTTGGAGATGCAGCGCTCGGTGCGTGAGCACTCTTCCTCCTTTCATGTCATGCATATCCGTTCCCATTCTGGATTGCCTGGCCCCCTTGTGCGCAGCAATGCTACAACTGATGCTGTGCTTCAGGGAATGGCCCTAACACCACCTGCTCGATTGGCTCACTCCAAATTTTACCTTTCTGCAAGCTCTCTCCAGTACCTGTATGGTCTCAGCAAAACCAAGGCACAGAGAATTGTAAAATCTTGCACCAGCTGTGCTCCTTTTCTTCCTCCTCCTGCTGTCACTGTCTGGAACCCTATAGGGGATGGGCCCAATGACATTTGGTAGATGAACGCCACCCATTATTCCCCTTTTGGATGTTCTCAATATATTCACATATGTGTGGACGCATTTTCTGGCTTCACCATGGCTACTGCTAGAACAGGTAAGGCAGTGAAGGACATGACTGCACACTTTCTTTATTGTTTTGCCAATCATGGCATCCCAAAAATTCTCAAAACTGATAATGGTCCTGCTTATACTGCAAAAGCCTTTCGGGTTTTTTGCCTGGGATGGTCTATTACTCACATCACCAGGATCCCTCACAATCCCACTGGACAGGCTATCGTGGAACAGACTAACCACTCCCTGAAAGCTTTCCTACAAAAACAAAAAGGAGGAGCCAGGTCTGGTCCACAGACTAGCTTGAATTTGGCTCTATACACATTGAATTACTTAAAATTCGATGATCACATGTCCCCAGCAATGAAATACGTCCTAGGCCCATCACAAAAGCCACAGTCCATGACGCAGCCCAAGGCCCAACCCGCACTTGGAGTGTTGGAGCATCTGCCATGTGGAAGGATGCGGATGGACAGTGGATGGGGCCTGGAACCATAACTGTCTGGGGTCGAGGCTATGTTTGTGTTTCCAGAGGTGAAGGTGACGAGGTGTGGGTTCCCGTCCGTAGGATCCGTGTGCTCGAGGCAACAGCAAGCCACGATGGGGCGAAAATCGCAGGGACGGCAGAAATGACAAGCACGGAAGTGGCAGAGGCGACTTCAGGGGCTTATTAGTGTTCACCTGCAGCAACATGCTCCTGCACCTGCTCCTTCTGGTCTCTCTGATGGGTCTCAGCAAGGGGACCCAGTCACCAGCCCATTGACACCACTAGGCCTTCATCAACAATCCCCTCTTTGGTTGAGGGTGATAAGTTGGGGTGAACCCATCCCACACCCCGTACTACAAGGGAACCTTTCCCACACGTTTGGAAAACCCTTTATATATAAGGGGAATCAGACTAAGGAACCCCTTTGGATGCTTGGTATCACCTTGCTGGTGGAACTCATCATTGGTTCCACGGCCTTAGCAATGGCAGTATCATACACACGGAATGAGGTTCGGGAAGCCACCAAGCTACATGACCTCATGCATAGTGTTTCCCTTGGGTTCAGGCATCAGGCTCAGATAGATGAGGGCTTTTACCAAGCTATTAGAACTTTACAAAATGCAGTGCAGGTATTAGGCACAGAGGTGGAGTATCAGGAATTACAGACCAAACTACAATGTGACTATCGTTTTAACACTTTCTGCCTTACCTCAAAACAATATAATGTCACTGAACATAACTGGGACACAATCTGCATGCAGTTGCAGGGTGCTGTTTTGGACAATATCACGCTTGAACTCCAACAACTAATAAGCTTGGCAAAGGACATTAACATCTCATCACATGATGATTTGCTCCCTGACAAAACTGCACAGCACATTTTGGACTTTTTTCAACAAGCTGACCCATGGCATTGGCTGAAGCAATGGCTCATCCCCCTCAGCATAGTTTCTGTTCCTGGTTCTGGGTCTTTGTCTCCTCCCTTATCTTTTTCGCTGCCTCCTTTCCCTTATGCACCGTTCCCTGTTTGGCATAAAGCATGACATTATGGTTCTCTGTGACCTGTCCACTTCATGGCAAAACAAAAAGGGGGAGTTGTAACGGGGCGAGTTAGAGCCGACCCCTGCCCTCACTGGACCTCCACGCCCAGGGCCTGCTGAGGTAAACTTAGGGCTCTGAGGTAAGGGATGACAAGCTTGAATTTGGCCCCATCCACTGTCCATCCGTGTCCTTCCACATGGCAGATGCTCCAACACCCCAAGTGCGGGTTGGGCCTTGGGCTGCGTCATGCACCGTGGCTTTTGTGATGGGCCTAGGACGTATTTCATTGCTGGGGACATGTGATCATCGAATTTTAAGTAATTCAATGTGTATTGACAAGATGGAGTCAGGAGGAAGAGTCTCACCCTTGTTGGCAACATGGTGCTGGGTTCTTTTCCGGATTTACCTGTGCACAGGTGAATTACGGGGAGAGCGCAGGGAGGAGAGTAGGAGGAGAGTAGGAGGAACCAGGGTGGCCCTAGTGCTACATAATCAAAGCTATAAATGTTTGGCTACTAACCTGAATAAACAGAGCTGCTCACCATCTCATGCCTCCCACCTCATTCATTGCCCACGAGATCAGGCCTTTGCTGGACAAAGGCCTGGGATTTGGGGTAACAGGGAACCCCAACAAGAAAGGCCTGGGATTTGGAGTGGTGAGGACCCCAACAGTTACTGGGCTGCATCTTTTTTCCAAAGAGCTATGTGATCCTGGTAAGGCCAGAAAGAAACACTCTGGAATGGTCAAGGAATAAAGCAAATAACAGAGTGAAGAACTTGGGTGCAAAGACTCTTCTAGGCACATGAGAAATAATGGATAAAACATCTAAATTAGATGTAAATAGCTGTAATTTTACATCTTGGTGATGTAATGATTACCCCTTGCTCACTTTTACTGATTAAATTCTCTTTCCAACCTTGCCCACTGCACTTAGTGGAGCAGAGATCTTTCGATCCAGCCCTCATATTTGAAGGTGAAATAAACATGGGCTTTTGTTCTCTTCACTTCCTAGCTTCTGGACATTGATGGGATCTTCCAGGACTTACTGCTTACTGGCTAACCACCCTCCCTACCCTTCACACCTGGTTCAATTTCTTCATCACCTCTGGCCTGAATTCCTGACCCATAGAGACCCCCTCCTTCCTGCCTTTGCCTTCATTTTAAGGACTGAATGCTATCCAACAGTAGTTTTCTATTTGGTCCTGCTGCTCTAGATGCCACTGTAATTCCCCACTAGTAACCCTCCACTTAAGTAACCCTCCACCTATTAACATCTCCACCTAAGACCGATAGAAAGTGGCACTCATTATAGAACCTACATTAGGAAAGGACCTTGTCCTGAAAGAAGAAGCCCATCATATTCTGTGTTGTACCATATTTAGTTTGGACTTGGCTCATATTCCTCATTATGGTCTTAGCTCCTTGAAGACAAGGCCTGCTTTTTCCTTCTTTTTCTTCCTATCACCAGCACCAGAGTGTCTTGCCCACAATGAGCATTTATGAAAAATTTTATAAATTTATATGAATCGGATTGATTTCTCTCATAGGATAATAGAGCTGGAATGAACCATAATGGATATCTAGTCCAATTTCTTTATTTACCAGTGAGGAAACTGAGTCCAAGAGAGGTGAATTATTTTGCCTAAGGTCATATACCAACTAAGAGGCAGAGCTAGGGTATGAATTCAGTTCCTCACACTTCAAAATCATAATTCTTTTCAGTGTACTATGTAATCACCGTATAAATATTTCTTCATTTTAATCTTATCAATGAATAGCACCAGGATTATAATGAGAGGTGAGAACAGCTTGTATTTTGTGTCTTCTTGACACTGAACTGCTTTGGTAATTCTCTATCTCATTTCTCAAAATAAGCTTCATGTTATGACTCACTGTTCAATCTCACACAAGTCACAAACTATAGGTATAGAGTCCTATTTTACCTACTGTCTCATTCCTGTTCATGACCACATGAGGATATGCTATCATAACAAGGCATGAGGCCAACTCCTAGCGGAGATCATCCTCTTCACCTGCCAATTATCCAATATTCAATAGCAGGTAAGATGAAAAAGAACTAAGCAGGCACAAACTAGGAAGGTTAGAGGTTTGATTCTTGATGCCAAAATCTGGGTTCAAGTCAAATTTGGTACCCAAGCCATTACCAGGAATTTTTCAACATGGGTGAAAAATAGCTATCATTGGGGATAGCATATTGTCCACCCTCTGACAGGACAGTCTAAACACAAATAGAGCTACATTAGGAGAAGGCATTGCCTGGAATGGACTTGCCAGGATAGGTCCCTAGGGATTGCTACAGGGCAATTATGCCAATCAGTAGCTGGCAGATGTCCACAAACTAAGACTTGAAGGTGGCAATGTGCCATAGAAACATATATCCTTTTGTGTGGGATGAAAGACCGTCACCAATTAAATTTATGGTGGGAACAGAAATAAATTTTATTCCATTTTTGAGAATAGGGCATCCTCTTCTAGGGCACAGAGAAGAACCAGCAAAGGGGAAAAGCACCAATAATTATACCTAACACAAGAGAATTCCTTCCCACCTCTGACCCTTCTCACCATTGGCTGGGAGGTGGGCTTACAATCTGAGCACGAAAGCTAGACAAAGAACCAGGAAATTGAAGCACAGAAACTCCAATTCCCTTAGTTAATGATTACAGCTGAGGTGACATCTATAAATCTAAAGAAGGAGAACAGGATAGGGGGAGGGGAGACCCTCTCCTTTCTTTTACAGTACTTTTACAGTAAAGGAAAGCAGGTCACAGTGACCCCGTTCTTACTTAATAAATCTTTGAACCAGAACTAGAAGAAAAAAACAAAAAGTTTCAGGGCAAACTTTCCCAGAGTCTGAGCCATCTGACTCACAGCCTCAAAATTTTTTTCACTTCTCTATTTCTTGATTTTTAAACATTTCTTAGTATAGATGTAGTTATATATTCATACATATCTTCCCTGTGAAGTCCTCACATTTTATTTACCTCACACACTTTCCACCCTATTTCCTCACAAGAAGAACATCCTCCATTCCATTTTGGTTTGCAGGGCCAAAGCATCATCCATCTCATGCTGGTTAGGGGTTATGCTCAATATATTTTTAGCCTGAATTTTGTTTCCAAGCCAGAACAATAGTAACATGACTCCTAGATATGGTGTTCCACTCTCTGCCTAGTCTTTGTCTCCATATCCCTTCAGTGGGCCTACCATAACACTTTTCCACTTACATACCCTGCACCTTAGTTCATCCATTTTAACCTCTCGCCTGATTCATTGGAATGACCTCATTGCTCACTGTCTAGAATCAGCATGAGAAGACTCCAGGCATTTGCCTAGTATCTCCAAATTTCTGGCCTGGAGCTCTGTGGAAGCATGAATCACAACAAGAATCATCAGTTCTCCTACAAACCTGTAGCAACTATGTCTCTAGCAGGTACTGTGGCTGTGTAAGACAAACAATAACAGCACGCAGGAAGGGCTGCCAATATAAGTTCTTTGATCTGATTTTCTAAGGAAAGCAACTTGAATGGGTTAACAATCTCAGTTTAATCAAACATACATATATCTTTCACTTAGTTCAGAGAGAAAGGATCAGCCCCCTGAACTTCAGGGCAAATACAAACAGAAATTACAAACAGAGACGATATAAACAGATCAACATTTCTGCCTAACCAAATCACAATATACATAGTTAACAGAGAAGCACCAATATCTGTCTGGGTTATAAAAGCTGGGGGGGGGGGGCGTGGCGTGTTATTTCAACAGTTTTCTCAGAGTCTCATTGCCCATACTCTTTCAATGAGTGTAACCCCAAAACAAAGCACCAACTTCAGATCTTACATACCCCGCTCAGGGCCCTAAGGGCTCCAGGCTCACCACTTAGGGTGTGGGAAAGCTCTAGAATCCTCAGTACCAAATCATATACAATTCAATGACTCTATTCTCTTAGTGCTGAGAAGCATTCATAGAGCTGGAAACAAAAAAATAGATCCCACTTTACCTGCCCCATTCAAACAAAGGCCAGATTCATTAAAGGCATTTAAGAGAATAGTAAAAATTCATGATCTAATTACCACTACAGAACCACAGTCCTACTTCAAAGAGGAACCTTACAAAAGGATTTTGGATGGCCAAGTGCTTACTTCTATGCCCAGTGCTAGAAAAGAGTGCCCTATAGTCTCTTTTTGACCAGGAGTTTACCTAAATTTGTGTTAATTCTTACTATCCAAGTATGTTGAGTGATGCCAGTGGGACTGCCACTGTTGTTCCTTCCACTTTCTGTAAGGAGCTCTTGAGAGCCTGATGAGATTGGGAGTTGAGGCCCAAGGACAGTCCCATGGGAAATAGGAATTATCTGGGGCTACACAGTCTGGCTCAGCTCCTCCTCCTCTGATAAGGCAGGCTGTGAACAGCACATGCCCCCCTTTCCAACACGAGTTGTCCACGAGCTGTGATGCATGGCCCTGGGGCTCCTGATAGGCTTAGAGGATCGTGCACGAGCTTGCTTGCACCCAGATACAAAGGCTAGTACTGCATAAAAATCCTGCTTGCTGTAACAATAAACGGAGTTGCCCACCATCTTGCCTCCTGCCTCGTTCATTGTCCATGAGACTCTTCCCTCCTGCTGGTCGGGAGTGGGAGGTGGGTGGTAGAGACCCCCAACAACTTTCAATAGCAGATAATGTTTCCATCCCACAATCCTTCTTGGCAGCCTCCACCCCAGTATCTGTAGACTTCTCTTTCTGCCCCACCAAATTCTCCTGGTCTAGAAACGTTTCTCACTGTGACTTTTTGCTGGTTATCCTGCTCAGAATATTATTTGCTTAGAGGGGTCTTTTAGTGCTCATTTTACTTGGGTATCCAAAATCACAAAGTTCAAAGTGAAGAAATAGCCTGGAAAAAGAGCAAACACACATACACACACACACACACACACACACACTCATGCACACAAACTGGAACATAAAAATTTCTATGATGACAGAGAAGCTGAAACCTCAAATAAAAATACACCACAAGAATTCCTAGAAAAGCTAAAGAAAGATTTTTAAAATTGCAAAAATATGATTTTTATAATTGAATGAAAATGATAAAAGAAAACTTAAAGGAAGGCAAGAATATTGTGAAATGGGTCTTTGGTCACTGAGAGAGGCCATTGAAAAGAAGCAGAGCCAAGATGGTGGAGCAAGGCAGGAATTCACCTGAAGCTCCTAAATTCACTTCCAAACAACTATAAAATAAAAGCCTAAAACAAATTCCAGACCAGTGGAACCAACATAAAGAACAGGTGGAACATTTTGCAGTCCAAGACAATTTAGGAGATTGGCAGGTCTGTCCCTATGTGGTAAAATGGGAGCAGAATCCAGTGCAGTCAGCTTTCACAAGCTGCCACACCCCAAGCCCCAGCAAAGGTCAGTGGCAAAGCCCCAAAGCCACAGCACAGGTGAACAGCTATTCTTATGCCCCCTTTGCAGCAGGCTAGCAGTGAGGTCCCATCCCTCCCGTGCAAGAATCTTGGCACATTCCTTCCTCTACCCCAGGACCATTGCCCAACTTTAACATAAAATTAAAAGTTATGAAATAGGCTGGAAAAAATGAGCAAAAAAGCAAAGACACAAAAAAGAACCTGACCACAGAAAGTTACTATGTTGACAGGGAAGCTCAAAACATAAACTCAGAAGAAAACAATGTCAAAACAGCTAAATGCAAAGTCTCAAAAGAAAATGAAAATTCATCTTAGGCACCAAAAGAACTTTTAGAAGAGTTCAAAAAAGACATCAAAAATTTAATAAGAGAGATAGAAGAATATTGGGAAAAGAAATAAAAGTCATCCAAGAGAATCTTTTTAAAAAAAAGTCAACAGCTTTGTAAAAAGAGCAGAAAGGGGAAAATATGTACAAAAATTCACTGAAGAAAATAACTTCTTAAAAAGTAGAATTGACCAAAAAGTATAGAGGTATGAAAATTCTCTCAATAAAAGAACTCCTTAAAAAGTAGAACTGACCAAACTGAAAAAGATTTGCAAAAGTTCACTAAAGAAAATAATTCTTTAAAACTTAAAATTTGGCAATTGAAAGATAATGACTCCATGAGACATTAAGAAACAATAAAACATCAAAAGAGTGGGAAAAATAGAATAAAATGTGAAGTATATCATTGAAAAACAACTGACTTGGAAAATGGATATGGAAGGGATAAATTAAGAATTGTTGGAATTCCTGAAAGCCAAAAAAGAAAAGAGCATAGATATCATAGTTCAAAAATTATCACGGAACATTACTTTGTTATCCTAGAATTTTAGAGTAAAGTAGAAATTGAAAGAATCCAACAATATCCTCCTAAAAGAAATCCCTAAATGAAAACTCCCAGGAATATCAGAGTCAAATTCCAGGAGAAAATACTGCAAGCAGCCAGTAAGAAAAAATTCAAGCATCTCTGAGCCATAGTCAAGATTACATAGGATTTAGCAGCTTATATATCAAAGATCAGAGAACTTGGAATATAATATTCCAGAAAGCAAAAGAGCTAGGATTATAATCAAGAATCATCTACCCAGTGAAATTGAGTATAATCCTTCAGAAGGAAAAAAATAAACATTTAGTAAAATTGAGCATATTCAAGAATTACTGATTAAAAAAACAGAGCTGAATAGAAAATTTGACATGCAAACATAATGCTCAAGAGAAGCATAAAAAGGTAAACAAGAAAGAGAAAATACAAGATATTAAGTAAGGTTAAAATGTTTACATCCCTGTGTGAGAAAAGTGGTTTTGGGGATCACTGGACTTCCCCAAATTGTGAGAAAACACGGCTTTGGGGATCACTGGACTTCCTAGGCAGGGCCAAAGTCCTGAGGAAGAACCCTGTGATAATCCCTAGAGAAGACTGTACAGACCACATGACTTCCAGAGGAAGACCAAGTGGTAGCCCCCCTTAATCTGTGGGGACCACAGGGCTCCTAGGGGTCAGACCCTAAGGAAGACCCGAGTGATGGCCCCTTAGAACGGCAATAAGATCGCAAGGCTCCCAAGACAGGGCCAGAAGACCCTGTGATATCCTCTTAAGTGATATCCTCTTAAGAAGGCTGTGCAGACCACAGGGTTCCCCAAGGGAATCCTGAGTGGTAGCCCTCTTAACACCACAGTGGGGATCACAGGATACCCCAAGGCAAAATCTGGGAGTAAGCCTGAGACAAGCTTCCACTGCTCATTGTTTCCCTTCATTTGACCTTAGGAAGATCCATGTGATTTACCCATTCTCACCCAAAAAACTCAGGACCAGAGTGGGCAGAGGAAGGCATTTTATTATGCTCCTCAAGAAAGCAGGTATAGTGCCCACTGCAACACTCACACTGATACAGCTGTAGGAGCAGGGGTAACCATTCCCTCCACTCCTGCTAGAGTTACGGTTAGTTTACAATCTTTATTTTTTTATATAGTTTTCCTAGGTTATACAGTTTATATAGGTAGGATAATAAGGATACAGAAGCAAAAGTGAAGTTAATTAGATTTTCCTTGTCTTAGTTTAGGATTAAACTACATTCTTTTACTTCCCCTACTTTCCCTCTTTAACATATGCAAATTATGCAAATCAATCGGCCTGGATTATTGACCAAGACCAGACCCTAGATAAGCTTGAACTGGTTCAATCGGTTTGGCCTCTCTAATTCCCCTGACTGCCTTCTCAAAAAGCATGCACATTTGTACAAGCCTCTGACCTCTCACCTGACCAACCTTGAGGCCTGATTTCTGCTAAAGCTGGGGTGGGGGGAGTCCAACTTTAGTTCTGTGGAAACAAAACTCCTCCTCTCATTTCTTACACCTGCATGGGAAGATCCTATGAGTAAAAGAACATCATCACTATTAAGGCACTGGTTGACTTTGATGAGAAGACATACAAAAATGAAATTAAGAGGTGAGAAAGAGGAAAACACTGGGAGATGAGGGGAGGGAGAGGTAGAATAGGATAAATTCTCTCACATGAAGAGCCACAAAAGATTTATTACAGTATAAGAAAAGGTGGGTGGGGTGGGCTTCACTTGAATCTTATTCTCATCAGAATTGTATCAATGAGAGAATAACATACACACTCATTTGTGTATAGATATCTACCTTATCCTACAGGGAAGTAAGAGAGGAGGAGTACAAGATAAGGAGCGGGGACTGATAGTAATTAGGTGAGATTTGGGGAGGCAGTGGTCAGAAGCAAAATACTGGTGAGGAGGGACAGGGTGAAGGTAGAGACAAAAGGATAAATGGGGAAAAATAAGATAGAGAAAAACACACAGTCAGCATTACTGTGAATGTGAAATGGATAAACTAATCCATAAATCAGAAGCAAATAGTAGAATTGAATAAAAACCAAAATTCTACAGCATGTTGTTCACAAGAAATACTTTTAAAGTGGAGAGATAAGACAAAGTAAATGGAAGAAGCCAGAGCAGAATCTATTAAGCATTTGCTGAAGTTAAAAAAAAAAAAGTAAGGGTAGCAATCATGACCTCAGACGAAGCAAGAGCAAAATAGATCAAACTAAAAGAAAAAGGGAAAGAAACTATATCTTACTAAGAGGTACCACAGACAGTGAAGTAATATCTATCTATCTATCTATCTATCTATCTATCTATCTATCTATCTATCTATCTATCTATCCCAAATAGTGAAACATTTAAATGTTTAAATCCCTGAATCTCACCTAATTGCTAAAAGTTAAATGATTTCCTGGAGGAAATAAGACAGTAACATTATACTAGTTGAAGACCTCAGCTTTCCCCTCTCAGAAGTAGATAAATCTAACAAAAAAGAAAGAAAGAAAGAAGAAAGAAGTTAAGAAGGTGAAAAGAATTTTAGAAAGGTTACATATAATAGACAATTGGAGAAAAATAAATGAGAATAGAAACAAATATAAATTTTTCTCAACTCTACATGGCACCAAAAATTGACCATGTATTAGGGAATAAAAACTTCACAACAAAATTCAGAAAAGCAGAAATATTTAATACATTCTTTTCAGACTATAACAAATACAATAACTATTACATTCAATAAGGGGCTACTAAAATATAAATTAAAAGTAATTATAAACTAAGTAATCTAATCCCAAAGAATGAGTGAGTCAAAGGACAAATCATAGAAACAATCAATATCTTCCATGAAGAGAATAATAACAATGTGGAAACATACCAAAGTTTATAGGATGCAGCCAAAGCAGTATTTAGGGGGAGATCTGTGTCTCTAAAACTCTTACATCAATAAAAGAGAGAAAGAGTAGATCAATTACATAATCGTGCCACTAAAACAATCAGAAAAAGAACAAACTAAAAAATCCCTAATTAAACAACAAATTGAACATCGTTCAAATCCAGAACCATGAAAATACTTGCAACCACTTTTGGTGAACAAATAAAGTGATTGCTGGCTTGGACTTTCTCAGATTCTTATCTTCAAGAATTTCTAGCATGCAAGTGAAAAGTGACTTCCTCAATTTGGGAACCTTATAGAAGAGGAATTGTGAGAGCCCACAAATTTTCAGTCCAATGTCTTTGTGCTCTAAACTGATAAAAGAAACTGCCAAGACCAATTAGTGTTTCGTTGTTCTATATTGTCTGTCTGTCTGTCTGTCTGTCTGTTTTATTCTTGTCACTTGTGCTGGAGAATACTGTGTTTCATTGGG
This sequence comes from Phalanger gymnotis, assembly GCA_028646595.1. Taxonomy (NCBI): domain Eukaryota; kingdom Metazoa; phylum Chordata; class Mammalia; order Diprotodontia; family Phalangeridae; genus Phalanger; species Phalanger gymnotis. The sequence continues at coordinate 811,057,931 of CM053622.1, read as the reverse complement.
AGGACCTCCTCTATTTTGGGATGAACACCTAGGTAGGACTAGGATTTTTCCAAACCCTCTTTCCCTTTACCTTATTTTCTGCCAGCAAATAATCAAGAGATGTATCTGTCTGGTTGTCATTCTGTTGTCTGTGATTATTATATTGTCTTGACTATCCTTCCTGTCTAAATTTTCTGTTTGGTTTCTAAGTTAACATAAAACTCAAGTACATAACAAGATTCCTATTACTTATGATATAAACATGATGTACATCTCAATTCTGAAGAAACTGGAGCAGAATCTATGACTGCTTGAGTAGTCAGTCTTCATTATCAAATACTCCATATTCCTTTGCCAAATAATGGCATAATTCTGACATGATTGGAGTGGTCAGCGTTCAGTACGGGATCAATCTGTTTTGGCACAAAGCATTGTTGGGCTTCTGTTCAGAAATTGGAAAAAAAAATTATTGGAAGATCCGGTTTGCCTAAGTCTGTACTTATTGATGCTGATCCAGCTAAGTGACTAACGATCTTATCAAGTAAATGGCTATCTCTGACAAATTCTGAACAGTTTAACCACTTATTCTCATGCTAAACTCTCCTTCCAAAAAAACAGGACCTTCTACTGACTTTTTGATCAAACTTTTGGTAAGAGAATGAGTGTAAGGGCCAAGCAGAAAAGAGGAGAAAATTTTCTGTCAAAAATTTCAAAGATGTGATCTCTTCCACCATATTGTGACCTCCTTCACTGCAGGACTGACCTTTGGCTTTTTTTGTATCCGCAGTTCTTAGCACAGTGCCTGATATATGGTTGTCGTTGCTGCTATTGTTCAGTTGGCGTCCAGCTCTTAATGGTTGCATGAAGCCTACAGTATATGATGTTTTCTTGGCAAAGATAGTGCAAAAATACTGAAGAATACTGAAAAATCACACAATACAATGCAAAAAGGCAGAAATAATAAATACATCCTTTTTCAGATCATGATACAATAAAATTATACGTAATAAAGAGCCATGGAAAGATAGACTAAAAATTAATTGGAAGCTAAGTAACCTAATCCTAAAGAATGAATGGGCCAAAGAATAAATCATAGAAGCAATCAATAACTTTATCCAAGTGAATGACAATAAAGAGACAACATACCAAAAGCAGTTCTTGAGAGAAAAATTTATATTTCTAAATGCTTATGTGAATTAAAAGAAAGAAGAGATCAGTAAATTGGGCATGCAACTAAAAAAGCTAGAAATAGAACTAATTAAAAATCCCCAAATACCAAATTCTGAAAATCATAAGAGAGATTAACAAAATTGAAATTAAGAAAACTATTGAACTAATAAATAAAAACTAAGAGCTACTTTTATGGGAAAATAAAATAAAATAGATAAACCTTTGATGAATTTGATTTTAAAAAATGAAGAAGAAAACCAAATTACCATTAGCATTTCACCACCAACAAAGAGGAAATCAAAACAATAATTGGGAGCTATTTTTCCCAAAAGTATGCCAATAAATCTGACAATCTCAGTGAAGTGGATGAATACTTACAAAAATATAAATTGCCCAGATTAACAGAAGAGGAAATAAAATACTTAAACAACCCAATCTCAAAAAAAAAAGAAATTGAGGACCAGATGGATTTACAGGAGAATTCTACCAAAAATTTAAAAAACAATTAATTCCAATACTATATAAACTATTTAAAAAGAGATAAGGAAAGAGTCCTATCAAATTCTTTTTATGATACAAACATGGTGCTGATACCTAAACTTGGAAGAGCCAAAACAGAGAAGGAAATTTTACACCTATTTCCCTAGCGAATATAAATGCAAAAGTTTAAATAAGATCTTAGCAAATAGATTACAGCAATCCATTATCATGAGGATAATACACTATGACCAGGCAGGATTTATACCAGCAATGCAGGGCCAGTTCAATACTAGGAAAACTATCAGCATAATTGACCATATCAATAACAAAATTAACAGAAATTATATGATTAGCTCAATAGATGCAGAAATAGAAGCAGAGATACAAACCCCATTCCTATTTTAAAAAAACCACTAGACCATAGGAATAAATGGATTTTCCCTTAAAAAGATAAGATCCAACATTGATTATTCCAATCTTATATCACCTTTGCCAATTTACAGGGGTCAGGTAAAATTTGTGGTTGTTTTGATTTGCATTTTTCTCATTATTAGTAATTTAGAGTATAGTTTGTAACTCTTTTAAGAACTTATTTTTCATATCCTTTGATCATTTATTTGGAAATACTTTTTGGATGTGTGTGTGTATGAGAGAGAGTGTGATTGGGTGTGTGTAAATTCACATATACATGTAAAATAAACATATATGTGTGTGTGTGTGCACATACACATACACACATTTGTATATGTATATGTGTGTGTTCTGTGTGTACATACATGAATTCTCTCCATGGTAGACAAGGGATGCTCAAATGTCCAAGTGTAAAGAAGAGAGGAACCAGTCCTAGACACAATTCATGAGGAGGCTGACATCTATGGTTTCCTGTGATTCTTTTATGGTTCTGTCTAATGGAATTTAGAAGTTAAATCTAAGTTTTGATTGGCTATTGATTATCTAATTCATAATTTAAGCAAACTATCAGAGTCAACATCATGAGCAATTGTTTATCAGTTGTTAACAAGATTTCAGACACTTGTGTAGTTAACAGGCACTTCTTGGTTTAAGGAGATGTGTAAAATGCAAGAAACATTTATTAAGCAACTCTTATGTGTCATGCACTGTGCTAAGTGCTAGGGATACTATTACTAAAAAGAAAGACATTCATTAGTGGTTCTTTATGAGATGTGGGGACAAACAAATGTTACCAGACTAAGCCCTTTAGGTTCTTATTTTATTACAGAAAAGCAGCTTATATAACAACTAATTGGTCATAACAAGGAGGCTTAAAAATGTCAGAAGTGCTCATGCTAAGTTAGCCTGCTTATTTCCACTATATCCCTTCAACTGTATCTGACTTTAAAAACCAGGCATAAAAGTGGGAAAATGTTTCAAGAATGTCAAAGCAGTGAGCTCTTCCATTAGATTTTGCACTCCTTGAGGGCAGGGCTGACTTTTGGCCCTTTTGTATCACCAGTGCCTGGTATGTGGTGGTTGCTGCTGCTGCTGTTGTTCGGATATGTACAACTCCTTGTGACTCTATGGACATATGGCATATGAGGTTTTCTTGGTAATGACACTGGAGTAGTTTGCCATTCCCTTCTAAGTGGATTTGGGCAAAAAAAAATGGTTACATGACTTTCCCTGTGTCACATAGTAAGTGACAATGGATTTGAACTTACATCTTCCTGATCTCGGACCTTCAGCTCTATTCACTGAGCCATCTAGATGTAGGTGCTTAGTAAATACTTATTTACCATATTATCATTAGGGAGCAGCTAGGTGGTACCATGGATAGAGTGATAGTCCTGGAGTCAGATAGTCCTGAGTTCAAATTAGGCCTCAGTTACTTTCTAGTTGTGCAACCCTGAGCAAGTAATTTAACCCAATTTGCTTCAGATTTCTCATCTTCAAAACGAGGTGAACAAGGAAATGGCAAATTACTCCATTTTTCTGCCAAGAAAACCCAAAACTGGGAATCACAAAGAGTCAGATGCTACTGAACAAAAGCATCTTTAAATTCCCAATTCTGGCCAAGTTAGGAGGGCAAATAGACAGATAAGAGGAATTTTTAACAAATGATGCAACATCGTAGCAGGTTTTAGGGGTTACAGATCCCTAGGTTTAATTTGGTAAAATTTCCACACAAATAGCTTATTCCTGTCACTTTCTCTCTTCTCTGAAGAGAGAGAATACTTAGTTCTTAAAACTGAAACAAGTATAAAGATTCTATCTTCCAAACAGCAAGTGGTTTTTGAGTTTGAAATGTAGAGGTTGTTATCCACCTGGGGTGTATGATGTGAATGATTTAGAACTTAATTGCCTAGGTGAATTAGAAGCTAAGTCACCTAGAGGAATTGGAATAGACCATGAATCTATAAGCTTTTCAAAAATAAAACTGGTAAAGTTTTGCTTGACAAGATCACAAAATGTCTGTACACCTTGGAAATTTAAACTTCAGTCAAGGAAAGAATATAGAACTAGTCATTTTAAGCCAATTGGCTTAATTAAAGCCCTGATTTCTGTCACTTATTAAAACATCTAGTGCATGCCAAAATAAAAGGCTAAGATTTAGCAGAATATTGCAGAAAAGGTTGAGGAACCTTAAATTTTCATTTAGATAAAAAGAGACTATGAAGATTTCCAAGTCTGAAAATTTGGGAAATTAGCTTATAGAAATTCTCTCTCCTCCTCAGAAAGTCAAAGCTAAAAAAAAATGTAAAAAATAAAAATCTTCTTCCTCATTACTGTATGCTGATCTGTTCATGCAATGCAAAGAGTGGTATGAAATGACTTTTCCATGTAAGATAAATTGAGAAATGCATTCTATCTGATCAATATCATTGGATTCACGAAAAGTTTTGTTTTGGATGTAGGTTTTAATCCTTGGTACTCTTTTATGTTAGCATTATCCTTATTTCTCCCATTGTAATTTTGAGAAACCATTGTACAAAAAATGCTACTGCTTTATAGCTTTGAACTTTTACTCTTTGGAGCCCTTTGTGGAGTATCCTTCTGGTTAAAGGTTGTCTTTCATATTCAAAAGCGTGAGCAGTGTTTACTCAAAGCTAAGTTGATACCTTATAAAGCCTCATTGTCCATGAGATATTGCCAAACTTAGAATTTCCTGACCATGATAAGATTTATTCTGTGGGAAAAGAGAGTAAAAGAAACTTCCTCAAAAGGATGTGTAAATAAGAATCCTTTGTGAATTCTACCTGAGACTTAGGACAATCATCCTATTGGGGACTCAATTTTAACAGAATGTCTCAGAGTTAAAACACCTGAAGCCACCTAGATAAACTTAGATTAGGACAAGAATTCCCTCTATATTCTTCCCAATACTAGTCATTAAGCACCTTCATAGAGACCTCCAAAGTGTGGGAACCCACTACTACCTGAAGCAGGCCAAAATAATTTGAATAATTATGATGATTACAAAGGGTTCCTTCTTTCCATTGTACTCAAATTGGTTTCTCTCTATCCTTTATCCTTTGTCATAATTCAAATGTTTGTGGCCAAGAAAACAAAATTGAAATCCTTTCATGATTTTCTTTCAAATAATTGTATTGCTTGGCCATGTCCACCCAAATCCTCTCCAGGCTCAGCATACCCATTTTGGATAGCTGATCATCTGGAGTAAAGAATGCAAGGTCTTTGGGCATCCCTGCTGTCCTCTGGACAGTCTAGCCCATCACTATGCTTCCTACATTGTGGCTTCTAGAAATCACAGGATCACAGAATTTTAGAGTTGAAAGGTAACTCAGCAGTCACTGAGAACATCTCAATAAGATTTTAATCTGTGAAGAACTGGCTTGGGTACAGGGGATACATGGGCAGAAATGAAACAGTCAACACGTACAAGCCTACTAGGTACCAAACACTGTGCCAAGGCTAAGCAAGGCATTTAAAGAAAAGCATAACTTCAATCCTTTCCTTCAAGAAGCTCGTATAGTAATGAGATAGACTTTGAACAACTAGCTCAACACCAAGTCTTTACAGAGTAGATGAAACAGACAGAAGGGATTTCAAGTGAGGAGACACTAGGAGTAGGAAAGTTAGGAGGGGGCCAGGAAAGACTGCCTAGAGTAAGTCAATCGATAAGCACTGATTAAGACTCTAATATAGCCACACGGTGGCCTAAGTGCTGGAGATAAAAAGACCCAAATGAAAGACTATGCCTTCAAGGATCTTCTGTTCTCTCAGGGAAAGCGACATTGACCCCAAGAAACTATCAGCATGGTCAAACCCAGGCAAACACCACTCAGATCAGTAGGTGGTTCAGGGAGCAGGTTGGAAGAGCTCTGGCCCAATGTGAATAGACTATTCCTGGAGCAGGCCTTTGAGGAAGGGGCCTTTCAGGCCCTGACATTGGAAGACATGTGCTTCTGAACTCACAGAATGTTAGGGCCTGATAGAGGAGGCTGGCAGTACTACTGATTTCAGCTCATTCTCCCCTCTTCTCAGTGAATCAGGGCTGATCACACCTGGTCCAATTCAGGCCCCTCTCTGAGGCCCAGGAGTTTTGCTGTGTCAGCTACACACAAGTGTCCAAGGCTCAGCAAGTATCCTTGAGGAAACAGGCTGCCAGATTACCGTGGGGATTTGCTGAGAAGGGGGAGGAAGATAACCAAACATATTTTTCTTTGGGTTTTCCCTTGGAGGCCAAAATTCAGGTGCAGAATCCCAGGCAGTGAAGCTCCCTTGAGCTCCTTCTTGACACATGCACCCTCAACAACCAGAGACCAGACTCCCTCCTATCATTATCAGGATTATAAATAACACCTGGTTCCCACAGCTTGGCTCCTGGACAGGAGTTGGACTTCTGCTCTGTGTGCTGCAGTGTCAGAGAATGACAAGTGTCTGGGCATCTGTCCAGAGATGGCACTTGTCAGATAACGAATGATTTTCCCTTTGAAGGGTAACGCAAGAAGTGGCTGTCAATGCCTTGGCTGCTCACAGGCTCAGAGTTTGGGGCAATGCTCAGGATGCAGGCCTCAATGATTTTAATGATGACCCTCTTCTTGCTCCTCAACCTACCTTCTTTAGCCAGGGAAGAAAACTTCCCCTGCTTTGAGCAAATCAACCCACAAGTCCACAGAGATGGAGACCTGGTCATTGGTGGGTTTTTTCCCCTGTACTTAATGGCTGTGAGGAGTTTCACAGGAGCTGAACATCCACACAAGGCCTGTAATGCACACCAGTAAGTAGATATGTGCCTGGGCTTTCATCTTAGGAAACAGATCAGTAAGCCTGAGTATTCAATCCCCAGCTCCTGGAGACTTTCCCTGTCCTCTTGTCTGTGACTTTTCTTGCCCTTTTTCATGCTTTATCTAGCCTTAAAATCTATAGGCAATGTTAACCTAGGCTTCAGATCCTCCTTACTTGTTTTGTGAACTCTGTCTGGGAACTCAACCCCAGAGATGCCTCCTCTCTTTCCCAGCCAAGCTGTAATGTAAAGGTTCTTGCTTCTTGCAGTACCACACTCCCCAGGCCTGTGCTCACTTCTCTTTACCCACAGCCACAGTTTGGCATCATGTCTGATCAGCATCACTAGGCCTGGCTTCTAGAAACAGCAGGTGTGGGGGGAGGGAAAAGGAGTTTCTTCAGTCTTCCCTCACTCAGCTGTCTGCTGTTCTTAGATAAAAGTTTGTGATGTAAAAGTTCTGGAGTAGAAAGTTCCTAGGCTGTGAGGTAAAAGTGTGTGGTATAAAATTTCTTGAGGTCTAGTCGGCTTCCTTCAGTGCCTACCATTTGTCGATTCAGTGGAATTTCCCTTGTGTTTATACTTCACTCAATCCATAACTTGGCCCTGGAGATCCTGTCTTTTCTGAGGTTTTCTAAAGTTCTCTTAGGAGGACAATTGCTTTACCCCTAGATTTTTGTTGTTCTATATCCATTTCACGGTAATTTTCTGTTTGTTTATGGAAGAACTGTGAAAAGCCTGGAAACTTCTGACCTGTTCCACCATATTGCCAGAACGCATTAAAAAATCCTTTCCCTCAATTAGGAACTAGGAAGGGCCACATTATTGCCCTTTGTATCTTTCCTGTGGCCACTGAAGTCTAATAAGAAGGAAGACCTTGTCCTTTATCAAATTGTCTGGGACAAGGTCCATCTCTCTTCCCTGCTCTGACTGCCAGGCTGGCTGTGCTGAACAGGATGGAGGAAAGTCCTGACACACTGGGAACCCAAGCAGGAGCAGTGCTAGACTTATAGAAAATTGATTTGAAATCTAGCTTCAGGTAATTATTAGGTGTGATTCTGAGTAATAGTAGTAATAACAATGATAATGTAGCTGTTATATGCCACTTTAAGGCTCAGTTTCCTCATGTGAAAATGAGAATAATAATAGTAGCTATCTCTTAGGGGATTGCGACAATCATTGGCATAACATTTATAATTTTTGTAACTCTATGGTGTCATATAAATGCCAACTTAAAAATAATATTTTTTTCTTTCTTGGATGGTGGATATTTGGTATGGGCACCCATCCCAGGGAATGAGCAAGTGTGTCACATCATTGCATGCAACCAAGTAAAGGAATCCTGTATTTTAGTATTAGCATCCGTTGTCCTGCAAAGAACCTGCCCAGAAAAGTGGGCAGCCCCCGTGTGTGTGTGTGTGTGTGTGCTCATGCATTTGGGCACACTAAGCATTTCCTATGAGGCAGGTAGCCTGCACATTATTATTCATAATTTACAGATAAGGAAACTGAACCTCCAAGAGAGAATGGCCAGAGAGGCCTTTCTGGTGCTGCTTAACAAATACCTAATACTTGTAGATTGTGAACAACAGTGAGAGTGAACACTAGTAAAGTTATGTGTCATCTTTCACTTAAGAAGATGAAATGAAGGAGTCTTCCCTCCCAAATCATTACAGAATGCATGTGCATGGTCCTCCACTAGTCAAGGTGAATCGGTTATCCCACCAGATACTTCTTTGAGACCAATATCACTTGTGATTTGGGGCTGGGTTCATTTGTGCAGAAGAGACAAAACCAAGGTGACTGGGCACCTACAACTAGTCTTGCCATTCGTGCTCCCTAAATGAGCTCCCCAAACAGTTTACTGCCCAAGAATCTTCCCTGAGTCACGACAGTGAGTCTGATAAGGGGTTATAAGTGAACAATACAAGAAAAGATGAGCCTGTGTCAGACACAAACCCAAGAAATTGAGCCTTCAGATAGACTGAGGTATAAAACAAGAGGTCCTAGCCTTGCTGGGCTCAGTGAGCATGCTCTCTCCAATGGCTCTTTGCCTCCTTATAGACTTTACCCCTATTACACTTTCCCTTGAAAGATAAAACTTTCAAAGAAACTTTATGGAATGAACCAGGTTGTTATGAGCTAGGAAGAGATATATTTGCAATGGCTCAGCTCATCCCTGGGAGGATTTCCCATAAGGGGTAAATGTGGCCTCTTGACAGAAGACACTGAGCCAGAGGTTACATCTCTTTTCCCTCAACTGCTAGTATGGGTGGTACTACGAATGTGGCATTCATCATAGTCTGCCTGTGAAAGGGGTTATTGATACGTATATCTACTAGATAAGATTGTGAGACTGTGGTCAGGGAACCACTCTCACTTGTACAGTGCATTTCTCATAATAACTGGTGAGTACACATTTGTGGGATGAAATATCTGAGGGACTCAGCTCAGGGAGTCAGGCAACAATCAATTGTTAAGTGCTTACTACATGCCAGATACCCTGCTAAGTGTTGGGGATACAAAGAAAGCTAAAACTGTGGTCCATTCCTTCAAAGAGCTAATATATTAATGAGAGGGACAACATTCAAACACCTACATAAATGCAAATTATGTACATTGTAACGGGAGATAATCTCAAAGGAAAGGCACTAACCATGAGGGGATTTGCAAGGCTTCTTACAGAAGGAGAGATTTGAGTTCAATCATGAAGGAAGGAAAAGAGGTCAGGAGGTAGAGGCAGGAAAGGAGAGCATTCAAAGTAGCCTGCCCAGTTAGGAATTCTGGAGAATTTCCCCCTCCATCACTCACACTCCAAATTTCAGACAGGTCAACAGTGAAGAGGTGCAGGTCCTATGAAAATGGGGCTTCTTTTGCCCTGGGCCCTGTGCTCCAAGCTTAGCTTGGCTGAATTTGTCTCCTTCAAGCTGATGGGCTCCCAAGTATTTGTTACTAGTTTCTGATGTCCTCACTTCCTGCAGGTGGCTACACAAAAATTACCAGCAGGTCCTAGCCCTGATGTTTGCTGTGGAGATCATCAACAGGGACTCCAGGCTGCTGCCTAATACTACCCTGGGATTTCACATCTACAACACCTACCATAGTGATGCCAGGACCTTGGAGAGCTCCCTGAGGTGGCTTTCAGGACAGGACAGGACCACCCCAAATTATAGTTGTTGGAAGCAGGACAAGATCATGGCTGTTATTGGAGGAGCCACATCTGCTCTTTCTGTCCAGATGGGGACCCTTCTGGAGCTCTACAGATTACCACAGGTAGGGAATCTTGAACCTGACATCTCTTGCCCCTCTCCTTGAGATGAAGGGACTTGTCCAGCATTACAGAGGTGGAAGGGAGAAATAATAGAAGTTTGTTTTCTTAAGTGCCTACTATCTGCCACACACTATGTTAAGTGCTTTAAGAATATGATATCATTTGACCCTTAAAATCATCCTGGGAGGTAGGTACTTTTATTAATTTTCCCTTTGCAGTTGAAGAAATTGTAGCACATAGGATTTAAGTGACTTGCCTAGGGTCACACAACTAATAACTGACGAAGGTTGTATTTCAACTCAGGTTTTCCTACCTCTAGGCCCAATACTCTATGCTACCTAGATGCCACATAGTGTCTAAGTGTGAAGGCAGGATTTGAATTGAGGGCTATCTGACTCAAAATCCAGCACTCTCTTTATTTGAAGCAGTGTGGCTAGAAT
>CM053622.1:811024734-811046888 GCA_028646595.1 Phalanger gymnotis | reverse complement strand
CCCAAGAACCCCCTACCTGGACTGGGCTTAGATCTTCAGCAGGCTCTTCACTCCTGCTCTGATCAGCCACTTAATTCCTCCCACCAGGTGGGCCTGGGGCCAGAAGCAACTGCAGCTGTAGTTCTAAAGCTGCCCCACCTCTGCTGCCCCAGGGGCGGTGGCCGAACCGCAAACTCAGTCCCGCAGCTTTTCCCACTAACCTTCTCTGTTGTCTTTGCTGTTTGTGGGTTATGAGGTCTGGTAAATGCCACAGCTCAGTAATTCAGGATGCTAGGGCACTCTCCGCTCGGCTCCTGGTCTGGTCGGTCCACGCCGCACATGCTGGGCTCTGCTCCACACAGCTCCACTCCCCTCAGCTCCCAACTCTGTGCGGGATAGACCTTACCCTGAGACCATCCAGGCTGTCCTGGGCTGGAGCCCTGCTTCCCTCTGCCATTTTGTGGGCTCTGCAGCTCTAGAATTGGTTCAGAGCCATTTTTTCATAGCTTTTTGGAGGGACTTGGTGGGGAGCTCATGCCAGCCCCCTGCTTTCCAGCCATCATCTTGGCTCTGCCCCCCTATAATTTCTTTTTTACATAAGGGTCCTTTTCCGACTTGTATGATCTCTTTGGAATACAGCCCTAGAAGTGGTATTGCTGGGTCAAAGTGTAGGCACATTTTATAGCCCTTTGGGCATAGTTCCAAACTGCTCTCCAGAATGGTTGGATCAGTTCACAACTCCACCAACAATGTAACAATGTTCCAATTTTTCCACATCTTCTCCAGCATTTATCATTTGCCTGTTTTGTCATGTTAGCCAATCTGACAGGAGAGATGTGGTACTCAAGAGTTGTTTTTATTTGCATTTCTCTAATCAATAGTGATTTTAGTGCATTTTTTTCATATGACTACAGGTAGCTTTGATTTCTTCATATAAAAACTGCCTGTTTATATCCTTTGATCATTCATCAATTAGGAATGACATGTATTCTCATAGAGTTTACTCAATTTTTTATGTATTTGGGAAATGAGGGCCTTGATTAGAGATACCTGATCTAATTTTTTCCCAAGCTTTTTGTTTTCCATCTAACCTTGTTTGCATTCGCTTTGTGCAAACCCTTTTTAATTTTATAGAATCAAAATTATCCATTTTACATCTCACATTACTCTCTGTCTTTTGTTTCATCATAAATTCTTTCCTGATCCATAGATCTGATAGTTAAATTATGGCATGCTACCTTAATTCTCTTATGTTATCATCTGTTATGTCGAAATCATGTATCTATTTTACCAGGTCTTGGTGTAATGCTACTTCGTGTAAGATATTGGTCTATATCTAGTTTCTGCCATACTGTTTTCTAGTTTTCCTAGCAATTTTCATCAAATACTGAATACTCATCCCAAAAGCTAAGTGGATTTATCAAACACTAGATTAACATGGTATTATGGTAATTAAGGTGGGACTTTTTTACTGTTTTTTTCTTTTGGAATGGTGAGGTAAACAAGTACCTTTGATGAGTCCTGTCTTTCAAAAGTAATGGCAAGCAAAGTAGGACTTTTTGCTGTTTGTTATTGGAGTGCTTCTCAGCACTGAGGTAATCAAGTGCTCCAGGGCCTAGAGCTGTTTATACAAGATCTGAGGTTGGCTTTTGGTTTGGGGGGCACACTCATTGAAAGAGTGTTCATGATAAGACTCTGGGTAGCTGTTGGAGCAGCAACCCCCACTTTTGAAATCCTAGATGTTGGTGCTTCTTTCTGGTAACTATGTATGTGTTGTGATTTAGTTAGATAGATAAAAGCCTGCCTGTTGATCTGTTTGTAATTTCTGTTTGTACTTGCTCCAAAGTTCAGGGTGTAGCTTTTCCCCCGAACTAAGTAAATGATATATCTATGTTTAAATAAAGTAAAATTGTCCATCCCTAAAAGTTGCTTTCCTTAGAAAAACAGATCAAAGCACCTGTGCTAGCAGCCCTCCTGTGTGCTCTTCTTGTTGGTCTTTCACCTCCACAGCAGCTGCTAGCAACATTGTTGTTATGTATGGTCATTTACTGCTGTGTATTTTGTCCTGATCTATTCTACTGATCCCCCACTCTATTCCCCAGCCAGTGCCAGATTGTTTGGATAGTTATCACTTTATAATACAGTTTGAGATCTGCTACTGCTAGGTCACCTTCTTTGACATTTCCTTCATTGATTCCCTCGATAGTCTTGACCTTTTGTTCTTCCAGATGAATTTCATTATTATTTCTTCTAGCTCTACAACATAATTTTTGCTAGTCTGATTGGCATATCACTAAGTAAGTTAATTTTGGCAGAATTGTCATTTTTTTTGTTTTATGGTCTCCACAGACCCATAAGCAATGAATATTTTTCCAGTTATGACTTCATTTGTGTGAAAAGTGTTTTTTAAGTGTGTTCATGAAGATCCAAGTTCTGTCTTGGCAGATAGATTACCAGTACTTTATATTGTCTAGAGTCATTTAAAATGGAATTTCTCTTTGTGTCTCTTCTTGCTGGGATTTATGTGAATTTATTTTATATCTTGCAACTTTGTTAACTTTGCTAATAATTAACTTTGTTGTTAATTATTTCAAGTAATTTTTAAGTTGATTCTCTAAGATTCTCTAAGTATATCATCATATTGTGTACAAAAAGTGATAGTTTTGTTTCCTCATTGCCTACTCTGATTCTTTAAATTTCTTTTTCTCCTGTTATTGCTATAGCTTTCATTTCTAGTACAATATTGAATAATAATGGGCATCCTTACTTTATTCCTGTTCTTATTCAGGAGGCTTCTAGCTTAAACCCATTACAGATAATGCCTGCTGATGGTTTTAGGTAGATACTACTTATCATCTGAAGGAAAATTCCTGTTCCCCTGCAACCACAAACACTAGTGCTCTTCATTACCTGGAATTGTGATCTGATAGTGTGACCCAGAAGTGCATTTGAGCTTTGGCACCCAGTGCCACAAAAGGTTTCCCTCTAATCTCTTTTGGACCAGTAGACTAACACCCTTACCATCTTTGGGATGAGAGCTCCTGAAGCTGCTGCCGCCACTGTTGTAACTGTGCCCCAGTCTCATTGCTGGTATTGCTATAGCATGCATTGTACTCTAGGCTGACCACAATGCCAGTGCATTGACTTATCCTGTTGACTTCATAAGTTGTCTTTGCTTAGCAAAATATCTCACCCCAAACATTTATTGGCTCTGCTACTCTGAAATTTGATTTGAGGCGTTATTTTAAAGTTGTTTGGAGGAAAATCTTAGGAGTGTTCAATTGAGTTGCTCTCTGAACTCTGCCAGTTTGGCTGCTCAATAAATGATTGTTAATTGAGTACTGTGTGAATTTCCCTGGTTCCAAGGATACAAATTTTTGAAAAGAATATTTGTCATCAAAGAAAAGTGACAAAGGATGAATTAAAAATTACTCTTTTCTGTAAGAATCACATCAAGAATATCTTTAACTATTGTGAACCAGTATCATTAACTCTCATATAGCAGCACAGCTTCTGCTCTGTAGGCCAGAGCCAGGCCCTGATTCACTTGCTTCTCTTGTTACTACCTAAACCCTCCAGGCTGTGTGCACTGCTCACTGTGGGTCTGGATTCAGGAAAATTCCACAGGAGGGAAAGCCTGTCTGCTGCTTTGACTGTGCCCAGTGCCCAGATGGAGAGATTTCCAGCCAGACAGGTAAGTGTCTGAGCATAAGGCTGAAGTTGTAACCTGAGGTATGGGGAGAATGGTGGCATTCTCAATAGAAACAGGGAAGGTCATCAAAGTAATGGATTTTGGTGTGACATGGAACTTCAGGGTTGCTTTGATTTGCATTTATTTTATATTTCATGTTGTAGAGTATCTTCCCTCATCTGTTAACAGTTTTGATTTCTTGCTCTGTGAACTAGCTGTTCATACCATTTAATTACTGACCCACTGGGGAGAGGTCTCCTTTTTCTACCAGCTCTTCCCCATCATGCCTTGATCTAACCCATCCTTACAAAAACAGGAATTCACATGACCCTGACACCACCTCAAGCTATCATTCTGTGTCTCTTCCTTTTCATTAATACACTGCTGCTTCTCATTTTTCCCATTAACATCAGGCTTCTGATGCCAATACACTACTGAAACTGCTTTTTTTCAAGATCAGCAATAGCTCCTGCTATTTCCAATGGCTTTTTCCCAATCCTAATTCTTCTTGATCTTTCTGTAGCTTTGGATAGTCAACCCCTACCCCCAAACCTTCTGAAAAAATTATCACCTCCCTTGTTTTCTGTGACTGTGACACTTTTTTTCTTAGTTCACTTTTATCTGGCTAGCTTCTCCTTTTCAAACTCTTGCTGACTTCAATTGATTCAGCCAACATTTATTAAGTAATTAAGATATGATAGGGATTGTGGTAGGCACTTAGGAAAATAAGCACTGGCTTCAAGTGCCTGATGGTTTACAATCCATCTCCAATACCACCAGTATAAGGATTCTTAAAGGTTCTCTTTTGGTCTTTCTTTTCTCTCAATACATTCTCCCTTGGGGCAGTTTAATCAACTCCCATAAGTTCAAGGACAATTTCTTTTCCAATGATTTCCAGATCTCTTAATTTATCCCTGATTACTCTTCTGAATTCTAGTCCTTTGTTGGCACTTGTCTGTAGGGCATCTCTTCCAGAATGGTCCTTTGACATCTCAAAATCAGCATGTTCAAAATGGATCTCTTTATCTTTCTCCTAATTTGCCCCTTGTCCAAACTTCCCTTTTCTTGTTGAGAGCACCACTGTCCTATCTGTCAACAAACTTCACAACCTCACAGTTACCTTCTCCATCACTTGAACATTTTTTTTAATTTATTAATTTCCTCTTTATCCAGGCTCTGAAGCACTCTTTAAAGACCCCTGGTATCCCTACCTAAAGACTCATCCCAATTAATAAATAATATTTTCAAATATTATTAAAAAGGAAAGTGAAAATGAGCATGCTTGATCAATACATTTTAAAAACTGTTTGAAAATATGTGCAATAAACACCACTTGTAAACCTCCAACCTCTGGAAAAAAGTAGGATGGTGGCATTTTCTTTTACCTCTTTTTTTGTGCCATATGTATTATAATTTTGTAATGCTTACTTTTGATTTTTTTGGTTGTTCTTTCCATTTATCTTGTTGTAGTTGTGGTGTATATTGTTTACTTTAATCAGTTCATGTTGATCTTTCCATATTTCACTATATTCCTAGCCAGCATCATTTTTTTTCAAAATTAATTTTATTGATGTCTTTTTTTATATCACGATAGTTTCTCCCAGTATTGCTCTATTTCCCCCTCCAAGAGAGCCATGTTATACAAAAGTATTATAAGCCCAAAAAAAGGAATAAAAAAATAAATGATCAAAATAACTTATCAATATAGCTTAAAAGTTCTTAAATATATGCAAAGTTCAACACTTGTGGATTTCCTTATCTGCAATAGGGGTATAGTGACAATGACTTCTAATATCTTGATTATTCTCTTAAGATCATCAAAATATAATATGATCACTCCCAGGTCTTGCTTAATTAGATGATATTTATGACCTCTGATGATGATAGGGTTCAGAGGGAACACATGTATTATCTCATTTTAAACTATAACTAGTTCATTCTTGTTTAGTCCTGTAATAGCAATTTAGATATGAAGATCTTTCCCACTCATTAATAGGCTATGTGACCTGCTTACATCACAAGAAGCCTAACTCACATGTGGTGGGAGAAGTTTGCTGAGAGAAAAAGGAAATTGTATCACAGGAAATGCTGAGAGAGCAGTTACTACAGTTAGAGCTGAGGGAAAGAGAGAAGATGTGTGATAGCTGGGCTGTAAGTTTGCTTGTTGGTGGCAAGGACCTAGGAAGGGCCAGATGGTTGTGGGATGCAGTGGCTCTCTGCTGTGATGTTGTGGACTTATTAGTTTAGCAATCTGCCTGAATAAATGGTTTACTTCTTCTACCTTCTATGTGGAGAGTCTTGTATATTTTGTGATACAGAACCACATAGGCATTTTGACAATGATCATCTATATTGTGATTATTGCCTTGCTGACACATTTGGCAATGAGGATGGGATCACAAGGTATAAGATCTCTATTTGGAGGTAGAAGGGATTTAGAAGAAGAAATGTTTATCCCAGGATGGGATGATGTAACTTATTCCTCCCTAGCAAGGGAATGGTCTAAAGGCACTGGTTTCTGTGAGGAATGGAAACAGAAGCTAAAAGGGGGGACAACCTAGAGATTTGGAAAGATGTTTGCAAGAAATTACAGTTAAGCCAGGGAGAGAATTGCCAACAGCACTCTCTAGATGAAGCTGGATTTTACTTACAGCATGTCTTATATATGAAAGCAGGGACAGATTGTTAAGAGAAAGAAATCGGACTCAGACAGTTACTGAAACAGTAGCCCAAATGAGAATATTTCTATACTACAGCAAGATGGGGAATCTCTAGTGGCAGAAAAACAGATTATTGTTCAGGAACCTACTAATTTTGCTGTAAATTCAGCTAGAAGGCAGAGGGAGCCAAGGAGATCAAGAGTGCATTTCAGTTCACCCAAGGTCAAATCTAACTTCTCTGCGAGGCTGGTTGCCATGGTGACAGGGGGAGAGAGTCTAGAGAAGATGATACAATATCAGAATCTGAGGCACAGAACCCTACAATGTCTCACACAAAGAATGAGATATTATTAGATCCTCAAACAGCAGTGTGCCCCATACAGCAAAGGAGGGAAGAAACTCAAGATAACGATACAGTGTCCAGAGAGATATTGGCGAATTTTACACAGCAGGAAATCACAGATGTCTTGAGTAAGTTCACCCAGAGAATGGGAGAATAATAAATATCTTGGATGGTGAGAATCAGTGATAAAGGGGCCACAGGAGTATCTGTAGATACTGTGGATTGTATGAGATTCATAAGTATTAGTCAGAATCCTTTTGTACAGCAAGGTTTTAGGGATTATCATTTGCAAAGAGGTAACCAAACAACCAATCTGTTTGCTTTGCCATCAAGAGGTTGTAACAGAGAATATCCTGTGGTCTACTGCAGATAGACCCTGGTATTCACCTAAGGACTGTATGAGAAAGTTAAAGGAGGAGGTGATGAAGACTGCTATTATGTTGGTGAACACTGAAGTTTATTATAATACTCCCTAGGGAGTCTATTGTAGGAATATAATAGTTAAAATGATTCCCCCTACTTAAAAACACCTAATTCTGACTCTGCTAACTGCAGAAGTAGAGAAACCCCTTTCAGAGATGCTGGATAATATTTCATGGTCAAGTGACTTAAGAGCCTGGGGAAAAGATAAATTTCCTCAAGAGAGAAGAGTAAATAGCCAGTGGATTCAATGTCAGAATAGAGTCACAAGAAAAGAAAAATTTACTACTCTATTGACAGCAGGGGTAGATTTTAGAAGAAGAGATTGTATTCCAACTAATGAGCTATAAAAAATATACTGAGATAGGGGGCTTTATAGCAGATGGAATAGAGAAGGAAGAACTGCCCCTACAAATCCTACAGATATTGAACCCTCATATCCAAGTGTGTCACATCTTCAGGAAGACTAGGAAATGGGCCGAACCCCAGCTCAGATTAAAGAAACACACAGATGGGATTACAGACTCCATATTAATCTGACTATATATTGGAAAAAATGGATCAAATATTATAACTATGGCATTGATAGACACTGGGGTGGAGGCCACTTGATTTATGGAAATCCTGACAAGTTCAGGCATGGAACTCCTGTTACCATCACAGGATTAGGAGCTGCTGAAATATCAGCCAAAAAAGTCAAACAAGTCAAATTGGGCAGTTGCCTAAGAAAGAATATACTGTGGTCATTGTACCCATTTCTGAATACATCATTGGAATAGATACATTGAAAGGCATGATTCTGAATTTACCTGAGGGGAGATACCAATTTGCAGTAAGGAAAACAAGAATTAATACAATTTTAGTGGGAAAAGCACAAATGGACCCAATCACTTTACCTGAACCTTCTAAAGGAATTACTTTGAAGCAGTATCATGTGCCAGGAGGGCAAGATGAAATTGCCAATATTATAAAGGAATGTGTTAAAGCAGGAGTGTTAATCCCTACAACATTCATTGGAATAATCCTATATGGCAAGTACAAAAGTCAGATAGAACATGGAGAATGACTGTGGATTATAGACAATTGAATAAAGTGACTCCTCCCTTGTATGCTGCTGTTCCAGATACTGTTACCTTAATAGAAAGGATCCGTAAATGAGACTTAGTACACAGTTATTGATTTAGCCAATGCTTTCTTTATGATATCATTAGACTAAACAATGGGACTAGTTTGCTTTCACGTGGCAGAGCCGACAATGCACTTTTACCTGATTGCCATGAGGATATCTGCATAAGCCAACCATTTGTAATAGGATTGTGGCTGAACATTTGGATGACTTAAAGTTACCTGGTGTACAGCTTACCCACTACACATATGATATTATGATACAAGGAGAAAATGTAAAAGAATTAAAGAGTTTGGTCCTTTTAATTGAGCATATGAAAGGAAAAGGATGGGAAATTAACCCTGGAAAGATTCAAGGGCCAACTCAAACTGTAAAGTTTTGGGGTATACAATTGAATGAAAGCCTGCAAGAAATTCTCGCACAAGCTCCAGCAAAGATTCAAGCTTTTCCTATCCCCACCAATAAGAAAGGGGCCCAAAAGTTTATACAACTATTTGGATATTGGAGACACCACATTCTGCATTTAGGACAGACATTGAAACCTTTATATAAAGTTACTAGGAAAAAGTATGAATTTGATTGGAAACTTGAGCAGAGTAAAGCTTGTGAAGAAGCCAAAGCCACTATACAATTGGCTCTGGACTCATGGCCTAGGCAAAATGGACTGGTGGAATTACAAGTGACTGTACAAGATGACTATGTGAATTGGAATTTGTGGCAGAAACAACAAAGCCAAAATGTACCCTTAGGATTTTGGTCAAGGAAACTACCTTCATCTGGATTACGATGTACACCTTTTGAAAAGCAGTTGTTGGCTGCACATTGGGCTTTGTTAGAAACTGAACAACGGACTGATGATTGACTACAGAACAGAAGAACAGAAGAAACACACATGGTTTACCGATGAGACAGCCAAATATTCGGGCCATAAAAGACATCGGAAAACAGTAGCCTATAACCCACATACTAAGCAGACTTTGGAAAGTACTTGGATAGGTGGAGGGAGTCAGTATCCTGAACTTATGGCAGTACATCAAGCTATTAAAACAGAGAAAGGAGGACAGTGTCATACCTTCACTGATTCATGGGCAGTAGCTAATGGGTTAGCTATGTGGATGCCAATGTGGAAAAATCAAAATTAGGGAATTCATGGCAAACAAGTCTGGGGCAAAGAAATATGGGAAGATATATGGGACATGTCTTTGGTTATTAATTTGTCAGTTTTTCATGTAGACACTCATGTGGCCCTCACTAAGCCAGAGTATGAGTACAATGCACATGCTGACTGACTAGCTAAGATTGCTACTGAACATATTTTCCCTACTCTGACACCAACTGGTGATCCGGAACTAGCAAAATGGATCCACCAAGCAGCTGGCCATTTAGGGGTCCAGGCCACACCCTGATGGGGCACTAGATCAAGGTATTAGTATCTCTCATTCATTGTTAAAGCAAGTAGCAGAGGAATGTTATATCTGTCATTTGGAAAACGAATGAACTGTTCCTCGAGTAGTAACTGGGGAAATAGCAAGCGGAAAAGTTCCAACCCAAATTTGGCAGATAGATTATATTGAACCACTACCCCAAGATAAAGGATGCAAATTTATATATACTTGTGCTGATACCTATTCAGGTGTACTAGTGGCTTGTCCTTAGAAGAATGCAACCCAAAAAAGCACCTATAAAAGTCTAGATATTATAAGTCTATATTATGGAACCCCAATGAAGATTTAAAGTGTCAGTGGGTCACATTTCAAAGGTAGTGAGATGAAAAGATGTCAAGTATTAAACAATATAGAGTAGATACATTATATTCCATATTATCCACAAGAATCTGGGTTAATAGAAAGAATGAATGGATTATTGAAAGAACAGTTAAGAAAGTTAAGTTCTAATAATTCGTATCAACATCGGAAAGATAATTTGTTCACTGCTTTGTATAATTTGAATAATAGACCATTGGGAGTAAGTATACCTCTATCCAGAATGATGACCCCAAATCTGCAAATTAGAAAAAAGCAAACATATAAGATCCAAAATATTGAGTATTGGACTGTGAGGGAAGATGTCCCACCACTATATCCAGGAATACCTGATTCAGCAGGATATGATTTACATTGTTTGGTGGACTTTGGGTTGGATAGAAAAGGGATAAGAGAAAATGGTGGCTGGAAAAGAAGGACTCACTTAAGCTCTCCCCCAAATCCCTCCAAATACCTGTAAAAACGGCCCTGAACAAATTCTAGAGCTACAGAACACACAAAATAACAGAGGGAAGCAGGTCTCCTGTCCAGGGTGGCCTGGATCATCACTGGGAAGGATCTATTACACCATAGGGGAGCAGAGCACAGCTCAGCATGGGCCATGCCAGGACAGACCAGGCCAGGAGTAGATTGGGCAGAGCATCAGGTCCATGAATCACTGAAATGGGGCACTTACTAGACTTCTCAACTCACAAACTGCAAAGACAACGGAGCAGGTCAGTGGGAAAACTTCTAGATCTGGGTGAGAGAAGTGCATGGTCTGGACCCACCCCAGGAGTGGTGGGCGGCAGGAGCAGGAAGCTTCAGCAACTGCTTCCAGAGCTCCAATGGCAGCTGCTTCTGGAGTCTCTGGCCCATGCAGAGGGAGAAATCAAGTGGTAGATCGCAGCAGGAGTGCAGGGGGCACTTGACTGGCAAAGAGCCAGGGTTCTTTTGCCTTGCCCTGTGTGGATCTGGGTCACAGTCATGGCTGGTGGTTCTTGTGGGAGGAGGAGC
This sequence comes from Phalanger gymnotis, assembly GCA_028646595.1. NCBI lineage: Eukaryota > Metazoa > Chordata > Mammalia > Diprotodontia > Phalangeridae > Phalanger > Phalanger gymnotis. The sequence continues at coordinate 811,035,910 of CM053622.1, read as the reverse complement.
ACTGGTGAGGCAGAGCTTGTGGTGTCTGTGGAATAGACATAGCTCTGAAAACTGCAGCATAAGGGCCCTGAAGCTTGGGACAAAGCACTATCCACTCTAAAAGCAGCTATACCCTGACAAAGAGCTCAAAAGTCAAGTAATTGGCTAGGAACATGAGCAAGCAGCATAAAAGCACTCAGACTTAGACTGTAGAATCTTTTTTGGTGACAAAGAAGATCAAAACATACAGCCAGAAGACGTCAACAAAGTCAAAGAGCCTACATCAAAAGCCTCCAAGAAAAATATGAATTGGTCTCAAGCCATGGGAAGAGCTCAAAAAGGATGTGGAAAAGCAAGTAAGAGGAGTAGAGGGAAAAAAAGGGAAGAGAAATGAGAGTGATGCAAGAAAATCATGAAAATCAAGTCAACAATTTGCTAAATGAGACCCAAAAAAATACTGAAGAAAATAACACCTTAAAAATAGACTAACCCAAATGGCAAAAGAGCTGCAAAAAGCCAATGAGGAGAAGAATGTTTTAAAAGTTGGAATTAGCCAAATGGAAAAGGAAGTCCAAAAGACCACTGAAGAAAATACTACCTTAAAAATTAGAATAGAGCAAGTAGAAGCTAGTGACTTTATGAGAAATCAAAAAATTATAAAACAGAACTGAAAGAATGAAAAAAATGGAAGGCAATGTGAAATATCTCATTGGAAAAACCACTGATCTGGACAATAGATCCAGGAGAGATAATTTTAAAATTACTGGACTTCCTGAAAGCCATGATCAAAAAAAGAGCCTAGACATCATCTTTCAAGAATTTATCAAGGAAAACTGCCCTGATATTCTAGAGTCAGAGGGTAAAATAGAAAATGAAAAAATTCACCAATCACCTCTGGAAAAACATGCCCAAAAGAAAACTCCTAGGAAGATTGTAGCCAAATTCCAGAGCTCCCAGGCCAAGGAGAAAGTATTGCTAGCAGCCAGAAAGAAACAATTTGAGTATTATGGAAATACAATCAGGATAACACAAGATCTAGCAGCTTCTACATTAAGGGATTGAAGGGCTTGGAATATGATATTCTGGAGGTCAATGCAGCTGAGATTAAAACCAAGAATCACCTACTCAGCAAAATTGAGTAACATGCTCCAAAGCAAAATACAGATTTTCAATAAAATAGAGGACTTTCAGGCTTTCTCAGTGAAAAGACCAGAGCTGAATAGAAAATGTGACTTTCAAACACAAGAATCAAGAGAAGCATGAAAAGGTAAACAAGAAAGAGAAATCATAAGGGACTTACTAAACTTGAACTGTTTTGTTTACATTCCTACATGGAAAGATGATGTGTGTAATTCATGGGACCTCAGCATTAGGGTAGTTGAAGTGAACATACATATAGACATTCTATGTGTATATATATATATATATATATATATATATATATATATATATGGAGAGAGAGAGAGAGACAGACAGACAGACAGACACTAGGCTAGACTGCAATGCTTTCTGATACTTCTCCATATACCACATTCATCATTTCATATAGTATTGTGTTGTTTCATTACATTAAAGTGCCAAAATTTGTTTAGCTATTTCCCAGTCAGTGGGCACCCATGTACTTTGTTCCCAATTCTTTGCCACCACAAAAAAGTATTTTGGTATATATGAGAACTTCCTATCATTGGCCTCCTTGGGGTATAAGCGTGGTAATGGCATCTCTAGGTCAGATGATTTGGACATTTTAGTGCCTTTATTTGCATAATTTTTAATTGTTTTCCAAAATGATTGTACTTATTTATAGTTCAAACAACAATGCCTTCCTTCCAACAACCTCCCCGGTATTGACTATTCCCGTCTTTTATTCCCATTGCCAATTTACAGGAGGTTAGGTGAACCTCGTAGTAGTTATGATTTTCATTTTTCTCATGATTATTGATTTACTGCATTCTTTCCCATTGTCATTAATAGTTTGCAACACTTTTAGGAACTGATCATTCCTATCCTTGGACCACTCATTTGAGAGTGTGAAGATATGTGAAAATACATGCATATCCAGATTGTGTGTGTATATGTGTTTATATGCACACATATACATATGAGTGTATATATATGTACAAACTTGTATATGCATATGTGTGTATATATGTATATACATACACACATACACATATATATATGTATATATATATATATAAATTCTGTGTTTATGCATGTGAATAATGCTGAGGTAGACATGAGATGCTCAAATTTCTAAGAGTAAGGAACATAGGAACCTGTCCTACATACAAGTCATGAACAGGCTGATATCTGTGGCTTCCTGTGGTATTTTATAGCACTGTCTCAGGACATATACAAGTTACATCGAAGTTCTGATTGGCCAATTAGTTATCTCATTTGAAGATAAAATTAAGCTATCAGATTTAACATAATTAGTAATTATTTATCAGTTTTTAACAAGATTTAGGACACATGTTATTAACAGGTATGTCTCAGTTTGGGGAGACACACAAAGAACCCCATAAACATTTATTAAGCAACTCTTATTGCTTAATACACTTAAAACACTGCGCTAAGTGCTACAGGTAAAATTTTTTGTTTAATAGTTTTTGTTTAATTTAATAGTTTTGTTTTAATTTGTTTAAATTTGTTTTTTATTTGTTTATGTTTAATATATTTAAATTTAAATTTGTTTAAATTTAATTTAATAGTTTTGTTTAATAGTTGTTTACCAGATTGGGGCACACACACAAACATATCATTGCCAAATATGCCCTTCAGGTGCTTACATGACAACTAATTGCTCACAAAATGGAAGTTTAAAACAAGTTAGAGGTGTTCTTGCTAAGTTAACTTGCTTATTCCAACTATACCACTTCAACCCTACAAAATTCCATTATCTATCTTGATATTCAAGATCTTGAATTTCACATTTTATTTTTTGATTGAGCTCATTATATTATTTTGATAATTTGAAGTAATGACAAGTAAAGTGGGACTTTTTGTTATCTTTTGTTTTGAAATGCTTCTCAGCACTAAGGGAGTGGTGGGATTCAAATAAATTAACAAGTAGTTCTCCACAGAATCTAGCTGAGGAGGCGCCACTGGCACCACTGACATGGTGGGCACAGGCCCTGCCCCTACTAACAAGCAGTTTCCTGAATTCAACCTAAAATTAGGTACCAGTTCTGCTGAACCGGTGCAAACCAGATGAATCCCACTACTGCACTAAGGGAATCAAGTGCCTTTGAGTCTTGCCTTTGTTTGAATCAAGAGTCGATGATATATGATGTGGTACTAATGATAAAGATCTTTCCCACACCCTTTTGCTAAATAGGTGCTAAGCCTCAGGCCTACACCCTTTTGCTAAATAGGCTCTAAGTCCTGGGGACCTAAACAGGGTCCCCTCTGAATATATATGCTCTAAAGCTGGTATTTTGCTTTGAGGGCTTACTCATGGGAAGAGTGTCCATGTGATTTAGCCAGACAAGACTCTAGGTAGCCATTTGAGCAATGCCCCCCCCGCCCCGCCCCACTTTGGAAAGCCAGATGTTGGTGCCTCTCTCTCTGGTAACTACGTATATAATGTCATGATCAGACAGAAGTCTGTCTATTGATTGATGCTGATCTTGCTCAGTTCATAATTTCTGCTTGTAATTTCTGTTTGTATTCTCTCTGAAGTCCAGGGTGCTGACTTTTCCCCCTGAACCAAGTGAACGGTACATGTACGTTTAATTAAAGTAAGACTGTTAACCCCTTAAAGTTGCTTTCCTTAGAAAAGCAGCTCAAAGAGCCTGTGCTAGCAGCCCTCCTGTGTGCTGCTGTTATTGCTCTTATACCACCACAGCAGCTGCTAAAAACATTGTTGTTGCACATGATTTCCATAGTATTACACCTCCAAATTAACTTTGGTCATCATTTTCATTATCAGTATAGCCCATCCACAAACACAAAACATTCCTCTAGTTTTCAAATCTATTCTTAATTTCTTGGCAGCTTGCTTGATGATCCCCTGTGATTTTCTAAGTAAACAATCATGTTATTAGCAAATAACAGTAATTTTATTTACTCTTTACTTCATTTTACACATTTAATTTCTTTCCCTTATATCTTGCTATTGCTAGTGTTGCTACAAGTGTAACAAACAATACTACGGAGAGTGAGCATCCTTGCTTTACTCATATTTTGGGGGAAGGGTGCTATCATGACCCCATTACATATGTTTTATTCTGGTTTTAGCTATATATTTTATGTTAATCAAAGGTCTTTCTCTGCCTATATTTTGTACAGGTTTATATTTAAAGCAAAGATCATAGAGTCATTCTATTCATGAGATGTAACATGTACAAAATTCAGTAAACCAGATGAGATTTAATGAGGGCAAGAGACAATGTCTATTTGATTCCATTCACCTGTGCCTTCCCGTGCACTTTCAGAAAGAAATCTCTTCATAAATTTCCTGTTTTCATTATTACTGATGCTGATCTTTTATCCAACCTCTTCTCTCCAGAGGTAGCCATGATTCTAGCTCAGGCTTTTCTCACCTCTTACCTTGTCTTGGCAAATTATTGTAAAGGTTCTTCCTTTTCTCCCTTTCAATTTCACCCACTCTAAAAAGTGCTGCTAAACTAATCAAATTTAGTTGCTTAGTTTTCAAAGTTCCCTTAAATTCAGAGCCAGCCTACTCCTCCAGCCTTATCTCATATTAGTCTGTTTTTTATATCTCCTTTCCATCCAAACTGGACTATTGCTGTACCCCAAATTTCACTTTCTATCTCTTGCCTCTGAGAGTTTACACAAGGTTGTGCTTCATGCCTACAACACAATGCTTCTCATTTATATTTACTGACATCTTCATCTTCCTTCAGAGTTCATGTAATCTTCCTTTTAGTAACCCTTGCCCAGTTGGTTCTCTTGCCCTCATCTAATCACCTTGATTTTTCTCAGTTGTATAGATCTTACATCTCATCAGTCAAATGAATACAAGATGCTTGAGGGCAGGGACTTTTGTGTTTTTGAGTTCATTTCCCCACTGCCCATTACAAGGTCTCAGATGTAGTGTATTCTTAACACATGCCCTTTTTTGGTTATAAACTACAGATATGGACAATTGTGTAAAGTGCCCAGAAGACCAATATCCAAACAGGGAGAAGGACCAGTGTCTCCCAAAGGTAATGACCTTCCTCAGTGTCCAAGAACCTTTGGGATGGACTCTGACCTGCACGGCTCTCTCCTTCTCTCTCCTCACAGTTCTGATCCTCATTATCTTTGTGAAGCATCAAGATACTCCCATCGTCAAGGCCAACAACCGGGTCCTCAGCTACACACTTCTCATCTCTCTCATCTTTTGCTTCCTCTGTTCTTTGCTTTTCATTGGCCGTCCTACAGCAGCAACCTGCCTTCTTCAGCAGACAACATTTGGAGTCGTGTTCTCAGTGGCAATTTCCTCTATTTTGGCCAAAACTATCACAGTGGTTCTGGCTTTTAAGGCCACAAAGCCAGACAGCAGGATGAAGATGTGGGTGCAGCCAAAGGTTTCCAATTCTTTTGTCCTTCTCTGTTCTCTGATCCAAGTGTTGCTCTGTGGGATCTGGCTGGGGACCTCACCTCCCTTCTTAGGTACAGACACTGACTCTGAGCCTGGCCACATCATCATTGAGTGTAAGGAGGGCTCTATAACTGCCTTCTACTCTGTCCTGGGCTACATGGGCATCCTGGCCCTGGGAAGCTTCATGGTGGCTTTCCTGGTCAGGAACCTTCCTGACACCTTCAATGAAGCCAAGTTCATCACCTTTAGCATGCTGATCTTCTGCTGTGTGTGGGTCTCTTTCCTCCCCACATACCAGAGCTCCAAGGGGAAAGCAATGGTGGCTGTGGAGGTTTTTGCCATCTTGGCTTCCAGTGCTGGGTTACTGGGCTCCATCTTTTTTCCCAAATGCTATGTGATCCTGATAAGGCCAGAAAGAAACACTCTGGAATGGTCAAGGAATAAAGCAGATTCCAGAGCCAGAAAATTGATCCCAAAGGCTCTTCCAAGGACATGAGAAATACTGGATAAAACATCTAAATTAGCTGCAAATAGCTGTAATTTTATGTCTTGGTAATACCCCTTGTCCACTTTTACTGGTTACAGCCTCTTTCCAACCTTGCCTGCTGCTTTCAATGGAATAGAGACTTTCAAATCCAGGCCTTATATTTGAAGGTGTAACAAGCATGGGCATTTGTTCTCTTCACTTCCTAGGTTCTAAAGATCTTGCAGTCTTCTAAACATCTTGCAAACCTACTGCTTTCTGGTTATCACTCTCCCTACCCTCCACATCCAGCTCAACTTCTTCATTACCTTGGGCCTGAATTCTTGACCTATAGCAATTCCATCCCTCCTGCCTCTGCCTTCATTTGAAGGACTTCATTCTATCCAAGAGTACTTTTCTCTATTCTGTTCCTTTGCTCTAGACGCCACTGCAATTCCCCACTAGTAGTCCAACCGTCTCCACCTAAAACAGATGGCAAGTGTCACTCCTTATAGAACTCACATTAGGGAAGGACTCTGCCTGAAACAAGGAGCTTACCACATTCTGCTTTCTACCATACTTTATTTGCATTTGGCTTATGTTCTCCACTATGGTATTAGCTCCTTGAGGACAAGGCCTGTTTTTTTTTTCTTTATATCTGCAGCACCAAGCAGAACATCTTACGCAAAATGGGCATTGACCAAATATTTTATGAATTGGTATGTATTTGATTGATTTCTGTCATAGGATCATAGAGCTGGAATAAGCCATAAGGAATATCTAGTCCAATATCTTTATTTTGCCAATAATGAAACTGAGTTGCAAAGAGGTGAAGACAACCTGGAAGGTTGACAAGAAAGGTCTGTTGCAGCAGGCTGAGAAAGGAGCACAGTCCAATGCAGGCTGCACCAGCACAGACTGGTCTCCAGCAAACCAGGAGCAGGCCTCAGGGGACTGAATCACTGGCAGCTGTGATGGTTTCCAGACTTCTCAACCCACAAACACCAAAGACAACTTAGGTGGTCAGTAGGAAAGGGCTGTCAGACATGGGTGAGAAAGGAATGTAGTCCAGCCCTGGCCCCAACAGAGTCTCAGGACAGCAGTACCTGCAGCAGTGGCAGCAGGGTCAAGAGCAGTGGCAGTAGCTGCTTCCACAGCTCTCAGCCGATAGATAGTAAGGGGACTGAATAATGGATCAGGAGATTACAGGAATCTCTTTTCTGGCACTGAGTCAAGATTCTCTTGCTTTGCCCATGCTTGGATTTGAGTCATAGTCCTGGGTGACAGTCCTGGGTCGAGGAGGAGCACTGGCAGAGCAGAGCTTGTGGCAGCAGTGAAGAGGGAACCCTCCTCACAGTTCCAGGGCAGAAAAGAATGCTTGTGGTCACTCATGGACCAGAGCACAGGCCAGGAGAGGAATAAACACCTCTCTTTAGATCATACCACCTTGGAAGAACTAAAAGCTTACACTTCCCTAGAAGTATCTCTGAAAACAGCTGCTCAGTATGTCTGAAACTTGGGACAGTACCTCCACACTGGAAGCAGAGCCCTACCTTAACAAAGCGTTAAAAAGTCAAGTAGTTGGTGGGGAAAGTGAGCAAACAGTTGGAAAAACTCAGATTATAGAAACTTACTTTGGTAACAAAGAAGATCAAAACATACACTCAGAAGAACACCACAAAGTCAAAGGCCCTACATGCAAAGCCTCCAAGAAAAATATGAATTGGTCTCTGGCCATGGAAGAACTCAAAAAGGATTGGGAAATCAAGTAAGAGATATAAAAGAAAAATTGGGAAAATAAATGGTAGTGATGCAAGAAAATCATGAAAAATGGACCTACAGCTTACTAAAGGAGACACACACAAAATAAAATACTGAAGAAAATAACACCTTAAAAATAGACTGGACCAAATCTCAAAAAAAAAAAGGCCCAAAAAGCCAATAAGAAGAAGAATGCCTTAAAAAGTAGATCAGCAAAATGGAAAAAGAAGCCTAAAACCTCACTGAAGAAAATAATTCCTTAAAAATTAGAATGGAGTAAATGGAAGCTAATGACTCTATAGAAATCAATAAATTATGAAACAAAACCAAAAGAATGAAAAAATAGAAAACAATGTGAAAAATCTCATTGGAAAAACAACTGACCTGGAAAAGAGATCCAGGAGAGATAATTTTAAATTTATTGGGCTACCTGAAAGCCAAGAACAAATAAAGAGCCCAGACATTATCTTTCAAGAAATTATCAAAGAAAACTGCCCTAATATTCTAAAAGGAGGAAGTAAAATAGAAATTAAAAGAATCCACTGATCACCTCCTGAAAGAGATCCCAAAATGATAACTTCCAGGAATATTATAACCAAATTCCAGTGTTCCCAGTTCAAGAGAATACATTGCAAGCAGCCAGAAAAAAGAAAAATAATGCAAGCATTGTAAAACCACAATCAGGATAACACAAGATTTAGCAGCATCTACATTAAGGGATGGGAGGGCTTAGAATATGATATTCTGGGTGGCAAAAGAGCTAGGATTAAAAACAAGAATCACATACCCAGAAAAACAATTTAGTAAATAAGGGGGGGTGGAACTGACATTCAATGACATAGATGAATTTATTGCATTCTGTTTTATGTGCTTTTTGGCAGGGCAATTTGGGTTAAGTGACTTGCCCAAGGTTACATGTGTCAAGTGTCTGAGGCCAGATTTGAACTCAGGTCCCTCCTGACTCCAGGGCCAGTGCTCTACTCACTGCACCACCTAGCTGCCCCAATTTATTGAGAATTGAGAAAAGACCAGAGCTAAATAGAAAAACTGATTTTCAAATATAAGAATTAAGAGAAGCATGAAAAGGTAAAGAAGAAAGAAAAATGATAAGGGAAATATTAAAGTTGTCCTGTTTACATTTCTACATGGAAAGATAATATTTGTAACTCATGAGACCTTTCTCAGTGTTAAAGTAGTTGAAGGGAATATATATAGACAGAGGGCACAAAGACAATTGCATACGAAGAGATGATATCTAAAAAATAATCTCCCAATTCTTGGGAGGAGAAAGGGACAGGTAGAATCAGAGTGGGGAGGTTAGAGGAAAGCTAACCAACATGAAGAAGAACATGAAAAAACTGAGGACCACTGATTCTTTTTGTGGAGACAGGTAAGATCAAAATACCAATTAAGAAGAGGACAGCATTGACCCTATACCCACATCTGATACCGCAAAAGGGAATGTGAACTGGTCTAACGCCCAAAAAGCATTCCTGGAAGAGCTAACAGAGGATTTAAAAACCAAATTAAGGAGGTAAAAGAAAAAAATGGAAAAAAACACTGATGAAGTCAAATCTTTAAAAAATTAAGATTGGCAAAATGGCTAAGGAGATTCAGAATCTAAATAGAGAAAATGACACCCTGAAAGGTAAAATCAACCAATTGGAAAAGGAGACTCAAAAGCAAAATGAAGATAGAAATTCAATAAAAATTAGAATTGAGCAAGTGGAAGCCTTGCCTCTATGAGGCATCAAGAAATACTCAAACAAAATGTAAAGAATGAAAAGATAGAAGAAAACGTGAAATATCTAATTGGAAAAACAACTGGCTTGGAAAGAAGATCCATGAGAGATAATTTAAGAATTATTGATCTATGGGAAACCTATGAGGAAAAAAAGAGTCTGGACAGTATCTTCAAAAAAAACTATTGAAGAGAACTGCCCAGAAGTCCTAGAACCAGAGGGGAAATAAGTCATGGAAAGAATCCACCAATCACTCCCTGAAAGAGAACACAAATTGAAAACTCCAAGAAACATTATAGCCAAACTTCAGAACTATCAAGTCAAGGAGAAAACGCTTCAAGCAGCCAAAAAGAAACAATTCAAGTATTGTGGAACTACAGTCAGGATCACTCAGGATCTTTCAGCTTCTACATTGAATGACAGGAGAAATTAGAATACGATATTCTGAAGGGAAAAGGAGTTTGGACTACAACCAAGGATCAACTACCCAGCAAAATTGAACATATTTTTTCAGGCAAAGAGATTGGCCTTCAATGAAATAAGGGAATTCCAGACCTTTCTGATGAAAAGCCCAGAACTCAATGGAAAATTTGATCTCCAAATACAAAAGTCAAGAGACACATAAAAAGGTAAACAGGGAGAACCACCCCACAAATCTTGATAACCAATACAGGCAAGTTGTTTACATCCTTATATAGGATTACATTGTTTTATATATGTTTATAAACATATATGTATGTATGTATATATGTATACATATATATGTCAATCTTGAGAATAGTACAGTTATTACGGCAATTGAAAGGGATACACATGGACTGTGAGTGTCAGTATAAAATAACTGAAGAAATGATAAAAACATAATTAAGAGATGTAAAGGGAAGGTTCTGGAAGAAGAGGTAAGGAGGTAGTGGAAAAAGGGAAATTACATCAAATGAAGAGGCATAAAAACATATTATAGTAGAGAGAAACAAGGGAGTGAGAAGAGCAGTATATGAGCTTTACTCTCATCAGATTTGGTTCAAGAAGTGAATAGCACACTCTGATAAGCATAGAAATCAAACTTGTCCTACAGGCAGTAGTAAGGGAAAGGGGAAATAAAAAGGGCATGGTCAGAAGGGAGGGAAGAAGTAGCAAGGGGAAAAGGGAGGGAAATCAAGAGGGAGGATAAATTGAGGAAAGCGGTGGTAAAAAGCAAAACTCTTTTGAGGAGTGAAAGGGAGGAGGGAAAAATAAAAGCATAAAAATGGAGAGGGAAACAGGGTGGAGGAAAAGACACAGCTCTTAATAATAACTGTGAATGTGACCGAGATGAACTCTCCCATAAAACGGAGGCAGATAGCAGAATGGATTAAAAACCATAGTCCTACAATATGTTGTTTACAAGAAACATATCTGAAACAGGGGGATACACACAAGGTAAAGGTAAAAGGATAGAGTAGGATATAATGTGCTTCAGCTGAAGTAAAAAACACAGGACTAACAATCCTAATCTTAGACAAAGCAAAAGCAAAGATAAATCTAGTTATAAGACATAAGGAGAAATCTAAGGGGCGGAGCCAAGATGGCAGCTGGGAAGCAGTGACTGGCATGAGCTCCCCACCAAGTCCCTAGAAAAACCTATAAAAAATGGCTCTGAACCAATCCTAGAGCTGCAGAACCCACAAAGTGGCAGAGGGAAGC
>CM053622.1:810990707-811024234 GCA_028646595.1 Phalanger gymnotis | reverse complement strand
GGAATACTATTGTGCTATAAGAAATGGGGATGATACAGACTTCATAACAACCTGGAAAAACCTACACGACATAATGCTGAGTGAGCGGAGCAGAGCCAGGAGAACATTATACACAACCACAGATATATGGATCCTGTGAGGACTAACCTTGACAGACTTTGCTCTTCTCAGCAACACAATGTGCAGAGACAGCTCCAAAGGACTCACGATGGAGAGTGCTATCTACATCCAGAGAAAGAGCTATGAAGTATGAATGCAGATGGAGGCATACTTCATGCTCGCCTTTTTCTCCTCCCCCCCTTTTTTTTTCTCTCTTTTGTATTTGTTTTTGGGTTGTGTTTTTTTTTGGTTCTGTTTCTTCTTTCTCATGATTCATTCCATTGGTCATAATTCTTCTCCACAACTTGACTAATGTGGAAATTAATTCAATGCGAAGTTATACATGGAAGTTATATGGGATGCCATGCCGTCTTGGGGAGGGAAGGAAGGAGGGAGGGAAGAAAATCTGGAACTCAAAATTATGAAGACCCGTGTGTTGCAAACTAAAAATAAAAAGGAAAAAAAAGGATGTGCAAAAGTTCACTTAAGAAAGTAAAAATAATTTCTCAAAAATTAGAACTGGGCAACTGGAAGATAATAACTCCATAAGAAATTAAGAAACAATAAAACAATGTCAAAAGAATGAAAAATAGAAGAAATTGGGAGATATGTCATGGAAAAAAACTGACCTTAAAAATGGATATAGAAGGTATAATTTGAGAATTGTTGGACTACCTGAAAGCCATGATCAAAAAAATAAGAGTATAGCCATCATTCTCAAGGAAAACTACTTTGATATCCCAGAATTTGAGAGTAAAATAGAAATTGAAAGACCAACACTCAGATCCCAAAAGAAATCCGGAAATGAAAACTCCCAGGAATATCATACCTGAATTTCAGGGAAAAACACTGCAAGGAGCCAGAAAGAAAAAAATTCAAGAATCATTTAGCCACAGTCAAGATTGCATAAGATTAACAGCTTCCATATCCAAGGATCAGAGGGCTTAATATTATTCCAGAAGGCCAAACAGCTAGGATTACAACCAAGAATCACCTACTCAGTGAAAGTGAGTATAATACTTCAGGAGGAAAAATGAACATTTAATAATTTTGAGCATATTCAAACATTCCTAATTAAACAACCAGAGTTGAATAGAAAATTTGACATGCAAACACAATGCTCAAGAGAAGAACAGATTCAGTAAGGTTAAACTGTTTACATCTGTTACAACTGTTTACGTTGTAAGATACTATTTGTAACTCTTAAGAACATTATCACTATTAAGGCAGTAGTTTGAGTATAAGTTGACCATTGGGAACATATACAAAAAGTTAAATTAAATTAATGGGTGAGAAAGAGGAATGCACTGGGAGAAGAGGGAAGGGAGAGGTAGAATGTAGTAAATTCTCTCATATGAAGAGGCACAAAAGACTTATTACAATGGAAGGAAAGATGGGTGGGTTGAACATCACTTGAACCTCATTCTCATCAGAATTGTCTCAAAGAGGGAATTACATACACACTCACTTGGGTATAGATATCTATCTTACCCTGTAGAGAAGTAAAAGAGGAAGAGTACAAGATAACAAGAGGGGAATGATAGAAAGGAGTTGAGATTGGGGGAGGCAGTGGTCCCAAGCAAAACACTGGTGAGGACGGACAAGATGAAAGGAGAGACAGAAAGATAAATGGCAGGGGCGGGGGAGAATAACAGAGGGAAATAACCAGATAGTCAGCATTACTGTGAATGTGAAATTGATAAATTAATCCGTAAATCAGAAGCAGATAGCAGGGCAGATTAAAAACCAGAGTCCTACAATATGTTGTTCACAAGAAATATTTTTGAAGTGAAGAGAGACAAACAAGGAACAAATATAAGAAGTTGGAGCAGAATCGCTTATGTTTCATCTAAAGTAAAAAAACAAAAGCAGGAGTAGCTATCATGATATCAGACAAAACAAATGTAGAAGGAGATCTAAAAATAAAAAATAAATTTCAAAAAATGAAAAACTAAATAAATATTGCAAGGGGAGAAAAGAAAAAGGGACAGAAATGGCATCTTCCTGAGAGATACCATAGACAATGCAGTAAGAGACATAGTAGGGGAGGGAAGGGGGGGAGAGAGAGAGAGAGAATAGATATCTATATTTCTATATGTATATATATATAGATATAAATATACAAAAGAGCATAGCATCCAATTTTTGAAAGAGAAGTTAGGTGATTTACAGGAAAAAAAATAGACAGCAACACTTTACTAGTTGAACATCTCAGCTTTTCCCTCTCGGAACTTGATAAATCAAACCACAAAATAAACAAGAAAAGAGTTAAAGAAGTTAATAGAATTTTAGAAGAGTTAGTTATGACAGGCCTCTGAAAAAATTGAATGAGAATAGAAAAGAATATATCTCTTTCTCAGCTCTACATGGCACCAACACCATAATACCCAATACTTTTTTGGATTTTACTTAAGATTTTTTATTTTTAGTTTACAACACTCGTTTCTGCATGTTTTCGAGTTCCAGATTTTCTTGCCCTCCCTCCCCTCCCCCCAAGATAGCATGGAACCCGGTATGTCTTCTACATATAGCTTCACATTAAACTTATTTACACAATATTCAATTTGTAAAGAAAAACATAATACCTAATACTTAATATACTGACCATGTGTCAGGACATAAAAACCTTGCAACCAAATTCAGAAAAGCAGAAATATTACATGCATCCTTTTCAGACTATAATACAACAACTATTACATTCAATGAAGGGCTATGGAATCATAGATCAAAATTAATTGTACCTAAATAATCTAATCCTAAAGAATGAGTAGGTCAAAGAACAAATTATAGAAACAATCAATAACTTTAATAGAGAATGATAACAATGCAAAAACATACCAAAATTTATGGGATGCAGCTGAAGCAGTTCTTAGGGGAAAATTTGTGTCTCTAAATATTTACATCAATAAAATAAAGAACAGATCAATGAAATAGTCATGCAACTAAAAAAAATCAGAAATAGAACCAACTAAAAAATCCCTAATTAAAGACCCAATTGAAAATCCTTAAAATCAAGGACCCTGAAAATACTTGCAACCAATTTTGGTGACCAATGAAGTGATTGCTGCCTTGGACTTCCTCAGATTCACCTCTTCAAGAACTACCAGCATGCAAATGAAAGGTGACTTCTCCAATTTTGGAATTTTTAGAGATGAGGAATTGGGAGAACCCATAAATTTGCAGTGCAACACCTTTGTGCTCTAAATTGAAAAAAAAAACCTGCCAAGACAAGTTAGTGTTTTGTGGTTCTACATTGTCTGTCTGTTTTATTCTTATCACTTGTGCCTGAGAAAGTTGTGTCTCATTGGGAGGACCTCTTCTATTTGAGATGAATACCTAGGTAGGACTAGGATTTTTCAAAACCTGGTTTCCCTTCACCTTATTTTCTGCAGGCAAATAATCAAGACACTTGTCCATCTGATTATCATTCTTTTGTTTGTGATACTATATTGTCTTGACTGTCCTTCCTGTCTAAATTTTCTGTTTGATTTCTAAGTTAACATGAAACTCAAGTAGGTAGCAATATTCCTAGTAGCAATGATACAAAGCTGGCGTAAGCCTCAATTGTGACTTGAGTAGTCATTCTTCATTATGAAATCTTCCATATTCTCTTGCCTAGTAATGATGTAATTCTGACATGAGAGGAGTGGTCAACGTTCATCATAGGATCAATCTGTTTTGGCACAATGCCTTGTTGGGCTCCTGTTGGGAAACTGGGGGAAAAAATATCCTAGGAAGGTCTGGTTTGCCTTCCTGTACTTGTTCATTCTGACCCATCTAAATGACTAACAATATTGGCCACTAAATGGCATCTGTATCAGTAAGGCGAGATTCATGATATGGATGGTGACCATGAATATGCCTGTATAGTTCAGATTCACAAAATCTAAGAGACTCTCTAATATTTATTCAGAAGATCAAATCTCATAACCAATAATTCCAATTTGACATAGTAATTGTATCCCAAAACAAGTAAGTCCACTTCAATGTAACAGTAAGGAAATTAAAACACAATATCACAGCAAGGAGCCAAGCCATCCTGTACCCTTCCTGTCTGCTAGGGCTTTCCCATAAACACTCACTCATGAATCCTAACTGTCTGCTTACCTGTGTCCTCTCCTGCCACAGTTCTGAGAGCTTGTAGTTCTGAAAGCCCTTATAGTCTCAGAGCCCTTCTACTTCTCTCTCTGTCTCTCCATCTCTTCCAATTCTTCCCTCAAAGTTCTGTCTTCTTTGAAACTCTCTCTACTCTGAGCTTCATGGCTACCCTCAGGGTATACATACCCTATTTAGGGCCCAAGGGCATCATACCTAATGAGCAAAATGGTGTGGCCTGGGGTTTAGCACCTCATAGCAAAAGAGTGTGGGCCTGGGGCTTAGCACCTAATGAGCAAATGGAGTGAGGCCTCACATCTGCTTAGAAAAAGGATGTGGACCATGCTATAAACAAGCCTCCCCTAATCAAGCTTCCTTTAACTAGCTCCACCTGAGGCCTATTTAAGGGGATGAATGGTCCAGGAAGGTATTCAATCACAATTAGCGCCACAATATCTCATATAAATTCTAAAGAGTTTAACCATCAATTCTCATGTTAAACTCTCCTTCCCAATAAAGAGAGACTTCTACTGACCTTTTGATCAAACTTTTGGTAGGGAAATTAGTTTAAAAAACAGGCAGAATCCCCAATTGATAAATCATCAAGGGATTTAAACAGGCAGTTTTCAGATGTAGAAATTAAAGCTATCTATAGTCATATGAAAAGAAAATGCTCTAAATTGATATTGATTAGAAAAATGGAAATCAAAAGAAGTCTGAAGTACCACATCACATCTATCAGATTGGCTACTGTGACAAAACAGGAAAATGATAAATGCTAGAGAAGATGTGGGAAAATTGGGGCACTAATGCATTGTGGTGGAATTATGAACTGACACAACCATTCTGGAGAGCAATTTAGAACTATGCCCAAAGGGCTATAAAAATGTGCATATCCTTTGACCCACCAATACCACTTCTAGGTGTGTACCCAAAGAGATCATACAAATGGGAAAAGGACCCACATGTACAAAAATATTTATAGCAGCTCTTTTTCTGGTGGCAAAGAATTGGAAATTGAGAGGATGCGCATCAGTTGGGGAATGGCTAAACACATTGTAGTATGTGAATGTAATGGAATACTATTGTGCTATAAGAAATGATGAGCAGGCTGACTTCAGAAAAACCTGGAAAGATTTATATGAACTGATGCTGAGTGAAATAAGCAGAACCAGGAGAACATTGTACACAGTGACAGCCACATTGTGCAATGACTAACTTTGATAGACTTATCTCTTCTTATCAATGCAATGATCTAAGATAATTCCAAAAGACTCATGATGGAAAATGCTATACGAATCCAGAAAAAGAACTATGGAATCTGAATGCAGATTAAAGCATATTATTTCCCCTCTCTCTTTTTGGTTTGTTTCTTCTTTCTCACGGTTTCTCCCATTGGTTCTATTTCTTCTTTACAAAATGACTAATGTGAAATTATGTATAATATGAATGGATACGTACAGCCAATAGCAAATCACACATCATCTTGCGATGGTGCAGTGCCAATGTGATGCCCACAGCAAATGCTATGAATATGCCAGTGTAGTTCTGAATCTCAAAATACAACAGACTCGCTCTGTGGAAGAAAGAACCAAAACATTTATTTGAACACCAGAAAGGTGTTCACCAGAAGGCCAAAACCATCATAGCAACAAAGAAATCTACACACATCAGCAATGCAGGGGGCACCAACATCCCCAAGCCTTCACTCTATTAGGGCCTTCCCACAAATGAACACCCTCAGGCAAAATCTCCTTCTCTCACTCGCAGCTAGCTGCCTTACTTCTCTCCTTTCTCTGTCTTTCCCATCTCTGCCTGCTCTGACCAACTTCCTCTCAGCTCTGCTCTACCCCTTCCTGTCCCACCTGTTCAGCATGCTCTTCCCTCCTCAGGCTTCATGTGACTCAAACTCAAGTGACTTAAGTAGGTCACATGGGTCTATTAATGGAAGGGAGATATCTTCCCATTAAGCAAAAATACGTGAACAATACAGATGGGGGAGGAGAGAGTTGAGGAGAAAACTTGGAACACAAAATCTTATGGAAGTGAATGTTGAAAACAAAAAATAAATAAATAAATAAATTTAATTTTTAAAAATTATTTTTTAATTTTAAAAATTAATTAAATTAATTTACAAACTGATTTAAAAATTTAAAAAATAATTTTTTAAAAACAGGCAGAAAAGGGGGGGAATTCTTCTGTCTAAAATTTCAAAGCCATGAGCTCTTCCACTACATTATGAGCTCCTTGAGGAGAGATTTCAGGCTTTTTTGCACCCTTGGTGCTTAGCACAGAGCCTACATGATTGTTGTTGCTGTTGATGTCTCTGTAGTTGCTGCTGCTGTTGTTCAGTTGGTTTCCAAATCTTTATGGCACTGCAGGGATACTGCAGTGGTTTGCCATTTCCTTTTCCAATGGATTAAGACAAAAAAGAGGTTAAATGATTGCCCTGGGTCACATAGTATGTGAGGCTGCATTTGTATTTGTTTTCCTGATTCCAGACCCAGGGTCCTATCCACTGAGGCATCTAGATGCCCCAACATATATGGTGGGTGCTTAGTAAATAGTTACTGACTATTTTTATTAGGGAGCGGCTAGATGCTGCAGTGGACAGAGTGACAGGCCTAAAGTTCAAAGCAGACTTCAGAGACTTGCCAACTGTGTGACCTCAGGCAAGTCACTTAACCCTGTTTTCCCTAGTTTCTTCATCTGTAAAACGATCTGGAGAAGTAAATGGCAAACTCCTCTAATATCTTTGCCAAGAATACCCCAAAAAGGGTCATAAAAAGTTGGATACACCTGAAAGAACTGAACAGGAACAAATATTTCTCCGTGTGTGTCTCTCTCTGTCTCTGTCTCTCTTTCTCTCTCTCTCTCTCTCCTCTCTCTATGTCTCTCTCTTCTCTCCTCTTCTCCTCTCCCTCTCCCTCTCCCTCTCCCTCTCCTTCTCCCTTTCTCTCTCCTCATTCCTTCTTCCTTCTGCACCCTCCCTCCTCCCCCTCTCAACTGGGCAGCTAGGTAGCCTGGTAGATAGGGTGCTGGGTCTGCAGTCAGTAAGACAGGAACTCAAATCTCACCTCAGACACTTACATGCTGTGTGACCCTGGCCAAGTCACTTAGCTCTGTTTATCTCCATTTCCTTATCTGTGAAATGAATTGGACAAGGAAATGGTAAACTACTCAATTTATCTTTGCCAAAAAAAAAACCCACAAATGAGAACTCAAAAAGAGTCAGACACGATTGAACAAGATCGCTTTATTCCCAATTCTGGCTAAGTTAGGAAGACAAATGGAAAAGAGGATTTTTTTTTTTTACAAATTATAACCTAGCAGGTTTGGGGAATTTTAGCTCCCTAGGACTAACTTTGTGAAATTTTCCCACAAATAGCATACTTTTGTCACTTTATTTTTTTTCCCTGAAAAGAGACAAAAAATGCTGCGTTCTTAAACAAAACTGCAAGTATAAAAGTTCTATTTTCCAAACAGGACAAGTGTGTTGTCGTTGTTGTTTTTGGTTTGAAGCCTGAAGCTTATTATCCACCTGGGTGTGTTGGGAATGATTTGGAACTTAATTGCTAAAGTGAATTGATTGGGTGAAGTCATCCAAAGGAACTGGAATAGACCCTGAATTTGGAAGCTCTTAAGTCAAATTAGAAAAGTTTTACTTGACAAGAGGAGAAAATGCCTGTACACCTTGGAAATTTCAATCTTTATCAAAGAAAGACTGTAGAACTAGTCATTTTAATCCAATTGGAATAATGAAGCCCTGATTTTTGTCACCTATCAAAATATCTAGTACACATCAAAATAAAAGCCTAGAATTTAGTAGAATATCACAGAAAAAAAGTTTAAGGAAGCTTTAGATTTAATTTAGGTAAGAGGAGAATGGGAAAACTTTCAAGCCTGAAAATTTGTGAACTTGGCTTGTAGAAATTCTGTTTCCTCCTGAGAAAGTTAAAGCTAATCTTGTTTTTCATTACTTTATACTGGTCTCTCAAAGTAATGCAAAAATTGTTAGGTGAAATGATTTTTCTATGTAAGATAAACTCAGAAATGCATTCTGCTGCATTGGGAAAGTTTTATTTTGGGTCTATATTATAAGTCCATGATACTGTTTTATGTTAATGTTATATTTATTTCTCTCATTGTAATTTTGAGAAACCATTGTACAAGAAATGTTACTTTATAGCTTTGAACTTTTACTTTTTAGAGACCTTTGCTGATCGCTTTTCAGGTAAAAGTCTGTCTTTCATATTCAAATAGGTATGCTCTGGTTGGTCAAACTATGTTATAGCCTTCTGAAGCCTCATTGCCATGAAATTTTTCCATATTTAGAATTTTCTGATCACAGAAAAATTTACTCTGTAGAAAAAAAAAAGGAGAAGGTAAACTCCTTGGGAAGGGTGTGTAAATAAGAGTCCTTTGTGAATTCTACCTGAGACTAGATTGGCATACCTGAAGGCATTAGTCAAACTTAAGCTAGGACAAGAATTTCTTCTATACTTTTCCCAATAATGGCCGCCAAGCATCTACATGAAGACCTCCAAGGAGTAGGAACCCACTTCCACCTGAAGCAAACCCATTTTGAATAACTATGGTGGTGACAAAAGGGTTCTTGCCTGCTTCCATCAGTCTTCAATTGGATTCTTTGTAACTTCTACCCATTTGTCCTAGCTCAAATGTTTGTGGCCAAAAAAAATAAATAAATAAAGTGAATTCCTCTCTTGTGATCGCCCTTCAAATTCTTGTATTGAGTAGCCATGTCCGCTTAAGTCCTCTCCAGGCTCAGCATGCCCAGTTTGGGCAGTTGATGCTCACGAGGAAAGAACTCAAAGTCTTTGGGCATCCCAGCTGTCCTCTGGACACTCTAGCTGATCACTATCCTTCCTACATTGTGGATCCAAGAAATCACTGAATTGCATAATTTTAGAGGTGAAAGGTAACTCAGAAGGCACTGAGTCCAAACCAATAATCATTCAATCTGCCAGGCACAGGGCTAGGTGCTGGAGATACACAGACAGAAATGAAACAGTCCACGAGTACAAATATATTATGTGCCAGATACTCAGCCAAGTCCAAGATATTAAAAAAAGCAAAACCACAAACCTTTCCTTTAAAGAGCTCACATACTAATAGGATAGACTTTGAAAATAGTTAGATGCCAAGTCTATACAGAATAGATGAAGTAGCTAGAAGGGTCTTTAAGAGGGAAGACACCAGCAGTGGAAAATGTGAGTGGGGACTAGGAAAGGCTGCCTAGAATAGGTCAATTAACAACTATTGACTGAGTGTCTATCGTAGCCAGGCAGTGGCCTAAGTGCTGGGGATAGAAAGACCCAAATGAAAGACTCTGCCTTCAAGGCTTTGCCATTCTGTCAAGGAAGGTGACATTGATCCCAATAAATTGTGAGGATGTCCAAAACCAAACAAGCACTACTCAGGTCCGTGTGGTCCAGGAAGTAAAGTGGGAGAGCAAACCACAGACATGGTTTCAGTACCCTATTCTTGTACAGTCCTTGAGAAGGGGTTTTTCCAGACACTGAGGTGAGAAGACATGTACTGCCCAATTTATAGAAGGTTAGAGCCTGGTCCAGGAAGCTGGCAACTCCATTATCTCCCCACATTCTCCTACCTTCTCTGCGAATCTGGCTTGATCCCATCTGAACTAACCCATGCCCCCTTCTGAGTCTCAGCAGTTTTGCTATGTCAGCTGCATACAAGTTTCCAAGGCTCAACAAGTGTCCTTGAGGCAACAGGCTGCCTGTTTATTATGGGGATTTGCAGAAGGGGAGGGAGATGCAGCTGCACAAGCTGGTCAGGGATGTTCCTTAGAGCTCTCCCTTGACATAAGCACCTTCAACAACTCAGGACCATACTCCTCCCAACTTTCCCAGGATTATAAATGTCACCTGGTGTTGGTAAGCAAAATGGACTCTTAGCACTCAGTTCAACTAAGTGCCCTTGAAGAGTTTGACTTTTGTTTCCTTTCAGTAATTCAGTGTATTTCATTGAGTCTTACTAGGTGCTAAGCCCCAGGTCCAAACCCCTATTAGGTGCTAAGCCTATGTGGGTATGAAGCTCCCAAGGTACTAAGGGGAGGTGCTAACTCAAGAGCCAACCATAGGAGCCTAAGTTCTGGTCATTCAGATGACATTTGATGACGGCTGAAACTGTATAAGAAGAGAAGACAGAGCTATTTGCTCGGGGCTGTCACTCGAGGTGGTGGTGGTGGTGGTGGTGCGCTGATGCGGAGATTCTGGGCAGCTGTAGCTAAGAGCCCTCCAGCTCATAAACCCGGATGTTGGGACTTTGTTAAACTCTGGTAACTATGTATTGGGATTTGAATCAGACAAGGTCTGTCTGTCAATGTTTGTAATTTGTTTGTATTTGTTCTGAAGTTCGGGGTGCTGGCTTTTTCCCCTGAACTAAATGAATTTTGTTTGTATGCTGAATTAAAGTAAGCTTGTCAACCCCTTAACGTTGCTTTCCTTAGCAAAGCAGATCAAAATAACCTGTGCTTTTGCAGTGTGCTGGTAGCATGATTGTTGTTGGACTTGTGTTGGTCTTTCACCCCCATGACAGCTGCTAGCCAGATTGTTGAAACACACCTGGTTCCAGTAGCTTGGCTCCTGGACAGGAACTGGACTTCTGTGTTTGCTCCAGTGCCAGGAACAGATCAGCGTCTGGGTATCTATCCAGAGAAGGCAGCTATCATATAAAGAATAGTTTTCCACTGAAGTGTGACTCAAGCAGTGGCTTTCAACATCTTGCCTGCTTATGGGCTCAAAATTTGGGGCTCTGATCAAGATACAGACCCCAGTATTTTTTCTACCAGCCCTCTTCTTGCTCCTCCACATACCTTCTTCTTTAGTCAGAAAAGAAAATTTCCCCTGCTTTGATCAAATGAATCCACAAATCTACAAAGATGGAAACCTTGTCATTGGTGTGTGTGTGTGCGCACGCGCGCGTGTGAATTAAGCTTCATTTGGAAATGACAAGTCATTGGTCTCACAGGTGATTTCAATGAAACAAGGAACTCCTAATGGGGAAACCTCCTCCACTGATTCCTAGCAGCAACTCCTCTGTACTTAGAAAGTTTCCTGGACCTCTGCAAAGTTTTGTTCCAGTCAGTAAAACTCAAAAAAGCATATATGAAGGACACTTAGGTGGTGCAGTGCTGGATAAAGTGCTGCACAGAGAGTCAAGAAGACCAGAGTTCAAATCTAGCCTCAGGCATATATTAGTTGAAGTCAACTTATATTTCACTTATATTTCTTGGGGTCAATGTCACTTTCCCTGACAGGATGGCAAAGCCTTGAAGGCAGAGTTTTTCATTTGGGTCTTTTTATCCCCAGCATTAGGCCATATCTGGCTACAATAGACACTCAGTCAATATTTGTTAATTGACCTATTCTATGTGCAATTGACAAAGCCTCTACCAGTGTAGATCAACAATTGTTCTGCTATTTATATTCTTGGAGAATTGCCTGGGCCCACTGACAGGTTAATCACTTGCTCAGAGTCACACACACAATATGATCACAGGTAGGAGTGTGCCTAAACTATCACAATTTGAAAACCAGCTTGGTGGCTTTGATCAGATGTGTCAAACTCATGGACCACATATGACCCAAAACACTTCTCAGTGCCACACAAACCAGATTAAAGTGTAATTGGGATATTTTTGACAAGATGAATAAAATAAAATGCACATAATATTTAGGGCGGCTAGTTGGCACAGAACATAGAGAATCAGGCCTGGAGTCAAGAGGACTCATCTTTCTGAGTTCAAATCTGTCCTCAAACACTTACTAGTTGTGTGACCCTGGCCAAGTCACTTAACCCCATTTGCCTAGGTTTCCTCATTTGTAAAGTGAGCCAGAAAAAGGAACAGTAAATCATCCAGTATCTTTGCTAAGAAAATCCCAAATTGAGTCATGAAGCATTGGGCACAGTTGAAACAAATGAACAAACCAATGAAACAAATGAACAAAACAAGTCAGCTGCCTGCAGGGCACATATGGTTCAGTGATACGAATTTCTCTTAGAGTTTGATACCACTCCATGATACCATGCTGCCTCTCTTCCATTAAAATACCCTTAATTTATTTAACCATTCCCTATTACCAGCCATTTAAATGGCTTCCTGTTTTTTATTCCAAGTACAAATAATATTGGTAAGAAAATTGCTGAACAGATGAATCATTTTTTTCCTTTTGATAATACTCTCTGAGTGTTTTCCAAAAAAATGAATTTTGGGTCAAAGAACATAACCATTTTGTAAATTTGCTATATACTAATAACTTTACTTTCCAAAAAGATTCTAATAGTTTGAAATTCTTACAGCAATCAATGAATGTACCTGTTTCTCCATACACTTGCCAACATTGATTTTCCTTGTATTTTGTTTTCTTTTATTTAATGAGCATAAAATGGTACATAAGAATGTAATATGGCAAAGAGGGTAATATAATCTTGGTCTATATCAATAGTAGTATAGTATGCCAGAAGAGAAAAGTGATGGTCTGAATTCTGAAATAGTCATAGTGTACTTGAAATATGATGTCCAGGTCTGAATGTTACAATTTAAGGAGGGCATTAATCAGCTGGAGAGTCTCCAGAGAAGGAAAAGTAGCATTATGACTGGTCTCAAGGCAATGATGTAAAAGAATGTGAAATACTGTCAAGTGCATGAAGGATTTGACTTGTTCCGATTGGTTCCCAAAATCAAACCTATACACAGAGGGTAGAAGTTGCCAAGAGGCAAATCAAAGCCTTTTAAAAGGAAAAAGCTCCTAACAATTAGGTATGTTCCTAACAACTGTTTCAGAAGGTGAGGGATTCCCCTTAAATTGAGGCTTCTGAGCAAATTTTGGGTGGTGATCATTGGGTATATAGTAGGGCAGCCCTGTTTATATGTAAGTTGAAGGATATGGCCTTTGAGGCAGGTAGCGGTTTAGGTGATAGGGATAAAAAAAAAGACCAAAATGAAAATTTCTGCCCTAAAGAATCTTCTGTTCAATCAGGAAAACTTATATTGAACCCAAGGAATTGTCAAGATGGCCATACCTAAACTAACATTACTCAGGTCAGTGTGTGGTCCAGGCAGAAGGGTACGAGACTTTGGGCCCAGTGTGAATATCCTATTCATGTACAGGCTTTTTTCCAGGCCTTGAGGTTGGAAGACATGTCCAGCCTAAGTCAGGGCCTGGCTCCAAGGCGACTTGCAGCCACTCTGACACTGGCTCATTCTCTTAAATTCTTGGTGAATCTGGGCTGGTCACACCTGATCCAACCTATGCCCCCTCTGAGTCCTGGCAATTTTGCTGCAGCAGCTTCAGACAAGTTTCCAGGGCTCAGCAAGTGCCTTTGAGGCAACAGACTGCCTGATTACCATGGGAATTTTCTGGTAAGGGTGAGAAAAGTGGCTAAACATATTTTCCTTTGGGTTTTTCCCTTGGAAGCTGAGATGCAGGTGTAAGACCCCAGGCAAGGATGCTCCCTAGAGCTCTACCTTGGCAGATGCACCTTTCCCAACTAGGGATAATTCCCCTCCCATCTCTCCCAGGATTATAAATGGTACCTGGTTACTGCAGCTTGTCTCCTGACAGGTTCTGGACATCTGCTGTGTTTGCTCCAGTGTCAGAAACAGACCAGTGTCTGGGCATCTGTCCAGAAAAGGCACCTACAAGATAAAGAATGGTTTCCCATTAATGTGTGACTCAAGCAGTAACTGTGGACATCTTGGCTGTTCACAAGTTCAGATTTTGGGGCACTGCTCAGGACACAGGCCCCAATGTTCCTCCTGATGACCCTCTTCTTGCTCCTCAACTTACCTTATTCTTCAGTCAGGATAGAGAAGTTCCCTTGCTTTGAGCAAATCAATCCACGAGTCCACAGAGATGGAGACCTGGTCATTGGTGGGTTTTTCCCCCTGTACTTAATGGCAGTAAAGAGTTTCACAGGAGCTGAGCATCCATACAAGGCCTGTAATGCACACCAGTAAGTGGATAGGTACCTGAGCTTTCAGGTTAGGAAAGAGATGAGCAAGCCTGAGTATTCCATCCCCAGCTCCTGGGGACTTTCCTCATTTTCTTGTCTGTGACTCTTTTTAAATCTTTCTCATCCTTTGAACTATCCTTAAAATCTATAGACAAACATTGTTTCACTCACTTAGGCCATAGGAGGGGCCACTTTATTCCCATTTGAATCTTTCTGTGGCTACTAAAGCCCAAGAATCAGGAAGACCCTGTCCTTTATCTCATGATCTGGGACAGGGTCCATCTCTCTTCCCTGCTCTGGCTGCCACAGTGTCAGTGCTGAAGAAGAAGGAGGAAGGTCCTGACACACTGGGAATCCAAGTAGGAGGCAAGCTAGCACTAGGAGCAGCAGCATCACTTTCCTCAGGGCTGGACTTAGAGGAAGGAAGATCTGGTTTCAAATCCAGCCTCAGGCAATTGTGGTGTGTGATTCAGAGTAATAGTAGTAATGCTGATGAGAATTAGAGCTTTTCTATGATACTTGAAGGTGTGCAATGTCCTTTATGGTCCCTTAACCTCACTGAACCCGTTTCCTCTTCTGAAAATGGGAATAATAGCAGCTGTCTCCTAGTGATTGTGGTCATCAATGGCATGATGTATGTAAGGCTTTTTTGGTAACCCTAAAGTGTCATGTAAATGTCTACTAAAAAAATCATTTTTGTCATTCTGAGAGAAGGGATATTTCGTATGGGAATCCATCCCAGGAAATCAGCACTTGTGCCACATCATTACAGTGAACAAAGTAACAGAATCCTTCATTTTCCTGTTAGCATCTGTTGTCCTGCAAAGAACCTGCCCAGAAAAGTGGACAGTCCAGAATTGCTCCCATTTGTGTGCACGCGCGTGCGCGTGTGTGTGTGTGTGTGTGTGTGCATGCGTGAGCATGCATGCTAAGCTTTCCCTGTGGGGCAGGTAGCATTCTGATTGTTATACATATTTTACAGATGAAGAAAGTGAAGCTCCAAGAGAGCTGGCCAGAAAGGCCTTTCTGACACTGAGACCAGTGCCCTTTCCAGGATACATTGCTACTTTAAAAATACTGAATAAATGCAGGCTGTGAATAACAGGTGAGGGTGAGCAATAATGGAGGTGTGTGTCTTCTTTCACTCCAGAAGATGAAATGGAAGAGGCTTTCCTCCCAGATCATTAGAGAATGCATGTGCAGAGTCCTCCTTTAGTCAGGGTGGATTGACTGTCTCATCAGAGATGTAGAGGGCTAGCTCAGAGAAAGTCCCCAACAGGACGAGTCCAGGCCAGGTTTTCACTGAGGCCTGTTCTTGTCCCTGGGCTGTTAAACTCAGGTTGTGGGCTCTCCAACCCCACTATGTGTATGTGCAGAATATCCACTTCCTAGGAGGGCCGTTGACACAGTGCTGATATGACACAAGGGAACAAAGTACAAGGAAACCACATAATGCAGTTAACAACTGCCAAATGTCCTCATGTGAAGTTGTTCTGCTTGGAGAGTGTATCAACCCCTTCCCTCAGATCAATAAATGGAGATGTGCTACACTCTCCCACCTGGCCTGTGTCTTCTTTTCACTCTTCGTAGCATTCAGCTATCTCCAGCCATTCCATGCCACAGGCACTGGCGGCACATGAGGAACCATAGGCACAGAATATCATAGGAGGGAAACATCCAGGAGGCAAGTTTGGTTGCAATATATAAAAAGGCCATGCATGCTGCATCTCATTAGTAGGAAGTGATCTGTATTTCCCCTTTTATCTTCCTGTTCCTGTAAGATGGCTTGTGCTTTTCTATCATTTTCCTTAGCCTTTCCATATTTATCTCTTCATCTACTGAATTCATTCCAAATATAAAGTTGAATTTATTTATTCCTGGTTGAATTTATTTAATTCTGATTGAAATTTCCTCAATTACTAACAATGTTTTATGATCACTTTAATATTAAATAGAAGTACAATAATTTAAAGTATTTTATAACTGCTCATATTTAAATAACCAAATTTCAGTGCTTCCCCTTAATGTCAAAAGAAGTTTTCAGTCACTTGTTCTATGTCTTCATCAGGATTCATTCCTAATTTGTATATTCATTTTATTTCTTTGCAAACATATTCTTCATTGTTCTATTCTGCTTTTTTTGTTTTATAACATTTTATGAGGCTATTTTGATGCTTTTGTCACACTTGACCATCTTTATATTCCTACAATATTAATATGCACACATGCACACATGCAAATAAACACACATGTGTATGTTAATATAAGGATCTCTCAGTGACAAAATTCCTTCTACCAGAGTAGATCAATAACTGTTCTGCTCCTTCCACTTTTGGAGAATTGCCTGGGCATCCTGAAACATTAACTGAGTTCCTCAGAGTCACATCTATCCATTATACAAGAGTGGTTAAACTCATGGCCCAAAGGCCACATATAGCCCAAATTTCTGATTGCCACACAAAGCAGATAAAAATTTAATTAGGAAATCATGAACCAGATAAATAATTACAAATAACATATGGTTTTCTAAGTCAATATGCAGCCTGCATATGTTATATATAATTTGTTTTCTCTCATTTTATATGAGTTTAATACCACTTCGAAACACTGTCCTGCCTCTATTCCATTAAAATACCCCTAAGATATAACTATTTCCTATTGCTGGATATTTAGATGGCCTCTGTGGTCTTTTTTAAAATAATATTTTATTTTTTCCCAATCACATGCCAAGACAAGCATTCATTTTTGCAAGATTTTGAGTTCCAAATTTTCCTCTCTCCCTCAATCTCCTCCTCTCAATCGGCAATGGTAGGCAATTTGATATAGGTTATACATATGCTATCACATAAAATATATTTCCATATTAGTAACAGGAGTGAAAGAAAAAAACTAATTAAAAGGGGGAAAACACAAAAAAGGTGAAAAAAATTCTTTGATCTACATTCAGAGTTCATCAGTTCTTTGTCTGGATGTGGATAGCTTTTTCCTTTGTTAGTCCTTTGTTTTTTCTTGGGTCAATGAGAAGAGGTGAGTCATTCATAGCTGATCATCACACAATGTTGCTGACATTTTGTACAATTATTTCCTGGATCTGCTCATTCACTTTGCATTAGTTTATACAAGTCTTTCCAGCTTTTTCTGAAATCTGCCTGCTCACTGTTTCTTATTGCACAATAGTATTGCGTTACATTCATACACCACAGCTTGTTCATCCATTCCCCAGTTGATGGGCATCCCTTTGATTTCCAATATTTTGACACCACAAAAAGGGGTGCTATAAATATTTTTGCACATTTAGGTCCTTTTCCCTTTTTATGATCTTTTTGAGATATAGACCTAATAGTGGTATTACTGTATCAAAGGATATGCACGGTTTGTTTGCTTTTGGGCATAGTGCCAAATTGCTCTCCAGAATGTTTGGATCAGTTCATAATTCCACCAACAGTGTATCAGTGTCCCAATTTCCCCACATCCTCTCCAACATTTACAATTTTCCTTTTATGTCATTTTAGCCAATTTGATAGGTTTGAGGTGTGTACAGCTATGGTTTGGATTCACAAGGACAAAACACTCCACACTCTAAGAAGCCCAAAAGGTTTTTTTTTTCTTTTATTATTAAAATACAGGTGAGAAAGATGGAGATTGAAAGTAGCAGAGAGGGAGACTTAAGAATAATGATAGCAAGGCAATTACTAGATTAGAGGAATGACTTAAGAGACAGAGTCCCAACCGCCTTGTCACCATCCCATAAGCAAGTACTAAAATCAACATATTTACAGTCATCACCGATAAGGAGGAGCTCCAACACCCGACCACACAAGCTGAGGAATCCCGGGGGTACATCCGTCAGGGTCCCTCTCATGGAAGTCCCAGGCCAGGCGTCTGTGCCATGGATGAGATTCCAATTTGGGGTCCGAATCTTATGGCATAAATAGTGCTGGGAACAAAGAAGGCATCAGGCCAGATGTTTTTGGCAAATGCTGCATCTTAGGCAAGGCCCTGAAAGGAGGCTACCCCCTTCATGGTCTCCAAGCACAGCGTGTCCTTGGAGTGGCTAGTTCCAGGACACTGGTCCTTCTCAGGATCTTGGCCTGGACCCAGGGAGGAACCTCCTTCTTGTGTTCCCTGGGCTTGCATTTGAGTCAAGTTAAGAGGAGCTAACTTTGCAATTGAATCAAGACCTTGGTTTGTATAATCTTATGTACCTAAGAGGGGTTAAATCTTACCCCTTCAAGGTGGTACCTCAAAGTTATTTTAATTTGCATTTCTCTAATCAAAAGATATTTAGAGCACTTCTACATATGCCTATGGATTGCTTTGATTTCTTTATCTGAAAACTGCCCATTCATATCTTCTTGCCATTTATCAACTGGGGAATGGCTTACATTCTTCTAAGTTTGACTCATTTCTCCACATGGTTTAGAAATGAGGCCTTTATCAGACACACTAGTGGTAAAAATTGTTTCCCAGCTTTCTGTTTCCCTTCTAATCTTGATTGCA
Organism: Phalanger gymnotis; assembly: GCA_028646595.1. NCBI lineage: Eukaryota > Metazoa > Chordata > Mammalia > Diprotodontia > Phalangeridae > Phalanger > Phalanger gymnotis. The sequence goes on along the minus strand of CM053622.1, from coordinate 811,005,538 downwards.
TTGGCTTTGTTTGTATAAAAGCTTATATTTTAATATAAACAAAATTATCTATTTTACATTCCATAATGTTCTCTATCTCTTCTTTTGTCATGAATTCTTCCCTTCCCCATAGATCTGACTGTTACACTATTTCTTGCTCTTTTAATTTGCTTAGGGTGTCACCTTTTATGTCTAAATTGTGCATCCATTTTGACTTTATCTTGGTATATCGTGTGAAATGTTGGTCTATATGTAGTTTGTATACTATTGTTTTCCAGTTTTCCCAGCAGTTGTTTTTTTTTCAAATACTGAGTTTTCATCCCAAACGCTGGGATCTTTTGGTTTATCAAACTCTGGGTGTTTGATCATTGACTACTGTGTCTTGTGTACCTAATCTATTCCATTGATCCACTACTCTATTTCTTAGCCAGTATCAGATTGCTTTGATGACTACTGCTTCATAATATAGTTTGAAATGTGATGTTGCTAGACCACCTTCCTTTATATTTTCATTAATTCCCTTGATATTCTTGACCTTTTGTTCTTCCAAATGAATTTACTTATTTTTTTCTAGTTCTATAAAATCATTTTTTGGAATTTTGATTGGTATGTCACTTGATAAGTAAATTAGTTTAGTCAGAACTGTAATTTTTATTATATTGGCTCAGCCTACCCATGAGTAATTGATAATTTTCCAGTTGTTTAGATCTGACTTTATTTGTGTGAAACATTTTGTAATTGTGTTCATATAGTTCCTGGGTTCGTCTTCCCAGGTAGGCTCCTGAGTATTTTATATGTTTACAATTATTTTAAATGGAATTTCTCTATCTCTTGCTGTTGGGCTTTGTTGCTCATATAAAGAATTGTAGATGATTTCTGTGGCTTTATATTATATCCTGCAAATTTGCTGAAGTTGCTAATTATTTCAAGTAGTTTTTCACCTGATTCTATAGGGTTCTCTAAGTATGCCATCATATCATCTGCAAAGAGTGATAGTTTTGTTTCCTCGTTGCCTATTCTAATTCCTTCAATTTCTTTTTATTCTCTTGTTGCTATACCTAACATTTCTAGTACTACGTTAAATAATAGTGGTGATAATGGGCATACTTGCTTCACCCCTGGTCTTATTGGAAAGGCTTCTAGCTTTATCTGCATCGCATATAATGCTTGCTGACGATCTTAGATAGATATTGATTATCATTTTAATGAAAACTCCCTTTATTCTCATACTCTCTAGTGTTTTTATAAGAATGGGTATGGTATTTTGTCAAAAGCTTTTTCAAAATAATCAAATGATTTCTCTTGGTATTATTACTGATATGGTCAATGATATTGATAGTTTTCCTAATATTGATTCAACCCTGCATTCCTAGTATAAATCCTATCCAGTCACAGTGTATAGTCCTTGTGATATATTGCTATATTGCTAGTATGTTGTTCAAAATTTTTGCATCAATATTCATTAGGGAAATTGGCCTATAATTTTCTTTCTCTTTTTTAGTTCTTCCTGGTTTAGGTATCAGCACCTTACTTGTGTCATAAAAGGAGTTTGGTAAGACTTCTTCTTCACCAATTCTTCCAAATAGTTTATATGGCATCGCAATTAATTGTTCTTTAAAAGTTTGGTACGATTCACTCATGAACTTATCTGACCCTGGGAATTTTTTCATAGGGAGTTCATTAATGGCTTCTTCAATTTCTTTTTCAAATGTAGAATTATTTACGCAGTCTATTTCTTGATCTGTTAATCTAGGAAATTTATATTTTCAAAATATTCATCAGTTTCACTGATTGTTAGATTTATTGGCATAAAATTTGGTGAAATATTTCCTAATTATTGCTTTAATTTCCTCTTCATTGGTGGTGTGCATCCTTCTCATTTTTGATACTGGATATTTGGTTTTCTCCTTGCTTTTTTTATAAATCATATTAACCAATGGCTTATCAATTTTATTGTTTTTTTTAATAAAACCAGCTCCTAGATTTATTTATTAGCTCAATAGGGTTTTTTGTTTGTTTTTACTTTCAATCTTATTGATCTCATCTTTGATTTCATGGTTTCCAATTGGGTACTCAATTGGGTATTTTTAATTTGTTCTTTCTCTAGCTTTTTTTGTTTTTAATTCCATGCCCTATTCATTGGTCTGGGTTTTTTTTTTCATTTTGTTGATGTAAGAATTCAGATAAATAAATTTTCCCCTGAGTACCACTTTAGCTGCATCCCATAAATTTTGGTATGTTGTCTCATTGTCATCATTGTCTTTAATGAAATTATTGATTGTTTCTATGATTTGTTATTTGACAGACTTATTCTTTCAAATTAGATTATTTAGTTTCCAATTAAGTTTTAATCTTTCTGCTTCCCTTTGTCGAATGTAATTTTTATTGCATTATGATCTGAAAAAATACATTAAATATTTCTGCATTCAACATTTGATTTTATGGTTTTTATGCTTAATAGATGGTCAATTTTTGTGTAGATGCCATGTGTAGCCACATGTAGATGTGCTGCTGAGAAAAGGTATATTCCTAACTTTTCTAATACTCTCTTTGCATCCTTAGTTTCTTTCTTGTTTATTTTTTGGTTGGATTTATGGAGTTCTGAGAGGGGAGAGTAGAGGTTCCCCACTAGTATAGTTTTGCTTTCTGTTTCTTCTTGTAACTCACTTAATTTCTCCTTAAAAAACTGGATGCTATGCCAATTGATACATACATGTTTAGTATTGATATTGCTTCATTGTCTGGTACCTTTTATCAAGATGTAGGTTCCTTCCATATCTCCTTTAATTAGGTACATATTTGCTTTTGCTTTGAGATCAGGATTGCTACCCCCACTTTTTTTTTACTTCTAATGAAGTATAATAGATTCTGCTTGAGCCCTTTCCATTACTCTGTGTGTCTCTCTGTTTCGAGTGTGTTTCTTTTAACAAACATATGGTAGGATTCTGGTTTTTGATTCACTCTGCTATCTGCTTCCATTTTATGGAAGCGTTCATCCCATTCACATTCACAGTTATGATTACTACCTGTTTATTTCCTTCCATCATATTCCTCCTCCTGTTTGTCCTCTCTCTCCTTCCACCCTTTCCCTTTTTATCAGTGTTTTGCTTCTGTCTAGGGGTACAAGGATGTGTTCAGAGAAAACTAGTACCTCTGGTGTGAGGGCTACCGAGCTCTTTTCAGGGCTATTTTCCACCTTTGGTGTCTACCTGTTTCATCTACTTCTCATCTGTGGCTTCAAGAAGCTTTAACATGCACAGTAGTCACACCCTGAGAGATGGGCTAAACCAGGTTGAGGGTAACTGAGGAGTCTCAACCCTGTCAGTGAGTTAAGGTGATATCTACCCCAAGCATACGAAGACTTGTTCCAAAGGAATGTGTGGATGAGAACAATTTGTTCCAAAGGCCAAGAAGATAGCTGAAGCAGGCTCTGTGGAGTGCTTAGAGCTTTATTAGACATCGAAGATGCCAAGGTCATTCACTGCATCTTGAGCCATCACCAGTCTTCTTGACTCTGTCCTGTGATGACTCTGGAAGAGAGAGTGAGGCTGATAACTTTATGCAGCTCTGTCTCACTTAAATCCAATTTAAACAGGAATCAAAAGACATCAACCATACCATCTTACCATTTTTACATATCTCAAAGTCCTGTGGCAACAGGCAAATGATGGAGCAGCAGGTACAGACACACTGGGAGCTGTGGTTACAACCTTGCATGCAGGCAGCCCAGGCCATAGGGTCATCTTTTAACTGGAAGCACCAGTGGGATTTCGCAGGGCCTTGAGTGTCTGAGCAGCCTTTTAAGATTTGCACTACTCACCTCCTGGTGTGAGGAAGGGGGTAGAAAACGTGCAAAACTATCTGCTTACCCAGCCCTGGCCTCCTTACTACGGCAGGTGAGGAATCCCACCCTGTCATGAAATACACACAAAAAGTACAAAAACATCTACAAAGACTATTCCACTCACCCTCGGTACTTGGAATGTGTGCACACTTATAGAGAACACAAAATCTAGTAAACCTGAAAAACAAACAACTCTTTTTGTGAGAGAACTCAGCAGGTATTGCATCCAAATAGCACCACTGAGTGAAACAAGGCTAGCAAATAAAGGCCAGTTTATTGAAGGCAGAGCTGGGTACACATTTTTCTGGAGTGCCCACAGTGAAGGGAGTGCTATAAAGCTGGTGTATGTTTGCAATCAAAATTAATCTAGTTAACAAGTTTGTATGCCTCCCAAGATGAGTAAATAACAGGTACATTACAATGCAATTGCTACCTGCACAAAAGCATCATGCCACCGTCATCAGTGTCTATCCTCCCACCATGAAGAATTCTTATAAAGTCAAAGAAAAATTTTATGAAGACCTGGAGACTCTTGTCATCATTGTACTCAAAGACAAGCTTATAATTCTTGGTGACCTTAATGCAAGAGTAGGCACAGGCTACCTGACATAGCAGGGAATCTTTGAGAGGAATGGAGTTAGAAACAGCAACAGTAGCTGTAATTTACTGCTGAAGACTTATGCATTTCATAACCTCATCACCAACATTGCCTTCCATTTACTTACATGCAATAAAACTTTATGGATGAATCCTCTCAGAAAACATTGGCGTTTAAGAGACTAAAATACTTGAAAAAAATAGGTGAAGGAGTCCTACCAAATTCTTTTTATGACACAGATATGGGTACTGATACCTAAACCAGGAAGAGCCAAAATAGAGAAAGAAAATTGTAGACCAATTTCCCTGATGAATATTGTTGCGAAATTTTCAAATAAAATACTAGTAAAGAGATTATAGCAATATCTCACAAGGATCATATACCATGACCAGGTGGGATTTATACCAGGAATACAGGGCTGGTTCAATATTAGGAAAATTATCATCATAATTGACCATATCAATAATAAAGCTAACAGAAATCACATGATTATCTTGATTTTGACAAAATACAGTACCCATTCCTATTAAAACACTAAAGAGCATAGAAATAAAAGGGATGTTCCTTATAATGATAAGTAATAATTACCTAAAACCATCAGCAAGCATTATCTTTAATGTGGATAAGCTAGAAGACTTCCCAGTACAATCAGGTGTGAGGCAAGGATGCCCATTATCACCTCTATTATTTAATATTGTACTGGAAATGTTAGCTATTATAATGAGAAGAAAAAGAAATTAAAGGAATTAGAATAGGCAATGAGACAACAAAACTATCATTCTTTGCATTTGATATGATGTTATACTTAGAAAATCCTAGAGAATCATCTAAAAATTACTTTAAATTATTAATAGCCTTAGCAAAGTTGCAGGATACAAAATAAACCCACATAAATCAACATTTCTATATATTACCAACAAAGTCCAAAAGAGACAGAAAGAGAAATTCCATTTAAAATGACTGTAGACAATATAAAACTTTGGAGTCTATCTGCCAAGACAAACCAAGGAACCATATGAATACAACCATAAAACACTTTTCACACAAATAAAGGCAGATCTAAACAATTGGAAAAATATTAATTGATCATAGGCAGGCTCAGCCAATATAACAAAAATGACAGTTCTACCTAAATTAATCTACTTATTCAGCACCATACCAATCAAACTATCAAAAATTATTTTATAGAGTTAGGAAAAAATCATAACAAAATTGATCTGGAAGAACAAAAGCTTAAGGATATTAAGGGAATCAATAAAAAAATGTGAAAGAAGGTGGCCTAGCCATACCAGCTCTAAAACTATATTATAAGGTAATAATTATCAAAAACAATCAAGTACTGGCCGAGAAATAGATTGGTGGATCAGAGCAATAGATTAGGTACAAATTGCATAATAGTAAATGCCCATGGTGATCTAGTATATGATAAACCTTAATAGCCAAGCTTTTGAAACAAAAACTCATTATGTGACAAAAACTGCTGGGAAAACTAGGAAACATTATGGCAGAAACTAGGTATATACCAACATCTCACACTGTATTCAAAGATAAGGTCAAAGGGGTACATTATTTATACATAAAGAGTGATACCAGAAGCAAATTAAGAGAGCATGGAATAGTTTATCTGGAAGATTTATGGATACAGGAAGAATTTAGGACCAAAGAAGATATGGAAAGCATTACAAGATGTAAAATAGATAATTTGATTATATAAAATTAAAAGGTTTGAAGAAACAAAACCAATGGAACCAAAATTGTAAGGAAAGCAGAAAACTGGAAGATGTTCAAGTATCTCTGATAAAGGGCCTTATTTCTTAAATATATAGGGAACTAAGGGAAATTTATAAAAAGACTAATCAATTGGGGAATGACTTGTCTTTCTCTAATCAATGGTGATTTAGAGCATTTTTTCATATGATTATAGAAATGCAAATTAAAAGAACTCTGAGGTACAACCTCATGCCTTTCAGAGTGGCTAATATGACAGAAAAGGAAAATGCTGGATGTGGGAGAGGAGGTGAGAAAAACACTAATACACTGTTGGTGGAGTTGTAAACTTATCCAAACATTCTGGAGAGCAATTTAGAACTATGCCCAAAGGGCTACAAAACTGTGCATACCCTCTGATCCAGCAATACCACTGCTAGGTCTATATCCTAAAGACATCCAAAAATAGGGGAAAGGACTTATTTGTACAAAAAATATTTATAGCAACACTTTTTTTGTGGTGGCTAAGAATTCAAGATTGAAATCAAAGGTATGCCCATCAATTGGGGAATGCCTAAACAAGCTGTGGTGTGTGATTTTAATGGAATATCATTGTGCTACAAGAAATGGTAAACAGGATGATTTCAGGAAAAACCTGGAAAGACTTACATGAACTGGTGAACAGTAAAGTGAACAGAACCAGGAGAATGCTGCACACATTAACAGCAATATTGTTTGATGAAGAATTGTAAAGACTTTGCTATTCTCAGCAAACAATGATCCAAGACAATTCCAAAGAACTAATGATGAAGGATTATCTGCCTCTAGAGAAAAAAGTGGTTGACATTGTTTGAATATCTATTGAAGCATGCTAGTTTTCACTTTCTTTCTTTCTTTCTTTTCTTTCATTTTAGTCTTCCTCTATGAAATGACTAATGTGGAAATGTTTTACATAAGCCCATGTGTATAACCTATATCTGATTTCCTACCATCTCAGGGAGGGAGAAGAAGAGGGTGGAAGTGACAGAATTTGGAACTCAAAACTTTAAATAAAATTTTTAAAAATTGGAGAAAAAAGTAAGGTGCAATGAAGCTTAGAGAGATTCAGGATACTTGGCTCAGTAAGAAGGCAGATGAAATTTAACTTTACACTGATAACGACAAGCCAAAACACTTTTATGATGCCCTAAAGGCTATTTATCAACTAGGCACTTATGGTGCAAGTCAACTATTCAATACTGATAGGGTCAGATTGATTAATGATGAAGACATGATCCTGAAGGGATGGGTGGAACACTTCCATAGTGTTCTCAACAGACCACCATCAATCAATGCTGAAGCCATTGATCATTTACCTCAAGTTAAGATCAATCCCTCTCTAGCTGAACTTCCAATTGAAGAAGAGGTTTTGAAGCCTCTAGGCTCCTCTCCTATGACAAAACACTTGGTGCTGATTCTGTTCCAGCTGAGGTTTACAAGGCAAGAGGTTCACTGCTCATACAAAAGCTGACTGAAATCTTCCTTGTTAATATGTCAAGAGGAGGTTATCCCCCAGGAATTCGAGGATGCCTCCGTTGTCCATTTCTATAAAGGTAGAGGAAATAGATTGTTCCATGACAGTCATTGGGAGTGGGTCCCTCTCTTAGTCATTTCAGGCAAGATTCTTGCCAGAGTCCTTTTTAACAGGCTGATCCTTGACCTGGAAATGGTCATCCACTTGAGAGCCAGTGTAGCTTCAGAAAGGGCCAAGGAATGGTCAATTGCTCCCAGACAACTCCAGGAGAAATGCCAGGAGCAGAACAGAGGTCTGCATACAATGCTCATGGATATGACCAAAGCCTTTGATAATATCAGTCTTGAGGGCTTATGGGAAATTATGTCAAAATTGGGTTGCCCGGAGAAGATCATCAGTATCGTATGTCAGTTTCATGATGGCATGCTTGCATGGGTTCTGGATAATGGACAATGCTCCTTCAGTTTTCCAAATCACTAATAGAGAGAAGTAGGGCTGTGTGCTTGCTTCCATACTTTTTAGCATGATGTTTTCAGTGATGTTGTCAGAGGCTTTCATCAAGGATAAAAACATCAAGGTCAGCTACCTCACTGACATTAAATTATTTAATTGAAAAAGGCTACAACCCAAAACTAAAGTGAAGGGAGAATTGGTGCATGACTTTGCAGATGATTGTGCATTCAACACATCCTCTAAAGCTTAGATGTAACAAGGTATGGATCAATTCTTGGCTGCTTGCACTAATTTTGGCCTAACAATTAACACTCAGAAAACATAGTCTCCATCAGCGGTACCACAAAATCCATGTATGTAACCATTGGTTACCACGAATGGAGAAATTTTGAATGCTGTGGATAAGTTCACTTACCTTGGCAGAATAATTTCCAGGGATGTACACATAGATGATAAGGTTGATTCACACATTGCCAGAGCTAGCTCAGTGTTTGGAAGGCTCTGAAGGAAAGTGTGAGAGAAAAGAGGTATTAGACCACCTACCAAAATGAAGGTCTACAGAGCCATTATACTGACCTCATTGTTGTATACCTGTGAAACCTGGGAAGTGTCGGTGACATGCCAGGAAACAGAATTGCCTCCATGTAAATTGTCTTAGGAAGAGTGTAAAGACCACCTGAAAGATAAGGCACTGGACATTGAGGTCCTTTCTATAGCTAAACTGACAAGTATTCAAACTCCACTGGAGAGAGTGCTACTCCAGTGGGGTGGCCACACTCTTCCAATGCCAAACATCTGTTTGCCTAAAAGACTATTTTACAGAAAACTAACACAAGGCAACGACAGGGAGGTCAGAAGAAGCAATATAAGGACACTCTGAATGTCTCCCTGAAGAACTTTGGAATCTATTACATGACATGAAGGACACTAGAAAAGGACTACCCAGCATGGTGTGACCACATCAAAGAAGGCACGGTGCTCTGTGAACAAAGCAGAATTGTAGTAGCTCAAAAGAAGCATGAAATGTACAAATTTAGAGACATATCCACTCCAAACATTCATGTGGATTATTTATACCCTACCTGTGGTAGATCTTTCCAAACTTTTGTTGGTATGATAAGTCACAGTTAGAAACTCCATACCTTGACTCCAATATAGTCATGTTATTTGGGTCTTCTCCTGTAATTAAGGGCAACAACCAGCCAGTAAAGCCTGGCCTGGCCAGGGTGGACCAATGTCTTGGTTACAAAGGACCAGAAGTAAGGAGTGCTCTGTTCAAACTAGAGCCCCACTCACGTACCACCCAGAACAAATGCAGAGCAAACAATAGCCAGCAGGATCCATGACTAGTATCCTGGAAAAAGTTAGGCATTGGGCCTGGAATGGGCTCTAAGAAAGCGATACAAGAAAAGATGATTTTGTGTTAGACAAATACCAAGAAACAGACTTTAGATAGAATGAGGAACACAAAAAGAGGTCCTAGTCTTGGTGGGCTCAGTGAGCATGTTCTCTTCAGTTGAGTCCTTGCCTCCTTCCTGACTCAACCCCTGCTAGAGTCTCCCTCAAAGGATAAAACTGCCAAAGACGCATTGTGGAATGAACCAGGTCACCATGAGCTAGGAACAGATACATTTGCAATGGCCCAGCTTCTCTTTGGGAGAATTTTCTCCAAGAGGTAAAAGTGGCCTCTTGGTAGAAGATACTGAACCAGAGGGCACATCTCCCTTCTCTGAACTGCTAGTATATGTAGTACTAGGAATGTGGCATTGATCATAGTCTGCCTGAAAATGGGGTTATTGATATGTGTATCTCCTAAATGAGGTTGCCAGACTGAGGTCTGGGAGCCTCCTTTACATGTACAATGTGTTGCAAGTAGTAACTAGTCAGCATACATTTGATGAAGAAAATAGCTGAGCACTCCAGGTCAGATGGTCAATAAACAAGCATTTATTAAGTATTTACTAAATGTCAAATGCTATGCTAAGTGTTGGGGATAAAAAGGAAGTCAAAAATGTAGTCCATGACCTTAAGCAGCTGACATTCTAATGGAGGAGACAACATCCAAACACCTACATAAATACAGGACGTATACATTGTAATGGGAGATACCTCAGAGAGAAGGCACTAGCCATGAGGAGACTCACAAGGCCTCTTGCAAAAGGAGGGATTTGAGCTGGGTCATGAAGGAAGGAAAAGAAGCCATGGGGTACAGGTGAGCAAGAAGAGCATTCCAGGTAGTCAACTTGGTAGGAATTCTGGAGAAATTCCTCCTCCATCACCCACACTCCAAATGTCAGGAGGGTCAACAGTGCAAGGGTGCAGGTCAAATAAAAAGAGGTGTTGTGACCCATAGACCACACTGCCTCAGCCCTGGGCCCTGTGATCTGACCTTGGGATGACTGATAGGTCTCCTTAAATTCAATAAGCTCTCAAGGATTTGTTACTAGACTCTGCTCTTCTCCCTACTCCCTACAGGTGGCTGCACAAAACTTACCAGCAGGTTCTGGCCCTGATGTTTGCTGTGGAGGAGATCAACAGAGACCCCTGGCTGCTCCCTAACTCTACCCTGGGTTTTCACATCTACAACACTTACCATAGTGATGCCAGGACCTTGGCGAGCTCCCTGAGGTGGCTTTCAGGACATGGCGAGACCACCCCAAATTATAGTTGTGGGAGGCAGGACAGGTCCATGGCTGTTATTGGAGGAGCCACATCTGCTCTTTCTGTCCAGATGGGGACTCTTTTGGAGCTCTACAGATTCCCACAGGTAGACAGCCCTAGACCTGCCCTCTCTTGCCTCTTTCTTTAAGGTGAGGTGACTTGTTCAGTGACATACAAGATGGAAGGGAGAAAAGATAGAAGTGTTTGTTAAGTGTCTGCTATGTGCTACTCAGTGTGCTAAGTGCTTTACAAATATGTCATTTGACCCTTACAACAACACTGGGAGATAGGTGTTATTATTAATTGCTATTTTATAGTTGTAGATATAAGTTTTATAGAAGTAGATATAAGTTAATTGACTTGCTCAGGGTCATATAGCTAGTAACTGCCTGAGGCTGGATTTGAACTCCAGTCTTCCTGACTCCAAGCACAACATTCTACCCATTGTGCCTCCTAGATGTCACACAGCTATTAAATTTCCAGGCAGGATTTGAACAGAGGACCTTCCTACTCCAAATCCAGCCTTCTAAGACAGTGTAGCCAGAATGGAATTCATACTTCACTAGAGCTTGTCATCACTATGGCTGGAAGCGCCCCTTCCCTTTCTATCCCAGATCGTGGGATCACCAGAGCTCAGAAGTCATTATGGCCAAGAAAACTTCTTACTTTGTGGACAACTTTCTGATGGTATCTGTTCCAAACGAATCGCGCTTCTTGGCAGGCCTTGTCTTTCCACTTGAACTCTGTTGTCACATCCTTGGCGACCTCAGGGTCTCCTCCACACGAAATCATCATGGATGGAGGGAGAGACTGGAATCCTTCTTAGAACAAATTGGAGCCATTTACTTGTTAGACTTTGAAGAGATGTCAGAAAAATTATAACTTGATTTTCTCATTTTAAAGGCAACAAAAACAGAGGTTCATAGAATTTAAATGACTTCTGTGAGCTCTTACTTTTAGTGTCAGAGGTTGGATTATTCATTGCTCTTTATTAACTCAGGAAGAATGTTTGCGCCAACTATTCTTATCACATGACCTTACTATTTCTAAAAGCTAGTTAATTATAACTTGCTAATTCATATCAATTGATAATCCATGCAGGGGAGACTTATTTTAGGGACTAATGATCAAGAGCATTAGAAAGACATACCCAAACTCTCAAGGTTACCCCTAGAAGCCCAAGGTGAGCATTTTCCAGTTATCTTCTGGGAACCTAGCATGCCAGTGTGAATGGGGGTTGGGAGAGTGAGCCTAGGCCTGGGCTGTGTATGGCATGCAGGGGTTTGGATAAATCACTTAAACTCTCAGTGCTCTGGGTAATTAAAACCTAGGTGTTGCGGACAACATGCTGACCTATGCTGGTAAGGTTTCTTTACCTCAATGATTAAACCAGTCTTGTCCTTCTACTATATATTGTATTACTCTCAAATGAGTCATCAATGTTGCAAACATAAGTGAAATAATTATTTCAACTATTATTAAAAATAACTAGCGGTTATATAGCACTTTATGTTTTGGAAAGCAATTTAGAAATATCTTATTCAATCCGTACAACAATCCTGGGAATTCGGTGCTATTATTATGCCTGTTGCTCAGTTGAGTCGAAGAATGGTTAAGTGACTTGCCCAGAGACACACAGTTAGTAAGTGTCTGATGCTAGATTTGAATTTAGATCTTCCTAATTCCAGGCCCAGTGTTCCATCCACTGAGACACCTAGTGGCCTCATATATGTGAGCATATATCTATTCACCAGGTTCTTAGGATTTATCAGAACCATTCTTGAGCAATACCATTTTGCTTAAAGAAAACATCACCTCTTAAGTACTACTGTCTCAACAACACAGAAATAATGAGGCAATAAACAAGACCAGTAAGTCAGGAGAAATCCCAAGCTATTTGGAAATGTCATGGAATGTTCAGGGAAGTAAGGGACTTAAAACCAGCAGTATCAGAGTAACCTGTCATCTAACCATTCTGCTAATCATGGGGCGATTAGAATTTCCCACCTATTAGCACCTAGAGCAGTCCACTCTATTTTTTCCCTAATGAAGTTAGGTAGATTGGGTAATACATTGAGATTTTTTTGTTATGCATCAGGATCACTCTCATATAGCCCAGTGAGACCCATCTTTCTTTCCCATCCAGTTAAGCTATGGTCCATTTGATGCTGCCCTGAGTGACAAGACTCAGTTTCCTTCCCTCTACCAGATGGCCCCTCAGGAATCCTCCATGTATCTGGGCATTTCTCAACTACTGTTACATTTCAACTGGACTTGGGTGGGGCTGGTTGTCCCAGATGACATGAGAGGTGAGAAGTTCCAATGGGACATGGGAGAAGAGATGAAAAAGAACAAAGCCTGCATTGCCTTCACAGAGAAGATTCCTGTCAGTGAGAGACGCCATGCTGAATCTCAGGTAGATTTCATGCCCAGAATTTTGGCATCATCAGCCAAGGTGATCATCGTCCATGGGGATACAGATTCGCTGATGATCCTCAGATATTCACAGCCACCTGTACTTCTCCTTTGGAAGGTTTGGATTATCACATCACACTGGGATGTAACCATAAGACCCTACGATCATGATGGTATAGCTTTTCATGGAGCTCTCATATTTTCACATCAGACAAGTGAGATTCCTGGTTTCAAAGCCTTTCTCAGGACAGTCACCCCAAACAAATACCCAGGAGACATTTTCCTTAAGAGTTTCTGGGTTTCAGCATTTGAGTGTCCAGATGAGCCAACCAAACTGGAGCAAGAGGACTGTTCACTGAATGCTTCCTTAGAGATGCTGCCATTGCACTATTTTGACATGACCATGTCTAGCCTCAGTTACTTCCTCTACAATGCTGTGTATGCTGTGTCCTTGGCTCTTCATGAAATGATCCATGCCAGTTCAGAAAGTGGATCTATGAGAGATGAGGGGAACCTGGTGCCTCAGCCCTGGCAGGTAATATTCCCTCCTCCTAAAGTAATGTCCTGGGTTTGCTACTTTTCTGACACTGGCATTTCCCTTACTTTTCCTTGGCATCCCCCAGACTCTCAGATGGATATTCCTTGTTTCACTTGGTTTTCTTAATTTGGCTTTCCTTGGAAGCCTTAAGTTTGTTCACTAATGGGATTATGGATATATCACCATGCTGAGGACTTGCCTGTAAGTGCAAAACATTGTATTGCATATTTTCTTTCTGGAGGGGTGAAAAAAAATTTTCTGAATCCTGGGAGCTAGGAGGATATGCAGAATCCAAAGTAGGATGCATGTCAAATTGGTGGTTAAAAAACAGTGATGAGATTGTTAAATGAAGGAACATTATGAAACCTCACTGGCCTCCTTATAAAGTACTAGTTCCATTGTCTCAGGGTAATTCTCTCTTTTTTTCTCATTTTGTGAGATGTATAATGGTGCTATATGATGTGGGCCTTATACGGAAACCCTTCTCAGTGCCAATCAATGATATAGAAATGAAATAAAGACTTCCATGAAATCACTCATCTTTATGAGAAATGATGGTAGGGAGGTGGAGCCAAGATGACAGAGTAAAGGCAGGGACTCACCTAAGTTCTCCCCCAAAGCCCTCCAAATATTTTTTTAACTTTTTTTTCTTTTTTTATTATTTAATATATTTAGTTTTCAGCATTGCTTTTCACAAGAGTTTGAATTACAAATTTTCTCCCCATTTCTACCCTCCCCCCCACTCCAAGATGGTGTATATTCTGGTTGCCCTGTTCCCCAGTCTGCCCACCCTTCTGTCACCCCACTCACCTCCCATCGCCTTTTCCCTTCCTTTCTTTAACGCAAGATAAATTTCTACGCCCCATTGCCTGTGTATCTTATTTTCTAGTTGCATGCAAAAACTTTTTTGTTTTTGAACATCTGTTTTTAAAACTTTGAGTTACAAATTCTCTCCCCTCTTCCCTTCCCACCCACTCTCCCTCCCTAAGAAGTCAAGCAATTCAACATGGCCACATGTGTATCATTATGTATAACCCTTCCACAATACTCATGTTGTGAAAGACTATATTTTGCTTCTTCCTAACCAATCCCCCTTTATTGAATTTTCTCCCTTGACCCTGTC
>CM053622.1:810961778-810990207 GCA_028646595.1 Phalanger gymnotis | reverse complement strand
GGAGATAAAAAGGGGGGAGGATATAAGGGAGGGCAGAAAGAAGGAGGAGGTAATCAAAAACAAACACTTTTGAAAGAGACAGGGTCAAGGGAGAAAATTCAATAAAGGGGGATAGGTTAGAAAGGAGCAAAATATAATCTTTCACAACATGAGTATTGTGGAAGGGTTTTGCATAATGATACACATGTGGCCTATGTTGAATTGCTTTCCTTCCTAGGGAGGGTGGGTGAGAAGGGAAGAGGAGAGAGAATTTAGAACTCAAAGTTTTAAAAACAGATGTTCAAAAACAAAACAAAAAAAAGGTTTTGCATGCAACTAGGAAATAAGATACACAGGCAATGGGGCATAGAAATCTATCTTGCCCTACAAGAAAGGAAGGGAAAAAGGGATGGGAGAGGAGTGGGGTAACAGAAGGGAGGGCTCACTGGGGAACGAGGCAACCAGAATATACATCATCTTGGAATGGGCTGGAGAGTAGAAATGGGGAGAAAATTCATAATTTAAACTCTTGTGAAAATCAATGCTGAAAACTAAATATATCAAATAAATTAAATAAATAAATTTTAAAAAAAGAAAAAAATGATTGAGTTCTTCCAATGATTCTTGTTGAGCTTGTGTCCAATTCACATTTTTTCTTTGAGGTTCTGGTTGTAGCTATTTTGACATTGTTGTCTTCTTCTGAGTTTGTGTTTTGACCTGTCATCATAGCAGATTCTTATGGTCATGCTCTTTTTTTTCTGTTTGCTCAGTTTTTCTGCATTTTTTCATTAATTAATTAATGCTGTTTTAGTTTATAACATTCAGTTTCTCAAGTTTTTGAGTTTCAAATTTTCTCCTCCATCCTCTCCTTCCCCCTTCCGACCAAAGATGACATGCAATCCGATATAGGCTCTACATATACCTTCACACTAAACATATTTTCAAAATATTCAAGTTGCAAAGAAGAACTACAAACAATGGAATGAACCATGAGAAAGAAGAAACAAAACAGAAACAAAAGCAAACCAAAAAAAAAAAAGAGAGACCAAATAGTTTGCTTCAATCTGCATTCAGACTCCATAATTCTTTCTCTTGATGTGGATAGCTTTTTCCATCATGAGTCTTCTGGAGCTTAGAGCCTTGCATTGCTGGGAAGAGCTAAGTCTATCAAAGTTAGTCATCAGAGATACCATGTGTCTGTAAACTCTTGTCCACTCTGGAACCGTGACCCAGGCCCCTGCTCCCCTGTAGCTATGAGCACTGGTGCTTCTGTTTGCCTTGGAAATATGACACAGGACCACATATTGACAATGCAAAAGAGTTCCCTGTGATCTTTTTCAGAGCATTTTTCTGAACCCCTTCCATCTGTGGGATGGGAACTCCTGAAGCTGCTGCTGTTGCTGCTTCATCTGCCACCAAGGCCCACTGCTGCTGTTGCCATGGCATGCACTGTACTCCAGGGTGACCAACACCCCAGTGTCATAAACCTCTCTTGTCAACTTCCTGAGTTTTTTTCAACTGGAAAAATGTCTTACCCCACACTTTTGTTGGATCTGCCACTCCAGAATTCAATTTGAGGCAGTTGTTGGGAGAGTTCAGCTGAGTTGCTGCCTATACTCCACTATCTTGGATCCTCAATAAATATCTGTTGATTGATTACTATATGTATGTCCTCATGCTAGGTACCAAGGATATAACTTTTTAAAAGCATCTTTACCACAACAGATAGTTAACTAAAAGATGAATAAAAACCCAAAACAACTTTCTATAAGAATCCTATTGTGAACATCTTTTCCCACTCTAAACCAGTATCATTAATTCTCATATAGCAAAATTCTCCTTCTTTAGGATAGAGCCAAGGTCTGATGACTCTTTTCACTTGTTGCTGCCTAGACCCTCCAGGCTGTGTGTACTGAGCACTGTGTCTCTGGATTCAGGAAAATTGCCCGAGAGGAAGAGCCTGTCTGCTGCTTTAACTGTGCCCGGTGTTCAGAGGGAGAGATATCCAACCAGAGGGGTAAGTGTTTCAGCATAATACTGAGTTGCAAACCTGGGAGACAAGAAGAATAGTGATGCCCTCAACAGAAATAGGGAAGCTCATGAAAATAGTGATTTTGGTGTGATGTGGAACCTCAGAGCAACTCTGATTTATACATCTCTTATTATTAATGATATGGAGCTTTTACCCTCATCTATTGATAGCTTTGATTTCTTCCTCTGCAAACTGGTTTGCTTACATCTTTTAACCACTGATCCACTGGTGAGAGGTCTCCCTTTTCTGCTAATCCTCCCCTATGGCTAACAGACATAATCTGGTCTAACCCATCCTTAAAAAAACATAACTTCACATAACCCTGCCACTCCCTCAAGCTATCATTCTATATTTCTCTTCCTTTTCTTTGACAAGCTGCTACCTCTAATTTTCCTGATTACCATCAGGCTCCTGATCTCACTACACTATTGAAATTGATTTCTCAAAGATCAGCAACAGCTTCACCTATTACTTCCAATGGCCTTTTCTCAATCCTAATTCTTTTGACATTTCTTCAGTTTTGGACAATCAACTCCCTCCTGCCCCAATCTTGCTATCATCTCCCTTTTCTTCTGTGATGCTGTTTTCTCCTAGTTCACCTCTTGCCTGGTGGCTACTCCTTTTCAAATTCTTTTGCTGAGTTCAAGTCAATTCAATCCAGCATTTATTAAGTGCCAAGGATATGCTAGGCACTATTAGGTACTGGGAAAATAAGCACTGGCCTCAAATGCTTGATGGTTTATATTACATGTTCAATCCTATCAGTATAGGAGTCCCTAAAGGTTATCTTCTGGCCCATCTCCTCTCTCCATAAGCTCTCATCAACTCCCATAAGATCAAATACAATTTCTATTCATATGATTTGCAGATCTCTTTATTCATCCCTAATTATTCCTCTGAACTATAGTCCTGCATTGCCACTTGTCAGTAGGACATCTCTTCCAGAATGGCCCTTCAACATCTTAAAGTTAGCATGTTCATAATCTATCTGAATATCTTTCCCCTAATCTGCCACTTGTCCAAACCACTATTTTCCTGTTGAGGGCACCACCATACTCTCAACCACCTAAGTTCACAACCTCACAGTTACTTTTTCCCACACTCCCACATTTTTAAAAAATAAGTTTATTTTTATTATATTTACTAACAAGGCATTAATAAATATCTTTTTTTTAATTAGGAGGCCCTGAAGGACTGTCTAATGTCCCCTAGAATGCCCCTCCCAAAAGCCATCCCATATAACAAATAGTGTTTTTAAAGATTAAAAAAAAATTTTAAAATCAGCAGAACTGATCAAAACATTGAAAAAGTCTGAAAATATGTGCAATGAACACTACCTGTGTATTTCTCACCTCTCTGCAAGAGACTAGGGTGGTGTGGTTTTGTCTCATTTCTTTTTGCATGTTATATGCGTTCCCTATAATTTTGTAACATATACTTTTAATTTTTTTGGTTGTTTTTTCCATTTATCTTGGTGTAGTTATTGTATACATTGTTTTCTTTACAGCACTCCATGTAGATCTTTCCATACTTCTCTGTATTCATAATCTTCATCATTCCTTTGTTTAAATAAATTTTACTGTCTTTTTTAAACATCATCATAGTTTCTCCCAGTACCCCTCCAAGAGAGCCATTCCATTTAATAGTAATTTTGAGACAAAAAAAGAATAAAAAGAGGAAATAATCAGAACAACTGATCACTGTATCTAAAAAGTCTGAAAATTTGTGCAACATGCAACACTCGTGAACTTCCCTTATCTACAAGAAGGGTAGAGTGAGATATCTTCTATTCTCCTCTTAAGATGATCAAGATATAACATAACCACTCTCAGGTCATGCCTTAATGAGACCACCTCTATGACATCTGCTGATGATAGGGTTCAGAGGGGACATATGTATCATTTCTTCATACTAGAACATAAGCAGTTTATCTTTGTTTAGTTCTTGTGCCATTTTGTTTCTTTGCTTTTTTATTTTTCTCTTAATTCTTAAGTTAGAACTTCAATGTTTCTACACAGTCTTTTCATCAGGAATGCTTGCAAGTCTTCTATTTCATTAAAGATCCATCTTCTCTGTTATGGGACGGTCCTTAGTTCTTCAGAGTAAGTTATTCTTTGCCTTCTGGAATACTGTATTCCAAGTTATCCATTGCTTTATAGTGGTGGTCACTAAATCACGTTTCATCCTTACTGAGGCTCTTCAGCACTTGAATTCTTTATTTCTGGCTCCTTGTAGTATTTTTTCTTGATCTAGAAGCTCTAGAATTTTGCTATGATGCTTGTGGAAGTTTTCATTTTTTTCAAAAGATGACTAGTGGATTCTTTCTGTTTCTACTTTGCCCTCTTCTCCTAAGAGATCTGAGCAATTTTTCTTTTAAAATTTCTTGAAATAAGAGGTTTAGACTCCTTTTTTTATGGTCATGGCATTCAGATGCTACAGTGATTTTTAAATGTTTTCTTTCATCTGTTTGTGTTAATATATACTTAATATTTTTCTCTATTTTTTAAGTCTTTTGACTTGGTGTTAAGATTTCTTCTTGGTTCATGGATTCATTGGCTTCTATTTGGTCTGTTCTAATTTTCAGGGGAGTGTTGTTTGGGCAAGATTTTATACCTCTTTTGTCAAGTTGTTTATTCTCTTTCTAATTCTTTTTTCTACAATTCTCATTTCTTTTCCATTTTTTCTCTAGCATTCCTAGTTCATTAAAATAAATTAACTTTTTAAAAAAATCTTGCTTGATCTCTTCCAGGAATTCTATTTGAAATGGTTCCTGATCTCTCCCGTACTGATTCTTCCCATCACCATTCATATCACCATTGCCAATTGACAGGGGTTGAGGTAAACCACAAGGTTTTTCTTTAAGGCTTTGCTTCTATATATTTTGGAGTCATTCTCTTTTTCTGGGGTTATATGTTGAGTCTTCCTGTTACTATAATAGTTTTTTTATGGTAGGATTCTTTTACTTTCTTACTTATTCTTCTAGCCTACCTCCTGAATTTAGACTTGATATTAGGGCTAGGCTCTTCACAATTCTGGGGAGGAAGTCTTGTCTTGTTCTATTGCTGCTTCCTTGGGGTACTGAGTGTTGTGTTATTCCAGGATCACAGAGAGAACTCAGCTAGGGGACCAATAAGCTTTCAAAGCTCCCAAAGTGATTGCATACAAAGCTGATTGCTGCTCCCATGGTCTGAGCTGCGGAAGTCCCTGATCTGGATTTGACTAAAATTTAACATAGCCACAATCAGTCAGCTGGGAAACTCTGCTGATTCTGAATTCTACAGGCTCCCCTTTGGTCTGAGGTTGTTGCCCTGGTTATTCCTCTGCAGGCTACAGACTAGGCTAGAAATGGACTATGACCCTGTTTTGTTCCTGGGGTCAGAATTGCATTGCTGCCAAACTTATTTCCCTGAAATTGTGACCAAGGGATTGCCTTACCTCGAAATGCCACCCCCTCAGTGTAGTTCCCTTCTGTACTTGGAACTCAGTAGTTGGTGACAAAGCTGCTAGTTGGCGCTTATCCCTCCACAGGGCTCCTTTAGGAGTTTGGGTGCCCTGGTATGGGCCTGCTAACTCCTCTTGCCCTGCTACCCAGATACTCCCTACACAATGTTCCACATAGCACACTCCTGACTAGAGCCCATCTCCAATGTCTGCTGACCCCATGTTCATTACTCTATGCCAATGTCATTACCCTATGCCAGCTAAAAAATTACTCACTGTGGCTTTTTCTTGGATTATACCTTCAGGGTTCAATCTGGGAAGAGGAAATAAGTAGAGATCAGATGTATTGCTTCCTGCTACTTCTCAATCTTCCACATTTGTTTCTTATAATACTATAATATTCCATTATGTTAATGTGCCAAAAATTGGTTAGCTATTTTCCAGTCAATAGGCATCTATCTACTTTGTTTCTAATTCTTTGATACCACAAAAAGTGCTTCTAGAAATCTTTTGGTGTGTATGAGTACTTCTTATCTATGACCTCCTTGGAGTATTAGCAGAGTAATAGGATCTCTAGGTCAGAGGGTATGGAGATTTTAGTCACTTTATTTGCATAATTCTAAATTGTTTTCCCCATTGATTTATTTATTCGCAGCTCTACCAACAGCACATTAGTGAGCCTATCCTCCTACAGCCTCTCCAACATTGACTACTCCCATCTTTTATCACCCTTGCCAATTTACAGGAAGTGAGATGAACCTCAGGGTTATTTTGATTTGCATTTTTCTCATTATTAATGATTTGGAGCATTCTTTCGTATGTTGTTAATACTTTACAATTCTTTTTAAGAATTGATTGTTCTTATCCTTTGACCACCCTTCTACTGGGAAATGTGTGTGTATTAATGCATACATATACAGACATATATACATATATGTGTGTGTTAATAAATTCCATGTGTGTGTACATATTTATTTTTATATGTGCAGATATAGATATATAAATATAAATATAGATAGTCTATCCTTAGTAAACATAAGATACTCAAATTTCTAAGTACGAGGAATACAGGAGTCTGTCCTAGACACAAGTTATGCTTAGGCTAATATTTTTGGCCTCCTGTCAGTTTTGTGGTTCTAACAAAGGGCATTTAGAAATTACATCTAAGTTCTGATTGGTGATTGATTACTTTATCTTATGATGAAAGAAAACCATAAAAGTTAACATCATTAGCAAATGTTTATCAGTTGTTAATAACATTTTTGTGACATGTTATTAAGAGGTAATGGGAATACCTCTTATTAAGAGTTATTAAGAGTTTTGGGAGCCACACATCCACTTCAATGAATATTAAGCAACTCTTATGTGCCAAGCACTGTGCTAAGTACTGGGGATACAATTAATAAAGTCGTTAGTAGTTGTTTACCAGATTGGGAAGGTATATACATAAATCATTGCCAAACTATGCCTTCCAGGTGCTTATCTTACCACAGAAAAGCAGCTTACATAACAACTAATTGGTCACAAAATAGAGGCTTAAAATAAGCTAGAGCTGTTCACGCTAAGTCAATTTGCTTATTCCTACAAAATCCCTTCAACCCCACCTCATTTCATTATTTCTTCTGATACTTTAGATCTTCGATTTTTTCCAATTTTTTTTATTTTATTGGGTCCTATAAAATATCCCTTTGATAATTTGATTGGTACAGCATTACGAGTGTAAATTAACTTTGGTTGTCATTTTCATTGTCATGGCACAGCCCAGGTATAAGCACTGAATATTACTCTAGTTACTTGTTATTCTTCATTTATTTCTAGCGTTTGACAATTCCCTAGGTTCTTCTAAGTAAATCATCATGTCATTAGCGAATAGGGATTTAGTTTCTCTTTACTTCTCTCTACACCTTTAATTTCTTTCTCATCATATTGTTATTCCTAGTATTGTTAGAACTATATCAAATAATTGTGGGGAGAATAGGCATCCTTGCTTTGCTCACATATTTTTGTCAAAGGTTTTAGAGTATACACATTGCATTGATGTTTGGTTTTGGTTTTAGATATACATTTTTGGTATTAATAAAAATATTTCTGCCTACACTTTGTAGGGGGTTTTTAGCATAGACGAAGATATTGTATTCATTCTACTCTGAAACATAACATGTACAAAAATGATCAAACCCAAAGCAATTTGATGAGGTCAAAAGAACCAATTTCTATTTGATTTCTTCATTTACACTTATCTCCTTGTGTACTTTTAGAAAGGAATTTCTTAATGGCCTCTGTGTTGTTGTTGTCTTACCCATCCTCTTCTCTCCATGGAAATGGCCATGATTATAGCTCAGGCTTTTCTTATCTCTTACCCTGCCTCGATAATATTTCCTAACTGGTCTTCTTGTTCTCCTTCTTTAAAGTTCACCCTCTCCAAAACTGTTAAAACAATCTTCCTAAGTCACACTTTTGACCATGTCATGTCCTTTGTTGATAAGCATTTGATTCATTATATTTAGGATAAAATTTAAACTCTTTATCTTAGTGTACAAAGTTCTCTTAAAATTCAGACCCAACCTGCTCCTCAACCCTTCTCCTACATTAGTCTCCTTCTTGGGACCTTTTTTTCATCCAAATTTGACTATTGCCATATTCTTCAAATTTCACATTCTATCCCTTGCTTCTGTAACTTTGCACAGGTTGTGCCTTATTTCTGGAACACAGTGCCTCCCATTTCGGTCTGTTGACATCTGTAGCTTCCCTCAAGGTTCATGTAATCGTCCTTTTGTTAAACCTACTCCAGTTGATTCATCAAATTACCTTTAGTTTACTCATTTGTATCTATGTTGCACCTTATCAGTAATAAGAGCATAAGATCTCTGAATACAGGGACTGTTTTGTTTTTGTTTTTATTTCCCCACTGGCTGGTACAGGGTCTTGAACAGAATGGATTCTTAATAATTGCTCAATTGGTTCCTAAACTGCAGATATGGACAACTGTATGAAGTGCCCAGAAGATCAATATCCAAACAGAAAGAAAGATCACTGCCTTCCTAAAGTAGTGACTTTCCTCAAAGTTGAAGAGCCTTTGGGCTGGACTCTGACCTGCATGGCTCTCTCCTTCTCTCTCCTCACAGTTCTGATCCTCACTATCTTTGTGAAGCATCAAGATACTCCCATCGTCAAGGCCAACAACCGGGTTCTCAGCTACACACTTCTCATCTCTCTCATCTTTTGCTTCCTCTGTTCTTTGCTTTTCATTGGCCGTCCTACCACAGCAACCTGCCTTCTTCAGCAAACAACATTTGGAGTCGTGTTCACAGTGGCAATTTCCTCTATTTTGGCCAAAACCATCACAGTGGTTCTGGCTTTTAAGGCCACAAGACCGGACAGCAGGATGAAGATGTGGGTGCAGCCTAAGGTGTCCAATTCTCTAGTCTTCTTCTGCTCTGTGATCCAAGTGATTCTCTGTGGAATCTGGCTGGGGACCTCACCTCCCTTCTTAGGTACAGACACTGACTCTGAGCCTGGCCACATCATCATTGAGTGTAAGGAGGGCTCTGCAATTGCCTTCTACTGTGTTCTGGGCTACGTTGGCATCCTAGGCATGGGCAGCTTCATTGTGGCTTTCTTGGTCAGGAACCTTCCTGACACCTTCAATGAAGCCAAGTTCATCACATTTAGCATGCTGGTCTTCTGCAGTGTGTGGGTCTCTTTCCTCTCCGCATATCAAAGTTCCAAGGGGAAGGCCATGGTGGCCATGAAGGTCTTCGCCATCTTGGCCTCCAGTGCTGGATTACTGGGTTGCATCTTTATTCCCAAGTGCTATGTGATCCTGCTAAGACCAGAAAGGAACACAATAGAAAGGTTAAGGCATAAAGCAGATTCTAGAACCAGAAACTTTGCTCCAGAGGGTCTTGCAGGGACATGAGAAATACTGGATAAAACATCCACATAAGCCACAGATAGCTATAATTTAATATCTTGGTGATATATGCCTCTTTCCTGACTGCACTAGATAAATCCTCACTTTTCCCACTGCTCTTAATGGAATAGTGACCTTCAGAGTCAGCCCTTACATTTCAAAGTACAATAAGCAAGTTTTTTGTTCTCTTCTCTCTCTAGTTTCTGGCCATCCTTGGGATCTTCCAGTACTTACTGCTTGCTATCTAAACCCACCTTGCATCATGTATTCATCATTTCTTGTCTGAGTTTCTGACCAGTAGAGACTTCCTCCTTCTTGCTTCTGCCCCCATTTTAAGGACTCAAGTCCATCCACAAGTAGTTTTTCTATTCTTTTCCCCTGTGTACAATGGTAGTCAGAGTCTAGAAACATGACCTTGAGTCTTACAGACAATGTAAACTACCTTGGGTAAATGTCAATAGCAAAAGAAGATCCAACTTTCCATGGGAAAGTTTACATGTGACCCTGGGCCAAGCCTGGCAATATGACTTCTTTGTTCTGTTTCTATATATATATTGGCAATCAAAATGGGCTCTTAGCACTTAATTCAACCAAGTGCCCTTGAAGAGTTTGGCCTTTATTTCCTTAATTAAATTAGGAGTCCTTGATGACCTCCTTGCCTCAAGGGAAAGCCTAGTTTACATGGATTTGAGTGACATATTTGTGACATCAGAGGCTTTTAGACCAGGTGGGTTTAAGTCGCATTTTTCTGACGATTTTAGGTCACGTGGGTGAGTCACATGTGTGACTCACCCTTGACCCTGAAAAAGATATAAAACCAGAGGTTGGCTTTCTCTTTTTTGGAGCTCTGACCCACAGCAGGAGTGCTGCATGACTCTGGGCCAGCCCTCATCGAGCTCCCGGCTGAACTCAGATGTTGGTAACCATGAATTGTATTTGGTCTGTCTGTCTGTAATTTGTTTGTATTGGTCTGAAGTTCAGAGTGCCGGCTTTTTGCCCGGAACTAAGTGAATGATATTTGTATGCTGGATTAAAGTAAGATTGTTAACACTTTAACATTGCTTTCCTCAGCAAAGCAGATCAAAAGAACCTAAGCTTGCAGTGTTCTGTGAGCTGGTTGTTGTTGGTTTTTCACTCCCACAGCAGCTGATAGCCAGATTGTTGAAACACTGGCCTGACTTGGAGCTGGTGCAGGGATCCTTAATGTTACTTTGTCCTGCTGCTACCCAGGACAACTGGCATCTTGTGAGTATATCCCCTAATTAATCCTAATAAAATATATTAATAACCAAATTGTTGTGAGCCCCTCTTTCTTTGGTATCTCAGTATTCTCTTGGAGGATATGCCACCTTAAAATTAGCATAATGAGGATAGAATAGATCTACCCCCTTACATTTGGCATCGCTGGTAGAATACCAAATAAGTAGGATTGGAGAGTTTCTTCTGCTGGGGGAATCCTGGCCATCCTCATCCCTGAGGGAGACCTGGCATGTCTGCCCGAGGGGAAGCCCAGCTTGTCCACCTACTTCCAACTGGATGTCAGAGAGGTGACCTGAACCACATGAATACAGGAAGGCCCACAAAATGCACATTAGCCTATGCTGTGATAGGCTTCCAGGGGAAGGCGGGGGCAGGGGAGAAGAATCTCATATGATGCAGGCTGTTTGTCTTGCTTATTAGAAGATTTACAGCCTATGTAAAGATGAGCACTTTCAGCACAGTTAAGAAAGACCTTGAAATGGCAATTGCCCTAATTATGATAGAATAAAAAACAAAGTCAGTCTCTCTCTCTCTCTCTCTCTCTCTCTCTCTCTCTCTCTCTCTCTCTCTCTCTCTCTCTTTCTGCTGTGTGCATCAGAGGGACAGGAGAGAGGCAGAGGAGGAAAAACTCAGTGAATGAAGATTACTTGGGATATGATTGATAAAGGAAGTGTCGGAGCAGACAATGCAAGGAACAAGACAGGTGCAGTTTTAAGAGGGTGATAATTTCTTTTTTTAATGCAAATCTTTATTTTTCTTTAATTGAACACACAACCTCAACCAAATAGCACAAATAGCAAGTGAACCAGTTTGAACTCTAATAGAATCTATGTATTTTTTGGAAATAATTGAATCAACCAGCCAAGCAATTATCATTTATTAAGTGCTTACTATGTGCCTATGTATGTATGGGCATACAGAGAAACACAAAAACAATTTGTTTGGGTTTTCTTGCAAATTATTTCTATTAATTTTTTAATTAATTTATTTTTAGCTTTCAATATTCATTTCCACAAGATTTTGAGTTCCAAATTTTCTCCCCATCTCTCCCTTTCCCCGCCCCGCCTCAATATGGTATGCATTCTGATTACTTTTTCCCCAGTCTGCCCTCCCTTCTGTCAACCCCCCTTATTCCCTTCCCCCTCTACTTTCTTGTAGGGCAAGATAGATTTCTATACCCCATTGCCTGTATATCTTATTTCCCAATTGCATGTAAAAATAATTTGAAACATTTGTTTTTAAAACTTTGAGTTCCAAATTCTGTCCCTTCCTCCCTCCCCACCCATCCTTATTGAGAAGGCAAGCAATTCAACATAGGTTATACACATGTAGTTATGCAAAACATTTCCATAATAGTCATGTTGTAAAAGACTAACTATATTTACCTCTATCCTATCCTGCTCCCCCATTTATTCTATTCTCTCCTTTGACCCCATCCCTTTTCAAAAGTGTTTGCTTCTGACTACCCCCTCCCCAATTTGCCTTCCTTGCTATCATCCCTCCTCTTTTCCCTTTCCCCCCTACTTTCCTGTAGGGAAAGATACCCAACTGAGTGTGTATGTTATTCAAGAGGGTAATAATTTCTTAAGCTGTATGTATTTATATATGTGTGTACAATAGCACGGTCTCTGGAGACATCAAGTAAGAAGCAAGAAGAACAATTTTTAATATTGAGGCCACTGTCTCACAGTTTTTGGTCTGTGTGTCTCTCAGAGTATGTAATTGTGGCACAGAGTTTAGAAGGGAAAAAAAAACCTTGTTGGCAGATCTCTCTGTGTCTTGCTAACTAATATGAACCCCTATAAGTTTTCAGAAAGATTCTTTCTCTTCCTTTACATTCCTGAATTGGTGCCCAGGTTCTGAAGTGTAGGACAGATGAGAGGGAGAAAAAGGAGAGGGGAAATTTTTTCTCTCAGACCTATATAATGGTTTGAGTTTTTTGGTATAAATGTTGTAAATAAATGCTAGCAAGCAATTTGGCTAATATTCTTTAGAATTTGTTTTAAGGAAATTAAGAGCATTTCCCACCCACTCCTGATCCCCAGAATGACAGATTCATTAAGAGAAGAAGGTCATCTTACTGATTATAGAGAAATAGGTTTGGGGGCAGTGCCAGTGAAGTTTCAGAGGGGAAAAAAAAACTAGACCTGGTACTTCAAAACTGCCTGCTTATATTTTCAACTCTTTCCTAGCTCACAAAAAAGGGGGAAAAAGTTTGCATTAGTTGGCAAACAGCCAAAAAGTAATTGAGTTTGATTGGAACATCTAGGTAAATATTTAGGCGGTCTTACAAACTAAAGTTAAATACTGTTCAATTTAAAAATAACTTTTTAAATTGATTTGTGTTGAAATTAGCAACTTTGCTGTAAATTATGACTCCTAACCATTTTTGTAATAGATTACATGCAATTTGAATTTTAAGAACTGTCTTGCTTTCTCCCTACAAAAAGAGAAATTTATTTAAGAGGGCAGAAAGGGCTTGTAAACTCGAGCCCTCCTGAGAACTCCCAGCCAGATGAGCTGCAATACATTGAGAAGAATACTACCAGTTAAGTCCATTAACCAGTAATAAGACTCAGTAAGGACTAGAAAAATTATAAGAAAAAAAGAAAAAAATTGTTCATTAATGTGTGAGGAAAAGCACAAAGAAAAGGCCTTTTAGAATCCCCTTGCAAGCTTCTTGAAACCATTTGTTTGGGAAGGTCATCGGCCCTGGGAAAAAGAGCCACTTAGGGGTTATAGAATTTCTAAACAATGAAATTGGATTACTGAGAATTTACAAGTTTGTTTGTAGAAGTGATTTCTACTTATTGATCTTTACACCAGGATGAGTTTAAACCTGAGAAGGAAAAAAGATAAAGATAAAAAAAGATAAAATAAAAGAAGGATGTAAAGTGAAATTATTTATGTGTGAGTCCTCCTAAACTTTTATTGCTTATTGAAACACCACGAGTGTAAATAACTGAATCTGACCTTAAGTTGTGAATAATGAAATTTGTCATTTGAGGTAAAAGCTCTTGGAACTGTAACTGATGTTTTAAGTTTCAAATTCAGATATAGTTACCTGATGGGTCATTAAATCAGTAATCCACCATTCAAGAGAAGTGCCATAAGATACTCAGAGGGAGTGTGAAACTCAACTGTTACAGGAGGAGGTCTATATCTGGGAAAAGGCCAAGAGGAAGATCTTGGCAGAGCCAGAGTTAAGACTCTCATGACTCAGTTTCCCCATTGTGTTATTTCCTTTTGGACAGGAATATTTCCCACCTGATTATACCTGAGTCTGGCTATGAGGTGAAATTGTTACTGGATGATTGGTTATCAACTGTGACTCCTACCTGGAATCAAACAGAGCTAAAGATGCCTAATCCTGGCATACATATGTTGAGTCATTCTGTGCCTTTAGGCTTAGGCCTGAAGGACCAGTTTTGAGGTTATCATGATCATTTCCCTGCTTTTTCCTTTTATAGCTAATTTCTATAATCAGGGCAGGTGGTCAGTAGAAGATGTGAGCACGATGCAAATATATAAGATCTTACTATTTCCAATTTGAACGTAGTCATTCCATATTCAAAATAACTAAATAAGTTAGTGTTTGGGCTTTGTCATCTACCTGCTAATACGTAAATGGTCATATATGAGATTAAATCCCCGAAACATCTCATTTTTTCAGAATGCTATGGGAGTAATTGGACAAAGGTAAAAAAGTTTGTGAGGCAAAAATATGAATCTGTTCATTTATAAGGTCAAAGTCAGAAACCTTTTCTGTTTTATTTTAAGGAATAGAATTTCATTGCAGTCAGCCATCTTAGTAGAGAATGTGGTTTGAATGTGGTTAGCAACTGAACATGTTCTACTACAGGCAACTTATCTGATATACACTGTCCTCTGTATACAATTGAGAATTAATTATTTACGTGTATCTATATATCTTCTCTAAGGCCTTTTGTTACTATTGTAGTAAAGTCAGCCTCTTGTAAGAAAATTCATTTGTATAACCATTGAACCTAGAGATGGAAAGTCTCTAACTGCCAAAAGTGTTGTTACCTATATTTTTACATATAGGATTAGATCCTCAATAGCATCTGATTCTCCTAAAGCAACTGGAATTAAATGGATTGGAAAGTTTTTGAGAAATCAACAAGATCAGACAATCACATTTCAAATGTGAATGATTCTAATGGTGCATGTAAAAACCTAAATTCTCTGAAATTTCAGGTGAACTATGGGTCCCTAATCTGATGTTCCCCTGGTTGATAAGATCAGAACCATAAGATTCCAGCTGGTTTTCAGCACATGAACTAGTTATTGGAGAAATAAAATTTGAGAGGCTATACTAACTTGTATTGAGATCAGTGTTGTAAAATATTTTAGCAGGA
Source organism: Phalanger gymnotis (assembly GCA_028646595.1). Lineage (NCBI taxonomy): Eukaryota > Metazoa > Chordata > Mammalia > Diprotodontia > Phalangeridae > Phalanger > Phalanger gymnotis. Next base: position 810,975,203 of record CM053622.1, on the reverse strand, counting down.
ACATCTAAAAAAAATCTCTACAAGGAACTTGGAACCAGAGAAGCAAAACTACTCAAGAAGAGATCTGTCCCAAAATGATGAAGAAAAGATGTTTCCACAGACCAGACAACTACATGGTACATCTGAGATCCAAGACGAGATGTGTTGATCAAATGGGCATTGAAAGTGGGTTGATGGTTCTTACAGTGCTACTTTGGCTTCTTGCTTTACTGTATCTGTGTACTGGGTTCTCTCAGTTATCTATGTAGACCTCCCTTCTAAAACGAGTCCGTGGTTTTACATATTCTTACTGTGGCTTGGACTATAATTGATCATTCGCGTTGTTCTTACATTAATTTGTCAGGAAAAAATGTAAGTCTGCCATTGACAAAAAAGGGAAAATTGAGAAAATCACATGATTCTGATTCCACTTGGTGATTGACTCTTCTACCATTCTGTGCCACCCCCCACATGCTGTAAAATGGCCCAAGCCGTGTTTCTTTGTCTCTGAACTTAATTCAAAAATTCAGCTGGCCTGTATTGAGTTCAGTTCAGAAATTCTGTTCTGCCACTAATCACCAAATGCCATTGATTCTTCCTTCACGTCCCTAGGGGTAGGATGGAAGAAACTTGGAACAATTGCGGTAATTTTCTTATTGGTCATGTTGTTTCCTTACTTGTGCTTGCATTGCTGTTGTGGATTGTGCCTCCACTGTAACTCACTGGTATGCTCCTCTGCTTCCTTCATGTTAATAAAACCACTCATGTATCACTTAGGGAACTTTGTGGAAGATACTATCAGAAAGATTATATAAGCAGGTCATGAGGGGTGGAGTGTATGGTGGTAGCCAGAGCCTAAGAACATGACCTCAAGTCTCACAGAGAACATAAACTACCTTCAGTAAATGTAAACTGCAAAACTAGCTCCAACTGTTCCATGGGAACACTTGCACATGCCCCAAGACCATCCTTGGCACTATGCCTTCTTTGTTCTGTATCTACAATACCTGGCCTGAGGTTGGTGCAGGGATCCACAATGTTATTTTGTCCTGTTGCCACCCATGATGACTGATCTTGTGAGTAAACTCCCTTAAACAACCCAATCAACCTAATTAACTCCAATAAAACCTATTAATACCCAAGCTCGGATGAGCCCCTATTTCTTTGGTATCTCAATATTCTCTTGGAGGATATAGCACCATACAATGGGTATACTTAGGGCAGAGCAGACCTGCCCCCTTATATCCTGCTCTAGATGCCACTACAATTCCCTATTGTCCTCATCTCACTGGTAGCCCAGCTATCTCCACCTAAGACCGATGGCAAGTGTCACTCCTTACAGAGCTTGCGTTAGGGATTGGCCCTGTCCTCAAACAAGAGGCTTACCACATCCTGCTTTGTACCCTGCCTATTTGTCTTATGTCTCCTACGGTATAAGATCTTTGAGGACATGGTTCATTTTTTCCTTTGTCTTTACATCTCCAGCACCTACCAGAGGGCTTTGCCCACAGCGGGCACATAATAACGTTTATGATTGATAAGAGTTAGACTGATTTATCTCATATGATTTTAAAACCGAAGAGACCACAGGGGTCATTTAGTCCAACACTCCCATTTTACTAATGAGAAAACAGAGATCCAGGCGTGAAGTGTCTTAGCTAAGGTTATACAGCTACTACAGCAGAGCCAGGATCTGAATCTAGGTCATTAATCCTTCATTTTTCATTATCCCATATCACTTCTCTCTAACATTTCTTCATGTTGATCCTATGAATACACATTCCCAGGACTCTAATGGGAAGTAAGAATGACTGGTATTTGGGGTCTCCATCACTCTGATGGGCCTCATATCAGGACCCAAAGACTCTCACAGCTCAATTCACATACCCCACAAGTTCTGGGTCTGGGGTTTCTTCTTAAGCATGCTCTCATTCCTGGTGGGGATGGGATGGGGATCAGAAGTGCTTGTTTCCATAATGAGGCATGAGGCCAAATTTTACTAGAGATCATCCTCCTCATATGCCACATCCCCTTCATTCTATTTTCGGGGGGGTAGGATGGACGAGGAAGGCTAGAGGCTTCTTCCTTGACTCCAAAACCAGGGTTCAGGTTAAATTTGACATTCTGATCCTGACTGTTCCAGGCCAGAACCATAGTCACATAGATAAGGTGATAGTGTCCAGCCCTCTGCCTTGTCCTTATCTCCATTATCTCCTCAGTGGTTGGGCTGTAACACCTCTCCATTCACACAGTCTATACCTTAATTCATCCCTTATCACCTCTCACCTGATCCATGTTATGGCCTCATTGGTCACTGCTTCCAGAATCAGGATGAGAAGTGTCCAGGTATCTGTAAGTCATCCCCAGATTTTCTGCCTGGAGTTCTATGGGAAGGTGAATCCCAAGAAGGGTAATGAGCTCTTTTAAGAACCTCATTCATCTTCTGCAACAGGGAAGAAATACTGAACAAAAATGACCCGGGAGCTGGCAATCCTCTCACTTGTGAGTTGGTGCAGTGACTTTAGCTTCTGGCTGGCTAAGAAAGGAGGCTGCACAGTGTAGCACAGAGCACAAATATTTTCTGAACCTATACTGGTTCAAGTAGCATCCAAGCATTTAGTGATGATGGCGGTTCTCAGGCACAGTGCATTAGCTGCCTTCCCATACTGGAACATCCCTCTGCCCCAGAGGTGCCACTCTGAGGAAGCACTGGCCCACCTGCTCTCCCAGCTACACTCCTCACTGCTCTGCGCTCTTCCCCAACACAGGTTCCTCCCCGTCCCCGGCTTTTCAGCTCCTTTCCCTCCCCTATTTAGAAGGCAAGTTCCTTGAGAGCAGAGACTCTATCTTTTGGCTTGCATTGGCACAAAGGAAGCATTTAATAAGCCAGTCATTCAGGTCTGCCCTTCTCCTCCTCCGACAGTACACGGGCCCTCTGTGTCTCATGTGGTCCTTGAATTAAGGGGGCTCAGACCACCTGGGAAATATGTCCATATTGGCTCAGAAAATCCTTCACTTTCCTTAGGCCAGCCATAGAGCCCCGTGTATACAGAGATGCAGCAGGGTGGGAGGTGCTTTGCCCCCTTTGCTGGCAGCTGTGGAAACCCCCGCTGTGGAGCCCACCCCTCCTGTCCCCAACAGTAACGTAGTGACAGTATCGCTGCTGCTGGGGCTAAGGCGTGGAGATAGGGCATGGAATGTTGACTTCTGGGTATGGCGCGCAGGCGCTTGGGGTTCCCCGATGCCATGTGCCGACGCCCAGGACTCTTTTTTCAATAAGGCTCTCCTGCATAGTAGCGGTTCAGTGGTGGGTTCAAATGCAGCCTTTCATGGCGAGGCGGTCGTGAGTGGAAACAGATAAACTGCCTGCCCCCACACCAGAGCTCCTGTCTTTTCCCCTAGGATTTTGGGGAAATCCTCGGTATGAGTCATATCCACCATGACTCCTCCGAGCTCCCAGCGCCCTCGAGCCCTGTCCTCTCCCCAGAAGAATGCCGGAGTACATCTCCCAAGAGGCCCCGCGCTGAAGATTCCGGACTACATCTCCCAGGAGGCCCTGCGCAGAGGAGGAGTCCAGGTCACATCTCCCGGGAAGCCCACCACCGAGGACGATTTTTGGACTACATCTCCCAGGAGGCCTCGCGCCTCACCACACGCCGCTTCCGCCTCCTTTTTTCCACTTGACCTGTGTCCACAGCGGTCCAATGGTGAGTCTCCCGGAGGGGCACCCGGGTGGGCCGTGCCCAGACCTCCTGAGCCCCCAGGGCCTTGAAGGAACCCACATATCCTGGATTTCCGTCGTCTCAAAAGGATCCCAGTGACTAGAGGCCACCAACCCTCTCCAAGGAAACCCAGGCATTCAGAATCCCCTAATCTTCCAAATGGACCCAGGTTCCCTGAGCCCTCCCAAAGGGAGCAAAATGTCCTGAGCCTCCAAAGGACCTTCTCCCCGAAGGGACCCAGGCCCCACAAAAAGCCACAAACGTCCCGAAACTCCAGCTACCCCCTTCCCTAGGGACCAGGCATTCTGAGAAGCCCAGGGTCCGGCTGCCCCTTCCTCCTGGCCTCTGGGACTAAGGGCCGAGCCGTCCAGATCTTTCCTGCAGCCCCAACCCCAACCCCACCCCCACCCCCGCCCCAGGGCATTCACAGAGGAGGAAAAGAGCGGCACGACATTCCCGGGTCCCCCAGGAGGAGGAGGCGGCGGCAGAGCCCAAACTGGACGTCAGCAGGACTGCCCCCTTCGGAAGATCTCCTCGCTCCCTATATGAGCAGTCGCTGGCTTTAGACTCTCCCAGCCTTCAAGGCCCCTCTCGGGTCCTGCCTGGCTGGGCAGAGAGAAGGAACGGGGGGAGGGGGAAGGGGATCACTAGGGACTCTAGTTTTGGCTCTAAGTGACCTTCGGGGATCACTGCCTACGGGAGGTAACTGCCAGTACCCCCAGAACAGGGACTGAGACCCCATCTTCTAATTCTAGCCCTCGGAGAACCCAGGCGTCCTGGCTCTCCCACCAAACCTGGAACCGAGGCATCCTGGCCGGCAGCTTCTCTAACCTGGCTCTTGTCTGCACTCTCAGGACCCATGTTGTTCCCTGCCCCCACCCCTACCCCTATCTCTGTATTGTCTTCTATCAGATTGTGAGTTCCTTGGGAGTGAGGACCTTCTTTCTTCTGTTTGTATCCCCAGTGCTTAGCATAGTGCCTGGCGCATAGTAGACGTTTATTGAAATTTTATTTATTTATTTTTTTGGAGGGGATAAGGCAGGGCAATTGGGGCTAAGTGACACCTAGTAAGTCTGTCAAGTGTATAAGGCCGGATTTGAACCCAGGTCCTCCTGAGTCCAGGGCCAGTGTTCTACTCACTGAGTCACCTAGCTGCCCCATAGTAGACGTTGATTAAGTGTTGGATTGAATTTAAAAATCTTACCCCTATACAGACTTTTATGGTTTTTTTTTAGAGGCAGCTAAGTGGACAGCCAATAGAGCACCAGGCCTGGAATCAGAAAAACCTGAGTTCAAATCCAGCCTCAGACACTTACTAGCTATGAGACCTTAAGCAAATCACTTAATCTCTACCTGCCTCCATATCCTCAACTCTAAAATGTGTAACATTTTAGCTAGCTATATTATAATAGCTAGATTGTTGTAAAGATCAGATGTTTATAGAGTGCTTAATTAGCACAGTGACTGGCACATAGTGCCAAGCTTAATTAATGCTTTGTCTTATCCCCCCATGCCTAGCTGCCCCCTCAAGACCCAGAGCCTTGCCTTTGTGCCCACCTCCCCTCTTGGAATCCAAATATCTTATCTCCTAATGTCCTTCCCCAGACTTAGGTGATCTGCTGCCATTTCCAGACCTAAATGTTCTGATTACCAGTTTTACCTCCAGATACCATTTCACATCCGTGCACCTATCAAGTCAACAAGCAATTATTCAATGCATAGCATTTGCCAGGCACTGTGCTAAGCACTGGGGATACAAAGAAAAGAGAGAAAAAAAAACACCAAACCTCCTCTCAAGGAGGTCCTAGTCTCATGGGAGAGACAGCTTGCAGACAGTTGTGTACAGATGAGTTTTACACAAGGTAATCCTGGCTGTTGGGACCCAAGGATTCTCCTTTAGCATCTCTTTCCCCTCATTTTAAACACCGGTGGTTTTACCACTTAATTCTGAACTTTCATTACCTACTTTCCCTGCTTCATATCAGGGATTCCCAGCATTCTCCATCCTCACCTAACTGGGACCTAGGGACCCTAAACTTGCCATGACCCCTGCCCTGCGCCGTTCTCAATCATTGGTGCCTGTCTAGCTGGGGTCTGGTAGCCTAGGGAGGTCGAACCCACTCTCTGCTCTTTTGACCTGCCTTTTTGATCTCAATAGGAAGATGTTTTGGGGTAAAGAAGGTCTAGAACATCTTAGTTTCTGAGCCTGGTCTCCGATCTTCCCTCCTTCTGTAGATTGAGTCTCTTTCCCCAGTTCTGTCTTTAGGGAATGTCATAGGCACCAGTTCACGTCAGAAATAAAAGCTCTAGCTGACTTTCCTCTACAGCAATAAGGTTTACAGGATGCACTCTCACCACCACCCTGTGAGTTGGGCCTTAAAGTATTTCACCATTTCCCAGTTGAGAGTTTGGGATTTCAGTCATCAGCCAACACACCTTGGTTAGGCACTCTCTGTGGGCCAGGCCTTGCAGTAGGCACTGGGGATATAGAGACAAGCCTGAAATGGTCCCTGCCTTCAAGAAGCTTCCATTCTATCAGGGGACATGTAGGTATCTACATATGGATACAAAGTGAGTTGTCAGGAGAGGATTAGCAGCTGCGGGGATCAGGAAGGGCTCTACAGATGATTCTTGAAGGGAACTAGGGATTCTGAAAGGAAGGAGTGTGTTCAGGACATGGAGACAGGAAATGGAGTATCTTTTGGGGAATAGTCACAGAGTTAGCATGTTTGAGCCACTGTTAAAATCCAGATTTGGTTCCCTTGTAGCATATTAGCTAACTTTATATTGCTTGGAGGTAGTGGCATCTGGTGACCTGAGCCTTCTCTGGGGGCAGTGTCTGGAGACCCAGTCAGAAAAGACCAGGGCCCAGGTAGCTGCCACAGGTACCATGACCCCTGCCTTCCTCCATTCCCAGGCATTGATGCCTGCCTGGGGTCTGGTAGCCTAGGGAGGTAGGGGTATCAGCAACTCCCTGTCCAGGAGGCACAAAGAAAGCTGCTGTTCCTCATGGTTCCTTTTCCTTCCCCAGCTCAGCCTGCAGAGGATTTGGTCCTTCCCATCAAGTGCAGCATTGAGTGGGAAGTCATGGGCCCCAGAGTCCTGAGAACCCCAGCTCGGGTGAGTGGGACGGTGTTTTAGAATCACAGCATCAGAGAAAGGGGCCTCAGGTGCCATATAGTTCACCTGGTAGCTGAAGGAGAATTCCCCCCAGCATGTTTTTGAAGCTCCCTGTTGAGGGGGAGCCTACTCCCTTCCAAGGCAGCCATTCCCTCTAGTGATGCTCTCATTGTTTGGTTTCTCCTTCAGCCAATCCTAAACGTTACCCTTTACAGTTTCAATCAATGAATGAGTGAAGGAAAAATAATGCCTGCTGTGTGCCAGGTCTATGAATGCTGCTGCTTGCCTTCCTGAGATTGGAGTGCAGCCGGTGGGGGTGGGTGGTAGTGGTGGTGGTGGTGGCGGCGGCGGCATTTGGTTCACCAAGGGCAGCTGGTCCCTCCCATGTAATGCTTCTGTCTCCTTCCTTCCTTGGGGTATCAGGCAGCTGGGTGGTCCAGTGGGACCTGCCTGCCACAGTTCCCTCAGTTGTAACATGAGGACAGTAGGAGCCCCAACCCGCAAGGATATTGTGAGGACCAGATGGGAGAATATTTATAAAGCACTTTTCTGACCCTAAGCCCATCCACACTCTAGTGCTTGTCTCAGCTCCTCCTGGGTCATTGTTATCCTGCCCTTATGAGTGAAGAGGTCATTTTCCTTGGCCCTCAAAGGTCAAATGTAAGCTCCTCCAGGGCCAGATCTGTTTTGTGTCCCTAGTGCTTATGGGAGCTTCTCAAGGGCCAGACCTGTCTCATGTCCATAGTGCTTAGACTATGCCTGGCCCATGGGAAGTGTTTGTTCAAGGCCTGTTGATTAGTGGACTTGACCCAGAAAACAGAAGGAAATTCCGAATCAAGCGGGCTGGCTTTCTTTCTTCCTAGTGGCATTCCTGAGGGCCTCCTGCCTCCCCAGGGCTGACTTCCCCTATCATGTTGGACTCGTGGGAGCCTGTCCAGATTGCCTCAGAACCCACTAAAATCTGCTTTACCAAACTCTAAAGATGTGAGGGAATGAATTGGGTGCAAAAAGGGACTTGGTGTTGGGAAGGCCTGGCTCCAGCCCTGCCTCTGGCAACTTGCTGGATGGGGAGCACAGTCTGTTTTAGCCTCAGCTTTCTCATCTGTAAAATGGAGACGATAGCACCAACATCCTAGAGTTGTTGCGAGGAACAAAGTGCTTGGCAAATGTGTGCTGTTGGTTTTTAGGGGACATGGCAGAAGGTGCCTGGTTTTCTCTACTCCATCACAAACTCTGAGAGGGAGGGGTCCCTCCTCTACAGGCCTCCTATCATTTCTACCCCTGCATCTATATTCATCCTCTTAGTCAGAGTCAGAGTGGAATTTCCCCATGTTGACTCCTCTACCTTTTGACATTTGATATCATCATTAGGCAGATCAGGGATTCATGGCTCCTCTGCTTTTGGCAGAGAGAGACAGACAGAGAGGAAGAGGCCGCACCAGGGATCATTTGTCTGCCTTTACGAAGCTATCCCCAGGGAAATGTAAAGCTTTTTCTTGGACAAGGGCCAGGCTTCCAGACCCATGTTTTTGAAGGAGGGCTTTAACCCACCTTATTGACCTGCATTGGGAGGAGGGAGCTTCCTTATCTGAGAGTTCTTTATGCCAGTGAAATCACATGTCCAGACAGTTACATGAACTTTTACTGGCTACTGCCAGTAAACCTGCACAAATCATAGAGACTGGCTTTATTCCACTCAGTGACATACCCCACCAGCTATTGATGGTAATTATACATTACATGAAACAAAGAAAAAAAAAGATGGCTGCTCATTATGGTACAGCTAGTTATTCAGAGAAAAAAAGCATATTTGTTACAGAGAACCTATGCAATTAACTACAGAGGAGAGAGAATGGATGTGCCTTCTCAGTGTAGCTAGTTAGACTAAATCAAATGGAACTCCCTGTCAGCTTAGATAAGGGAGAGAGACATTCCAGAGACTAAGTCCTTCTTTTTTTAGCTGTTAAGTCTTTTTGTATCAATTAGAGGAAGAAAGAAGGCATTAGAGAGAACTTGCAGTTCATGCAGGGGTCCTACGCAGCAAAATAGTCAATATAGAAAAAAATGGAGTCAAACAAGGACCCCCTGTGTATACACATAATGGCAAATAATTGCCCCTTAGATGTCAAGTACTTGCTTCCCTCCCTGAGGGGTTAGTCCTTTGCTAAGTAGAATGTCATACATATTTCTTCCTTTTGAAATGACCCTCAAGGTCTCCCACTGGGTTAGCATCTCTTTGCTGCATCCTGAAACCCAGGTGAGTTGGGGGCCTACTAATGGGCAAGGGACTTTCCCCTGGAAGCTTCTCCCTTCTCTGGTGTCTCTCTCCTGTGCTCCCAGCATCCACTCCTTTCTTCACCAAGTCATCCAGGTCTCCTGGGATCTTTCTGACAGTCATTTGGTAGATACTACCAGAGTTATCATCCATATTTTACAGAAAACAAAGGCTCAGAGGAGGTGTCCATGATATCAGAAAGGGGGCATTGCCTTGGTTCTCCTAAGCCCAGGGTCAGACCTCGGCTGACTATATCATGCTACCTCTATAAGGAATAGAAACTGGAGATTTTAACCTGAGGGGAGAAGAAAGGAAAGAAACAAACATTTATTAAGCACCTACCTGTGCCATACTCTGTGCTAAGCACTTTATCTGATCTGATAGAACAATTTCGAAGGTATGTCCTTGTATTTTCTCAATTTTACATTTGAGAAAACTGAAGCACGTAGAGGTTTAAGTGACTTGCCCAGGGTCACAAGGCTAGTGAGTATCTGAGGCCAGATTTGAACTCAAGTCTTGACTCCAGTCCCAGAAGTCTATCTCAATAGCTATATTCAGGTATTTGAGGATTTGTCACATAAAAAAGGGTGTACTTTTTTCTGCTTGATTCAGGAGGCAGAACTAGCCAGGAGTCCCCAGTAAAGTTCCTAATAGTTAGATCTGAGCCATATGTCAGGGAATGACAAGCTTCCTACCAAGAATAAAGCCATGTGAAAGTGAAATGGACCGGATGGGATGCCTTGGGAGAGAAGGGGTTCCCTTTTGTTGCAGGTCTTCAGGCAGAGGAGGGGTAGCAGCTTGGTGGGGACTTTGAGAATGCCCATTCAGGTCCCATTGTGGTCTGCACACCCTCTGAGTTTTCTTTCCACTCTCAGATTTCATGATTCCCTGTCACTGTGTGCTGCTGCCTCAAGGAGTGAGGCCGATTTCCTCCTTGGGGACTTCTTTGTCTCTACTACATCTTCTCTCTCATTCTCTGTCCCCCCTTCCCATAACCCATAGGGAGTTACCTCAGACCTGTGCACCGGGAAGGGTCTTAGGCTGCAGTCAGGAGACCTGGATTGACCATGAAACTTTGCCCCAGTGACTTTTTCTCATTGGCCTATTTCTTCTTCTGGATTGTGATGGGCAAAGACATAGATGTTTTTAGGTCTTTCCAGGTCCTATGCCTCTTGGGCATGGAGTTGTGCCAGCTACCTTAATGCAGTTATGATCATTCAAAGCAGTGGGATTGTGAAACACATGGCCCTAGATGGCTGTCAGCTGTGTGGATTGGCATATCAGCTGGGATGAGGAACTCGGCATTCCCTGGACGAGAGTGTGAAGGGGTGGAGGTGCCATGTGGAAAGCGCGCTGTTCTCACAACTAGAAAGCATATGCTCAACCCTGGCTGAGACATTCACCATCCTGGTCACCTGTGCCCAAATGGCTTGCCCTCCCTGGGTCTTCATTTCATTCTCCATAAAACAGAAAGGTTTGACTGAAGGATATTGAAAGTTCCTTCCATCTCTAAATCTTTTGGCCTTTGGTGTTTCAGGAGTCACTGACCTTCAGGGATGTGACTGTGGACTTCTCTGGGGAGGAGTGGAGACACCTGGATCCTTCTCAAAAGGAACTCTACAAGGAGGTGATGCTGGAGAACTACAGGAACCTTGTATTCCTAGGTGAGGATGGCTTCCCTGTGCCCTGGCCCTGCCCTTTTGGGTGGACTTGCCCCTGAGCTCTCTTGGCTTCTTCCCTTGCTAGATGGCTGATGGCATTTTAAGGGGTTCGCAGTTCTTAGAGTCCAGAGTCTCTCAAGCTTGAGAGACACCTCATATTTGTTTCCTGTTCTAACATCAAAGGTCTCTGCCCAATGTAACTGGGAACTGAGAGTTCCATTAGGCTGCCCTGAGCTGTCTCTGTCACCTTCCTTTTTTGTTGAGTACTAACAATAGAACCAGAATCACAGAAACTGAGGATTGAAGGCCGTGGGACCCACTTCGTCCCTGAGGAAGACTGTCCTCTAAGGCTGCCCCATGTGTGATCCTCCAGCCTCTACTTGATGCCACTTCCCAAGTCGGCCCATTCTATTTATGAATGGAGCTAATTGTTAGGAGCATGTCATTGCCTTCAGCCTTAATCTGTCTCTTGGCAGCTTCTCTCTGGTACTCATTCATAGTTTGCCCTCTGGGGTAGGCAGAGAAAGTCCTTTCTTCTTGAGATAACTTGCCCCAGTGCTGTGGTAGATTCTAGGGGTTGGGAGGAGAGGCTGGGCAGGGAATGAACTGGGCAAATTAACTAATTTTCTGCCCAGTTCCAAGTCAATTTGGTGCCGCTTACTACAGCATCTCTCCTTCCTGGAAATACCACATAGAGTTTTCTCCAGTGGTCCTTTGAACAGTCTCCTGAACCTGCCCAGCAGGCACTCATTCCTTAAAGAGGATTGAATTCTGAGATTTTCTTTCTCTTCAGCATTTCTCTATTTATGATGACCAGGGCTTCCAGTTCCCCAGAAAGACGTGATCTCCCAGTTGGAGCGAGGAGAAGCCCCATGGATGCTGGAGAAAGAAGGTTTGAGAGGCTCCTCTCTAGGTGAGTGAGGGGAACCAGACACTGGGGCTGTTACTATGGAAAGATTTTCTGTAAAAACAAGAAATCATTTTATGTAAATGTAGGACACATTTTGAAGTGTCGCCCAAGGAACGCTCCAGAAAACCCCAAGAGCTATGGGGAAGGATGAGGCTGTCTGGTACAGGCACTGTCATAGATACCCTTTATCTAAACAAATTACTTTCCTGTTCTCCATCAATTCCTATTTGCCTTTATTCTCAGAAAAAGTTGTTCCCAGAACGAGAGAGTTCATCCTCTAGCAATATTCTTTGGGGTCCCCCCAAGAAGTCATTCTTCCATTAACTCTCTCCTCCATGGGCACTTTTCTCATTTACTAGTAGTTATAAAACCATCCTAGCCCTGAGAGCAACATAAGAGAAAAAGGAAATGCTCCCTGTGCCCTCTGCTTTTAGAGTAGAGTTGGAATGATGACGTAATGATAGAAGCAGCAAGTAAGAACGATTGTGTCACCATGATGGGTAAAGATGGTAAGCACTACAAGACCAGGTGGAAGGAGACAACAGGCGAGACCTCTGGGCCAAATCTGATCCATGCAAAGTCTGTCCTCAGCCTGGAATCAAGCTGCCTAGCTTCGGGTCAAGGAGGAAGGCTTCGCAGCAGCTTATTCTGAAAAGAAGCCAGGCATTGTGGTGGCCTTTACAAGGCTTCTATCACTGCTGCATGGCGTGGCAGACAGCTGAGTGAGCTGGAGCTGTGTGGATCAAAGTGCAGCCTCTCTTCCGTGGTCTGGCCGCTTGAGGAACACAGTGCTCAGATTTAGGAAAACTGCTTTTTTTTTATTATTATTTATTTATTTAATGTTTTTGTTTTCAGCATTAATTTCCACAAGAGTTTAAATTGCAAATTTTCTCCCCATTTCTATCTTCCCCCCACTCCAAGATGGCATATATTCTGATTGCCCCATTTCCCAATCAGCCCTCCCTTCTGTCACCCCACTCCTCCCCTATCCCCTTTTCCCTTACTTTCTTGTAGGGCAAGATAGATTTCTATGCCCCATTGCGTGTATATCTTATTTCCTAGTTGCATGTAAAAAAAATTTTTTTTGAATATCTGCTTTTAAAACTTTGAGATCCAAAGTCTCTCCCCTCTTCCTTCCCCACCCACCTTCCCTAAGAAGGCATGTAATTCAATGTAGGCAACATGTGTATCATGCAAAACCCTTCCACACTACTCATGTTGTGAAAGACTAGCTATATTTTGTTCCTTCTTATGCTATCCTCCTTTATCAAGTTTTTTCCCTTGACCCTGTCCCTTTTCAAAAGTGTTTTGTTTTGATTGCCTCCTCCCCCATCTGCCCTCCCTTCTATTGTACCCCCTTTTTTATCTCCTTCCTCCTTCTTTCCTGTGAGGTAAGATACCCAGTTGAGTGTGTATGTTATTCCCTCCTCAGGTCAAATCCAATGAGAGCAAGATTGACTCATTCCCCCTCACCTGCCCCCTCTTCCCTTCCTACAAAACTGCTTCTTCTTGCCACTTTTATGCAAGATAATTTACCCCATTCTATCTCTCCCTTTCTCCCTCTCTCAATATATTCCTCTCTCATCCCTTAATTTGATTTTATATTTTTTAGATATCATCCCTTCATATTCAACTCACCCAGTGCCCTCAGTCTACATATGTGTGTGTGTGTGTGTGTGTGTGTTTGTGTGTATGTACATATATATGTGTATATTCCCTTCAGCTACCCTAATACTGAGGTCTCATGAATTATACACA
>CM053622.1:810911388-810961278 GCA_028646595.1 Phalanger gymnotis | reverse complement strand
CTACCTTTTCATGTTTCTCTTGATTCTTGTGTTTGAAAGTTGTATTTTCTATTCAGCTCTGGTCTTTTCACTGAGAAAGCTTGAAAGTCCTCTATTTTATTGAAAGTCCAAATTTTGCCTTGAAGCATGATACTCAGTTTTGCTGGGTAGGTGATTCTTGGTTTTAATCCTAGCTCCATTGACCTCCAAGAATATCATATTCCAAGCCCTTCAATCCCTTAATGTAGAAGATGCTAGATCTTGTGTTATCCTGATTGTGTGTCCACAATACTCAAATTGTTTCTCTCTGGTTGCTTGCAATATTTTCTCCTTGATCTGGGAGCTCTGGAATTTGGGGACAATATTCCTAGGAGTTTTCTTTTTGGGATCTTTTTCATGAGGTGATCAGTGGATTCTTCCAATTTCTATTTTACCCTCTGGCTCTAGACTATCAGGGCAGTTTTCCTTGATAATTTCTCAAAAGATGATATCTAGGCTCTTTTTTTTGATCATGGCTTTCAGGTAGTCCAATAATTTCTAAATTATCTCTCCTGGATCTATTTTCCAGGTCAGTGGTTTTTCCAATGAGATATTTCTCATTGTCTTCCACTTTTTTATTCCTTTGGTTCTGTTTTATAATATCTTGATTTCTCATCAAGTCACTAGCTTCCACTTGCTCCAATCTAATTTTTCAGGTAGTATTTTCTTCATTGGTCTTTTGGACCTCCTTTTCCATTTGGCTAATTCTGCCTTTCGAGGCATTCTTCTCCTCATTGGCTTTTTGGAGCTCTTTTGCCATTTGAGTTAGTCTATCTTTTAAGGTGTTATTTTCTTCAGTGTTTTTTTAGGTCTCCTTTAGCAAGTCATTAACTTGTTTTTTTCATGGTTTTCTCACATCCTTCTCATTTCTCTTACCAGTTTTTCCTCTACTTCTCTAACTTGCTTTTCTAAATCCTTTTTGAGCTCTTCCATGGCCTGAGACCAGTTGATGTTTTTCTTGGAGGCTTTTGATGTAGGCTCTTTGACTTTGTTGACTTCTTCTGGCTGTATGTTTTGGTCTTCTTTGTCACCAAAGAAAGATTCCAAAGTCTGAGTCTGAATCTGAGTCTATTTTTGCTGCCTGGCCATGTTCCCAGCCAACAACTTGACTCTCGAGCTTTTCGTCAGGGTATGACTGCTTGTAGAGCAGAGAGTACTTTGTCCCAGGCTTGAGGGGCTATGCTATTGTTTTCAGAGCTATTTCTACACACTAAGCTCTGCCATACCAGCACTCCTTCTCCCTCAAGAACCGCCAACCCGGAGCGCGACTGAGATCTAAGCAGGTTCTGCACTCCTACTCTGATCCGCCACTTAATTCCTCCCACCAGGTGGGCCTGCAGCCAGAAGCAACTGCAGCTGTAACTCTGTAAGCAGCCTCAGAGCTGCATCACCTCCACCTCCCCCTGTGGGGTTGCCAACCATGAACTCCCTTCACTCTGTCTCCACAGTTTTTCCCACTAACCTTCTCTGTTGTCTTTGGTGTTTGTGGATTGAGAAGTCTGGTAACTGCCACACCTTACTGATTCAGGGCGCTACGGACTGTTCCTCCCGGCTCCCGGTCCGGTTGGTCCGGGTGCGACCTTTGCTGGACTCTGCTCCACTCTGCTCCCATCAAGGTGCAATAGACCTTACCCAGTGACCATCCAGGCTGTCCTGGGCTGGAGCCCTACTTCCCTCTGCTATTTTGTTGGTTCTGCAGTTCTAGAATTTGTTCAGAGCCATTTTTTATAGGTGTTTGGAGGGTCCTGGGGTAGGACTTTAGGCAAGTTTCCAGCTGCCATCTTGGCTCTGCCTTGCCAATTTAGGAAAACTATTGACAGACATGGGCAGAAGCCATGAGACAAGGAGCTCTCAACAGGCTTTGGAGTTGGGGGGGGGATCCCCATATTGATGCAGCCACTAAAGTCAAAGCTGAAGTATAGACAGACAGGAGTATATCCTTTGGAGGATTACCAGACACTGAGGAGATTAGAGATCATGGTGTGTGAGGAACAATTGGAGGAATGGAGGCTAGAGAAGAAAAGGCTGGGGAGCTGTGAGGGCTGCCTTCAGATGTTTGAAGGACTGTCATAGTCCAATGTTTAGTATGGACTCTGTCCCATAGTAGATGTTTCATAAATGCCTATTGACTTGACTGCTTGGTCACAGTGGCAGACGTAGCCTCCCTGACTAGAAGTCACTACAGTAGGGAAGTTCAGAACTTGAGGAAGAATCTTTAAATGGTCGTCAGTCCCCTGTCATCCTGGGCCAGGTTTTAAGCAGAGGTTACAGCAGCACTTTGCTCTGATGTTACAGAGAGCATTAAAACCCAGGTCCAGGTCAGACAGGATGGCCATTGAGTTCCCTTTCAACTTTTCAGACATGGAGGATAGGGGGGCAGGGGACAAGGTGCTGCTCTGACCTTGCACCAAACAACCCAGAGTCTTCTAAAACTTGGTAGTTGCCAGGGCACCACACAGCCTGTCAGTCCATCACTGTTACCTCTCTGCACGCTCACTCCCTTCCCTAGTCTTCCATATCCTGGATGGCATCTCCTAGCTTCTCTATCCTATGAAATGTGTCCCTTTAAAAAATGTTCCCTTTCTGCATTTATGGGCTGGTCTGCCACCCACAAAGTGTGGCAGCAGCTGTTAATCCTTACACAGTCCTGAGCATGGCCAGAAGGCCCCAGAGAGAGTCCCAGACAGAGAGCCAGATGCAGTTATTCCCATTAGGCTTTCTAGCATGCTTCTGCTGAACCTTAGCAGTATCACCTCCACGATGAGAAAGAGAACCTTGAGTTTTGCAGTTGGAAGACACTATTCCAGAGGCTCCCAGACCAGGACAAAGTCCTAGTATGTGACCATTGCTTCAACAACTGGACAGGCAAAGCTTTAGAGCTAGAAGGGCCCTCCCAAGGTATTCATTCAAGTCTTCTTTCCCATTTTACAGGTGAGGAAATAGCCCTAGAGAGGTCAAATGATTTGCATTAAAATCCACAGCCTCAGACTCCAGAGGTACTCCTCCTCCCAGTGTGCCACATTGCCTCCATAATGGATGCCATGTTTTTGTTTCACTTTATCAAGCCAGTTCAGTCCCATGCTTTGTTTCTGCAGGGGGTTTGTTGAATCTGTGTGCAGGACTTGACATTTATCCCTGAAAATAGTACCTCTTTTTTGCTTATTAATCCAGACTGCCCCAGGGTCTATTTGAAACTTGTTTTTGTCATCCAGTGAGTTATTTTCCAGCCTAACTTTGTCTCATCTGCCAGTGTGAGCAGGCTAGTCAGTCAACAAGCATTTATTAAGTGCTCCTATGTGCCAGGTACTGTGCTAAGTGCGAGGAATATAAGAAGGGGCAAAAACTTGACCCTGCCCTCCAACAGTTCTCATTATGGAGGACCAGACAACCTATAAACAATTATGTACATACAGGATATCCAGAGGGTAACCTGGAGGTCATCTCCAAGAAAGGCCTTAATGGGAGATGGGGAGGAAAGAAGGACTGGGAAAGGGAGGACTAGGAAGGGCCTCTGGCAGAAGGTAAAATTTTACCTGCTTCTTGAAGGCAAGAGGTGGAGATGAGGAGGAAGAGCATCCCAGGCAGGGACCACAGCCAGTGCAAAGGCCCGAAGGCAGAGCAACAAGAAGGGCAGTGTAGCTACTCGTGGACTCCGTGGAGAGGAATCAGATATATGAAGCCTTGGGAGGGCTTTGAACACCAAACACAAGATTTTGTCTTGGATCCTGGAGGCTATAGGGAGCCACTGGAGTTTACTGAGTAGGGGGGTGATGTGGTCAGAGCTGCATTATTGGCTGAAGAGAGAATGGATTGGAAGTGGGAGAGACTGGAGGCAGGCAGACCCCACAGCAGCTATTGTTGCAGTCCAGGTGTGAAGTGATGAGGGGCGTCACCACATTGGTGGCAGGTTGAAGTCATTTAGAAATGTTGATTTGGAGAAAACTAAGTGCCTGCCTTGGAGAAATAGAGCCCTTCACCCATCTGTTGATAGCCCACTTTGAGTGCATCCTACTCTAGTCTGTGTCTTGCCATTTGTCTGTTAGTAAGTGCTCCTTGAAAGCTTGTTACAAATAAGTCACAGAAGTCTAGATAAATATTGTGGGCTTTTGTGTTATGACCTGTCAGGTGAAAGGCCCCATTGGTAAAGAAAATGTAGTGAGTTTAACTTGGCTTTTGTTTACTCTTTTCAGTTTTGCACATACTATTTGTTTTAGCATTTTGTCAAGCATTTTCTGTTCCACTATGTGTATCTCTTTGACCTTCCCTTTGCCAAATCATGAAGTTTCAAATGCTTCTTTGGATGAAACTCTTGTTCTCCAGAATTTCTCAGATTAACACCAGGTGCTGTAGACTGAGCTTAACTGAGACCAGGCCCGTGATTCAGGCTTGGGACTGGAACACAGTAAACATTTGTGGACCATGTAGAATTCAGTAAAAAGAGATTTATTTGGGAATACAAGATTTTAAAGGGATACGCTCGATTCTAGTAAAGGCTGCTTCCGTCCCCATTCACCAAAATTACAGTGCCTGGTCAGGGAGATGTCTTGGGAATTCCGTCAGTCCTAGAGGCCCCAGCTCCTTTTAGACTTGGCTTTTTATGCCTCAAGAGCACAGGAAGCTACGCCAGTGGTTTGTACTCTAGTGTCCAAATACTGAGGACGGCATGCTCAATACCCAAGAGAAACCACTTAGGCCATGTAAAACATGCTGCTCCCACCACCCAGGGCTTCCTACACACATTCATGCCTACTTTTGCTGTCCTGGGATGTAGTTGTTCTGTTCCTGAAGACTTGAAATCATTCTGGTTGTACCTCTTAAGGATGTTCAAGGGGCACAGTGAGGGCTTCGGAGGGATCACTGAATAAGAAGTCCAGTCAGTGGAGTGTTCCTCCCAGAGTTGCCCTGAAGAGCAGTGTCATTGTGGTCAAATCATTTAACCATTCTGAGCCACAGTTTCTCTGTGAAGTGGAATAACACCTGTCCTGCCTATTTCACAAGTATCCAATGATATGATTCATATAAAAACCCTTTACAGAGTAAATCACTCTGTGAATTTGAAATGACATTTTGTTATTGTTCATTCTGCCCTTTTGTGTGTATAGATTACTTTCTTTGAGGAGATACAAGATTAAACAGGAGAGGATTTACTTTTTTTTTTTTCATTTCTTTCAGATTGGGAGTCTAAGCCTGAAACCAAAGAATTTACTGTAAAGTTGGGCATTACTATGCAAGAATCATCCCAGGAGATATTCACAAGCAACAGTTCCTGGGACTTAATGGTGGGAGACACCTGGAAAAATGATGTCCAATTAGGAAAGAAGAGCAGGCAGGAGAATCATTCCAAGGAATCATCATTTCATTCCAGGAAAATTCCCAGGAAAGTCAGAGGCCTTGAATGTAATAAATTTGGGGAAAGCATCAGTCTGAGGCTGGTCTTTTCTGAAAAACAGCAGAGAGTTCCTAGAGCAAAGAGTCAAAATAACTGGGATACATTTAGAGAAAGCTTCCGACAGCATTCAAGCCTAATTAAGACATTTACCTCAAGAAAGGTACAATCTAAGTATAGTGAATGTGGACAACTCTTCAGTTATCAGACAGACCTCATTCAGTGTCATAGTAAGACTGCTAGAGAGAAACATGAGTGTAATGAATGCGGAAAGGCCTTCAACCTGAGCACAAACCTTATTAGACATCAGAAGACTCATACTAGGAAGAATCATTATACATGTGATGAATGTGGGAAGACCTTCACCCAGAGCACAAAGTTTTTTTCCCATCAGAAAATTCATACGGCAGAAAAACCCTATAAATGTAATGAATGTGGTAAAGCCTTCAAACAACACTCATCCCTTAGTTACCATCAGAGAATACACACTGGAGAAAAACCATATGAGTGTACTGAATGTGGAAAACATTTCAGTCGGACACCAGACCTTATTAGACATCGGAAAATCCATACTGGAGAAAAGCCTTTTAAATGTATTGAATGTGGGAAGGCTTTTAGCCAAAGCACATATCTGACTGTACATCAGAGAATTCATAATGGAGATAAACCCCATAAATGTAATGAATGTGGAAAAGCCTTCAACCAACAATCATCTCTCAATTACCATCAGAGAATTCATACTGGAGAGAAGCCTTATGCGTGTAATCATTGTGGAAAGGCCTTCAGCCGTAGCACAGATCTTATTAAGCACCAGAAAACTCATAGTGGAGAGAAGCCTTTTAAGTGTAATGAATGTGGAAAGGCCTATAGTCAGAACACAAGACTTCTTTACCATCAGCGAATTCATACTGGAGAGAAACCCCATGTATGTAATGAATGTGGTAAAGCCTTTATCGATAGCTCATCCCTTAACATGCATCAACGAATTCATAGTGGAGTAAAGCCATTTGAATGTAATCAGTGTGAGAAAGCCTTCAGCCGAAGCACAGATCTTATTAGACACCAGAAGATTCATACTGGAGAGAAGCCTTATGAATGTAATGAATGTGGGAAGGCCTTTAGCCAGAGCACAAACCTTACTGTACATCAGAGAATTCACAATAGAGATAAGCCTCATAAATGTAATGAATGTGGGAAAGCCTTCAACCAACATTCATCCCTTACTTACCATCAGAGAATTCACACTGGTGAGAAACCCCATAAGTGTAATGAATGTGGAAAAGCCTTCATTGATAGCTCATCCCTTACTTACCATCAGAGAATTCATACTGGAGAAAAACCCTATGTATGTGGTCAGTGTGGGAAGGCCTTCTATCGAAGCACAGATCTTATTAAACACCAAAAAACTCATACTGGAGAAAAGCCTTATAAATGTGATGAATGTGGGAAGGCTTATAGCCAGAATGCAAAGCTTATTTGCCATCAGAGAATTCATACTGGAGAGAAGCCACATAAATGTAATGAATGTGGCAAGGCTTTCAATGATAGCTCATCCCTTACTGTACATCGGAGAATTCACAGTGGAGAAAAACCGTATGAATGCAGTCAATGTGGAAAGGCCTTCAACCGTACGCCAGACCTTGTTAGACACCAGAAAATTCATACTGGAGAGAAACCTTATAAATGTAATGAATGTGGCAAAGCCTTCAGTAGGAATACACTACTTACCTACCATCAAAGAATTCATACTGGAGAAAAACCTTATGAATGTGACAAGTGTGGTAAGGCCTTCAGCAGAAGCACACACCTTATTAGACATCAGAAAATTCATATTTGAAGAACCCTTATAAATAAATGTGGAAAGGTTGTTAGCCAGTACATCAGAACTCCTAGTTGAAAGCAACCCCTTCAAATGTAATAGTGGGAAAGCTTTCAAACAACATTCATCCTTTATTTACCATCTGAGAATTGTATTGTAGAGAAACTCTACGATGTAATGTGGGAAGTCTTTTGACGAAAATAGATTTCTAAGCATCAGAAAGTTCCTAATAAATGTGATGAATATTGGAACACCATATTCAATGACTCTCTATTACCTCTATGATAAATTATAAGCTCCCTTTCCTAGCATTTCAAGCCCTTCATGCATTGTGTCCTGTTTACTGTTCCACACTGATTTCCTTTATGCTGGCTACACAGAAGCTAAACTGGCCTATTTGCCATTTCCAGAACCATGTTTTCCACTCTTCCCTCTACCTTTGTACTAGCTATTCTGCTTGCTTGAAGTATATATTCCTACTCATCCCACCTTTTAGAACCCTCTAGTTCCTTATTAAACTCAATTCTGATGTCACCCTTTTCAGGATACTTTTCATAATCCTTCTAGTTGTACTCTTTTCCTCTTCAAATTACCTTTCACTTGTAAATGTAAATAGAATATTGTGTATCTATAGTATATAAGCTCCTTGAGAGCAAGGATTCCCTTTTTTTTTTTTTATACTCAGTGCCCAGCAGTCTTTACTTCTATGTGCACATAGTAGGTGCTTCATAAATGGGTATCAAGTTTGGGCTGATGTGCCAGCAATGGCGTGAGCATATGATGAAGTAATTGCCACAATAAGACACAAACATGGGGCTAGGCAAGTCATATTGTCTGGCTATAGACTAATTTTAATGGAGTTACTGACAGTACTTTATATAGGTTAATTGCTGAGTCATCCTGACTTCTCATAAGAGTACAATGGAGCATTGGTTAATATTTTTATCTCCTTGTTCCTGGGAACAAGACGCCAGTCTCCAGTGGACTAACTGAATTGAAACATTTCTGTTCTTTCCCATATTGAATGATAAATCATTAGAGAAGATCCTCCATATTACAGTGTAACCTCAGCACGTATGTGTCAAACTCCCTGCCCCATTTACAGACCTTTGGACTCTCCTGCTTGGAGACTGACAGGCCTGAACAAAGAACAGGAAACTCTTAAGGCAAAGGATAGGAAATAACTCCTCTCCCACTAGAGAAACGTTAACCTGGCCAGTTCTTAGGAATGAGGTGGGGGAAGGGTGGCTCCCCTCTCTGGCGGGAAAAACTTTCTTTGTTCAGTGTTCTATAAATGTCACCACATGGGACAGGCACATTGGAACCTCACCCACGGAAAGGATGCTTTGTTGGGGACTACATTCAGAAAGACAAACCAAAGTAGCTGTAAAAAGGGGTTCTCCAGCTTAGGAAAAACCTTTGGAGCAGGTGCTGAACATGAAGTGTATGTTGTATGTTGCGTGTGTGTCCTTTGTCGTTGTCACTGTTTTTGTAGAAAAGAGAGGGATTCCCCAGCTTGGAGAAACCTGGGGCAGCAGTGTTCCTCTGAACAGATGTTGCTTCTGTGTGTCTGTGTCTCTGTCTTTGTCACTGTGTTAACTGTGTAGCAGGAATTGTTAAATAATGTGGTTGCAGGGTTAATAGAGTATTTCCCCTGTCTTTCAATAAAAACTTTGTTCTGTTGGGAGTGTGCCTTATTGCCAGCACGAATCCGAATCCAAACCTAACCTAGCTTAATCGAACACCTATAGATAACCATTTCTGTTCTTTCCCATACAGGTAATCATACTGAAACATTTCAGTTCTTTCCCATGTGGATAATCAGTTACGAAGGCGAGTTTTCTTTGCCATGTCTTCTTATCCTAAACATGGCCTTTGCCATACATGGACCCATTCTCAATTGATCCTGCCATGCAGAGATCTAATGAGGCTCTCCACAGGTTGAAGTGGAAAGAAAAAATCAGCGTTACAGAGACTGCCTGATCATGCACCACCTTAAAGTGCGAGCCAAAATAGCAAGAAAGACATTATATAGAAATGTAAGTCTAGCACAAATAAAAAAAAAATCATGTTGCCACTTGTCTTTCTGTGGGAAGAAACAAGCCACAGGCTTTTCCCAGTGGTTATTACATCCATTTCCCAGTTATCTCAGTCCTTAGTATTACTGTCTTGCTATTTTATGCCTTGCCTGATATTATCAGAAGGTTGCTAAATCATAAACAGGATGTCCTATAAGCATCTCAGACTCAATATGTTCAAAATGGAATTCATCTTCCCCTAAACCTATCTCTAATTTACTTATTTCTGCAAAAGTAGCCCCCATCCTACTATTCCTTCAGGTTTGTAACCTCAGAATCATTCTCCACTCTACCCTCTCATTCTCATATCCAATTAGAATCTTGGTCATTCTACCCACATATTTCTTGCATCTCTCCTCTTCGCTTATGTGATTCTTGCCCTAGTTCAGATCATCATCCTTTGCCTAGACTTCTAAAACCCTCCTAATTATACAGCTGCCTCCAGGCTCTTCTGCCTCAGATCTACCTTCTACATTACTGCCAAATGAATATTCCTAAAGTCTGGGTCTGACTGTATCACTCTTTTTCTGGAAGTTCCAATGGCTCCCTCTTGCTTCTAGAATAAAATACAAATTTCCTTTTAGCATGCAAAGCCGTTGACAGACTGGGTCCCATTTACCTTTCTAGATTAATGGCACATTCGCCTCTTCCTCTTTTTCATTACTTGTTTCTTGTACATGATAATCCATCTCCCAACTCCCATTACATGGGCTGTTCATTGTGTCTGGAATTTACCATTCATCTATATCTATTTGGACTTGGGTTTCTATCAAGCCTTGGCTTGAGAGCTACTTCCTAAAATGAAGCCTATTCTCAACCCCTAGTTGTTCCACTTTTCTATCAAGTCTTGGCTTGAGAGCTACTTCCTAAAATGAAGCCTATTCTCAACCCCTAGTTGTTCCACTTACTCAACATTACTTTGTGTATTTTCAATATTGCTTTTCTCCAATGGAAATAACCAGGCAGAATGTGTGTACGGTTTCATTTTGCTCAATTCAAGGGCTTTATAGTCAACAGTTAAACACAGTGGGATCTCATATCCTCTAGGCATAGATTTAGATTCAAAGCTATAAGGGACCTTCAAGGTCCTCTAGTTAAATAGCCTCATTGTACTGAGGAATGCCCAGAGAAGTTAAGTGGTGGCCAAGTTTGCACAGGGAATGAGTAGCAAAGCTGGCCTTTATGTGGCACTTTAAGGTTTGAAAAGTGCTTGATCCTCACAACAATCCAAGGAGAAAGGTACTGTTGTTATCCCCATTTTACAGATTTGGGAAGAGGCATAAGTTAAACAATTTATTAGCATATGTCTAAAGTTGCATTTGAATTCAGATCTTCCTGACTCCAGGTCTAACACTCTACTGCACTGCCTTATCTGTTTACTCTCCTAAGCATTTTCTAAGTAAGAAAATATGCATGGGTTATGTAGTTATTGATGCTCTTGGGATTTTGTCCACACCTACCTTGCCCTCTTCCACAAAGTGGAGAACTAATTCATTATCGCTGCCGCCCTTCTACTCGAAGCTTGGTTACTCCCTACATAGACTTCCATTTGACCTAGTCCAGCTGCGTTTTTCTTTTCCATTTCTGCTTTCTTACTAACTTTTCTATCTCCTCATTAAACCCATTGCGTACTCTGAGAGTCTTAAGTGTGATGGTTCTATTGTCCTTAATAGTAAAAAGAATTTGTTATAAAAATCTTTGCGTATCATTCCATCTTTTGCCTATTGACCTCCTTCCCTCCTCATTCTTCGATGCCCACAGGATAATTTTGCTTAGCTTGGTTTCCTGCCAAATTCTCTTGAAGCTCAATTTCCCCCACCCTTCTCCAGTGCTAGAGCAGCTAGGTGGTGAAGCGCACGGAATGCTGGGCCTGAAGTCAAGACTCTTCTTCCTAAGTTCAAATCTGGCCTCAGATACTTGCTAGCTATGTTACCCTGGGCAAGTCACCTAACCCTATTTACCTCAGTTCCTCATCTTTAAAATGAGCTGGAAGAGGAAATAGCAAACTACTCCAGGATCTTTGCCAAGAAGATCCCAAATGGGGTCATGAGGAGTTGGACACAACTGAACAACATTGCTTGTGATCTTCCTTGGGATCGTAGATCTAGAGTTACAAGAAATCTCAAAGGCACCTAGTCCAAGCTCCTTGCTTTACGGATGAGTAAACAGGTCAAGGGAGTTAAGAGACTTGCCCAAGGTCATCCAAGTTGTAAGTGTCAGAAGTGGGATTTGAATTCAGGACCTTAACTGCAGAGCAAAGCTCTTGCACTTGCCATATTACCCCAACCCTCCTCCCCTCTCCATAAGATGTTAGATAAGAATTGATATACTAAACTGCCATGCTCTGGAATGGCATATTGACTGAAACCAAGAGGTGATTTTTATTTTCAAAAACTAAGTCACATTGATAAACTATGAATAGATCCACCTTTTATGAAAGGGATGATTCAAATTGCCAAGTGGGAAGTGAAAGACGTAAGCTGGAGGGTGTCCTGAGGAGGATAACCCCAGGCTGTTGAGAAGTTGTGACTTGTTCAGGGTCACAATTTGTCAGAGACAGAACTTTAACGGCACTTCTTGGTGCCAAGGTGGGCTTGATGTCCACTATGCCTTGTGATTTCTTGGGTGAACAAGAGATTTTTTTTTTTAATTGGTAAGGGAGTCATTGTCTTCTACCACAACATTTCATCACCATCCTCTTCATTCTGCCTCTAGTACAGGCCCTCATCACCTGGCCTATTGTCTTCTAATATCAAGTCTTTCCACTCCAACACATCTTTCACTCAGCTGCCAAAGTGGTTTTCCTGAAGTGCAGGAATGTCCACATCATCCCCCTACTCAATCAAATCCACCATCCCAATCTTCAGTCCCACTCTCCAGCCTTCATTCTGCCTTATTACCTTTGGTCTCCCTACTTCTAATGTAATTGTGAGCACTTCTGATTCCTTCTAGTGACTTAGCACTCTTCCTTCAGGGTGAGAGAGGAATGAACTTTTTCCCCCTAGGGCATCAAGAATCTTGCTGTTTCCAGACACTCATGCAGAGAGATGCTGAAGACCTCTCTTCCTACAGAGAATTTTCCTTTAATACCACGTTACAGTAGAATCAGGATTCCAGAGGTAGGAGCAATATTTCCTAGGGCTAACCTTTCCTTCTTTCCCTCCCATCTGCCATCCTTGCCTTCCTACCCAGGGTGGTAATACACCAGCCACTCATGGGCCCAAAAGGAAGAGATTGCAGATAACAGAAGGGGCATGTTCAAAGAGAAGTTTTAGGAGGAGAGGAAGGGTGCAAACAGTTGCATGATTGTATTTTATATAGGTTAATTGCTGAGTCATCCTGACTTCTAAGAAGAGTACAATAAAGCATTGGTTAATTTTTTTATCTCCTTGTTCCTGGGAGTGAGACACTATTTTTCCTCAAGGCTAACCAAATTGAAACATTTATGTTCTTTCCTATATAGATAACCAGACTGAAATATTTCTGTCATCTCTCATATAGACAACCAGCTACAAAGGTGGGTTTTCTTTGCCATGTCCTCTTATCCTGAAACTGGCCCTTGCCGTGCATAGCCCCATTCTCAATTGACCTTACCATGAAAAGATCTAAGAGATTGCTTAGCAGAGGTCTAATGAGACCTAAACAGGATATAGCTGGCTCTCCACATCTCCGCCCCTTTTTATTCTGTAAGTTTAAGTGGCTTAAACATAGTGTTCATTATCCTAAGGACACAAGGTAGACAAAAAATTATCATGACTAAACAAAGAATATAAAGTAGTATATGGAAAATAGACAAAAATACATTATTAAATGGGTTAACTTTTTGAAAATATCAATAATTGTTTTTGCTACCCCCTCTGAATCAAATACCAGGAAGAGGGGCATTTCACTATTTCAGTATTCCAATCCCCCTCCCTTTTTCTTTTGTAGACACCTCACCATTATAGATACATCTGAATTTTTCCTTTAACCATCCCCTTTTAAGTAAATATAGGAAGGACTGATCAACGCATTGACAAATCAAAGGGGGCAGTCCCCTTTACGAATATAGATACATAGACTCAAAAAGAAATAAAAATGCAATTGTCTCTAAGATTCAAAAAGTCCTTTCTTATACAGCTATCTGCCAAGAAACATCATCAATGAAATCCTCTGTTCCAGCCATCTCCAGAACAGCATCTCAGAATCTTTTTCTTCTTCTCTTCTTGTAGGAACCAGCTTTCTGTCCATTCTCCTACAAGAGTGATCTTAGCACAATTTTAAATGAAATCTTTATAACCCTGATCATTTTTACAAACTCAGAATTAGAACCACGGCCAATTGTCATATTTAAGAAATTCACATCAGAAGCCAGTGTCTTACACTTTACATTCATCCATTATTAATTTCCTTATCAAGAGGATAAGATGTCACTTAAGGAATTAATAACAAGCTTCAGTACATACATAAATACATTAAATATTCCATTTTTAACATAATGTATATAGAATCTTAGCCTTTTAGTCATGCCATGTTTCTTTGATGGCATTTACAACATAAACCACAAACCATTCTTCTTTTTAACATTATTAATTGTAACAAAACTTTAGACAAGCATGATATTAATCGAATAACAAAATAGCATTCTCACATTGCTTCAGGAACATTTACAAAGCGAGCCCTAAGTGGTTCTCATGCATTTATACCCTTGTTCATAAAGCTTTACTAAGTTGGCGAAAAAGTCCTTAAGTAACACTAATTCCAGATTATTACAACAAAGTTTCTAGTTATTGCAGAATTCTTAGATATCACAAAGTTTCTTAGTCAAAAAGGTGTTGTGATGGAAGCTCACGTTGGTAGCAGTAAGAGAGTGATCACAGGAAGAATACTACTGCTCTTAGAATCCTTTTAAACAAAGAAAACATCTTAAGGTTTATCTTGAGTGGTTTACATAAATTTCTACACATCTTCTAGTCCTAGATAGAAATGATTGGATTGCCTAGTAAGATAACACAACGGAGCTTTTATCTTATACTAACTACTTGCTCTGATCACAGAAATTTGCTATAGAAGGAAAAAGCAGGGACATGTGACATTCCCAAATTCAAGCTCAAAACAAAATTAGTTATGGTCCCAAATGCCTTTTATCTTAAACAGCAAGTCTCACTAATCACAGCTTAGAGCCATATACAGTTGCTTCCACTTCCATGAAGCTTCAATAAGCAATAAAGATTTAGCAGGATTCATACACATAAGGGTTTTCATTAAACGTTTTTCATTCTCAACTTTAAACTTGTCTTGGTGTAAAAGACAAATATTAGGATCCTTTCTATCTATTGTACATAAACTTGCAATTTCTCAGCAAGCCAAGTTCATTGTTTAGAATTTACATAACTCAAACAAGTTCTTTTTCTGGGGCTGATGACCTTGCCTGTGCAGATAGTTTCCAGGCGCCTCGGCAATTTTACAAAATAAGGAGAATTAACATGGATGTCAGGAAGGGGTTAATAGAAAAACCTTTGGCCTGTCTGCTATCTTTTGCTGTTTCTCTGAGCACACTTATTCAAAGTCGAGGCTTTCTAAAAATCATGCAAATGATTTTACACAACTTTTCTTCATAAAAATATTTCCTTTTCTCAAAAACAGCTTACAATTTGTCCTGATATTATTATCAATTCCTAAGTATTAAACAATTCTTAAATTTGATCACCAAACCTTTTCCACATAATTGAAGAGAAAAAAAAGAAAACTAAACATAGTTTTGTAAATACTAGACTTAAGCAATAACATCAATAGCTTAATTAACAATCTTACAAATTTCCTAAATGATAGCAAAACAATTAAAGACAAAATTTGGTAATTTATGATTTCTTAAATTACAACACTACAAAACATTATAAAACATGGTCAATTAGAATGATTTAAAAGTTTTCTCAGTACAATTCTTAGCCTAACAACATTTAGATTATAAAAGAAATTGCTTTTCTGGTAACACAGTCTCAAATTTTACACATATGTATTACTAGTATTTACATTAAAGATAATAGTAATGGTCTCAATTAGCAAGTCACAATAATTACGCCACAACCAGTAAATCTCAATAGTTATGCCACAATCAGTAAGTCTCAATCGGTATGTCACAATCGGTAAGTCTCAATAGTTATGTCATAGTCAGTAAGTCTCAATAGGTATGTCATAATCAGTGAATCTCAATAGTTATGTTACAACCAGTAAGTCTTAATAGTTGCCCAATATTACCACAATAGAATTTTCTTGGGGCCATACAGTTAATAAATTTCTCAATTCCAAATAACAATATGCACCCCTTTTTTAATTATTCAAATATATATACATTTCTAAGTTCCATTCACATTTTTCTTGGGAAAGTTTTACAAACATTTTGGAATTACTTATTATAGGCAGGTAGGTTTAAAATGTGCTCAGCTTCGGGAAACTTGGAGCAAAAATTCCAGGTTCTGGTGGTGTGGGAGCAAGGACTTGGGGGCTTCAGAGGAGAGGTTCCTCTGCTTGCCTAGACATGTGGGCTTCAGGGTGCCCAAGGGTCCACAGCTGTTGTCAGTGTAGTATGAAAGGGCAACAAAGTAGCAAAGCAGAGAACAAGGAATAGAGCCTTTCTTGCGACATGTATTTTAATTTTTGCAGTTTCAATGTTATTATAATTTCATTTATATTGAGATTTTTAGATGAAAAAAACAGCAAGGTAAAGGGCCTAAAAAATAAGAAAAACAGCTAGTAAATGAGGCAATTATTTTGAAAAGGACCCAACTCTCTATCGTATATTCGCAGCTGAATCACTTTTTAAACTTTCCAAGTAGCAAACATAGGAAAATCACAGCAAACTAGAAATATATATATATATATGTATATATATATATGTGTGTGTGTGTACATATATATATTTATATATATATTGAGATAGTTCCTATTCTAAGAAATATTTTCGTTTCTCAGGAATATAGTAACAGTCTTTTGAGTAAAATATGTTCAGATTGCCTCTTGTTCTCTGTTTATATTTCTCTATTTTGGAAGCTTTAAGCCACTTGTTTCAAATTCAAAATAGGAACGAGGGTCACTAAATCGCACATAAGGATCTCTGTAGCTGTATGTAAAAAAGTACTAATTAAGTCTATGGATTTATTTAATACCTTTATGTTATTAAATATTTTCCAATTCTATTTATAGGATCATAGTTCTTAATTCTAAAAACTGGGAAAGCATAATTACAATGCATTGTAGAGCACATTCTAGATTTTTTAAGTCCTTTCTCCAGTTTTTTATTTATACTAGTCTCATGGTGATTCTTATTAACCACACATGAAATAAAACATCTTTGTATATACTTTTGACATTGAGCTGGAATTCTTAACCCCCTAAGAAGTCTGTAGATAGATTGGAGGGGGATATAGAAAAAAATATAAATCTTTCATCATTTAAACTGATTTTTCTTCACATTCATAAGTGTATTATTATTTTGAAAAAGGTTTCATATGCTTCACCAGATTATCTAGAGTTAACAGAATCTGTTAAAAAATTTTTAGCTGCTCTTTCATTGCAGCCTTGGCTCAGTCACAAACAGGATGACAGGGTGAAAAGATCTTAATGGTTCTAATTTTTACTTGAGTAACTTTTACTTCTGTGTTCACTCCTTAAAAACTTTTTTGAAAGTGAGAACCTTGAATCCTCCAGCCAAAGTGAGTGGGACCCTGGAAAAGATCCAGTGATGCCTTGTCCCTACTCCCCCATACTGGGAAACTCAGTGTCTCTTTTTCAGATCTATGCATTTTCCAAATCTGCCTTAATGCCAAATAGTATAATGAATTCTGACTTTATCTTAAACATCAAATTTAGGAGTAACACATTTCACTTAACTCTAAGGGGAAAAGATCCCCATTTTCTTTCTTATCTCTCTTCACATTCCAAATTTGGCCAGAATTGGAATGAAGGGAGAAAGAAAGAGTATTTTCTTATTTCAACAACTTTAACAACAGAGTCAGATAACATACTCTCTTCACACAGAGATGCATAACACAAAGCAGATACAGACAGAAAACAACAGGATACACAAAAAGGATTTCTAGAAATCTGGCATTTTTCTTTTCCCTTTCGACTTTGGTAATTCCCAATTAGCTAGTCTACCCCCTAGTGGGTTGTCATCCATCCCTGGGCTGAGGGTCACAAAATCTCTCCCCAACCCCAGTATCATGCTTAATTGTTCTTTGTACCATAGGAACTTTTCCTTCGGGAGTAAGACGTATTTTTAAAATGTTCCATATGGAAAAGGCTGACATTGGGAAGTGTTCTGGTCCATCTTCCCTTATTCTTTTACTCATTTATTTTCCAATAATCTCCCATCTTTCTGAATCAATTGTTCTGTTACACAAAAACCTCATTCTGTTACAATTTTTCTTAATACTTGCAGATACAGATCCCTATCCTTAAACTGTATCTGCCTCATATTTAAATCTCTAAATTTCTAAATCTCTACAATGCCCCAGTAAGCCTAGTGATAATTAATCCTCTTACCCCTTAACGTGAATATGCTCCAGAGCCTGTATTGGTAAGACGTTACTCCATCTCTTCCAAGTTCCAGACTTGTGGTCCCTGTTCTAGGTGCCACCTGAGAACAGCCGCTCGATTGTGTAGATGAAATAAGAAACACAAAAAAGACAAAGACATGGGACTAGGCAAGTCATACAGTCGGGCTATAGACTGATTTTAATGGAGTTACTGACAGTATTTTGTACAGGTTAATTGCTGAGGCATCCTGACTTCTAAGAAGAGTACAATAAAGCATTGGTTAATTTTTTTTATCTCCTTGTTCCTGGGAGTGAGACACTAATTTTCCTCAAGGCTAACCAAATTGAAACATTTACGTTCTCTCCTATATAACCAGACTGAAAC
This sequence comes from Phalanger gymnotis, assembly GCA_028646595.1. Taxonomy (NCBI): domain Eukaryota; kingdom Metazoa; phylum Chordata; class Mammalia; order Diprotodontia; family Phalangeridae; genus Phalanger; species Phalanger gymnotis. The sequence continues at coordinate 810,943,076 of CM053622.1, read as the reverse complement.
ATTTCTGTCATCTCCCATATAGACAACCAGCCTTCTTATCCTGAAATTAGCCCTTGCCGTGCATAGACCCATTCTCAATTGACCTTGCTGTGCAAAGATCTAAGAAACTGCTTAGCAGAGGTCTAATGAGGCCTAAACAGGATATAGCTGGCTCTCCACAGAAGGGCATGAGAGCAGAGAGCCTGGAGAAGAAGCCCTTCTTGCCTAGAGATCAGAACAGAAGAAGCAAGACTAGAGGAGCGAATGAGGGAGGGAAGGACAGATGGAGGGATGGATGGAGAGTAGAAAGGAGGGAGGAAGAGAAGGAAGGAGGGAGAAGGGAGGGAGGGATGGATGGAGAGAGGAAAGGAGGGAGGAATGGAGTAAGAGAAGGAAGGAGGGAGAAGGGAAGGATGGAGGAAGGGAGAGAAGGAGGAAGGGAGGGAGGAAAAAAAGCACTTCTTGGTCCCGCCTATCTTTGATTTGGCTCCGCCCCGCTCGCTCCACCCCATCCATTCTGGCTCTAACACCACCCCCTCCCCACGCCTCGCGTCGTCCATCTCAGGTCGACCCCGCCCACCTCCTTTCAGCCCTGCCCATCCTGGCTCCTCCCCCAACTTCTAGCAGAGCCTATGCCCAGCCCCGCCCCGCCCCGCTCCTCAGGCTTCCGTGGGGAATGAGATGAGGAGGAGGAGGGAGGGGCGGTCTCTCTTCCAGAGCCTGCTCACAAAGCTCCCCAGGACGCTGGACTATATTTCCCAGGATTCCTGCTCCGTGATCCACTTCCGCTTCCTTCGTTTTCTTCCCTGTGACCTCGTGGCGTCAGCTTCTCTGGGTGAGTCTCCGGTAAGGTCCGGCCTGAGCGTGTAGGACCCCGGTGTCGCGTGGGCCCCCTCCAGAATCCTCGGACCCTGGCGTCCGGTGGGCGTGCCCCCGCCTCCTCCCCATCCGAGCCAGGGCCCCTCACCCCAACCCCAACCTCCAGGGGACCCGAGCATCCCCAGACTGCCGCGCATCCCTCCCTCGGGGATTCAGGGGTCCCGTGCCCCACCCCCATCCGTCCCTGGAACCCTCAGACCCAGTAATCCCCGCCCCCACCTTCCCCTCCCATCTGGACCCGGGAGTGCCGCGCTTCCTCCTACCCCGGAGTAGTACGCGGTCCCCGACTGCAGGCTCCTCCTCTCCGAGGCGGCCGCGCTCAGCTTCCTGCTCTCTATTCTTCCCCAGCTCGTCCTTCGGAGCCTTCCGCCCTGGCCGGAGAGGGAATGGCCCCCGGGGTCCTGAGAACCGAGGCCCTGGTGAGTTGGAGCCCACTCCCATCGTCACGGGGGACACCCAGGCCCTCGTCGTGGAAGTGCAGTCGGCAAGATCTCCGTTCAAATCATGCTTTAGACGCTGACTAGCCCAGCGACCCAGGGGATCTGTTAGCTTCCCCGGGCCTCAGTGCCCTCATCTGCCACGTGGCCCCCAAGGCCCCTTCCATGCAAGATCCTGCAAATCCAGGGAGCCAGGCCATGGGGTGGGTCTGATGGGGTACAGTCTCTTGGAGCCCTCTGGAGTCTTCCCGCTAGATGAGGCTTTTGCCTGAGACCGTAAGCCTTTAATTATCTTTAGGCCCAAATCTCTACTTGGCCTTGCCAGCTACTTCCCACCCTTGATACTATAAATATCCATGCCTTCAGCAACTTGCACCCTTAATCCCAGTGTTTCCTGGAGTCCCACCTCGTCCTAGTCTCATCAAGCTCCTCCCTAAACCCTTCCTACTGTCACCCCAGGACCACCCTAGATCCCTCCTACAATCTTTGTGTATATAAGTTTCATCTTGCCTCTATGAAGGTGCTCTGATTCAGTCTAGCTCAGATTCAAGATTGAATCTGGCCTGCACAAGGGTCACAAATGGTAAGATTTCTTAAGGCAACCCATTGTGGTGAATCCTTAATAAACTTTGTTTATTAAGGCAGGACCTGGCATGTCGGTGTTTGGGGTCTCGAGCCAAACCATAAGGTTTTTGGTTCCCCGAGAATCTGAGTGCCTTCATGGGGGCAAGATGAAAGTTATGTACACAAAGATTGTAGGAGGGATCTAGGGTGTTCCTGGAGTGATGAGAGGAGGGGTTTAGGGAGGATCTTGAGGAGGAGTCTAAGGAGGAGCTTGATGAGACTGGGATGAGGTCAGACTCCAGGAACTGAGACACTGGGATTAAGGGTGGAAGTAGCTGAAGGCATGGATATTGATAGTATCAAAGGTGGGAAGTAGCTGGATAAAGGGCAAGGCAAATTATCTTTAATAACGAAATTATCTTTAATAATGAAAGGCTTACAGTCTCAGGCAAAAGCCTCATCTAGTGGGAAGATTCAAGGGGGTTCTCAGAGACCGTACCCCATCATTCCCCCCCTCTAACAAATGGGACCCAAATTCTTTTGGGATCCAAGGGGGTTTCCACAGTCTAAAACCCATCAGGTCTAGACCCCCCCCAGCATTTGTCTTGTGGCCCTCCACCTTGCTCCTCCCACGGCAGGGAATTCTGGGGCACTGTGGACTGAGCTCAGTGCAGGCCTCACCTGTCTCTAGGCTGCAGACCCACAATCACCCCCTCCCAGCCTTCTCGTTCCCCTCCAGGCTTCTGCCCAGTTGGTCAGTCCACCGCTGCTGGCGCCAGCCTATTACTGTGGCCCTCCTACAGCCCAGGACAAGTCATGCTGCTCCTTGCTCAGCAACCTTTACCTGTCACCTCTGGGCCAAAACACAGACTCCCCAGCCTGATGTTCCTCATTCTCCACCCCCAGAATCTAACTGCCTTTCTGAGACACTTTCCCCACATCCCTCTTCTTCACCTCTGACAAGCCTCTTAGCCAGACTCTGTCTTCGTTTCTGGTCTCTGTACCATTTCCGAGGCTGTTTCCTGTGTCCACACTTCTCATGTCAACTTCTTAGAATACCTAGACATAGATTTGAAGTCAGGAAGACCCGGGTTCAAGTCCTGTATCAGCTGCACATACACACACATTCCCTGTGTGACCCTTGGCAAGTCACTTCCTCTGCCTCAGTTTCCTCATCTGTGAAGCAGGAGCACTAGCACCTACCTCACAGGGCTGTTGGGAGGTCCAGGTGAGATCCGGTCTGCAAAAATGCCTCAGAAATCTTGAGGCACCATATAGTTGAGCGGTGCTCCATATTTTAAAAAGTCTTCTTTAATGATATCTTTTGGTTTTTTATGCTTTGTGATAAGGGGTGGGGGGAGAAGGGAAGAAGGGACTACATTGAGTCACAAAAGGATGGGGATAGGAGTTGGGCCTGTGATTTCATTGGTATAGGGAACTCCCAAGTGAGGAAAGTCCCTCCACCAATGCAGTCTGCACCCTCTCAGACAGAGGCAAAGTGACTTTCCCAGGGTCACCTAGCCAGTAAGTGTCTGAGATAGCATTTGAACTCAGGTCTTCCTGAATCCAGACCCAGCGTCCTATGCACTGTGGCGTCCCCCAGCTGCCCTAAGCTTTCCTCTCCTGACCCCCTTTTCTACCACTTAGCAGAAGAGGCCAGGCCAAGCTTATGCTGGCCTAAGGTTACTTCCTGCAGGAGCCTGCCTCCTGGCACAAAGCCTCTCCACTGGTGGTCAGTGAGGCTGGCCAGGCCAAACTTGTGCTGGCGTTTACCTTGGGCTGAGGTCACCTCCCTCAGGGGCCCACCTCCTGGCACAGAGCCTCTCTGCTGGTGCTCAGTAAGGCTGGCCCTCAGAAAGCAGACAGTCTTGGTGTGTACTGCCCAGAAACCCCTGAGAAAGACTCTGGAAGTCCAGCCTCATGGGGAATGACTGGAGGGCTACATTCACCTTGGAGATCTCTCAGGTGGCTGTGAGGTGTTCCACTCAGTTCACCCTTGAGCACTGAGGGGCAGGAATTAGCTGGCACTCCCTTAGGGGGTGTTCAGCATCAGGCAGGGGATACAGAGAAGGAGCACTGAACTGTCCGGACACCCGAGTTCAGCTCTGCTCAGGTGCTTAGTCATTTAACTCCCTGGGACTCTGTTTCCTTTTCTGTAAAATTAGTCTAAAGAAAGTGGTCCTTGAGAGCCTACAAATGCTAGGAGTCGCCGTCTCTGTGTCACAACTCAGCACCCAAGCCCGAGGGAAGTTTGAGGACCCGGAGCACTCAGACCCCATCCTGCGAGGCGGGAGAACCACACAAACTGCGACCATCTCTTCATGGCCGTCTGTGCCGCACATGGGCTGGCCCTTGGGTAAGCACGTGCCTCTCTGCTGTTGCAGGAGTCAGTGACCTTCAGGGATGTGGTCGTGGACTTCACCCAGGAGGAGTGGGGGCAGCTGGACCCTTCTCAGAGGGACCTGTACAAGGAGGTCATGCTGGAGAATTACAAGAACCTGCTGTCTGTGGGTGAGGATGCTTGACTGCAGCCCCCACCTCCCAGGGTGAGGGGCAGGGGGTGGGAGTGGTTGCTCGCTCACCCGCTGAATGCTCTTACTAAGCATTCTTGCCTAGTGTGCAGAACCCAGAGATGCCCAAGGCCTTTATGGCCAAGCGTCAGGGCCCTTCTGCTCCCTGTTCTCTGGCAGCTGCATTGGGGTGCCCCACTCCTGAGCCCCTCTTTTCCTCTCCTCTGTCTCCCCCTGCCCCAAGTCCCAGTGCAGACACTTGACAATGAATCATCTTCCCACTTAAGGAGGTGGAGCAATGACCTAATTTTGTTTCTGATTCCAAATCCACTCAGTGACCATCTCTTCTCCCCCCATTCCCTGGGAAAGCCTCACAAGAGCATCCCGCAGCCATCCATGGGATTTTGCTCTGGGGCCTTCCACAAAATGTGGCCACCTGTCCTGAAGAGGCAGATGCGAGAAGGGACTTTGGAGATACCTGTTTGTCCTCAGTACTTTCCCATTTTCCATGAGCAGGGCTTCCAGTTCCCAAACCAGATGTGATCTCCCAGCTGGAGCAAGGGGTAGCCCCAGGGATGCCAAAGAGAGAAGTCCCACAAGATTCCTGTCTAGGTGAGTGAGCTGAAAGCAGACCCTTGGGGAGGGACTATTGCAGAGAAAGGCCCTGGGATGTGTTGGGCCTGGAGCTCTTGTCCACACTGGCCCAGCCCGTCCAGAATGAGCTCTGAGGTAGGCTGGCACCGGGTTCTCAACAGATCACTTTTCCTACCTCTCTTCATCTTTGGGCTCCTTTTCAGAAGAGGCTGCATGGGGAAAAACTTCTATTCCTCCTCCCTTTCCCCTTACTCTTCCTCTTTTTCTTTCTCCTCTCCTTCTTCCCCTTCCTCTTTCCCTGCTTCCTCCCCTTCCCCTTCTTCCTCCTGTGAAGGGAAGGCAAAGCCTTCCCAGTGAGAAATCAGCCTGCCTGCAGGACCTGATGGTGTCAGCTTCAGGGTTCCAGGCTGCTTGTCAGAGCTGAATCCCAGCCCAGCAATGTCTCAAGAAGGTTCATCCTGTGTTGGATAGTTGGAAGGGGCCCCAGTTAGGAGCCTGAAGTCTGGCCCTGCTCCCGCTTCCTGCTGCTGGCTCTCCCATCCCCCTCCTTCCTGAATGGGCCATCCATTCTCTGCTCTCTCCAGGGGGCACTGCCCCAGCCAGGCATTTCTGGTGGGCATCTGAAGCCGTCTATCCCGCTCTTGTGGTGGATAAGAGTCAGGGAATGTGAGGAAAAGATGGTTGGATTTGGGGTTGTGTACAGTGTGACTGTGGACACATCACCTAACCCTCTCAGCCTCAGTTCCTTCATCTGTTAAATGGGATAATGAGTTCAATTCCTGCCTCATAGGACGTCAATGAGGAAAGCACTCTACAGGCAGGAAGGTGGCACAGTGGGAGGCAGGAAGACCCAGGTTCGAGTCCAGCCTCAGGCCCTTTCTAGTTGCGTAACCCCCAGCAAGTGACTTCACTGATATCTGCCTCAGTTTCCTCATCTGTAACACGGAGACAATAGCAGCGCCTCCCTTCCAGGGTAGTTGTGAGCATCCGATGAGATAACGTGTGGAAAGCACTTTGCAGACCTTGTAATGTGATGGAGATGTTAACTTTCATTGTTGTTGTTATTGTGAATGGGGATGAAACTCTGGTAGCAGAGGAATGTGGGTCCAGGTGAGCCTGGGAGTTGGACACCTCTGAGGTCAGTGCTGATGGAGTAGAGCCTGGGGGAGTCGGGACCCCCCGGTCCCCGTGGAGGAGGGGTCTGAAGGAAGACCTCGAGGACCTCTGGGGGCATGTGGAAGAGGTACGTTTTTAGTGATTTGGATGAGGGTTTAAATGAGTCTTGGCCTTGGCCCTGCTTAGTCTCTGTTTCCTTGTCTGTAAAATATGTATAGTCATACACACACCCTCCCCACCCCCCCTCCCTGGGGGTTGTGAGCACTGAGCTCTCCAAAAGGAGGGGCTTGGACTTGTTGATGTCTCACTAATGACGACTCAGAGCTCTTTCACCCAATAAGCATTTAGTAATTGCCTGCTGGGTGCCAGGCTTCATGTTCCGGTGGGAAGATTGGTCTGTTGGTTGTTGTCCTTTGTTCTCTAGAGGACCAAAATGGCATCGCTGTGCTTCAGTCAAGACTCAGTGTGTTCTGCTCAGGCCGATACGAGCTCAGAATGCTCTAACAGTCCATGTGAACATTTGGGGTGGATTTTCTAAATTTGCACATCCTGTGTTTCCTTTGACTTGTTTCAGTTCTGCCCTACTCATAGAGCACAGCACCTTCTCTGATGTGGGCACGCCATGCTGAGCGGTCCTATGCCAGTCTCCCATGTAACACAATCAGTTCCAAAGTTCTTAAGAGAGACCTTGAAAGTGTCCTTGTAGCACTTCTTCTGACCACCATGTGAACACTTGCCCTGTGTGAGTTCTCTATAAAATAGTCTTTGACAAGTGTGCATTTTGCATTTGAACATGCCCGATCCAAGGGAGTCACGCTCTCTGAAGCAGAGTCTGTACACTTGGCAGTTTAGTTCTGGAAAGGACCTCAGTGTCTGGTGCCTCATCCTGCCAGGTGATCTTCAGAATCTTCCTAAGACAATTTAAATGGAAGCCACTCAGTTTCCTGGCATGGCGCTGGTAGACTGTCCAGGTTTCACAGGCATCCGGTAATGAGGTCAGCACCACAACCCTGTAGGCCTTCAGTTTGGTGGTCAGTCGTATACCTTTTTTCTCCTGTACTTTCCTCCAGAGCCTCCCAGACAATGAGCTAGCTCTGGCAATGCGTGCGTCAACCTCATTATCATTGTGTTCTTCCCTAGATGTGCACAGAGAAGTACAAGAGAAATACCTAGCAATATGATGGGGGTGGGTGGGGATCAATCAAAGAAAACCTTGTGTAGGAGGCAGCATTGAGGGAAACCTGGCAGGGAGCTAAGGAATTCTATGAGCAGAGCAGGCCTGGGCCAGAGAGGCGCCATGGGTGCGTGGCCCAAGGGCAGGCTGGGCACAGATGGTGGAGGAGGGACAGGTACCACCCCCACTTCTTTTGGCAGTTTCATCTAGCAGTGCCTCTGGGGCTCTGAGCTGGAAGGAGCTTGGGCAGGCCAGATAGCCCACCTCTTGGTGCTGGGCTTTGTCTGAAGAAGTTCTCTTGGGGGCAGTATCGAGCAGCTGGTGCTTTCAGAGGGGTCAAGTTTAGTGGCTTTGAGGCGTGGTTCGAGAGTCTGGACAGCTCTGGTTGGAGGTTGCTCATGAAGCTGAAACTTGTTGGTTTCCAAGCCTCCTCCACACCCAGCTACCTCAGGGGTGCATGTGTTCTTTGTAGAGAGAGAGCTCAGTGTACTTACGAAAGCCCCAGACTTGACCTGGACATGGGCTACTGTTGTACTGCATGGATAGAGCACTAGGCCTGGAGTCAGGAAGACCTAAGTTCAAATACAGTCTCACACACCTATTACCTGTGTGTCCCTGGGCAAGTCGCTTAACCTCTGTGTGCCTCAGTTTCCTTATTTGTAAAACAAGATTAATAATAGCACCTTCCTCCCAGAGCTATGAGGCTCAGAGAAGATAATATTTGTAGAATGCTTAGCAAAATACTTGTTCTTATCATCATCACTGTCATTCTCACTTCTGACTCCCCATGTGACCTTGAACTGACTGTTTAAGCTCACATCCTCAGACTACCTTCAGGGAGCTCACAGTAAAACAGGGAGAGATGATATGCAGCTACCAGACAGGCTCCACATATATAGCACAAAGAAGGTGAGGCCTGCAAGTGGGAGTTAATGTTTTATTTGTTTCATCTCTAACTTTGGAGTGGATATGCCTGCCCTGCTCCTTCGCTGAGGTTTATGAGCCGGCTCCTGTCTCTGGCCATTGCCGGCTGTGAGAACAGCTGGTTTCATCTATAGAGTGGGAGCAGCCATCCCACACCTGGAAAGTCAGGTCAAGCATTCACCAGACCTTCTAGCTCTCTGGAGGTCAGCATGTGTTAGCAGTACTCTTGGTATTTTTATTATTAGGGTCAGAGAAGGCCAAGTTTGTGGAAGCCCTTTGTCAGCCAGAAGGCACCCCACAAGTAAGGGCCTGCTGTTTTTATTATTCCATCTGAAGTCTTTCAGGTGTTGAAAGGTGTTTTTCTCCTTTTTCAACTTCTCCTTTCTGGGCTCACTCTCCCCTGAGTTTTCAGCCATTTGTTCCTTGTAGAACCTCATCTTCAGATGCTTGGCTGTGGCCATTATCTGAGTCTAATCCTGTCAAGGAGGGTGTCAGGGCCTTTAGATGTGGTGCTGGGCACTGTGTTCAAAAAGCAGTCATTCTGGTCTGGCCTTGGCCAAAGCAAGTGTGGACCAGGGCCTCTCTAAGTGTGCACTTTGTATCTTTGAGAGGTTCTTCAACCAGAGTCACATATTGACATAATAAGATTTTAATGAAAATTGTCACACTTATTCCCATGATATATTCATCCGTGCTCTAAGCATTTGGTAAGCACTCACCTTCTGCCAGGCCCTCTGCTGGCTGACTCCCTCACCTTCAAGGACTTCCTCACATTCTTCCTGGAAGTAGGTGGTGGATAGCAACTGTATGGACCCTGATAAGTAAACACAGTCTAATGGGGTGGAGGGGGACAGTGCTAACCACTGGATGGGACCATCAAAAAGGGCCTTTTATAGCTTATGGCCCCTGAGGAAAGGAAATCCTATAGAGAACAGAGGATTTCAAGAAGTCAAATGAAAGAGGGATACCATTCCATGCCCAGAGATGAGGGGTGGGACACCATGCCCAGGAAATAGCAAGGAGGTAGTTATTTGGCTGGACAATGGATTGCACAAGGGTGGAAGAGGGAGGAAAGTGTAATAAGGCTGGAAAGATTGGCTTGAAATAGGTAGGGAAAGGCTTGAAACGTCAGTGGTTTCTGTGTTCTGTGTTCTGTGTTCTCAGTAGCAATGGAGAACCACTGAGACATAGAAGCGCAGGATTCTTCAATGCTGTCTTTAGGACACGTATTGTTGTTCATGTTTCCTTCCTCAGGCATAAACAGGACATGTTTTGGGGTAATCTTGGTAGCTGATCTCTTGTCTAGTTGTTAGCTCCCCAACCTGGGTTTGCATCATCTGCAAAACAGAGAATCTGTCTTCTGGTACCTCACTTGTGTGCCCTGATTCTTAAGGGATTAATAAGTGTTTCCTCTTGAGCCTTGATGTCCTTTGAGGATCCTGGTGATTTTTTTATTTGGAGCCTGGTTGCTCGAATTCATTCAGATGGATGAGGTGCTCCTTGGGTTTCACTGCCCTCTCTGTAATTTCTGTTGTCTCGAAGAAAGAGTGCTGCATTAGCAATCACATGATCTGAATTCTAGTCCCCAGCTCAGCCTTCCCCAACAGTGTGACTTTAGTGGCATTGCTTAACTGCTCTCTAACTCAGTTTCCTCATCTGCAAAGTAGAATCATGCTTCCTGAACCACAGGCATGTGGTGAGAATCTAAAGCCATGGTTTGGGTGACAGCTCTTTGTAAAGGAAATCACATTCTGAATATGAGGGAATGGTATTTTATTATTACTAATTCTGCCCTTTCAAGTTGAAAGATTCTCCTTGGGGAGACAAGTTGAGGCTAGATATAAATCAGCAGTCTTGGTCCCACAGGAGGGAAGAAAATATATTTTTTTTTCCCTTCAAATTGAGAGGCGAGGCCTGAAGGCAAAGAATCTCCTTCAAAGCTGGGCATTTCTATGAAAGAATCATCCTGGGAGAGACTCACAAGTGACAGTCCCTGGGACTTCAAATTAGAGAAGAAGCAAAGGAGCCCAAATTTAGCAGTTATATCCAAGAAAATTCCCAAGAAAAGGTGAGGCCAGGAACATCAGATGTTTGGGAGAGACTTGAGTCAGGGGTCAGTGCTTCCTTGTCAGAAGAGAGTTCCTTTAGGACAGAGTTAGCACAAATGTGATACAAGTGGCATGTACTTTAGAAAAGGTTCAGACCTAATTAAAGGTGTGGGTGTCCTAAGTATCAAGAACATGACAAATCTTTAAATCACTAGTTGGACTGTGCTCAGAGCAGTATCATAAAAACCATACCAGAGAGAAATTTTGTGAATGAAGTGAATGTGGAAAGGCCTTGAACTGGAACACAGATCTTAACAAACATCAGAAAATTCACACTGGAGAAAAACCTTATAAATGTAATGAATGTGGGAAGGCTTTCATCCAGAATTCATGCCATACTGTACATAAGAGGATTTGTACTGGTGAAAAACCCTATGAATATAATCACTGTGGTCAAGCCTACAGTTGGAATTGAGACCTTATTAGACATCAAGAAAATTCATACTGGAGAGAAGCCTTTTATAAACGGGATGAGTGTGGGAAGGCCTTCACCCGTAGGTCGTCTCTTACTCTGAATCGAGGAATTCATACTAGAGAAGAGCCATATGAAAGTAACCAGTGTGGGAAAGCCCTGTCTGCTGATTTGTGTTATTTGCTCTGATTGTATAATTTCTGTTTCTGTTTGCTCTGAAGTTCCAGGTGATAACTTTTTCCCCTGAACTAAGCGAATGATATATGTGTGTTTAATTAAAGTGAGATTGTAAACCCCATAAAGTTGCTTTCCTTAGAAAAGCAGATCAAACAACCTGTGCTAGCAGCCCTTCTGTGTGCTGGTGTCACTGGCTTTATACCCCTACAACAACTGCTAGCAGCATTGTTGTTACAGTAGTTCATCTAGACCAAGTCATCAAGGGCACTTGTTTCTCTCATTATTTCTTCACTTATCCTGGCTATCAGTTCCCTATGGACCATATTTATTCTTTTCTTTCCAATCCAAAGATTGTGGTTCTTGGCAGGGAAAATGGACCACTGAGGAGCTTACCAGCTCTGCATTCTAGGATCATTTATGATTGTCCCATTGTTTCTGAGCTATGGTGCCCTGTATCCTTTTTTCTTTTGAATCATCCTTTTCTCCCTGATACAGCTTACCCACTTCTTTACTTTTCTTAGCTAATCAAAGCCTTCAGCCTTCCTGAAATGTTGAGATGATGACACATTGTGGTGGTTGTCTTCCATTCCATGACCTTGTTTCCATCCTCTGTGCACATCTATCTGCTTGAACTCTCAGCTACCGTGCGTATCCTTTCATGCTTGGAATTCTACTCTCTCAAAAGCTAGAAGGCATATGAGACTGCTGCTGGATTTTCTGTCTTTCACAATCTCAACCTCTAATATGGAATGATCATTTCACAAATACCCAAGATTCCCATCATTTCCACCCCAACAGTCTCTTTTTCCACAATGATGTGAATCAAATATAGAAGAGGACCCGCCCACCCCCCCAACCCGGCTTTGGTCCTTCTTTCCCACCTATGAAATTCATTCATGCCACTTATTCATTAAAGCAACTCACTTAAGCATTTGCTGTCCTGCATGTGATGGAGAACTCTCCTAGACAGCCAGGCAAATGAAGTCCCCAGTCAATTCCAGATTAAGACTTTACACAAGTCTTTGGCATCTCTTTTCTGATAATTCATTTCTTCTTCCTGTCCAGAGTATATTCATTCTGTAGTATACTCTCATGACAATATTGCTTATCTCTAACTTAATTGATCTTTACCTGAATACTCGCTACCATCCTCTCCTCTTATAATTCTTGGATTTTCTGCTTGGGGTATATCTTAATAAACTTTACTACCGCATCTTTTATTCCTCAAGTTTTTTGTTTTTGTTTTTTTGTTCTCTTTTTTCCAAATAAGTTACACCATTTCAGAGCCATAGTTTCCGGTCATGGTTCTCATCTTGTTAAAGTCTTAGGGATTCTGAAGAAGTCCGGTTTCCCACCTTCAGTTTGCTCTAGTCTAGTTCCTTCTGTGTATCACCTGTATTTTGGATTTATGTACGGGATTCTCAGGATATATTTTTTTTATTAAACTTCCTTTCTTGGGTTTTATTTCTTGTGACTATCTGTCACTATGTCACTATTTGTCACTATTTACACTATGTAAATTGGTGGGTGTCCATGAGTAGTTTTCTCCTGTTTTTCTATCTAAACTACTTTTATTACATTTGTAAGACATTAGGCAAATATATTCTTACCTTCTCTTATTACCATCCATGGCTAGGTGACCATTATTGTATTTAAACCATGGTCCAGACATGTACATCTTGAAACTAGATTTGCCTGGGTATATAAAACATCAAGAAGTCTAATATTAATAAGAAAATAAATTAACGAGGAGAAAAATGTTATAAGTAGCCAGGAAGAAACAGCTCATTGGCCAAGGGAATCCAGTCTGAATATTATCATTATTAACTTGCATTCTTAGACAACATAAAGATATTTCACTTTTATTTTCCTAAAGGGTAGATAAAAATCAAGACGAAATCAGTCCTTGTATCATTCATTTTCACTTTGGGAACTTGAGTTGGTGCATAAGATGTCAGTACTTTTTGTTTAGTTTTGACTGTTTCATTTTATACAGTTTTGGTTATATAAGACAGTTGTTCACAATCAGTAGGAAGAATTTAAATAACCAGGAAAGCCGGAGAAAAAATAATGCAGAGAGAAGATCTTGAGATTTTCAGGAATATGGCTGAGCCCTGATCTCCCTCCTTACCTCAAAACTGAAAATCACTATATACAATTAAAGAACACCTAAAAGATGGGAGAAAAAAAGATATCTTTATCAAAAATTCACCACAGACTGAAAAATAAATAACTGAGAAGAAACGAGGGTGCAAAGCAGATGAAACACTTGTAAATTATAAAGTTAAGAATTAGTGTGAGGTAATGTTGTGTGAGAAGAGCTTCAGAAGACACTAATTCTGTAGAAGGAATAGCTAAAGCCTCAGAAAAAAAACCGATTGGTTGGTCAAAAGAACCCCTAGAGTGATTGACAAAACCTGCTAAAGCAATTGAAGGGTGGTATACTGAGTTTAATGAAAGCCATTGGAAAGTTTACTAACAGGAAGAAAATGAAAAGGGTTGTAGTGGTAAATGACAAATTAAAGTCAGAAGACAGCAAGATTGGAAGAACAACTGAAAACAAGTCAAGACAACTGACCTTGAAGACAGAGCTTAACAAGACAATCCAGAAAACATTTTTGTTCCAGAAAATCAATATGAAAAAGGCCTGAGGATAATATTTCAGGGAATCATAAAATTCACCCCAAGGTGTTTGAACTATAAGGCATAGATCAGTGCACTCCATGGGATGCTTTCAGAGAGAATAGAATGACATCTGGCATAGAATAATACTGGCGAGGAGAGCTCTCACATCTCAGGTACTCCAGTATAAATGACTCGGGATATTTACAAACAACAGCAATAAATGAAAAGTAAGTTTAGGACATGATCTACCAAAAACCAAATGATGCCCTGAAACACAGGATAGCCTCCTCCAAACATGAGCATACTTGGGGATTATTGTAATAACCAATCTGAGTCCCAGTGAAATAAATGAGGAAATCCTCCTCCCTCATTTTGGTACTAAGAAGGATATCTGATAGAATCCATGAGTTCAAAGTATTCTTTTTCTTGTTTACAGGCAGAGTTGGACAGGGACTTTATTTTTCTCCAATTTTGAAACGTTTCTAAAACTTTTGAGTTTTGAGTTCCAAATTCTATTCCCCTCCCTAAGATGGTAAGCAATCTGATATAAGTTATATGTGTGCAGTTATGTAAAACATTTCCATATTAGTCATTTTGTATAAGAAGATTTGAAGAAAAAGGAAAAAATGAAAGAAAACATGCTTCAGTCTGTATTCAATCAATATCTGTTCTTTCTCTGAAGGCTGATAGTATGCTTCATCATTAGTCTTTTGGGATTTTCTTGGATCATTATATTGCTGACAAATAGCAAAGTCATTTCACAGTTGTTTATCAGACAGTATTACTGTTACTATGTGCAATGTTCTCTTGGTTTTGTTCCCTTCATTCTGCATCCATTCATGTATGTCTTTCCAGGTTTTTCTTAAATCCTCCTGCTCATTTCTTATAGCATAGTAATATTCCATTACTGTCATGTACCATACCTTGTTTAGCCATTCCCCACTGATGGGCATCTCTTTGCTTTCCAATTCTTAGCCACCATAAAAAGCTACTGTAAATATTGTTGTACCTGTGGGTCCTTTCCCCTTTTTTAGGATCTTTGGGATATAGACCTAGCAGTGGTTGCTGAATCAAAGGGCATACATAGTTTTAAAAATCTTTGGGCATAGTTCCACATTGCCCTCCAGAATGATGGGATCAGTCCTCAATTCCACCAGCAGTGCATTAGTGTCTCACTTTTCACACATCCCTTCCAATATCAAACATTTTCCTTTTTTGTTACATTAGCCACTCTGATAGATGTTAGGTAGTACCTCAGAATTATTTTAATATGCATTTCTCTAATCAGTAGTGAGTTAGAGCATTTTTCATACAACTATAAGTAAATTTTGGAGAGTGACATTTGCATGCAAATTCACTGTAGAAAAAAAGATAAGTAAATAAGTCTGCTGAGCTTAAAGGAGCTAGATGGTGTCAAGTGAGGGTAGAGTATTACATTTTTTGAGCCCCACCTTCCTAAAGTGTTCTCCTGGGGAGGCAAGAGAGCCAAGCCCAGGCATTGGGTATTCAAAAAGAGTGTTGTTGCTTGTCTTTCCTTCACAAAGAGGACCAGTGACATCAAGAGGTTGAGATTCTGAATAACTTCATCTCAGAAAAAGAAATTGAGTAATCCATAAAGAAATTGCCAGAGGGGGTGAAGAACCAAACTGAGAAACCAGTCAACCTCTTGATCTACATGGATTAATTAGAGAACTGTCATCTTACATCTAAAAATCAGATAATCCTGTTGACATGAAAAAGCAAAGCAAAGGAGTCACCCTCCTTATTACTGGTTCCTTTTACAAATCCAGTGGTCTCCAGTTGGCTACAATTTGTTGTAGCAATGGAAGCTCCTTGAAGGCAGGCACAGTTTTTGTTTTGTCTTTGTAACTCAGAGCCTACAATAGTGCCCACAGCAGATGCTTTATCAATAAATATTTGTTGAAGAAAAGCTTTGTGGATTGGGCAACACAATTTATTTACAAGCTATTTCTAAGGACACATGACAGTTGTTCCTGTATTTAAAGATGACAATGATATGTCCCCCTTTTGTGTTCTCTGCTCCACTAATATGTTGACCTTCCTACTTTGGATTCTTTCTCATCAGACCTTGCTTCCACATCTCTGGCCTTCTGTAGTTGTGGGGCAGGAGAGAATTTAGGCAAATTCACCAAATAATTTACCTCATATTAAGATTTAACTAAAATCGCTAGATCTGTCTCACATGTCTGGTTCTTAAACCACTTCTTCCACATCTAGTACTTGTGCAAATGCTTTCTTGGAACTACCTTTGGTTTATCCCTATTAATATTATATCTTTTCATCTATGAGCCATAACTGTCTGAAATACTCTTTGAAATCTTTATGTTGTTGTTCACCAGTGTGTTAGATATCCAGCCTTGCCTTGTATCATCTGCAGATATCAAAAGAAAGTCTTCTTTGAAGTCATTGGTAACTGTCAAATAGGACACAACCAAGTCTACATGATAGCAAAGACCTCATTCAAGGTTGCCATAAACCCTTAATGAAAACTCTTTGGACATTATAGTTTAAACAGTTTATAAGTTTGTTTTAGCATACTATATCCAAACCATTTCCTACTTTCTTAATCTACCAAAAAAGGATGAAAGATTTTGTCAAATATGATGCCATAGTCAGCATGTATTATAAATACTTTATTCTTCTTATGTAACAGGCTAAAGGCCCATCATTAGAGGACAAATAGCTAGATGTGGTATGTTTGTTAATATCACTTCTTTTCAGTTATTTACTGGTTTTATGCATTTATCAGTCACTTCCATTCAAACTTCTTATTGGTAGTTTTCAGAATTTTCTCTTTCCAAATTATGACATGCTTCATGTCCCTATTCTTTGCTGTTGGTTTCTTAAAGCTTAACTGTCTCATTAATCACTGATCTTTTTAATAGTTCAGTGGGACATAAAATTTTTAGCTTGGATACTTGAATGTAATTTGTCTCCCTTGATATGATGTCTGAAAATTTTTTATTAACAGTCACTTAACTATGCTGAGCCTCAGTTTCCTCATATCTGCAAAGTATACTACCTGCCCTACTTTAATCTCAGTCTTGTTGTTACAGTCCAGTATTATAATATATATATGAAAGTTCTTTGGAAAGTAAATAACTACAAATGGGAGCTAATGTCAAGTTTGGAGGTTATTCTTGTTAAGGAAACAGAAAGTGAGACAAAGTGTAAAGCAGTTCACTTTCTGCCAATAAGGGGAAAAGGACATATTTCTATTTTTTATTTCCTTCAGATTGGGAGACTAGGCCTGAAACCAGTGAGTCTCTTCTCAAGATGGCCATTTCAATGGATGAATCATCGCAGGAGAGACACACATGTGACAGCCCCCAGGACCTCAAATTGGGAGAAGGTTTGGAATATGATGTGAAGTTAGAAAAAAAGCAGAGAAACCAGGAAAATCATTCAGGGCACTTGAAAGTTACTTCCCAGGAAACTCTTTCTAAAGAGCAAAGTGAAGAATGTCTCAACATTGGGAGAAGCTTCAGTCTGGAGTCATTCATTTCTCTACAGCAGAAGGATCCTGTCATAGCAAGTCAGCATGAATGTAATACTGATGAAAAGAACTTCAGGCAATATTCAAACCTGGTTAAACATACAGAAATCAACTCAGGGAATACACTTTCTAATTGTAATGAATGGGAGACATGCTTCAATTATCAGTCTGACCTTATTCATTTTCATAGAAACCCTAATGGAGAGACAGCTTATGAAAATAATCAGTGTGAGAAAGTCATTAGCTGGGGCACAGACTTCATTGGACACCAGAAGATTCACAGTGGAGAAAAACCTTATAAGTGTAATGAGTGTGGGAAGGCCTTTAGCAAGAGCACAAAACTTATTCACCATCAGGAAATTCATGCTGGTGAGAAACTCTATAAATGTAATGAATGTGGTATTTCCTACATGCATCATTCATCCCTTACTTATCATCAGAGATTTCATACTGGAGAGAAAGCTTATGAATGTAATCAGTGTGGGAAGGCCTTCAGCTGGAGCACAGATCTTATTAGGCATCAGAGGATCCACACTGGAGAAAAGCCTTATAAATGTAATGAATGTGGGAAGGCCTTTATCCAGAATACAAATCTCATTTATCATCAGAAAATTCATACTGGAGAGAAACCCCATAAGTGTAATGAATGTGGTATAGCCTTCATCCATCACTCATCTCTTGAATACCACCAGAGAGTTCATACTGGAGAGAAACCTTATCAGTGTGATCAGTGTGAAAAGGCCTTTAGGCGCAGCACAGACCTGCTTAGACATCAGAAATTTCATACTGGAGAAAAGCCTTATAAATGTAATATATGTGGAAAGGGGTTCACTCAGAGCTCATCCCTTACTGTACATCAGAGAATTCATACTGGAGAAAAACCCCACAAATGTAATGAATGTGGCAAGGCTTTCGGGGAACGCTCATCCCTTATTTGTCATCAGAGAATTCATACTGGAGAGAAGCCTTATCAATGCAGTGAATGTGGTAAAGCCTTTATCTACCCCTCATCACTTACTTACCATCAGAAACTTCATACTGGAGTGAAGCCTTTTAAGTGTAATGAATGTGGCATGTCCTTCATCCAGAAGACCAAGCTCAATTACCATAGGAGGAGTCATACTGGAGAGAAGCCTTATGAATGTAATGAATGTGGGAAGACCTTTAGCCAAAATGCAAAGCTTATTTATCATCAGAAAACTCATACTGGTGAAAAACCCTATAAGTGTAGTGAATGTGGCAAAGCATTCATGCATTCCTCATCACTTGCTTTCCATCAGAGAATTCATAATGGAGAGAAATTTTATGAATGCACTCAGTGTGGGAAGGCCTTTGCCCGGAGTACACACCTCATTAGACATCAGAAACTTCACACTGGAGAAAAACCTTATAAATGTAATGTATGTGGGAAGGCCTTCATCCAGAGTTCATGCCTTACTGTGCATATGAGGGTTCATACTGGTGAAAAACCATATGAATGTAATTACTGTGGTCAAGCCTTCAGTATGAATCAAAACTGTATGAGACATCAGAAACTTCACATGGGTTATGAAGTCTTACAGTGAACATGGGAAGGTAATCAGCCAGAACATGAACTTATGACATACATCAGAGAATTGAATAGTTATCTGAAAATTTTTAGATTAATGAATGTGCTTAAACTTCCAACCAGCATTTAGGCCTTATTTACCACCAGAATCATCATACTTCAGAGAAAGTATCAAAATGTAATCAATTTGAGAAGACTTTTGCAAATTCCTTACATTTGTACTTAGTAAATTTTATCCTCTGATTTTGGAATCTAAAATCCCATGTGAACCTACTCTCCATTTGTGTCATTGACAAATTTGGTAAGCAACCTATCTGTGATTTTCTGAGACCTTGTTAAAAATGATAAATGACACCCAGATAAGCCCTGATCCTTGAACAGGCCACAAGTTGACACTGCTCCATTTTGCAGGTATCCCGGGGGTCTCTTCATTCACCTATTTCCAAATCCGTCAAGATGTCTAGCCTGTATTTTCATTATTTCTCCAAAAATAGCATAAAACCCTTTCTTAGTTTCTTTGCTAACATCTAGATAAACTGTAAAGCTTTCTCCTGGTGTTCCTGTCTAATAACTTTGTCAAAAAAGGAGATATGGATAGTTTTATAGAATTTGTTGGCAAAAAACACATTGTCGCCAATACTTTATTGAATTTTTCCTTTCTAAGTATTAATTATTATCTGTACTTTTAATGATCTTCTGTAGAATTTTGCCAAAATTAAGGGCAGTCTATACTTTTTTTAGGCTCCAGTCTCTTCTTAAAAAAAAAAAAAAGGGATATTCTCCTGTCCTATAGTATTTCTCCATTAATTCATGATTTTCCTAAGATTGTCAAACATTGTTTAACTGCTTTCTCCTCTTAGTTACAAAGGGAAGGCTCATGGAGAGGGCCACCTATATTGAAAAATAATTGATGTGAACATTTAAAAAAATAAATTTTGAAGAATTGTTGACACCAACTATATCTAAACCTTCTAATACATTAATAGGTAGCTGTAATGGCAAGCCAAGGGGGACTTGTTGCTGTTTTTTTCTTTTAGAGTGCTTCCCAGCCCTAAGGTAATCATGTGCCTTTGTTTGAGCCTTGCCTTTGTCTCAATCAAGAGTCTTTGATTGAATCAGGAGTCTTTGACCTGCTTGGGTCACAGGAAAGCCTAGGTCACATGGGTTTGAGTCCCGTCCCATCTCGCCCCCTTCCCCCCCTGGGAGTTGTGACACCCTCTGACACTGAAGAAGTTTTTATGTACTCAGAGGTTAGCATTTTGCTTTGGGGTCTCACTCATTGGAAGTGTGTTTTTGTGGAAACTCTGAGTAGCCATTAAGGAGCACCCCAGCTTTGAAAACCCAGATGTTGATGCTTCTCTCTCTCTTTAGTATCTATGTATCTATTGCCATGGACAGACAGCTAGATGCCCTGTCTGCTGATTTGTGTTATTTGCTCTGTTTACATAATTTGTACTTGTAATTTCTCTTTGTTTTTTCTGAAATTCAGGGTGCTTTTTCCTCTGAACTAAGTGAATGATATTTTCATGTTTAATTGAAGTGAGATTGTAAACCCTTTAAAATTGTTTTCCTTAGAAAAGCGTATCAAGGAATGCTTTTCTTTGTGCTAGCAAAGCCCTCCTGTGTGCTGGTGTTACTGGCTTTACAACCCCACAGGATTTGTAAGATTGTTGTTGCAAAATGGAATAGTCAGCACGATCTGCAAACTAAAAGGAAAGCATAGGGGTTGGTATAATTGTTTGTTTCCCAGTTGTGGTAGCTATGATTCTGTGGAGCCATGGAACACGAGCACAGAGGAGACCTCCCAAGAAGGCAGAGGAGACCTCCAGTAGTTCAGAGGAGCAGAAAAATGCCTGAGTGCAGACTTTGGTGAGGTGAGAGAAAAAACACAAAACTGCCTGAATCAGGACTCAAGTCAGAAGCAAGGAGCATCTAGTTCCTGCAGGAGGTCAAGGAACTCCAGTTCTTAGAATTCAGCTTTGGGGCAAGATTAAAACTTTGCACTGAGCATACTTTGATGGTTGGTACTCAGGGGGAGGGTGGAATTGTTTATAGTGGGTGGGGAAAAATGCCATGGGCCCCCAAAGATCCACCCTGTTGGCTTTGTTTCCCAGCTGCCCCTCAGGACTTGGAAGCAGGGGCTGGAGCATTGTGGGTAGAAGATATCACCCCGAAGAGAACTTTATTTGGACTTTTATGTTTGCATTGGGACTTTGCTCATTAAAGCATGCTTGCACCTGAGAGTACCAGGAGGAAGCCTGCAATGTGAGTGTGGGGAGGACACAACCACAAGAAGGACTTTATTTGAACACTATATTGACTGAGGAGATTCTAATTTGCTGTGACTTGGGAGTGGATGGTGTTTATATTTTCTGCCACCCCTCAAGGATGATATGTTGTGCTAGGGAAGTGCCTGGACTGGAGCCACCTGCTTCTGTAAACAAGTATTTTGGGGAATGCTACTGAATGATACATTTTGCTTAAGGATGTTGCTACAAGTACTATGATTTGGTTTATTGACAAATGATAAGCTGTGTGGGTTTCTGAGAAATGCTATATGAGATACTGAATGATATGTTTTCTTTAAGACTATGTGGCCACCTTACTAATATGTTATTATGTGATGGGATCACAAAATATAATGCCTCCATTTGTTCTAGGATCCATGGCCATTTAAATTGTAAGGGCAAGGATCCTGGAGGGGTGGAAATGTAATGGCAAGCAAAGGGGTCCTTTTTCCTGTTTTTTCTTTTAGAGTGCTTCCCAGCCCTAAGGTAATCAAGTGCCTTTGATTGAGCCTTGACTTTGTTTCATTCAAGAGTCTTTGATTGAATCAGGAGTCTTTGATGGAAAACCTAGGTCACATTGGTTTGAGTCCCATGGTTGTGATACCCTCTGACACTGAAGAAGTGTATATATACTCGGGGTTAGCATTTTGCTTTGGGGGCTCACTCATTGGAAGAATGTTTGTGTGGAGACTCTGTGGAGTAGCCATTAAGCAGCGCCCCCAGCTTTGAAAACTCAGGTGTTGATGCTTCTCTCTCTCTCTCTCTCTCTGCTAACTATGTATATATTGCTATGGACAGACAGCTAGAAGCCCTGTCTGCTGATTTGTGTTATTCGATCTGTTTGTATAATTTCTGCTTTTAATTTCTGTTTCTTTTTTCTCTAAAGTTCCAGGTGATAACTTTTTCCCCTGAACTAAGTGAATGATATATGTATGTTTAATTAAAGTGAGATTGTAAACCCAATAAAGGTGCTTTCCTTAGAAAAGCAGATCAAACAACCCATGCTAGCAGCCCTTCT
This sequence comes from Phalanger gymnotis, assembly GCA_028646595.1. Lineage (NCBI taxonomy): Eukaryota > Metazoa > Chordata > Mammalia > Diprotodontia > Phalangeridae > Phalanger > Phalanger gymnotis. The sequence continues at coordinate 810,921,205 of CM053622.1, read as the reverse complement.
ATGAGCTGGTGTTACTGGCTTTATACCCCCACAGCAGCTGCTAGCAGCATTGTTGTTACAGTAGTTCATCTAGACCAAGTCATCAAGAGCACTTGTTTCTCTCATTATTTCTTCACTTATCCTGGCTGTCAGTTCTCTATGGACCATATTTATTCTTTTCTTTCCAATCCAAAGATTGTGGTTCTTGGCAGGGTAAGTGGACCACTGAGGAGCTTACCAGCTCTGCATTTTAGAATCATTTATGATTGTCCCATTGTTTCTGAGCTATGGTGCCCTGTATCCTTTTTTCTTTTAAATCATCCTCTTCTCCCTGATACAGCTTACCCACTTCTTCATTTTTCTTAGTTAATCAGACTGTAGCCCTCCTAAAATGTTGAGATGATGACACATTGTGATGGTTATCTTCCATTCCTTGACCTTATATCCATCCTCTGTGCACATCCATCTTCTTGAGCTCTCAGCTACTGTGCGTATCCTTTCATGTTTGGAATTCTACTCTCTCAAAAGTTAGAAGTCATGTCATACTCCTGCTGGGTTTTCTGTCTTTCACAATTGCAACCTGTAATGTGGAATGATCATTTCACAAATACCCAAGATTTGCTTCATTTCCACCCCAACAGTCTCTTTTTCCACAGTGATGTGAATCAGATACAGAAGAGGACACACACACAGCGCCCCCCCCCCCCCCCCCGCCCCTGGGTCCTTCCTTCCCACCTTTGATAGGGTATACTTATCATTAAAGCAAGTCCCTCAAACATTTGCTGTACTGCATGTGATGGAGAATTCCCCTAGACAGCCAGGCAAATGAAGTTTCCAATCAATTCCAAATTAAGACTTTACACAAGTCTTTGGCATCTCTTTTCTGATAATTCATTTCTTCTTCCTGTCCAGAGTGTATTCATTCTGTAGTATACTCTCATGACAGTATTACTTATCTCTGACTTCATTGATCTTCATTGCACACTCTCTACCATCCTCCCTTATAATTCTTGGACTTTATGCTTGGAGTATATCGTAATAAACATTGCTGCCCCATCTTTTTTATTCCTCAAGTTTTTTGAGTTTTTGTTTTTTGTTCTCTTTTTTCCGAATAAGTTATACCATTTCAGAGTCATAGTTTCCGGTCATGGTTCTCATCTTGTTAAAGTCGCAGTGATTCTGAAGAAGTGAGGTTTGCCTCCTTGGGTATGCTCAGTAGTTCATTCTGCCTATCACCTATATACACCTATATCTTGGATTTATGTATAGGCATCTCAGGCCATGTGTTTTATTAAACTTCATTTCTTGGATTTTATTTCTTGTGACTGTCTATATGTCACAATTGCTACTGTTTATATATCGTAGCTGTTCTTTACCCTATCTAAATTGGTGGATGTCCATAAGTAGTTTTCTTTATTTTTCCATCTAAATTCTTTTATTAAATTTGTAAGACATTAAATAAATATATTCTTACCTTCTCTTATTACCATCCATGGCTAGATGACCATTATTGTATTTAAACCATGGTCCAGACGTGTACATCTTGAAACTAGATTTGCCTGGGTATATAAAACATCAAGAAGTCTAATATTAATAAGAGAATAAATTAATAAGGAGAAAAATGTTATAAGTAGCCAGGAAGAAACAGCTCATTGGCCAAGGGAATCCAGTCTGAATATTATCATTATTAACTTACATTCTTAGACGACAGAAGGTTATTTCGGTTTTGTTTTCCTAAAAGGTAGATTAAAATGAAGATGAAATCAATCCTTGTATCATTCATTTTCACTTTGGGAACTTGAGTTGGTGCACAAGATGTCAGTATTTTTGTTTAGTTTTGGCTATGTCAATTTGTAGAGTTTTGGATACGCAAGACAGTTGTTCAGAATCAGTAGGAAGATTTTAAATAACCAAGGAAGCAGGAGACAAAATGCAGAGAGAAGAACACACAAATGTTGAGACTTTCAGGAATATGAGTGAGCAGGAGATCACATCTAAAGCCCTGATATCCCTCCTTACCTCAAAACAGAAACTCACTGTATACAATTAAAGAACACCTAAAAGATGGGAGAAAAAAGACATCTTTATCAAAAAATCACCACAGACGTGAGGAAAAAAACTGAGAAGAAATGAGGGTGCAAAGCAGATGAAACACTTGTAAATAATAAAGTTAAGAATTAGTATGAGGTAACATTGTGTGAGAAGAGCTTCAGAAGACACTAATTCTGTAGAAGGAATAGCTAAAACCCCAGAAAAAACTGAACGGTTGGTCATAAGAACCCCTAGAGTGGTTGGAAAAAAGCTACAAAGTAATTGAAGGATGGTGTAGTAAGTTTAGTGAAAGCTGTTGCAAGTTTTACTAACAGAGGACACAGAGGCAGAAAATGGAAAGGGTTCTAGTGATAAATGGCAAATTAGAGTAAAGTCAAAAGACAGCAAGATTAGAAGAACAACTGAGAACAAGTCAAGACAGCTTAACAAGACAATCTACAAAACTTATTTCTTCTAGAAAAGCAATATAAAGTAGGACTGAAGATAGTATTTCAGGGAATCATAAAATTCACCCCAAAGCATTTGAACTATAAGGCAGAGATCAGTGGATTCCATAGGATACTTTCACAGAGGCACCTACTCAGAAATAGAAAGACGTCTGGTATAGAACATCTCTTAGTGGCTAGGAGAGCTCTCACATCTCAGGTACGCCAATGTAATTGACTCAGGATTATTTATAAACAACAGCAATAAATGAAAAGGAAGTTTGGGACATGGTCTACCAAAAACCAAATGATTCCTTGAAACACAGGATAGCCTCCTCCGAACATGAGCATAATCAGTGGCGTTGGGGCTGGGAGTCAGGAGGCAGAGCCAAACTTGGAGGTTATTATAATAATCCATCTGAGTCCCTGTGCAATAAATGAGGAAATCCTCCCTCATCTTGGTAGTAAGAAGGTTATCTAATAGAATCAGTGAGTTCAAAGCGTTCTTTTTCTTATTTTCAGGCAGAGTTGGACAGGGACTTTATTTTTCTCCAATTTTGAAACATTTGTATTTAAAGTTTTGAGTTCCAAATTCTATTCTTCCCCTCCCTGAGATGGTAAGCAATCTGATATAGGTTATATGTGTGCAATTATGTAAAACATTTCCATATTAGTCATTTTGTATAAGATTTGAAGAAAAGGGAAAAAATGAAAGAAAACATACTTCAGTCTGAATTCAATATCATTTCTTTCTCTGAAGGCTGAGGGTATGCTTCATCATTACTCCTTTGGGATTGTTTTGGATCAATTTATTGCTGACAATAGCAAAGTCATTCACAGTTCTTCATCAGATAATATTACTGTTACTGTGTACAATGTTCCCTTGGTTCACTTCAGTGTGCATTAGTTCATGTAAGCCTTTCCAGGTTTTTCTTAAATCCTCCTGTTCATTATTTCTTACAGCACAGTAATATTCTGTTACTGTCATGTACCATACCTTGTTTAGCCATTCCCCACTGATGGGCATCTCTTTGCTTTCCAATTCTTAGCCACCACTGAAAGAGCTGCTGTAAATATTTTTATGCCTGTCGGTTCTGTCCCCTTTTTTATGGTCTCTGGGATATAGACCTAGCAGCGGTTGCTGTGGATCAAAGTGTACACTTAGTTTTGTAGCTGTTTGGGCACAGCTCCACATTGCTCTCCAGAGTGACAGTCCACAGTTCCGCCAGCAATACGTTAGTGTCTCAGCTTTCCCACATCCCCTCCAACGTCAAGCATTTTCTTTTTTTGTTATAATAGCCCCTCTGATAGGTGTGAAATGGTGCCTCAGAGTTATTTTAATTCACATTTCTCGGATCAATAGTGATTTAGAGCATTTTTCATACAACTACAAATAAATTTTGAACAAGTACTTTTGCATGCAAATTCACTGTGAAAAGAAAAAAGATAAGGAAAGTAAGTAAGTCTGCTGGGCTGAAAAGAGCTAGATGGTGCCCAGTGAGGGTAGAATATCACATTTGGTGAGCCCCACCTTCCTAGAGAAGCAAGAGAGCCAAGCCCAGGCGTTGGGTATTCAAAAAGATTGTTGTTGTTGTTGCTTGTCTTTCCTTCTCAAAGAGGACCAATGACATAGAGGTTGATGTTTTGACTCGCAAGTCAGTTGGATTTAAGTGAGGCAGAGCTGTACAGAGTCACCAGGTTTACTCTCTCCTCCAGGGTCATTTGAATCCAGTGGCAAGATATAGATCAGGACAAATGGAGATGACCCCAGATGCAGTGAGAGACCTTGCCCTTCTTAACTACCCTAGGGAAAGTATCTTTCTGTAATGTATATTGAAGGCGCTCTCACTCTGCTGCAGCTGTTTGGGGAGACTTAAACATTTCTGCATGAAACATTAGGACCAATGAATGCAGAAAGCCCCAGGTTTTCAGTTGGTGCATCTTAATCTCACTCAAGAGAAGACATTTGTAGCTTAATTTGAGGCACTTTGGGACTTGAGGAGGTGGAATAAGGATATATCAGTATTGTTGTCACCTAAGACAAAGAAGCAAGTGGAATGCTCTCCAGAGAGATAGAAAACATCTAGGCAGAAAAGAGGAGCCCAGGTATGATATGAAGTAGAAGGGATTGGTGAGTCTGCAAGAGGCACCCACCAGACCAAGTGCCAGGTTGTGTTTGGCTCTTGTTCCTCCTCCCAGTTCATGGTGGTTACACTAGGGTTCTGTCCCACACCACATTATCTTTTTGTTTAGATAAGAACTAGGTGTTTGATAGGGATAGTTATAGTTTCTAGTAGATGTTTCTGCTGGGTTTCCTATCTCTATCATAGACAAAGGCTCCAATTTGGGAGAGAAGATAGAGACCTTCCAGTTCCATGCATAGGACATGCCCAGTAGAGAAAGGGCATACTGGTAAGAGAAAGTGGGAAGTGTCTGGACCAGAGATAGCCTGTTAGAAGAGATAGGCCATGCCTCCAACGGCTGTGGCACTGAATGGCCGAATACCTCAGAGAGTGAAAAGAGTCCACGCGCCAGGTGGTAGAGTACAGCATAGCTCCATTTCTTAAGCTGAAGAAAAGGGCATATCTATCTACCTTTTTAGGCAAGCAAATCCACAAGTTCATGTGCAAGATATTAGTTACATTGCATGACTTCCTCATGTTTTGTTTCCTTTTTGCTGTAACAATATCGTGTTAACAGCTCACAGGTGGTGTTTAGCACATGTGTGCCATGGGGGTTTTGGAGAGAGCATGTGTGTGCCAAGGGGGGGGGTTTGGAGAGCCCACGTGCTGAGTTACAAGCCCAAAGGCAAGAACAGACTTCAGGGAAAAGCTGACCTGTATCTTATCCTAGCATGGACTTTCTCAGAGCTGGCCCTCTGCATCTCCCCCTTGTTATTTTAAGATGGAGCTCAAGCTAATGATGAGTCTAATAATGACATGTAGAAGACAGGGCCCTATGAGAAGGCAAACAAGGGAATAAAGTGGAATAAAAAGTGCAACAATATCGCTTAATGGGTTGACTTGTTTTAGGAGTTGCAATAACTGATAGGTGATGCCTTCAGGATCAATTCCTGGGGCTTTGCAGTGTTCAGTTAGGTGGGTGATAAATTCTAAGTCACTTATATCTCGTGTCACATTATGATTATGCCATAAATTTGTAGTTACAATGAAATAGGGATATGAGAGACAAGCTTGTACATAGTAATCCCCCTCCCCCGAATGATGTGTGTACCATATACTGTGATTCACAATGATGGGACCCATGGTGACTGTGACACCCCATTTGTCCAGACCAGACGTCAAGTTCAAGGCCTCCTGGCAGTTTGGTTGTAGTCTGCCACATGGTGAGCCTAAGCCATGGTGGAAAAGGCATACATATTAGTGAGTCTTATTTTCTTTCAACCCCGAAATCATCATCATGGCAAGAAGGGTAGTGAGGCTTTTGCAGCCGCCCCTCATCCTGGGTCTTTGGTTTCTTCTCCTCTTATGTGTTCTGGGCTTTTTCTATATTTTGAGCATCCTTATCCTGTTGGCCAATGTAGTCACAGGGTCGGATGTTTTTTTCAGGGATCCAGATTGGTTTTTCTGTGTCATCTGGGGAGACATAAGCATACCCTTGCCCCCATCTTAGTAGCTTTGCTGGCCCTTCCCAGCATCCTGTTTTCGGGTCTTTCCACATGATTGGTATGTCCTTGTCATTCTGGAACCTTTGTTTTTGTCTATTAAAATATTTTTGCACTGGGGTTAAGTTTTGGTTTTCTGATGCTAGAAAATTCATAGCATGTAGCACTTATCCAACCTTGTTCTTATCTTTTTTTCCTGCCCACCTCCCCCTTTCTTTTGTTTTTCTAAGAGAATTTTAATGTCCTTGTTAGGCCTGTCCTGTTGGGTTGTGTCTTTCCACAGTTATAGCATTTTAAAGTGGTTTTTGGCTGCTGTTGATTAAAAGCAGTGGCCACTACCTCAGCACGCTATGCCAGTGTGCCCACTTTTTGGCATCTTTGAATCATCTCAGAGGTGGTCATATGAGGTCCCTCACCTAGCAGAGCTGTCTTACAATCGGCATTACAATTTTCAACTGCCAACTTTTGTAACAATATATTGGCAGCTTCAGCGTTCCTTTGGATGGCTTGTGTGAGTCTATTAAGAAAATCTGGGAATGTTTCTGTGGCCCCCTTGTGTTTTTCTAAGAGAATTTTAATGATTCTAACTTTTACTCAAGTAGATTTCATTTTTGTGCTCACTCTTTAAAAACTTTATGAAAGTGAGAACTTTGAATCCAGCAGTCAAAGGTGATTGGGACTCTGGAAAAAAAAAATCCAGTGGTACCTTGTCCCTTCTCCTCAGACTGGGAGACTCAAAGTGTCTCTTTTTCAGATCTATGCATTTTCCCAATTTGCCTTAGTGCCAACTGGTATAATAAATTCTCATTTATCTTACATCATATTAGGAGTAGCACATTTCACTTAAATCTGAGGAAAAAGTTTCCTGCTTTCTGTCTTATCTCTCTTCACATTCCAAATTGGCCAGATTTGGAATGGAGTGAGAAAGAGCATTTTTTCCAACTGCTTCCCAAAAGTTTCCAAACCTTATTTCTTTCTAATTTTGACCTGATACTTCTCCAGCTTGCCTTTTTCATAACAAAACCTAAACAAGAAAACATTTTTCTCTCTCTCCCCTGCCTTCCTGTTCTTCTGAAAAGACAAGAGTGAGGTGGGGGGCGGGAGAGAGAAAGACAGATAGTGGACGTTACAGGCTGTCAGATTACACACTTCACAGAAACATAGATAGAGAACACAGACACAGAGACAGGAAGTATAGAGAGGATTTTTTTTTGAAACCTTTACGCAAATTGCATGGCACTCAGGAATGTAACGGAGGCCAGGTGCCATACTTTATTGGGGTCTTGGAGACACTTCTTTTTAAGAAGACCTGGGGCAGATCCCTGTCTGCAGGGCAAATGTGCCCATCTCTGCTGTCTCTAAAAATTCTTGTACTTTGGGTAGTTGTTATTAAGAGACCTCTTTCCCTTACTAGCTTCTTTAAGGCTTTCATATAGTCCGCTGCCCCATTGCATCTGCCCCATCTCTCTAATCCCTGTATAAGCCTGGTGATTACCTTAGAATAAGAAAGTGAAAGTAAAAGAGAGGAAAGATTATCACCCTCCCATCTCTTTAATTCCCTTATAAGCCTGGTGATACTTAGAAAAGGAAAGTGAAAGTTGAAGAAAGATTATCCTGGAAGGATTATTACTCTTACCTTAGTGGACTTCTACAAGGCCAAGCATGGATTATTGTAATAACATGGGACTGAAATATCCTGGGGAAATAAATGATGATACCTTCCTCCCTCTCGTTGCTAGAGAAATGGGAGACTTCATATTTACATAGTCTGGAGAGTTGTATATATTTTCAAATTGAAAGACTCTGGGGGTTGGTTTTGCTGAACTATTATTTGCTACAATGGAGGGCTCATTGAGGATGGTATATCATGAAACTGATGTAAATATAAAAGGCATGAAAAAAGTGTATTTATGAAAAAATGGGGTGCCACAGGTGAATTAAACATAGTGTTCCTGGTTTGGAGGAGAGCATGATCTAAACCACATCCTTGTCTAGGTTGGGCAAGGCAAAGTAAAGGACATCATAGCAGTAAAAGTAGACTGCAGTGACAAGGATGAGGAAGGAGTTGGTGACCATTATGTAATAAAGTTTGATGGAGGAAACAAGGAGACATTTGAATCAAAATTAATGAGTTCTCCCATAACATTAAAATGATGGCAGAATGGATTAGAAAGTAAAATCTAACAATTTGGAACATAAAAGAAACATTGTTAAAAATATTCACAAAGACTGAAAACAAGGAGTTGTCTTGAGTCCAAGAAAAGCATTTATGGTAACCATGATATTGGACTAGTGAACAAGAAACAAAATGCTGATGTCATAAGAGAAAGGGAAACTATATTTTACTTAAAGGCAGGATAGATATTGCAACTCATTAATTATATATTCCAAATTATCATGGCACCTAAGTATCTAAAGAAAAAAAAATTAACTGAATTGCAAACAGAATTTTCAATAGGCAGTAATTTTAAGTGATTGAAATGTATCTAGCAGCCTTAGATAAGCATGATAGATTTAAAAGTATATACTTCAACAAAATATTAGAAACCTGAGATATAAAGAAGTACATTATTACTGAATGAGAATTTTAAGAAGTTTGTCTGTTTTTCAGCATTGGATGGGCAGTGTACAAAAACTGATCATATTTAAGCATGAAAGATGTATGAATAAATGACTGAATGGAAGAAATATAAAATACATCCTTTGAAGGCCATAATCAAATGGGGAGGTATGAATAAAGGCCCAGACTTCAGTGGAGTTTAAATAATATTATACTATAAATGATAGAGTCAAAGAAAACACTTTGGTAACAGAGTAGTGGAAATTATAACAGTGGTACTGTGTAGATAAATTTATGTGTTGCTACTAAAATAGGCCTTAGAAGAAAATATATTAATTCATTCAAAAACATATGAAAAAAATGATTATTCAACTGGAGAGTTAGAAAATCTCAAATAAGTGTAAAAGTTGAAAATCAGAAGAGAAAAAATTGAAAAAACAATTTAGTTTATAAAGTTGTTTTTTAAAAGGTGAATACAGTTGACAGACATCTAATTTGATCCTAAAATGAGAGAAGAAAGCCAAAAGAACAGAATCAAAATTGAAAAATTCAGTCAATGGAGTGGAAACAAAGTAAGTTATCAGAGCCATTCAACTAATTATATTTCAGAGGAACAGAGAGAGCCCTGACTAACAAATAGGAAGCTGGCTTTGGAGACTATACCTGTGGTCAAGTCTAACATTTGACTATTGTTTTTGTGACCTGGGGCAAGTCACTTAACTTCTCAGCACTTCAGGTGACCACACATATTGTACTGAGAGGACTGTCTTCACCTTGTTTTCCCTAGACTAGAGAAATAGCAGGACCAGAGAACAATATTCCAGAATAAAAATATATAAAATTAGATGAAATGATTGAACTACCTTTAAAAATACTAATTGCTCAGATTAATAAAAACAAGTAATAGAGATTCTGAATAACTTCATCTCAGAAAAAGAAATTGAGTAAGCCATAATGAAACTCCCAGAGAGGGGGACGAACCAAACCAACAACCAATCAACCTCCTGGTCTAGATGGATTTATAAGAGAACTGTCATCTTACATCTAAAATCAGATAATCCTGTTGACATAAAAAAGCAGAGCAAAGACACCTCACCCTCCTCAGTATTGGTCCCTTTTACAAATCCAGTGGTCTCCAGTTGACTATAATTTGGGTTAGCAATGGAAGCTCCTTGA